>OZ012701.1:4761183-4768683 GCA_963942565.1 Maea johnstoni
TTTTCCGCTTCAAAATATTTTGCTGGGAAGAGGATCAAGCAATTTTTCTTTGCAAATTGAATATTTTGACTAATTATGTCGTATTCAGACTACCAACCATTCACTGAGTTTGTAAGCGTAATCCTATGTATTTCAATCTCATAGATAAACACAAATGTTCACATACTTTAGCTTAAAACGCACATTGTTATTCATGATGCAGTAGAAATATTTCTTCTTTTTTATATCAGTAACTTAGCATTTCGTTTTAGTTTTGACAGTCAAATATTGATACGTTTATTGAAAGAGAAGACATAAAAGACCTTGATCAACAACGAGAACTTACCAAATCAATAAAGTTATTGCTTATCCACAATATTCTGGATGCATAGAAAAGAAACTTACATGTCTAATGCTTATCGCTTGGTCACAGTGGATTGATACAGTGACGACATCCAATTCCTGAACTAAATACATGGGCAGCCCAGGCATAATGCACGACCTGACGCCCAATTGCCACATCCTGGGCATGGTTGACCCCACAACTGAACGTAGCTATGGGAGTCACTGATGTGCTTGGCTTATTTTGATCTTATCCATGGGTGTTTGTACAATCAGGCACTCACAGATGTCTGGTCGACTGGTGCAGGAATTAAATGTCTGTACTGTATGTTGAATCCAGTAATTGTGATGCTACTTCATGTGCCAGATAAGAAAGTAATTGCATATGATACTTAATTCATTTACCCCAGGATTGCAGACATGGTCTGACAACATTGGACATAACTCACCAGCTAGCAGTTTAAATATATATTTGAAGAGATATTGTTAAACCCAAAAGAGCATCCTCTTTCAGACAAATATTTCTCAATATATTGTTTCAGGATACAGGATTCTAACCTTTTATATTCATAAATGTTAGACAATGAATACTCTCCAAATGTAAAAGGGTTAAAATTTCATCAAAACACTCCCTTTAGAGCAACGGTTTGATTATTCATTTTCTATGCTGCCAGCATATGCTATATACAAACCTCATACTGGCGACCCACTCAAAATAACACGCTGATATGCCTTTTTTATTTTTTTCATGAGTAATGAAATAACTTTGTACTCTTCTGATTTTTCATCCATTCCTCTGGCATTGTCAATGGACTCGCATATAATGGCCAGCATGAAATTTGTCAGCAAGAACACAGCAATTATGACAAAGGCCATGAAATATAGCTTCCCGAATAAACTGTCTACTTGCACCATGTCGTAAAAGTAGCTTTTGCCAAGTAGAGTCAAAAATAGGGCACTCATGCTGCGAAGCACACTTGAGAAATCGGCTATGTATCGTCCAAAGAAAAGGTATCCAGATGAAGCAAAGGCAAAGAAGTAACAGAAGAAGATCAAAAAGAATCCACCCAGTTGTTTTTTCGCTAAACGCAACGTAGTTACGAAGGAACCAACGTCGCGGTTGAATCTGAGCATTCGTAGTAGTCGGATGATGATGACGAAGGCGATGAGACCAAGCAAGGTGATGTACATTTCATCCCAGACAGCAACATGCTGGAAATTCACAAACTTCTTCCCTTTAGTCTCGTGCATTTTGTTGATAGTTGCAGAGGTGAAGACAGCACGCATAGCATACATTCCTATGATCATGTAGCTTGCAATGAAAGTGAACAGATCAATTACATGCCACACGTGCGTAAAGTACTTCCTGCCAGTGCGGCATACTCCTATAAGCATACGTATTGTATAGTATATGATGAAGATGATGAAGGCAACAGCCATGATAAGAGTGAATATTTCATTTGCACCCTGGGAGTAAACACCCAAGGGGTAAATCCTAGGGTACGCGATGACCCCGCCCGATTCCAGAAATTCAAATCCAACCATAACGGTAGTGAATAAATTCACCTGGGCATTATATACGGTAAATTCCAGCAGGACCACACGTGTTTGGTGATCGATCCACATATTATCCCAAAGTTCTTGCATGATCAACTTGGACACATCCTTGTTGACGTCTAGTTCAGCTATGTAGCCCCCACCTCCATAGACATGTATAAGCAACCATTGAGGCATACCCCAAACTTCCCCTGCTGTAGTGTACGTCCAGGCTTCAGAAGTAAGGTGCGTGGCTTCCTGGTCATCATGACATGGCGGGGCTTTCCAACCAATGCAGAAATCAGCAGTGATCTCCTTAATTGGACTGTATGCCGGGTAAGTGAAATTCTTACCCAGAAATTTTGGCATGTCCAAAGTTGCCTCTGTAAGAGGCATATACATTTTAACTCTAGGAATATTTATTAAAACAAAGTATCAACACAAAAGGCATAATGAAATGAAAAAGAATAATATTTTTGTTTTATTTGATAATAGATGTCTCAAAACTTCCTTTTTGTCGTCTTATATCATGCTGATAACACGGACTACCACTAGACTATATACAGGGTACACATGCAACTTATGTTCTTTCAGATGTTATTGGCATTTTTTATTAGCTTTGTCAAGAAGTTTATTATAAATTGTTATTCATTAAGGAGATGCAATGCATTTACCTTGAAAAATTCTGCTAGAGAAATGGCATAACGGTAAGAATCCAGCAAACAATTAAATTGAACCAAACTCACCTTTATCGATTCTAAGCTGCCGCAGTCTCGCCGGTCCAAGACGAAAGTTTGCACGGTTGCCTAGAAACATCCTTTCTCTCCAATGAAGCTTGTTGCCAGTATAGTCATCGTGCTTAAAGAATTCTTTTATAAACGTTTCATCAATCCATTTCAACATGGCGCGCGCTGACCCTATCTGAAAATAAAATATAGTCAGATTTTAAAATGAGAATTATCATTACAAAATAAGATCTCTATCTTGAAGAAAGAGGGTTTGCAACTTTCTGATAGTTTAAAAGTTGGCTCAGACAAAAGAGGAGAGGTTTCTTATTTTACAGACAAAAGAAATGGAATAAACGGTTGTGTTGCCATTCAGTGATGAGTGACTACACCTCTTTCTAGAATGAACATGACCTACACACAAAAATACTTTAACTTTATATTGTGCAATGGGGAAAAGTGATAATGCACTTAGCCTGGCATGAAACCATGTTTGAGATTTCACTCCTATTTTAGATGGAAAATGAATAAAAAAAAAAGCTATCATAAAAAAATTTAAAAACATGAAAGAATGAAAAAAAATTAAATTGAAAATGTTTGAGATTTCTAAATTATATTTAACTTACTGATATATCTCCAGTTGTGCCAACTTCTCCTGGAAGCGGTGCGATGAACATTTTATGAATAACATCTTTCAGTAGATACGCCTGGGAGTCCTTGGTTCCTAGCACCAGACTCAGGACAACTAACACAAATAACACATACGATGTCAACTCCTTCACGAAACTCCACATCTGGCGCTCCAAGAGTCGCTTTCTTCGGAGGCGCCTCACTTTGCCTTTTCCTAAAGGCTTTATTTGTTTACGTTTTCCCACTGAAACGTACACACATAATTCCAATAACATCATTCCGATTACAACACAACTATATAACTTATATATAACACACATAATTTCAATGATAACACAACTATATAACATATGTAACGTATTTATAACACACATAATTCTAATTATAACACAACTGTATATACAACGCATACATATACTTCCAATGACAACACAACTGTATATAGAACTTATATTCAACACATATTAAAATAACAGAAATATATAACTTTTCAAAGTTATAGGAAATTGCAGCAATTAACAGCAGCATAGAAATTTGTTACGTTAATGCTAATTTGCGTATAGCACAGTGACAGAGAATGACCGCATTATTTTTATCTTTATCGTCTGAAATGGATGTTCAAATTTAAAACAGTAGCAAGACAACAGGCGCAGCTACAGTGTGTTTCAAGATAGACATCAATCGACAGCCACAAAAAGGAAGAAATATAGTCACTTTTAACAGCTAAGGTCATATCGTGACAAGATAGAAATATGGAATCGGGAATAAATTTCCTTCTCTAATTGAATTGTTCCAAGGGGTCTTTTATTTGCAAAACTGTCCATATTTATACAGAGAGACCAAGCTAACAGGCAAAAAAATGTAACAAAATGTTATTTAACCCATTAACACTCAGACCAGCCAAAACAGGCCTGACAAATTTGGAAATATATAACTTCCAAGGGCATTTTCTGGAAAACAAATGAAGGAGTAATTTTTACCAGAAGCCAAACTACAACTCCCCTTCAAATATTTTGTGAACTTTTTCTTTGTTCTCAAGTTATTTCCAAAAGTATGAAAGTAGCAGACGTTAGGTTCTGATGGAGCCCTGGGTGTCAATGGGTTAAAGGCACATCTGCACATAAAGGCCACTGACCGTGCCAATAAATCAGGACTTTATTCTCTTGTATCATTTTAGTTGACTTTATTAACAAAAAACCTGCACCTACCTTTGTATCTGACTATTTTCTCCTCATCATCCTGTAGAGCAGAGTCTGGAATACTATCTCCGTATGATGGAGGTTTTCTCAATAGGAATGACAGTACAGTCGAGAAGAGGATGACCTAGTTGTAACAATTAAAGACAATGGGAATGACAGTACAGTCGAGAAGAGGATGACCTAGTTGTAACAATTAAAGACAATAGGAGTGACAATACAGTCAAGAAGAGGATGACCTAGTTGTAACAATTAAAGACAATAGGAGTGACAATACAGTCGAGAAGAGGATGACCTAGTTGTAACAATTAACCCTTTATCACTCAATGACGCAATAACTCGTTACATGAGTGCAGCTGCACTTCCTCAGTAGCGAGTTATTGCGTCATTGTATTTGTGCACTTATTCCTACGAAGCGAGTTTTGGCGTATTTTTGGTACCACGATCTTAGATCGCTGGTACACAAATATTTGTTAAATAAAGATACAAAATTATTGCCCTCACCTTTTAATCGTAATCTATAGTTATTAAATGCTTATTTTCGGACTCGAAGTCCGTGATTTTCGGCGGGAAAACTACGGGAAAACCCCCTCCAAATATGGAAGTCATGGGGAATTCCCGCCAGTGACGTTGTCGTGTTGTGGCGTCCTTAGCAACACACAAAACCATTGATATTCTCCCGTGTTTTTTCGTTGTTTCTGCCATCAAATGGCTAGTTTAAACCAGGATAATTCCGATGAAGAGTGGAAGAGGATCGACTATCGTCCCCTTCACAATCCATGGGAATCAGACGATGATATCCCACTCATTTAACCACTCAACGAAGACGAACTTGCCGAGGTGCGTTATTGACAGTGCGTCAAGCGCAAAATCAGACATAAAATCAACTTTTAAGTTGATATATTGTAAACACAAATGATATCATGTTTAACGAAATGAAAGATACAAATAAAAAATAGAAATTACTCGTTTAACTTGTTTAAAGCACTGCTCCCTATGCACTGCAGTGCACTACGCACTGCGCAACAATGAGGAGTAACCCCTCATGCAGTGCAGGGGACATGGCAACATTGTTGTGTTGAGTGATATAGGGTTAAAGACAATAGGAGTGACAATACAGTCGAGAAGAGGATGACCTAGTTGTAACAATTAAAGACAATGGGAATGACAATACAGTCGAGAAGAGGATGACCTAGTTGTAACAATTAAAGACAATAGGATTGACAATACAGTCGAGAAGAGGATGACCTAGTTGTAACAATTAAAGACAATGGGAATGACAGTACAGTCGAGAAGAGGATGACCTAGTTGTAACAATTAAAGACAATAGGAGTGACAATACAGTCGAGAAGAGGATGACCTAGTTGTAACAATTAAAGACAATAGGAGTGACAATACAGTCGAGAAGAGGATGACCTAGTTGTAACAATTAAAGACAATAGGAGTGACAATACAGTCGAGAAGAGGATGACCTAGTTGTAACAATTAAAGACAATAGGAGTGACAATACAGTCGAGAAGAGGATGACCTAGTTGTAACAATTAAAGACAATGGGAATGACAGTACAGTCGAGAAGAGGATAACCTAGTTGTAACAATTAAAGACAATAGGAGTGACAATACAGTCGAGAAGAGGATGACCTAGTTGTAACAATTAAAGACAATAGGAGTGACAATACAGTTGAGAAGAGGATGACCTAGTTGTAACAATTAAAGACAATAGGAGTGACAATACAGTCGAGAAGAGGATGACCTAGTTGTAACAATTAAAGACAATAGGAGTGACAATACAGTCGAGAAGAGGATGACCTAGTTGTAACAATTAAAGACAATAGGAGTGACAATACAGTCGAGAAGAGGATGAGCTAGTTGTAACAATTAAAGACAATAGGAGTGACAATATAGTCGAGAAGAGGATGACCTAGTTGTAACAATTAAAGACAATTTATCATGTGAAACACCACAAAAGTGATTCATAAGTTTTTCATATTCGTAGATTCAAAAAACCTTTGTGTGGTCTGCTTTGTAATTGCATGCTGGGATGTGCAATTTTAAATCGATATTCGAAACACAAAACATTCAGTTTATGTAAGATCAATTGGTTTAAACATCCGGATTTGTCTCATTTATCGTGACATGTTTTGCCATATTGCCATTAAGTTGTTACTATGTGGTAAGTAGTGGTAGGGAAAACTCAAACTGGGTATGCCTCCACAAGGATTAATACTGCTCAGTATAAAAAGAATTATGATCAATAAAAACTGAATCAATATCCGAGAATTTCCTTACACCTAACACTTCTTAAAACATTCAGCGCAATTTTTACTCATACATGTGCGCAATGGGCCAATTGTATTGTATTGTATGTTTTTTGACTGTTACGTAAAGCTACAAAATCATACATTATATGAGAAAAACTAAATTATAACACAAACAGAAAGATAATGTAGTAACATGATATAATGAAATAAGAAACATGATAAGTATTATAGCTTTGGCGAAATGAACTTAGGGAAAAATACTTATATACAAAAATATGGGATAGGAAGCACGTCTCACATATCCATTTCAGATTCACAAAAAGTGACTTTGGCGATATTTATATATATATATATATATATATATATATATATATATATATATATATATATATATATATATATATATATATATATATTATATATATATATATATATATATATATATATATATATATATATATATATATATATATATATGTATATATATATATATATATATATATATATATATATATATATATATATATATATATATATATATATATGTGAGATAATGAGATGAGGTACGAAACCCATGGACTTATGAATAAGCACCACTTAACTTTATTATGTACAATTAGTTTTGTGGTATGATTAATAATAATAATAATAATAATAATAATAATAATAATCATTAAGATAATAACACTAATAATAATAATAATAATAATAGAAATAATAATGATAATAATAATAATAATAATGATAATAATAATAATAATAATAATAATAATAATAATAATAATAAAAATAATAAAAATAATAATAATAATGATAATAATAATAATAATAA
>OZ012701.1:4773683-4776979 GCA_963942565.1 Maea johnstoni
ACTATTGTTGATGTCAAATTTGGAAAATACACTGCTGAAGTCTATAGTGTTTGGGGCAACGAAGAACGAGGAAGCGAAGCTGAGGATAGGGTCCGCTGTTTCGTCGGTGATGCCATCTGTCGGATTTGCTGATGGCTTGCAGGAACATTGTGTCATTCTCACTGTTGTTTCTTCTCCCAACTAGAACCAAGCCAACATGTATGTAGGCATGTATGCATATATATATATATATATATATATATATATATATATATATATATATATATATATATATATATATATATATATATATATATATATATATATATATATATATAAATATATATATATATATATATATATATATATATATATATATATATATATATATATATATATATACATATAAATACATATATATATATACATATGTATATATATTGTATGTATATATTTATATATATATATATATATATATATATATATATATATATATATATATATATATATATATATATATATATATATATATATATATATATATATATATATATATATATATATATATATATATATATATATATATATATATATATATATATATATATGTATGTATGTATGTATGTATGTATGTATGTATGTATGTATGTATGTATGTATGTATGTATGTATGTATGTATGTATGTATGTATGTATATATATATATATATATATATATATATATATATATATATATATATATATATATATATATAAATATGTATATATTTCCTAATATGCTGATATATATATTTATTTTAATTGTAAGTTTCCTGACATTACCTCTCATGTTTTCATTTTTAATGGCGTTTCCTGGTAGTGATAGTATTTTACCTTGTTTTTGAATGTATGCTCGTAAATACTTATCATCATTATCATGAATATCATCCTTATTTTTACTATTATTATCATTGTTATTATTATTATTATTATTATTATTATTATTATTATTATTATTATTATTATTATTATTAATATTATTATTATTATTATTATTATTATTATTATTATTATTATCATTATTATCATTTTTATTATTATTATCATCATTATTACTATTATTATTATTATTATTATTATTATTATCATTATTATTATTATTATTATTATTATTATTATTATTGTAGTAGTAGTAGTAGTAGTAGTAGTAGTAGTAGTAGTAGTAGTAGTAGTAGTAGCATTATCTTTATTATTATCATTATTATTATTATTATTATTATTATTATTATTATTATTATTATTATTATTATTATCACCATCATTATTGTCATCATTATTATTATTATCATTATTATAACTATTATTATTATCATTATCATAATTATCATTATTATCATTAACATCGTTATAATGACGTATTGCATCCTCCTACCTCACAACCATCAGATGTCCAACTGTTATTGGCTGAAGACCACATTTTACAACCAGTGGTCACCATTGTGATGGTATAGTTGGACATGATCATGCGAGAATGATTGAATGTGATTGGTGGAGCGAGATTGGCTGCATCAACCAATCCAAGAGCAGTTACATCGACCTGACTTGTGTCGACATTCTTCAAGAAAGATGGAGTATCCATTCCAAATTCTGGTGCTACAAAACAACCAATATTGCTTTGGAAATAACATGTCCCATGAAACAAATGAAGTACTGTGAAGGTATCATTATTAACGTGCAATTAGTATTAGCGACTTTAATGAGTGGGTCCGATTCGCTAATATTACGATCCGTTAATATTTGTTCCATTTTGTATTCAAAATGCGTATCTAGTCACAAGTACACATGCTCAGTTGATAACCATACGTACATACATGGACACACGTACGTCCGTGTGCTGTTATACAGATATGACATCCCTCGAAAGGATTGTCGATCCTCTCGGGGAAGTTATTCCTGGTGGAAACCCCACAGGGATGTCATACTAGTATCTGTTTTATTATACCGAACAAAATACACAACACAAAAGGGGGAAAAATTACAAACACCAGTGATTTTGGATAAATACTCGTTGTCTGCCTTGTCAAACTAGTTTCACCGGTAGGTCACTCGGCAAAAACTCTGTCGGTGTTTGTGGGTATTCTTCGGGCTAGCGGTAACTAGTCAACTATTTCATAGCTGTTGCTATGAACAATTTAATTATTTCATGATCTGTTAAGGACAACAGCCTGTCACTAAGCAGTGAGGAAAACATGACGGTTAATCCATGGCCCTTGACCAACCAGAATCAAGTATCTTCATGTGAGGTATAATCATATATAAATGTTCCATGGCTTACAACCAAATTTGAATAATGCACATACTCACGGTATATCTGAGTTCCTTACTTGCCATACACAAATCAGGACAGACCTTCATAGACACGTAAATTTGATGAACGGTGGATAAATCCAGCATAAATCGCATGGTTCAAAGAAATTGCGTATGATGTAAGGAATCTTTATTCATTCACCTGGGTACTAAGATTGCAATAAACCCGTTTTGCCAATCGCTCATACTGTTCATAGCTCTGAATATCTTGAACGGACCACATGCGAATATGACAATGCATTATTATGGAAAAACGGATCAATTCGTGAAATGTAGATCCATTAATATTTATACTTCTACATCAAGTGTTTTTGAAAAATTGAATCAGATAAATAGGCTGACCAGCACATTTAGTTGACAGGATTCTATTAAAATATTTCCATTTTGTAGGGTTAACACAGATGAACTAAGCCAGCAAATGACTGAACATGCACTGGTTCAACAATGGTATGTGGCGTGAGTTGTGACGGGATTCCTGTGTTTGCATGGAAGGATGGAAGGAATTGGGATTAACGTCGCTTTCAGCAGCTAAGGTCATATCGCGACGAGATAGAAACCCGGAAGTGGGAAGAAATTCCCTTCTCTTCACAAATAGGACCAAGGGGTCTTTCATATGCAGAAGGGCAATAGATAATCCTCCACAACGCCGCACATTTATATAGCAAACAGGCCTACGCGCTTAAGGATCTAGCGGAGACTCTAACTTGCGAACTCACGCTTGGGAGCCAGGCAGAACAGGTGATGAAGAAAGATGTCTTGTTGACCAAATATCATAGGGTAAAATACTCCTCCAAAAGCCTCATAAAAGACTGCATGTGCATTGCCCCCTGTCTAATCATTAGAATCACCATACAAATCAGCTATCCATGTAAACAGTGACATTTCATTAACTTACCAATAAGGAGGGGTTTGATTGACACGTGGTATTTGCCTGTTGCGTTCATTGGATGAATTATGAAAGTAATGTCATC
>OZ012701.1:4777179-4802767 GCA_963942565.1 Maea johnstoni
GCAGAAACCTCAGAGCTTGCTTTGGTTAAAAAGTAAAAAAATAGGGGGCAGAGGAAAAACTAGAGCCAAACAGCTTCGAGGAAAATTTTAATAACATTTGGGCAAAGCATATTAGACAAAATCTCTTCCCTCATTAGTTTTCATTAGCATTAGTTTTCATCTAGTTTTAAGAAATTTCAAAGTCCCTAGACCAAAGAAATTTTCTTCTTGAGAAAAGTGGTTCTCATCATGCAAACATATTGAATACATTGATTTTTCATGGATCCAATATCTATTTAGTGAATAGACAGTTATGAAAAGAGATCATCACAGTTTTTCAGTCTGAGCCAAACAGCTTCGAAAAAAATTTTGATAACATTTGGGCAAAGCATATGAGACAAAATCTCTTCCCTCTGCATTAGTTTTCATCTAGTTTTAAGAAATTTCAAAGTTCCTAGACCAAAGTAATTTTCTTCCTGAGAAAAGTGGTTCTCATCATGCTAACATATTGAATACATTGATTTTTCATGGATCCAATACCTATTTAGTGAATAGACAGTTATGAAAAGAGTTCATTACAGTTTATCAGTCTGAATTGCTCGACAAGTATCTAAAAGCGCAAAATATTCGTCAAGCTTCATGGTACTGTCTCATTTTAAATATTCTACACCAATAAACCCACAATTATCCAATCAAAATTGTATTGCATCAATACAAAGGTCAGAAAATTAAAGGAATATATGCTTTATTATGTTTACATTTCAGGTGTTATAGATTTCTAGATATAGCCGAAGCACCATCAATTAATGATGATGACGTCACATTTTGTTCCTTTTCATGGGGTAGATTCTGGAGACCCGGAGGTTTTCTGCATTTGTTGATTATATTTTTTACCGATATTGAATGGTGAGAGTGTAATATAATGAATAAATAAAGTTATGTATCGTCGGTTTCAAATAGTAGATATATATCCTATTTTTTCTGATATTTCTGTAAAACATTCATGTCCCCTAATAGTTAACAGGCCAACATACATAAACTAATAAAATTCCAATTAAATCCTAAGTGTTGTCTTCAGATGCAATAATGTGAATGTTTTCAACTTTAGCTATTACGCATCATTAATGAGTAGAGGTGTTCCCTTATTTGAAATATTACGGCCGCTAGGACTCCTTGTCTATTATATTGAGTTCCTGTAGTAAGTTTTCATAATGGCCGAATATTGTGCGTCTCAAAAGCCATGGTCTCACCCAAACTGTCCTTGGTGCCCTCCTTCCTCTCCTTCTAGCAATCCTTTGCTCACGCTGTTCATAATCGTAGATGACCAATAATCCCGCAGCAAGGAGGAGGTCCTCTTCATCCCGAATTTGTGCGAGTTGTTGATTTGGTGGTATTGCAGCCATATTGTGTGATGTTGAAGGATATTATTTGCACTGTGCAATTGATGCATTCACGCAGTGATATGCAAGTTGAGTCGGCGACAAGCTCAAGACGTCGCAACTACGTCCCCGATACGTCCCAGACACATCAGCGACACATCTTGCATGTCCTAACTTTATCCTGCCTAATTCATACCACTTATTATCATGTCGCAGACAATACTTCATTGTCCTAACATGGTCGGCGATGTGTCCCAGACACATTCAAGACTGTCTTCATTGAGGGAATGCATTTATAAAATGTCTTACGACTGTCTTATGACTGTCTCAACAAAGACTTGACCCCCCTAAAATATGTCGGGGACATGTCCCAGACATGTCCCCGACTACACCAAGACCCCTCTATTTGCATATTTGTCTGCCCAAAGCACCTAGGACTTTGTCCGCATTCAAAAAATTGTGATGTCCTGGGTGTCCTAGCTAGGTCTTGGCAAAAAGTCCAAGCTTGACACGTCTGTGTGAGACGGGCTTTAGACTGGATCTCAAGATGTATGTTTCTGTCATTTATGATACATATTACACCTTACATTTCTGTTGTTTCAGTGGGGTGTCCTTGAGCTCGCTGACAATTATCCTGAATAGAAGTACTATTACCTTATCACAGTCTACACAGGTATGAGGCGAGGGGCAGGGACCACTTCTTCTGTCTCCTTCGTCCTAGGTGGCGCCACCAATACAGGCATTCGGAGGCTCAGTGACGAATATAGACAGGTATGTCAAAGATATCGGCGGTTTAAGTATAGGATGAAAGGTTTAGGTTGGGTCAGCAAAACCACTGTTCATAGATTCAGAAAAATGCGTTTTATGAAAGGTATATCAACAAAACCTTGAAAGAACTAATTCTGGCTTGAGTGTAACACCACCTCGCAATGCCTGAGTGCTGATGTAGTAAGGCTTTCAAATGTTAGAAGTCTCTGTCGCATGTTGGTGCCACATTGTGAGAGTTGAACGCCTATGGGACTGGTACATGGATCAGAGCCTTAACATTTACGTGAGATTTGATTTAATGTTCATTGAGCCACCGATGAACTTCACATATTACCAAGTGTTCTGGTTGGCAGTTCGGAACAATGTGTTATTTCATACCGTACGACTAAGAACACAGTTTGATGATATTATGTACACAATAGGACTAACACTTAGATACGTATCAAGTCATACACAATATATGCATACATGATACATACATACACACATATGTGAATACATACTTACACACGTACAAACATTACTGTAAATCACTTAAGTATAGCAGGAACAATAAGATAGCGATAATAGCACTCTGCCCATATGCGCTATAATAACATCCCCGTCTTTATTAAATTCCTAATTGAACTTGCTGCTGCTGTTCCCGTTCACCGCTATACTTAAATCACGCTATCCATGACAGTACCATAATTGCGCTATATAAGGTTCACGCCATATTTAAATGATTTACAGTAATACATTCATGCACACACACATAAGTTCATACATGTATGTATATTCTTACATGCATGCAAATATACATGCATACATAATACGTACATACACACACATACATACATACATACATAATGGAAACACATTTTATGTCAATATGTCTTTATTGTAGGGTTTGAGGAGAGGCAGTGTGATGAGAATGTTATTGGCTGTGCCTGGCTGTCTAGGACCCTTACATTACCTGAGGATCTGGCACGACAGCTCAGGGAGGGGAGACGAGGCCTCTTGGTACCTCAGCAAGGTGGTCATACAGGATATTCACACTCAACAAGTGTAAGTCTCTCTCTCTCTCTCTCTCTCTCTCTCTCTCTCTCTCTCTCTCTCTCTCTCTCTCTCTCTCTCTCTCTCTGTCTCTCTGTCTCTCTCTCTCTGTCTCTCTGTCTCTCTCTCTCTCTTTATATATATATATATATATATATATATATATATATATATATATATATATATATATATATATATATATATATATATATATATATATATATATATATATATATATATATATATATATATATATATATATATATATATATATATATATATATATATATATATATATATATATATATATATATATATATATATATATATTCACACTGGACAAGTGTAGGTCTAACCCGGATGATAGAACTGCTCACAAAGCATTCCTGTCTACTTTATAATGTAACTCTGATTTTAGTTATCTTGAACACTTTTGATTTTTTCCCATTTGTCCGATGTAAATCGGGCTTTTGTATTTAATGAATCTGCAGTCTGACTTTATCTAAGTATAAAACACATCCTTATCAAACAATGCAATTTCGTGAAAGAAATGTGTAAATATAACTCATTACTACTCATTTTCATGTCGTAGAGCAATAGAGAAACGTCTTGTACAAATGTACAATTTGAACTTTAAAGAAAAGTGTATGTCTCAGGCAAAGGTATTCTACAGATTTCTTTGTTTCAAGGTTTCATATACCTTCCTTTATTTGACTATTTTGAGTATATATTGTCCGAAAGGTCTTCTAATACGGATTACATCAAGCATCAAATAAATACCCTCCATGCAGTGTATACAATTTGAGGTTTAAAAGCTGAAATGAAACGTGGATTGTTTTTTGAACAAACTATCCTTTACTTAAAGTTTCTACACATTTTATACATGTTTTCTTTTTTATGGACACGTACAAGAAGTAAACATTTCTGCATATATTGGTTTCCAGTACAAACCTATTTTCCTTACTTTATATATAAAGGTATAATGTGAAGGTCACTCGCATAACTACTTGATGTTAAAAAAATGTATTTTCAATATTCTGCTATAATCTTTTTATGTCATTCAATTTGTTCGATTATATATTTTTTCATCATTCATGCAATATCAATGATCACTTTACCAACCATTTTGTGTACATCTACTCATCTTCAATTCAATTATTTCAGGTTCATTTTTATGTGCAACGTTGGCTTGCTGTCGATGAGGATGATGGTGAAATTGATAGGTTTCTCCCAGTGGCATCCAAGAAAAACGTCTTAAGCTTCTCGAATCTTTTTAGTGACAATACCCGCCAAAAGGTGGCGGAGGATCACCTCTGGTTCTCTGTTCTCTTTAGACCTCAGTACAGTAACTTCACCAGAGTACAGCGAGCTACATGCTGCCTCTGCTTGCAGTTTCTTACGATGATTGCCGATGCTATGTTCTACGGTCAGCTAGGCAGAAACGCAGCGGGTACTGCGTCTATACAGATTGGTCCATTGTGCTTCAACCTCGGTATGCTGTGGATTTCCTTCATCAGTATCCTTGTTGTTACGCCACCTATCCTGCTTGTTGTCACACTTTTCCGGATGTCCAAACCTAAACGACATTCACCGAACAGGCATGTTGCGACCAAAAGCAACATTGCGGAAAAAAACAAAACAATTGTTGAAGTTTTTCAACCCCGAAGCCCACATGCATCATGCAGTTTTGATCATAGCAAGCCAGAAGGTCATGAAAATGAAAATCTTATTGAAGACCCAAAAGCAACTATGGATGGAAGAAGACTTGATCCTGATCAAAGACGGTGTGCATATTCCTGCTTGAGTCTTTGCTGTAAGGGAAATCACCACGAAGACGATATCATGAAACACGCGATAACATTTGATGAATCTATCGGTAGTAGACGTCTGCCTCACCAGTGCGTTTTTGTATCGTATGTCCTAGTAACTGTGGCAGTGGCAGCTTCGGTTTTTTCCTCATTCTCTACAGTATGCAGTGGGGAAAAGCCAAGTCTGAAGGGTGGCTCTCAGCGATGTTGTTCCTATCCACGTTCCAGTCACTCTTCATTCTGGATCCCCAGGGGGGCACTTGGGTATTTAGGGGGGTGCATACGTTCGTTATCAAAATAAAAAAATACCCCTAAAGCACTGATTTCTGGCCAAAAAAGCACCCTTATTTTAATAAAACGCTGATTTTTTCCACTAAATAAACACCCCTTCTTTTATCAAAACACTGACATTGGATGAACGGGAACACGTATTTTAACTTAAGATTTTATAATCCTCTGCTTGTTTAGCGGCAGCAAGTGGCGGCAGCAAACTCGGAAGCCCTGAGTCACTTCGGGAGTCACTCGGCGTCAGAGCCGCGTATATTTCGTGGATTGTAAGGGGATTTTTACCCCCATACTTCGTACCTGGGTACAAAAAAGTACCCTTCTTTTACAAAATCGCGGACATGCGGAGGTCCCAAAGAAAGACCCCTTCATCCGCGAAATATGTAACGAAGGTGCGGCCCCCCTCTGTACCTGAGTGCCCCCCCCCCCCGGGTCTGGATCCCATTAAAGTAAGCCATATCTCATATCTCTGCACAATGCCAGATGCTTTTGTTCAGCATAAATAACGAGTATTGATCAAAAGGTTATTTGACTATATAGACCATGAATATCTGTTCACTGCCTAGTCTTTATAAAGCGCTTTTGAACATTATAGCACTATATCAAAATCAATGATTATTATCATCATCATTTTCATTTTTATTATTATTATTATTATTATTATTATTGTTATTATTGTCATTATTATTTTCATTATCATTTTTATTGATAGAATTATTAATATCATTACCAATATTATTATTATTATTATTATTATTATTATTATTATTATTACTATTATCAATATTATTATCATAATTATCATTACTATTATCATTATCATTATCATTATTATTATCATTATTATTATTATTAATCATTTCACAACTAACAACACAAATATTATAACATACTGCTAAGTGGTGCTTGTTGATAAATCCTTGGGGTTGCATACCTTATCTCTATGCTCCTTAGCATTTGGAAGAACGTGAACACTAACATGCACAAAGAGATGAGGAAAAATAGTGCTGACTGTTTCCAGAAGTGAAATGTATAGGAAAATACTCAAACCTTGGTTCACTTTTCATTGATAATATTTCATTTTACACTGACTGGTACTAACCCTTGTGGAGGCATTGCGAGGTTGAGTTCTCTCCACCACTTACAACCGAATAGTAACGACTTAGCTGTAATATGGCAGAAGTACTGTTGATAAAGAAATTCCAAGGCAAATTCAAACGCTTAAACTGGATAATTGTACATAAACTGAATGATTTGTGGTTCAAATATCAATTCAAATTGCACATCCGAGAATACATGTGCAAAATAAAATACAAACAGACTATATGGGTATGAAACAATTTTACTTATGACTTTTTGGGTGTTTCACATGATAAATTGTCTTTTATTGCTCCGACTAGGTCATCCTCTTCTCGACTGTGCTGTCTTTCTTTTTGAGAAAACCCCCATCATACGGAGATAGTATTCCAGACACTGCGCTACGGGATGATGAGGAGCAAATAGTTAGAAACAAAGGTAGGTGCAGGTTCTTTTGCTATTAAGGTCAACTATGATGATACGAGAGAACATAGTACTGATTTCATGCCTCGGTCAGTGTCGCTAAAAGGCCTTTATATGCAGATTTACCCTTTAAATAACCATTTGTTAATTTCTAGGCTATGTGGCTGCCCCATAACATGGTTGGGTTGGTCTCTCTATATAAATATGGGGCATCTATGGTGGTTCTGCAATTAAAAGACCTTTTGGAACAGTTCAATTAGAGAAGGGAATTTCTTCTTCTGTGTTTCTATCTTGTCACTATATGACCTTAGTTGTTAAAAGTGGCATAAAAAACACTATGTTTTCCTTTATGTGGCTGCCAATCCCTGATTGATGTCCATTCCAAAACACAAGTAGTTGTGGCCGCGCCTGTTGTCTCACTACTGTATTGAATGTAGGGTTAAACATCCATTTGAGATGTTGAAAAAAATCGAAAAATTGCAGTGATTCTATCTCCTTGCGCTATGCACACATAAGCGTTTGTGTCACAGAATTCATATACTGCTATCAATTGCTGGAATTTTCTATAATACTGAAAAGTTATAATGGAATCATATGTGCTGTATACAAGTTATATGTACAGTTGTGTTATCATTGGAATTATGTGTATACGTTGTATATACAGTTGTGTTATAATTGGAATTATGTGTATATATATACGTTACATAAGTTATATAGTTGTGTTATCAATCGAATTATGTGTGTTATATATAAGTTATATAGTTGTGTTGTCACTGGGAATATATCATTGGAATTGTGTATGTACGTTTCAGTGAGAAAACGTTAACAAATAAAGCCTTTAGGAGAAGGCAAAGTGAGGCACCTCCGTAGAAAGCGACTCCTTGAACGACAGATGTGGAGTTTCGTGAAGGAGTTGGTATCTTATGTGTTATTTGTGTTAGTTGTTCTCAGTCTGGTGCTAGGAACCAAGGACTCCCAGGCATATCTACTGAAGGATGTAATTCATAAAATGTTCATCGCACCGCTTCAAGGAGAAGTTGGCACAACTGGAGATATATCAGTATAGTCTACTAGCCAGCCCTATATGCCAAGTATGTGAACCTTGCAATGTTGATTCCTGCATGGTTTTATGATGGAAATGCAATGTACATACCCTAAGAACAACGAAACTGCCGGATGCTAATTTCCAAGTGTTGGGCAATTTTTTTTATCAACCTAAATACTATTTGGTGCAAATGACCTCTCAGGATTGCAAAAAATGGTCACAATTATGGGGGTAGGGGTAACATTTTTTATCATAACTTCTGTTATATTGGTTTATTTTCAACAAATGAGGCATCACCATGTATAACTTTTAATTTCGCAGTAATTAAAACCAGCCACATTCTGATTGGTCACTTGTGAAGGGTCATTTGGGGTAGACAAAGGTCAAAAAGGTCACGAGGCTGAAAACCTGCAGTATTATGATCCTGAAATAGAGGGTTTTTGGTAACATTTTCGATCATATTTCACGTTATGCATAACCAACTTCCATAAATGAAGTATCCAAATGTGTAAAATTTTTACCTGCACTTTTTTTAAATGCACATGTTCTGATTCATCAATACTAAGAGGTCATTTAAGGGTCAACTAAGGTCAAAAAGGTCATGAAAATGTTGTGAAAATGGGTAGAAATTGGCTGTATTGGTATAGTACAGTAGCCAGCCACCCATTTTGGGGATTCATGTTAACCGTAGAGTTAGAAAATTTCCGTCGGTATCATGTTTTAGTCCCACACTTGGGGCATACCGCAAGGGTTGATGTAGCCTTCAGGAGTGGTGCACATCTTTTTTATGGGGTCATGTCTTGAATACCCTTATATATGTAAAAAGGCCCCACGATGGTCAAAATAATATGTATAGGGATAGTGAAGGCACTTTAAAACACTCATAAACTTAAGCTTAAACCAAACATAAGGATGAGTGTTTGGTATCAAAATGTTAGTATGAAAGAGAAGTATCTTTTGAAATACTAAACACATGACTAACTCTATCCCATGATGTAATAAAGGTCATTCAAGGTCAAAATGGCTGCCAAATCAAGAATCTGGGATTTTCCCATATTCTATAGTTTCCATTTATAAACATCTCTGTTTTTTTGAAGATATATATTTCATTTCTGTAGCCACTTTTTCTGAAGGAATGCTCTTTATTAGTTGTTGAACATTTTAGAAAGTTCATTGACTAGATCGAGTTTTAAGTCCAATTTTCAGCTTTAAGGTACAAAGTAGAGTACCAAGTCCACCTGGAGATGCCAAAAAGTGCCTAAAATGATAAAAATTTGAAAACCAAAATGACTGTATCTTACGTTTTACAAGTCGGAAGGGAGCATATGATGCACCAAAATGTCAGGTTTAATTTTCCCCTCAATCTGGGATATGATGGTAAGATAAAACTAAAATTAAGGGGTCGTTGAAGGTCAAATAAAGGTCAAAATGCCATTTTTTTCTCTAAAAAAATCTAATTTTGGTGAAGTGATTGCGATTAAGTAGTTGTGTTTTGCAACTATATAATTTCCAAACCAGGTTACCACAATAATTGACAGATAAATAATCTCAAATATGGTCCAACAATACATTTTTTACCATTTACCAGTGAAAATGAAGTAGTTTTAAATCAATATGGGGGAGTAGGATGTGGCATTTGGCTATTCCATGCTTAAATAAAGTGTTTGGGGACAGGTTGTGAGAAAGTGCTCGTTACGGGACCACTGTTTAGGTCATGAAAGTTGTGAGCACCAAACATTATAGGCAGTGTTTGGTATCAAAATGTTTGTTGTAAGACAATCTTTCCATTTCATGCAACGAACCTAGGGTAGGGTATTCTGTTGTGAAAATAGAGGTCATTCAAGGTCAATTAACCCCAATTTCTAGATTTAAGGCATTTTGTCTTTGATTTTTCCATTTAGCAGCTTATGAAATGCTCCTGGGATACATACTTTATCCTGGAAATATTTTTAGGTGAGAAATATCTTTAAAAGGGATTCTGAGACATTTTTGAGTCATTTCAAGACCCAGTCAAGACCAATCTGCAACATTCTGGGACCAAAATGCCCAAAATGTCTGATTATGGGTGCACTCAAATATTTAAGTAAAGCAGCAGAAAGTTGAAATAACAAATCGAGTCATATCTTATGGTATGTCAGCTTTTATTTTCAATGGGGAGAATAAGCCTTTAAACTTGCCTATTGTGTATGTCATGTAAGATTATAAAGGCAGTGTAAAATATAACTGAGATTTAAGGAAATATGAAGGTCAAATAAAGGTCGTAACATCATTTTTCTCTAGAAAATCCTAATTTTGATGAAGAAATATTGATGAAGTAGTTCTGTTTTGTCATTACAATTAATTTCCTAACCATGTCACCACAATAATTGACAGACAGAATACCTTAAATATGTTTTACCAATACATCTTCACCCTTTTACCTGTGAAAATGAAGTAGTTTTAAGTTAATATGCAGATGTTGAATGTGCTATTGGACAATTCATGCCTATATTAAGTGTTTAAGATCGAGTTGTGAGAAAATGCGAGTATGGGACCACTGTTTAGGTCATAAATGTTGTGAGCATTAAACAGTATGGACATTGTTTGGTATCAAAATGATTGTTGTAAGACAATCTTTCCATTTCATGCAATCAACCTAGGGTATGGTATTCTGTTGTGATATTAGAGGCCATTCAAGGTCAAAGTAACCACAATTTTATGATTAAAGACATTTTTTCATTGAATTTTCCATTAAGCAGCTTATTAAATTCTCCTGGAATGCATATTTTATCCTGCAAATATTTTAGGTGAGGTACTTCAAGACAAAGTTTGGCTCAATCTGGAATATTTAGGGCCAAAATGACAAATTGCCTGATTACGGGTGCATCCAAATATAAGTGAATCAGCAGAAAGTTGACATAACAGATTCATATCTTATGGTATACCAGCTTTCATTTTCACTGGGTGAAATATGCATTTTTACTTGCCTATCATGTTTTTCCCATACAGGTAAAGGTAGTGTAAAATATTACTGAGATTTAAGGAAACAATGCAGGTCAAACCAAGGTCAAAAAGTCAAATAGAGCGTTCATAACTTTGTAGCAAATATCTGTAATACTGCACTTGCATCTTGTTCAAATGAGTAATTTATATTCACCTGAAATGAATATTTGACAATTGTGAACTAAAGAAGCAGTAAGTTAACAACTCCAGGATATTTTCTAGAAGCAACTTCAGAATTGTTCTAAAAAACAAGGTCAATATTGACTTTCAGTATCATTCATGTCCCATACACCAAACTTTATGCACAATGTTCAAAATGCTTGTTGCATTTAAAGTTTAAAGTCAGTGCAAAACATAGAAAGTGTAAAGGTTTAAGGTCAAACTAAGGTCGAAAAGAGTAGTTGTGACTTTGAAGCAAATATCTCAATGCTGTAGTTACACTTGGGTAAAAACGTTTTATTTTTAGCCAGGAGTAAAACCTATTGATGTTTTCTTGTGAAATAAAATATGCAGAAAAAAATAAGATAGGCGGTACTAGTATATAATCCTCAAAATCAAATCTACTGCCCAATCTAGATCATAACATGGCAGATTGGGAGACCAAATTTTACAGAGGGAAATGTACCTCAAATTTTCAGATTTTGACTGCCAACTAATTTGATACTTCATGTATACCTCATCAGAAGACCTTTCAGGTAATATACTGAGTTTGTATAGGCTGAATAGTCAAATAAACGCAGGATAGAGGAAAAAACTGGGCCAAAATAACTAACTCTATTTACTAACCTTACATATGTCTGCACCAAACATTGAGTACATTGTAAGCCTTTAGATGACAAATGTGAATTCAAAACGTTCTAAGTTACTTTGAAGTTGTTTGATTAAAGATAGGCAAAATATCATGAATTAAATTAAACAAATACGTATCACAAATTTCATATAATCTCTTAAAATAAACTAGGTATGTATCTGTCAGTGGTTCTATTTGATGATTGGAAACCATAACTGTAATGTTTGAATAGTTTGGCATTATCTAAAGTGATTTATGCATCCGCCAACCTCTTATTTCTTAAACATCTTAGGAACAGCATAACATAAGGACTATTTCCATTGAATCTGATTAATTCTGTAGTGTTGCAATTTTTAAAATAACATTTTTAGTAACAATAGAGTAAAAATATTTTTTACCAACCTACCTACCCTATTTTTTTCTGACTGTTACAGGAAACAAACAATATTTTTTTCTTGGCCTAAGCATCGTAATGGACAATTGAATAAATCATGAAGTGTGGGTTACTTTTACCTTTATTGAACTCGAAAAGAACAACTGAGCAACAAGGCCTAGGAAGCTTCCTAGAAACGAAAAACCGTAACATTGCCAAGACTTGCTTACTAACTTTGGCCCATGATGTTTGTAGATCATTAATTCTTTGATCTTAACAGTGACCTGCTGCTAGCCATTTATAGCAACCTGTCTTAAAACACTTATCATATACAGGAAATTGTCATATGCCAAGTTATTCATTTCAAATCTAACTTTTTTATTATCCCTAAAAAGGTGTAGATGGTATCAGTGAACCTCATTTTGAATAATTCATCTGCTGATTTTAAGGTAACTTTGGATGCAATTACATAATGACGAAGGAAGGAAGGAATTGGGTTTTAAGTCGGTTTCAACATCTTATGTCATATCCGGGGGGGGGGGGGGGGGCACTCGGGTACAGAGGGGGGCCGCACCTTCGTTACGTATTTCGCGGAAGAAGGGGTCTTTTTTTAAGACCTCTGCATGTCCGCGATTTTGTAAAAGAAGGGTACTTTTTTGTACCCAGGTACGAAGTATGGGGGTCAAAATCCCCTTACAATCCACGAAATATACGCGGCTCTGACGCCGAGTGACTCCCGAAGTGACTCAGGGCTTCCGAGTTTGCTGCCGCCACTTGCTGCCGTTAAACAAGCAGAGGATTATAAAATCTTGAGTTAAAATACGTGTTCCCGTTCATCCAATGTCAGTGTTTTGATAAAAGAAGGGGTGTTTATTTAGTGGAAAAAATCAGCGTTTTATTAAAATAAGGGTGCTTTTTTGGCCAGAAATCAGTGCTTTAGGGGTATTTTTAAATTTTGATAACGAACGTATGCACCCCCCTAAATACCCAAGATTTGATACCAGACACTAAAACCCTTATTATTGGCGTATGATAATTTTTGTTGTTAAACTAACTCCTGAAATAGGGTCTTTTTCCCGATCTTTTTGCCAGTTTGAATTCCAACATGGCCACCAGTTGCCATGGCAACCAATTTAGAAGTGTACTAATATTTTTTATCTATGTTATGCTGCGCCCCTTTCAACTCTTGCTGTTCCACTGCCAGCTGACATAACTGTTAATATTATTGAATGGAATATGGTATGCATTCATTTGTTTCATTAACAATAGCTCCTGGAGGTCATATTTTTGTGTAATAAGCTTAATCGTAAGTACAGCAGCTTGGTTATCACCTTGAAATCCCATTTAGATGCCCCCTGATGATAACATTTATTGCAGAATTAGGTTCTGCACCCCAGAAAACCTACTTATAGACACCACGATCATGTTTCTAGCTAATCTGGATGGTTAAATATGCAGAAATATAGCTTTCAGTAGTGGCCATTTTGAATTACAATATGGCCACCAGTTGCCATGGCAACCACTGTAAAAATGTATTCTGGTTACAATGTTCTAAATGTGGTTACTAAGTCTGTGTTTAACTGTGTCAATTCGAAAAAACATAGGCCCAGTTCACTAAAAGCATCTTTATCCCTTAAGTGTTCCATATGCATTTGTTTCATTTACAATACCTTTGGAGGTCAATTTTGTGTAATAAGCTTAATTTCAAGTATAACAGCTTGGTTGCGATCTTGAAATTCAATTTAAATGCCATCTGATGATAACAGCTATTTCAGAATTAAGTTCTGCACCCCTGAAAACCTACTTGTAGACACCATTGTCCTGTTTCTAGCTATTCTGTATGCTTGAATATGCAGAAATGTAGCTTTTGGTAGTGCTTATTTCGAATTTCAATATGGCCGCCAGTTGCCATGGCAACCACTATAAAAATGTATTCAGGTTACAACATTGTAAATGTGTGGTATAAACGATTAGAGGATCAAAATGTTGCACATTGTTATACAGCATGTATAGATTTTTTGTAATACTTGAGATACAATACAGAATAACTATCTATAACAATGTTTTCTGAGCCTTAAATCAGCACAATATCAAGCAACATGGTCATATTTTAAAGCCGTCAAATTTTTTATCCACAGAATTTTATATTTCAACCTAAAATATGATTCTTTACTGTCCATTTTGCCAAGAAATGCATTTTTACTGAAAAAAATATCAGCTTATTTTTTGGGAAAAAATTTGCTTTCTTTGGAAATGCAAATGGCGTTAGCCGATTTTCAGCTTAGTGACCTTTTTGACCTCTGTTGACCCTAAATGACCTTTCAGGGTTGACCAATCAAAAGGTGGCTGGTCTTAAAATTTGCAGAATGAAAAGTTGCAAATGTAGATGCCTCATTTGTTGAAATTGCCCCAAAATAACTGAAGTTATAATAAAAAGTCTTACCCCCACCCCCATATTTTAACCAAATTTGGCCACCTGAGGGGTTCAGTATACCATATGGCTATAGGGGTGATAAAAAAATTTGCCCAACACTTGGAGATTAGCATCCGGCAGTTTCTAGCACCTGAGGATCTCTATATTGCATTTCTAACATAAAACCATGCAGGAATCAACATTGCAAGGTTCACCTTTTTGGCTAGTAGACTAGTAAGTTTAATATGAATTAGAAAATCTCGAACATTTTCATCTTTTTAATTTTTCACGTTTTTTATTCTTTATGATAGCTTTTTTTCAAAATTCATTTTCCATCTAAAATAGGGGGGAAATCTCAAAGATGGTTACATGCCAGGCTAAGTATATTATCAGTTTTTCCCATTGCACAATATAAAGTTAGCAAAGGAAGCTTTGTGAAAGTAGGTTTTTATTAAAGCAAAAGGTTGAGTGGATTTGTGTCTTTACTGAATGCAAACTCAAAAATGTACATCACCATTATTGCCATTTCCTTTGTCTGCCACCTTTAATACATTCAAAACGTTGCAGAACCAATTTCTCCAAAATAGAGATCTTATTTTGTAATGATAATTCTCATATTTAAATCTGACTATATCTTATATTAGATAGGATCTGCACGTTGAGGTGGATTGATGAAACGTTTATAAAAGAATTCTTTAAGCACGATGACTATACTGGTAATAAGCTTCACTGGAGAGACAGAATGTTTCTAGGCAACCGTGCAAACTTTCGACTTGGTCCAGCGAGACTGCGGCAACTTAGAATTAATAAAGGTGAGTTTGCTTTAATTCAATTGATTGCTTGCTTAAGATCCTTAGACAATTTCTTTTACAGAACATTTACAAGTTAATGAGATGCTTCTACTTTTACAAATAAAAAGATATAGCATCACTCTTTGCCAAAAATAATTGAAGTCTGCCAAACTTTAAACTTAACGTATGAAATGACACAGATTGCATACATATCCCGTATGGTCTAGTTATAACGTGTGTTATTAAAGTAACATAAGACAATAAAAAGGAAAATTTCCTGAAACATTTATCAAATAATAAAAAAAATATTTATCTTTCTCATTTAAATATGCCTTTTGTATTAAAGGGCAAATGCACCATCATGATGATTTAGGTTGGTTGAGAGATATCAGTGGCAGTCACTGATATCTCTCAACCAATCAGAAGCAGGGCTGCCAGTCACTTCATTAGCACCACTTCTGATAATGTCAGCCTCCATACCCACACTCAGGCCAGTTTTTTACTAACTTTCATAAGCCATATCTGAGGAGTGCTGAGGAGGACAGACTTGCGGGTGGTCTTATTTGAAAGGTGACACGTATAGGCACATTTTGAACCTAAATCATCATGATGGTGCATTTGCCCTTTAATACAGTGTGTTATTAAATCTTCCTAAAAGCTAAAATGTACATGCCTCTTACAGAGGCAACTTTGGACATGCCAAAATTTCTGGGTAAGAATTTCACTTACCCGGCATACAGTGCAATTAAGGAGGTCACTGCTGAAATCTGCATTGGTTGGAAAGCCCCGCAATGTTGTGATGACCAGGAAGCCACGCACCTCACTTCCGAAGCCTGGACGTACACTACAGCTGGTGAAGTCTGGGGTATGCCACAATGGTGGCTTATACATATCTATGGAGGTACGTGGGGGTACAAAGCTGAACTAGACGTCAATAAAGATGTGTCCAAGTTGATCATGCAAGAACTTTGGGATAATATGTGGATCGATAACCAAACACGTGTGGTCCTGCTGGAATTTACCGTATATAATGCCCAGGTGAATTTATTCACCACCGTAATGGTTGGATTTGAATTTTTGGAATCGGGCGGGGTCATCGCGTACCCTAGGAATTACCCCTTGGGTGTCTACTCCCAGGGTGCGAAGGGAATATTTACTCTCATCATGGTTGTCGTCTTCATCATCTTCATTATATACTATACAATACGTATGCTCATAGGAGTATGCCGCACTGGCAGGAAGTACTTTACTCACGTGTGGCATGTTATCGATCTGTTCACTTTCATTGCAAGCTACATGATTAAAGGAATGTATGCTATGCGTGCCATTTTCACCTCTGCAACCATCGACAAAATGCACGAGACCAAAGGGAAGAAGTTTGTGAATTTCCAGCATATCGCTGTCTGGGATGAAATGTACATCACCTTGCTTGGTCTCATTGCCTTCATCATCATCATCCGGCTACTACGAATGCTCAGATTCAACCGCGACGTCGGTGACTTCGTAAAGACGTTGCGTTTAGCCAAAAAACAACTCGCCGGGTTCTTTTTGATCTTCTTCTGTTACTTCTTTGCCTTTGCTTCATGTGGATATCTTTTCTTTGGACGATACATACCAGATTTTTCAAGTGTGCTTTCGCAGCATGAGTGCCCTGTTTTTGACTCTACTAGGGAAAAGCTACTTTTACGACATGGTGCAAGTAGACAGTTTATTTGGGAAGCTTTATTTCATGGCTTTTGTCATAATTGCTGTGTTCCTGCTGACTAATTTTATGCTGGCCATTATATGCGAGTCCATTGACAATGCCAGAGGAATGGATGAAAAATCAGAAGAGTACAAAGATATTTCATTACTCATGACAAAAATAAACAAGGCATATCGGCGTGTTATTTTGAGTGGGTCGCCAGTTTGAGATTTGTATGTAGTATATGCAGACGGCATAGAACATGAATAAACAAACTTTTGCTCTACACAGGTAAAGGTTGACGGGCCCAAACGGGTCCATTGTAACGGTTTCGATCCCTCAAAATTTCAAAGATTTCAAAATTTCAAAAAAGAAAAAATGTTCCAATTGTCTTGCACATGATTTATACCATGTGACCAGTCAATACATACCCATTGAATCTTACCTCGTAATGCCTCACTAAGTTATTAAATCATGCACGTACATGAGTTCAATGCTTTTCATTTACTAACTACTGATCGCTGACCTCTTATACAGATACCATTTGCACGCATCCCAATCCCATGCTTTGTAAGTATCAGTGACAGATGAATAATGCTCACAATAAGAAGATTCTGCTCAATTGATCATTTTGGAGATATCAAATATGTAAAACTTATTTTTTATAACAGTTTCAAAGTTTATTTTAGAAGGAAAGATTTTTTCTTTGAAAATATTTGGCTATTTATGATAAAAATATTGTAAAATATTTTGTAAAATATGGCCACCAGATGTCTCTGTTAACCCCTTTTATCGGGCCCATTATGGTTTAAAAACCCGTAATGGGCACGTTCGGGCCTGTGATTTTGACGGGCCAGTTACTGGCCCATTCAAACGAGCCCGTAATGGGTTCTGAGCACGTTTTGGGCCCGTCAAAATAACGGGGCAATCAATCAAGGGAGTGTTTTTGATGAAATTTTAACCCTTTTACATTTGGAGAGTATTCATTGTCTAACATGTATGAATATATATTTGTATCCTGAAAGAAAATTTCGAGAGATATTTGACTCTTTTGGGTTTAACAATATCTCGTCTAATGTATATTTAAATTGCTACCTGGTGAGTTATGTTTGGCAGACCATATGTGCACTCAAGGGGTAAATGAATTAAGTATCATTTGTAATTTCATTGTTATCTGGTAGAGGAAGTTGCATCACAATTACTGGATACCACATACAGTACAGACATGTAATTCCTGCATCAGTCGACCAGGCGTCCGCTAGTGCTTGGTTGCACAAACCCATGGATAACATATCGAAATAAGCCAAGCACATCAATGATTCGCATAGTTGCGAATCAAAGCTACGTTCAGTTGGGAGGTCAACCATGCCCAGGATGTGGCAATTGGGCGTGAGGTCGTGCATTATGCCCGGGCTGCCCATGTATTTAGTGCAGGAATTGGATGTTGTCACGGTATCAATCCACTGTGACCAAGCGATAAGCATTAGAAGTTTCTATTCTTAGCGTCAAGTGCATGGTCACTTCCAGAATAATTTTGATAGGCAATACTTTTACTGATTCGGCAAGTTCTCGTTGTTGATCGAGGATTTTTTGTCTTCTCTTTCAATAAATGTATCAAAAATTGATTGTCAAAACCAAAACGAAATGCTAAGTCACTGATACAAAAAAGCTTAAACCCAATAGAAAGATTTTTACTGCATTATGAATAACGATGGGCGTTGTTAGCTACAGTATGTGAACATTTGTGTTTATGTATGAGATTCAAATAGGATTACGCTTACAAACTCAGTGCATGGTTGGTAGTCTGAATACCAGCTAATTAGTTAAAATATCCAATTTGCAAACAAGAGTGGCTGAACCCTCTTCCAAGCAAAATCTTTTGAAGTGGAAAAACAGGTATTTGTTTTGAATGTTTGAAAATGAATTCAAATGATGATGATTTAGACCTAGGTTACAGAAAGGTTCTTATCTATATGCCTTACAAGTAAGAGAGTACTAGGTAAAATATGACCCATGATATATAATGATAATATTTCACATGAAGGCGTAACTATTTACAACATAAACCCCTATTTTACACTAACCATATGTATTACTACGTACGTAGTCAACATTATGCTAATACCATTCTGTACCGTAACATACCAATAAACGTCTTACGTAGATAGCTATATTTATAGAACAACTAAGACATTCAGTTGACAGTGGAGGAGTAGCACATTTAAGAATTGCATTCATAGTAATAGGGGACAAAGTAGCTCAGTTCGTTAGGTGTTGGACCAGTAATCATTTGTGCTCAGAAATAAAAACAACACTGACATTTATGACATTTATTAATTTCTACATTATGTGTGTTTTGTCATACTCCAATGATGAATCTACGCTGTTATTTCGACACTATATCTACATTATGATACGTGCATATCAACTAAGAACCTAAAAGCAACACAATAACGTCATCTACATCATTGCGCATCTGACAAATCAACCTTTGTCTATCCTTTCTGCAGACCAATGACCGCAACCATCTCTTCAACTTGTCCCTATAGAAAAAAAGTAGAAAAGCATTCGTTCATTTGCATCTGGACTAGACTTATTGTCTGACAACGAACATACATTAAGCACCAACTTGTGCGATTAGAAAGATATTTAAAAATATTGAATGCAACAGGGACAAATTTTAATCTTTTTTGCAATCCTGCTTTGCTTTGTTATAAAGATATTTCCATTTATGCCAAACTCTCTAGTTGTGAGCTGGTGAGGTCGTTTATAGTCTAATAGGTCGAAAAAAATCCTAAAAATATTTAATAAAACGCTTTAGCCAATTATTGATTTAAAAGATTCGATCAGGCCCAATTATTCTAAATATTTATTAACTAAATATATATTAACGAAATACACATTTTTGAACGTATGCTTTGTTCTCATATCACTTTAAAAGTATAATAGCATCTGGGCTGAATTCCAGCTGAATAATGGCTTCGAGGGCATACATTCACATAAAGACATTTAATTTGTTCCATAAAAATCGAAGAGCTATTTCTAACGATGTACGTTCTATCTCAAGAAACTGCATCACTATTGCAACGATGGAGCATTTGAGAAAAAGAATCCCATCACTACTTAATTAAGAGGCAGTACTAAATGCTGTAGTTCAATTTTGCTAAGAAATATATATTAAAGATAGACATTAATTTAACAACACACATTGTTTATTTATAGGTTATCACATTGTATACATATATTCCTTTTCCAATCAAGGTGGTTATATTCCAATGGTGGTTGAGACATTGGCCATAAGCAGCTGGCTACATGTAAGTACCTATGAGTTAGCTTTAATATGTTAGTATATGCCTACTGCTCATTCTCTGCTGTGATTGGTCAGATCATGGTCACATGACCACCTTACAAAATTGATATAGGGATGCAATATTACTTCCCAACCTTCAGACTCAGCTGTCAGGTTCACATGCTCAATTCTCAACTTGAACTCTTGAAAAGGAACCCAATAGAAAGGGAATTGAGACAAAGAAGAGTTTGGGCTTTGTGTAAAACCTGATTATGATCGGACCTTTGCAAAAATACAAACTATATTACCTTTATTGAAGACAAAATATATTTTTGAAGTAAATAAACGAATCATTGGATTTTCTGAGACTAATGCATATGACCTTTTCAGGTATTTATAGTATTTTGATTGATATATTACTGAATTAACACAAGAACGTATTAAAATAAAAATTAATATTGCACTCACCAAAGTGACATATTTGTTTGATATTTCATAAACAAAGTGCGGAATCAAATGTATACCCTACTTAGTACTTACCCTACTTATAGGTAATGTCATTATCCTTGCCCATTGAAATAGCCGGCATCTGCAAAGATATATGATAATATTAGTATGTGACTGATAGAACTAGACCGTTAACTACAAAGGCCAGAAAAGCATATTCGGGTCTTAACCCTTTGCTGCTGGTTGTTAATTTTGCAATACAAAATAATGCAAAAGATCTGGAAAAATGACTGAAATCCTGGCATGTGAGTACTCATCTTAGAGTATTCAGCGAGAGCTATCCAATGGAAACCAACATGATAGGGTGTAGATGTTTTTCAAATACGACTAAGGCCAGATAGTAAAGACTGCTCTAATAGTAAACTCATAAACAGTTAAAGCGAAATGCATTGTTATGGTTGATTGGTTATCTTTGAGTTGGATATGCCTGATTTGATATACACCAAAAATAATAGCATTAAACAAGATTCATTTAATATGAAAAAAAACTGGAAATGAAAAGGAGTCTGTGTGCAGTTAAAGTAAAGTAATTTGTGTATATACGTATGCACATATATACATATACATATATAAATATATATATATATATATATATATATATATATATATATATATATATATATATATATATATATATATATATATATATATATATATATATATATATATATATGTGTGTGTGTTTATATATATATATATATATATATATATATATATATATATATATATATATATATATATATATATATATATATATATATATATATATATATATATGTGTGTGTGTGTGTGTGTGTGTGTGTGTGTATGTATGTATGTATGTATGTATGTAAGTATATATATATATACATATATATATATACATATACATATACATATACATATACATATATATATATATATATGTATATATATATATATATATATATATATATATATATATATATATATATATATATATATATATATATATATATATTATATATACACACACACATTATATATATATATATATATATATATATATATATATATATATATATATATATATATATATATATATACATATACATATATTTATATGTATATATACATACATATATACATACTAGTATATATATATATATATATATATATATATATATATATATATATATATATATATATATATATATATATATATATATATATATATATATATGTATATATACATACAAACATATTTATGTATGTATGTATGTTTGTACGTACATATGTACATACGTACGTGTATATGTATGTGTGAGTTTGTGTGTTTGTAAACATCTACTTACCTTGTAGACAACAAGTTTTTTTACAAACGAAGCGCCTATGGTTGCAAAAATAGTTGCGATTGTCAGGGCACCACTCCATTCTGTCATATTTCGATTCACAGGATTGAACTGAAAAAATATATTAAATACCATATATTGTGAGAACTGCATCTGATCATACAAAGTGCTAGCTAGTGATAGGAGCTGGTGTGGTTCATTTGTTAACATTTTTAGAATTTTTGATATGTTAACCGTAAATGTCGAAGTCATCTCTGAGCAGAATGAGAGTCCAACTAATACTGACCAAAAGCAGGACATTTTTTGTTCAGGCACGCATTTCGAGTTTCACATATTTACAAATTAGCTTGAAGCTGGCGTATTGATAGCAGAGGTCTGGGTATCAGATAACATTCAATTTAGATTTTGTTCAAAAGATGTGGATTCTGAAAGTTGAAAAGTGCACGTTTTCGCTGAAGATTCCCGGATCAAGGATTTTGAATAGAAGTTCCGTTTAAAAAAACCTATACATTTTTTCAGTTTTTCAACTAGAAATATCTCGCCTCTGGCGTGGAAAAGAAATAGCTATAGAATTGTACTAGATTAAACATAAGATAAAAATATTATATATCATTAGTGCTTATATCATTATATATATATATATATATATCATTCATCATTCCCTCGGTAATGATCTTTCCTATTTATTTGTGATCCCAGGATCACATGCTTTTGAATAGGAGTTCCATTTGAAAACACTATACATTTTATTCAGCTTTCCAACTCACATATCTCGCTATTGGGGAAAAAGTAGCTCAGTTGGTTAGGTCTCGGACTAGTAATCATAGGGTTGCTGGTTCAATTCCCGACCGGGGCACTTTGGTCTGCCCTTGGGCAAGACAGTTTATTCCATATTGCTTCAGTCTACCCAGCTGAATACACTTAAACCCTACTCGCAATTTTTCCTCATCCAATAGTCATTTGTCCTGCAGCTTTTCGGTACATTTAATCTATCAGGGATTAAAAACGTATACTTACATTGACTATTTCTCAACGCTGAAATGAAAAGCAAAACAAGAGTCAGTTTATGTTTGGTGATGTGAATGTTGCCTATTGCTATTGTCATATATTCTTGCACAAGTTGGTCAGTAAATATACCAGCATAGTGTTATAGATTGTTAAAAAGCAGCATTATTTACATAACCAAAATTTTCATGATCAATTTAAAAATCAATTGTAATTGTCTATTTACGTGTTCTACATGTATTTACTGAGTCAGTATTACCTGCTTTCTTATGGGCAACTTTGACTAAACGTTAGAATATATTATTAAGTCTTGACTAGCCAGTTGTAACTGGTTGAGGAAACCAGAGTACCCGGCGAAAACCACCGCCTAAACCCAAGTCATTGGAAAACTTTCTCACAGGCCCTTGCAGCGACTGGAACTTTGGCAGTGGTGAGAGAGAGAACTAGCAGTCAGTGGCAACGCCTTAGACCACGCGGTAATCAGTGCGGTCCCCAGCATATTTGTGAAGGAAGGAAAGGAGGATTTGGTATTTGAGAGCGATACCAGGCCACGGGAGGCAATTCTCCTTTCTTCACGAGTAGTTCAACGGGGTCTTTCAGTTGCAGGATCATCACAGACAGCTCCGTACAATGCAACATTATACAAATATGCCATGCCAGTGGGGGTAACATGATGGAATGTTTCCCCGAGGGAGGATGGTTTTCCCGAGGGCGGAGCCCGAGGGAAAACCATCCTCCCGAGGGGAGACATTCCATCATGTTACCCACACTGGCATGGCATATTTGTTTTATCATACTGAACAAACCCTATTTGTAATTTAAACAAAGCAAGGTCACAGATGACTGGTGATTCACACATTCCCCGCTAGGTGTCGCTAGTGGCAACGGGCAACATGAAGCCCTCACTGATGGCATCAGGCAACATGATGATTGTTCACTGTTAAGTCAGCCAATCACGGCTTACGATCTTCAAGTGAGGTATGATAATTTCATTTATTATACCTCACTTGAAGATCGTAAGCCGTGATTGGCTGAGTTAACAGTTGGCAATCATCCTGTTCACTGATGGGCTTCATGTTCACTGATGCCATCAGTGATGGCCTTCATGTTTACCGTTGTCACTAGTGACGCCTAGCGGGGAATGTGTGAATCACCAGTCATCATGTTCACTGATGGGCTTCATGTTCACTGATGCCATCAGTGATGGCCTTCATGTTTACCGTTGTCACTAGTGACGCCTTGCGGGCAATGTGTGAATCATCAGTCATCATGTTCACTGATGTCATCAGTGATGGCCTTCATGTTTACCGTTGTCACTAGTGACGCCTAGCAGGGAATGTGTGAATCACCAGTCATCATTGACCTACAATTGTAAATATGTATGTATTGACATTCTTAAGATTATTCATTAAATGGTTTTATTCCTGTACAAATCAATTGTTGTTTTTATTGTTATTTCACCAAAATGGGGTTTGTTCGGTATAATAACTCAAATATACCATGCCAATGTGGGTATTCTGATGGAATGTCTCCCCTCGGAAAGATAGTTTTCCATCTTCGCTCGGGGAGACATTCCATCATGATACCTACACTGGCATGGCATATTTATATAAAAGCAACCAGGCCATTGATTCGCTGTTGCCTAGTGGTTACAAGACGCAGGTTCGCAGGTTGCTTTATAAATGTGCGGCATTGTGAAGGGCGGTCTATGGTGCGCCTGCAACGGAACGACTCTTGGAACTATTACTGAAGAGAAGAGAATTTCCTGCCCGTTCTGAGTTTCTATCTCTTTGCGATATATATATATATACATATATATATATATATATATATATATATATATATATATATATATATATATATATATATATATATATATATATATATATATATATATATCTTTTATTAACTGTATGAGAATACAAAAGCGGATATAGCAAGGAAAATGAATACAAACTAAAGAACATATAACCTAAACTGCTGAACGCCGCAAGGGGCACACCTTATGGTGTGCAATAGGAATTAGCACCTCCCGGGGAACGCTAAAATGTTGTGGCACCCTGCTCGCCTTATAAAAGAAAGAGGATGTGTGGATCTGTCCATGGATATCCTGCATCTAAAAGATCCCTTGGTCCCCTTTGGATCTAAAGGTTCTACTCTTACTCTCCCTCTTTTTCTTCTTTCACCTAAAATAATCATGCTTTGTCATTGTTCTTCAACAATGGCAAAGGACCACAGTTTGCTAATATATTATGACACTAAATGACCTTTTTGTGTCGATGTGCCTTTGAACACTTATTCGTTCGTTCGTTCGTTGCCTAAACTGCTGAAAACTACGTAAAACCCCATGCCTTTCTTCTGTAACTTATATATATATATATATATATATATATATATATATATATATATATGGGTATATATATGGATATATATATATATATATATATATATATATATATATATATATATATATATATATATATATATATATATATCCATATATATATCCATATATATATATATATATATATCCATATATATATACATATATATATATATATATACATATACATATATAATATATATATATATATCCATATATATATACATATATACATATATATATATACATATATACATATATA
>OZ012701.1:4802967-4820467 GCA_963942565.1 Maea johnstoni
CCTTCGCATTAAAACAGTTGGAATATATATATATATATATATATATATATATATATATATATATATATATATATATATATATATATATATATATATATATATATATATATATATATATATATATATATATATTTATATGTATATATATATATATATATATATATATATATATATATATATATATATATATATATATATATATGAATATATATAAATATATATATATATATACTTGTTTTATCTTCAAATATAACGATTTTATATTACCTTTCAAATGATAATCGTACTGATTTCTGTTTTAAGATCATAGATATTTCGTGATATATATAAACCTGTTATATGGTATGTGGTCCACTCTCGAAAAATACATTCGATACGTGAAAAAATGAAAACTAACTGACAAGAACAAAAAAATCAACAAATAAGAGTTCATTGTGATAATAAATTGTACGAAAATATACTTAAACAAAAACCTATAGAATATTTTTTGATTTTCTTTGATACGTATTCAATTTTTCGACGAATAAGGGATTTGGATTTTTGATTGTCATCACATTTAAGCCATATTTAGGCACAAGAGGAAGGCACTTCATATATGTTAATCACGATAGACATTAGTATTTGTTCTTGTTCTCGTCTCAAACCGTATCAAAAGCCTTAATTGTGCAACATGTTCCGTGTACCGTCCGCTTATATGTGCGATTGCTATCTACTTGGAAATGCACAATAGAAAACTTAACAGTGAATTCCAAAATATCCATTGAGCACGCCTAGGAATTATATCTACAATTAAAGACCGTACCCTACAGTATATTCAATTGCGCCGTCGACTAAGTAAACTAGTCCTACGATATATTTTAAGTTTTGTCTTAACAATGTTCAGTATCATAGATTATCAATACAGTATAAGAAATGGTATCATGATATATGATATATTTAACAATATTACTACATGGCCAAATATATAAGATGTTTTCAATTTTCTAAGTCAACCATTAAGTATTAAAAGTGTATAAAATCGATGTGTATCCCCAATCGCTTGCGTACACCCAATCCATACAATATTCAAAACGTTCAGTGTTGACTAGAATCTTTTCACATTTTCCATATGCCCTATGGGAACAAGTTGATTAAGTCCAACGTACTTGTAGTATATGGGAAAATATGTGTCACTGGTTCAGGCATTTTATGGAAAACTTTCTGCGCCCCACGTTTTAGTGGCATCAATCCTATTATATTGCGATACCATCAAATACTTATTTAAATTCAATTAGAAAGTTTGATTGTGTTTCCGCTAATTTTAAAAGAACTGGAAAATCATACTTGATTTAGGGCAAAATTACCTTTTGTCTTTATGTAGTTAAATGTGGTTCAAGGGATGACAAGTTTATGCACTAATCAAGTATTGAAATTGAAATTCACAAGCTCTAGCTAAATAAGCTTGAACTAAAATTGTAACGGTCCAAATACAAATACAAATCTTTGTTACATGATTGGTCGCAAAAGAAACCCCGAAATAGAATTGGATATCATTTCTTTTTCAAATGATGAAAAAGCACCAATTAATTAATAGTTTCGATATCATTTTCCTGTTATTCTTAAGGGACGATAAATCCCTAAACTAGTTCATCATCTGTTCGCGTATGTGACAATTTCAATGTGTGTTCCATTTCACATGTATGATATTTCACATGTGTAACATTTAACATATATAACATTACCCATATGTATTATTTTAACGGGGTGCCATTTCGCGTGTAACATTTTCCATATGTATTGTTTTGCCTATGTGGCATTTCACATTTGTAACATTTCACATGTTTAACATTTCCAAATATGTATTATTTTTCCTGTTTGACATTTCGCATGTTATATTTCACATTTGTAACATTTACATGTGTAACATTCCACGTGTGTACTTTACAGGAAAAGGGCGGCGACAAAGATGATGACGATGATGACAATACAACCGCCCCAGTTGACGCGGACATCGTGGCTGCCGCTCGCTCGATGAACGTCCCTAAGTTCATAATCCTCCATTACTCCCCCTTCAAAGCCGTGTGGGATTGGATTATCCTCCTACTGGTCCTCTACACCGCGGTTTTCACGCCCTACGTGGCCGCGTTTTTGCTGAACGAGGACGAGAATAGAGCCAAACAGAACCAAGACTCGTCCACGAGAGTAAAAAACGCGGACAACAACCAAGCGGATCCGCTCGTCATAATTGACCTCATTGTTGACGTCATGTTCATAGCGGATATCCTCATTAACTTTAGGACCACTTATTTGCATAATGGTGAGGTGGTCATGGACCCTAGTAAGATCGCCATTAACTACCTTAAGGGGTGGTTCTTAATCGATGCTGTGGCGGCAATTCCCTTTGATCTTTTGCTCTTCGGAACAGGAACCAGTGACGTAAGTTGACACCTTTGTTGTTATTGTTATTGTTGTTGTTTTTATCCAACTATTGCATTCATTGTGAATATCCACGAAAAATTGGATGAAAATTTAATCATCATATAATTGAAAATCGACTTTATTTTGATTATCTGACGAGTTAATAGAAATTGAAATCCCCATATAATTGCACTGCATAAATAATTGGTGTATTGCGTGTTAATTTAACTCCTTTGCCGCCTAAGTGCAAACACGGTACGAAAACCCGAAACAAACCCATGAGACTGAGTTATACATAAAGAACCTTTGAAGAAAGACTTATTGGTCATACAGAAATATAAAATTCTCGTCCAATATCACATTGTATCAAAATGTTCCATACATGTAATTATTATTATTGACTGTAGTTTGCACTACAGACCAATATGTCATTATCATATGTCAAAATGAAATTTACTTTATTTCATAAGGATCATACAACGTTGTCCTGCTTGCAACTTTAAACAGGACTCTAGTGTCACTTATTGCCTAAAGGTGGCGTATGGGTTTTAGAAAAAAATAGGTCAATTGTGTCCAAATACAATGCCAATATATCCCCCTGAAAAATATTGAAAATACATTTTTATTAAAGTGCTAGGTGTTCTGTATTTTCCCTCTGTAGGGTGATATTTCCTTTAATATGAAGTAAATTCGACAAAATCAACAAATATATGAGAGCCAAATTATTTTCTACTTGTCTTTTGTATTCATCTTTCTTGTGACCTCACCTTATACTTGAAGGAGCACAATACTAATCATAGGCGTCAAGAAAGCACTTCATTTCGTCATCATAATACCTATATTTAAACAACTGATATGCGTATCAAAATCTACACAGCATGTTTCTCTACTCAGACAACTTTGTTTTTAGAGGGGTCCTCTAACAGGAGACCTCTCTATATCAAGATCGTGTAGTATATACTGTAAAGTTCAAAATATTAGCGAGACTAAATTTAGCGAGTCGATCCATTTTTCCATAAAAGCGAATCGTAATATTCGCGTGTGAACCATCTAGAAAAACGCCATCTGCCGACAGATATTCAAACTAATTTTTGGAATATTTAGATCGGCAGTATACTATATGAACACATCATAAAAAACGTACTGACCTCCCATTGGATTAATGTGTGATATAGTTTTAAATAGATGGGGTAAATGTTGATGGTTTTCTGAACGTTAAATGTAAGATGTGATGAATAAGAAAAATGAAGATTTGAGATCGATTTTACGCATGTAATATTTGAACTAGCCAAAACGCATGTGAAATACTTTTTTCTGAACTGATTTCATCAAGCACGCCTCTGTATCTAAATATTGATTATGGTAGAGTCAGAAAGTGGCCAAATAAGTTTGAATAATCATCATGGTTGCATATTGGTAGCAGTAGAGCCTGTTTTATATCATAGTTTTGACCCAATTGATTATCCTAAAAGTATGGTGACTTGTATGTGCTTAAAAATTAGAGAGATAGTGAAACTGTTTTTTATATTTATTTTGATCCAAGCTGTCCCACGTAATATGTATGTCCTTCAGTACGTGTAGCTGGCCAAAGAAGATGTAATTCTTTTCTTGGTTTTCAGTGTGGCCAATATAACTACAATCACATATCATCACTATTATTTCACCAAAAATGAATGAATACGTTTCTAAATGGCGATTACTCACGAGATAATATACAAAGTAATCCACGTGTAAGGTTTAGTAAAATTAATGAATAATGATTTCCATTCATAATTAAAGTCTTATTTAAATATATCCCCTAACAAAATATAATTTTGAAAGTTTAACAAATTTACTCGTATTATGTACTTGTAAGGTTTAGTAAAATTAATGAATAATAGTTTCCATTCATAATTAAAGTCTTATCTAAATCTATCCCCCTAGCAAAATATAATTTGAAAGTTTAACAAATTTACTCGTTTGTGTTTTTGTATTTTTGTTTTTTCTCTCTACATCCCTAGTTGGTTAGTGACGCATGTTTCCAGCTGATTTTTTATCTTAAAAAATCTTCTAACCATTTTTCCTTGCCGCCCCGCTTTCTACTGGTTTTCAATTTTGCTATTTAGACTCTAAGTCAGGCGGAGTCAGCTACGGTAATGTGGTCATTTTCCCGCAACCCGCTAATTTGAAACACACCACAATAACTTGCTCTTCCTTCTGCTAGTTACATCTAAACCACAATCATTGTATACAGTACAGTACTTAAACCACCTAGCCATAGATATCTTGTCTTGGAAAAACAAGATATCTCTAAAAACACCTAGCGATAGATATCTTGTATTGGAAAAACAAGATATCTCTAAAAAAAACACCTAGCGATAGATATCTTGTCTTGGAAAAACATGATATCTTTAAAAAGTCCACGCGTTTGGTCATAACTTAGCGTACTACTAATTTCACGCATGGGATCAGTTAGGACCACCTAATCTCGCAATAACAAAGCATCACGTGATTATTTTTTATAAATCACGAGATCACATGTCAGGTACCGCGTGATTATATAACACAATCACGTGATGATAGCACCTTTTATGAATCTCGTTCTTTTTTGCATATTTTCATATTGAATTCTTTCTATATCCATCCTCATGAATTCATTTATTCTCAATCATTGTATTCATTTTAGGGAACATGCTTATAAACATGCAACCCTGACTAAGCAATTAATTCAAGAAAGCTGATAAAACTTTAATTAATAGCCGAGAGATCTGAGTGGTCGCTGCTTTTTCACTTGCTTTACCTAGTGAAGCTACTTAATATAAACATAGATGCTGTAGATAAGCTGGAATGACTTGCATAGACCATAAAATAATTGTGATTGAATAAATCAATTTTAGTTGAAGTAAGATTGAATAAATCAACTTTAGTTGAAGTAAGATTGAATAAATCAACTTTAGTTGAAGTAAGATTGGCACCTTAAATAATTCAAATTTGACAAAATACTTGTCATGAAATATTCAAATATGGTATTATACGAGACGATGACTCGTTAGGTTAGTCTTTGCAATGGCCTTGAAATTAGACGATTGGCACTTTAAATAATTTAAATTCAAGAAAATAAATATCATGAAATATTCAAATGTGATGATATTCGAGACGGTAGGTTAGCTTGTGCAATGGTCTTTAAATTCTATCAAAATTAGCTGAATTTTTAACGTTCAAATCTATAGGTAGCATGTAAAGATGGGGTCTACCCCCCGGGCTCATTCGTCTAACTGAACACTGACTAATCATTGTGTCTGCCAAATGTCTAAGGTACGGTTCTTTCCGAGAAAGGCGGTGATTTTGCCCGGTACTCCAGTTTCCTTTGTTCCCTAAGCCGGTTGGCCTAGTCGCTCTATAAATGTGTGGCGTTGTGGATGGCTGTCTATGGTCCTTCTGCAACTGAAAGAACCTTTGGAACTATCCGTGAAGAGTAGGGAATTTCTTCCCGGTTCCGGGTTTCTATCTCGTCGCGATATAACCTAAGCTGTTGAAAGCGACGTAAAACCCAATTTTCCTTCCTTCCTTCCTCCCAATTTCCCATATATCAATTTGTTCGTAATTTTATGTTATCCTACATGGTCAATAGACATTACAATTACAATTCGAGTCTAGAATGCCATTAAGATGACAGTAAGCATAAAAATGATAAAAAATAATTATTTCAGAATAAAAACTGATTTTAATTAAAAGATTATAAAAAGCTAAACTCCAAATACGTTAGGGTCCACTACAGGTGTTGACTGAGCAGAAGAGCTGCCTCATGTTTTCCTTTACCCCACTTTTATCCCTTGAGCAACCTTGATTATATATGTGAGAACTCAGGTACTTGAGGAAGGGTGGTGGTTTTCACTGGGTACACCGGCTAAGTCAGAAAAAACGGACCTAATGGATAACTAATCGTGACAAAATGAAATTCTCAAACTTGCCTAAATTTAAAGTATTTCCTATGATTAAATCCCATTAAACAATTCCCTTGAATGTAAATACCCATCCACCAATTCCACATCTAGGACAACGACTAAAATGGTCATTTATGAGAAATCCAAAATCCCCAATTTTCTTTTGAGGAATCCTTCAATTAAACCGAATTAAACGATTTCCCTTTACTTTGATTATACCCATCAATTAGTTATATAGATGTAGCCCTTTTCTAGTGATCACCTTTTTATTTGAGACGACCGATGAAGTAATGATCGTCTACAAAGAAACAAGGAAAAAAATCTGAGAAGTCTTTTGTGTGGACCACTTTTTATGTCTATGGTACCTCTGAACCAATCAGCTACTAGTATGGGGTGATCTGACTCATATTAACACAGGAACATATACCGAATGTTGATCTACACAGGAACATATTCGGAGTGGATTTGTGATTAAAGCATGAATTTTGAAAAGTATTTGAATGAATATTGTACCTAATTTAAACCCCTTAATAACCATTTTGCTCGTGATATTTCTTACTCGGTCCAATTTTTTTATTTTCTTTTTAAAACTCAAAAAGGTATCCTCATTTACACTTGCCAGCAGTTTTCTTAGTAAATTAAGCTTTGAATATCAAAGTAGGTAATATATATATATATATATATATATATATATATATATATATATATATATATATATATATATATATATATATATATATATATATATATATATATATATATATATATATATTCATTCAATGATTTCCAAGTAATGCTTTTTCAGCGAGAAAGATTTTTTCGCATCGCTTTTTTTGGGGGGGGGGGGGGAGGGGTGGAGGGTAAGAGAGCCCAGCACAGACACGCACACTGAACATTCGAATACATACCAGGCAACACTTAACTTTGCTCTGATGTTTTGAATAACTCTCTGATGTTGTTACGAATATTTATCCCACGACTAGGAATACGTAAGTGTAGATTCTCTCCATACGACTCCAACACTGGGTTTATCAACATAAAATATGTCAATCAATTCATTATTTCACATCACACATTAAAAAAGGAATGCTTCACATTTTAGTGTTAAGCGAGAAATCTTTTTCAGTCGCAATTCTAAAAATCTCGCAGCGCTATTGTGGAAGCTTTTTAAAGCTCTTGTAGTTAAGGTTAACTGCTCCTTCTGGTTTCTTATTCTTTCACGCTGAGAATATATTCATATATGCCGTGCAAGTTTCTATTGCTATAGTTAAGAATATTGTTACATTTTAGCAATATTTCGAAATGTTTGACTTTAATGTTTTTTAATTGCATATGTTATGCATGAAATATAACAATCTCTAAAAACGATAATTTTCTGTGAATGTTGCTAGATCTCACAAACATTTCCTGCACATGCAAAAACAATTATCATTAGAATTCATAATATAATTTAATTTTAAACCTAATCTTATTGCATTAATAAAATAAGCTTGCACACCACATCACGAAACATGTTTTTTCATATTGCGAGTTACAAAGAAGCAATTCTTTGAAACAAAAAATGATAGCAAAGTGACAATTTTATCCTCACAATCTCCACAAGTTCTAACTCAAATATCAAAAGAAATTATATATATATATATATATATATATATATATATATATATATATATATATATATATATATATATATATATATATATATATATTTATATATATATATACATATATATATATATAAACATATATATATATATATATATATATATATATATATATATATATATATATATATATATATATATATATATATATATATGTACATATATATATATTTCACCCTGCATGTTTTTCACTGCTTTTCATATAACATTTTTAAATAAGCAAACGAGTGCACATTTTAGACTATATCTATATAGAGATTTCATAGTAATGATAATCATATTTTTTTAAATGGTAATTTAATATGTAATGCTCGTGTAAATTTTGATTTAGATTTAGTTACAGCAGTGAACCTGGATAGTACAATTTTGAAGTGGATAAAAATGTGTAATGGTTTGAGTCAAAACTACGTCTCAGTGGAAGATTAAGATTTCAAACCAATTTCTTTCTCTTTTGAGTGAAACGTAAATATAAAACATTTACTTCGTCGAGTTATGCTAGACACATGATACAGGACAAATTAAAGAAGTAATGAAAAAAGTCATGAGATCCACTTTACAATTAGTGGTTCATATTTTGCTTATTCTGAGTTGATTTCGTAAAATCTGCATCTATTCTGGATAGAGTAAGGCATTTTTCAGATTGGTAAAGAATCATTTTGGCTGAAGCAATTGAAAGCATGAAGCAAGTTGCATTTAGCAGAAGCATGGGAATGGCACATAAAGACAAAAAACGCATGATTTTAGGTTATTCCAGTTACAGCTTAAATAGCCGGTGATGACATGCAACGATATATATGTGGCGAACTCTATAACTATATATATATATATATATATATATATATATATATATATATATATATATATATATATATATATATATATATATATATATATATATATATATATATATATATATATAACTATATATATAACTATATATAACTATATATATATATATATATATATATATATATATATATATATATATATATATATATATATAAATATATATATATATATATATATATATATATATATATATATATATATATATATATATATATATATATATATATATATATATATAGTGAGTCTGTCCTCTGTCCCTTTTAAGCTTGCCGTACTTTCGCCTACAGGCTATACAAAGTATGGAAAGAATTTGATCGGAATAATTGTTTTTGATTTTTGGTAAATGCGTCTCTTTTTCGGACTTCTTATATGATAACAACACTTTAAAGCCTCTAAATTCCAAATATACTTTCGCCAAAAGCATATTTTTTCTAACTACCGATAAGCGTATTTCGTTTCAAATATTCGGTTTCGAAAAATATCAAAGTACATTCCTGTGTTTTTCCTTAACCGTTTCAGCCTTTAAGAACGATATTGAGGGCATAATACTAGCCTTTTTGACAGACTTTTCTCGCTGTAGTTTTTATCTTCCAAATATATAGTATAGAATGTGTCTAGAATATATTTTGTAATTTTCAATTACTACAGGTCAATATGGAATTTAAATTTGACAGCAGTAACTAAGATACGATTTTCCTTTCACTTGTATCACCATATTTCTATTTCCAGGTAATGAATATGCTTTCTTTATTATGAATAAAAATGTAGGCACCAACGAATACACTACATATCTAAATGGTGACCTATCAAGGACCTGTATATAAGCGATGCGCTTGCGAAATGGGATGCAACAATGGGCTACTACTATATTACACTCAATTTGAAAATCAATAAAAAGTTATATTCCATGCTTGAATTTTATGTCATGGATTGATGTTATATGTAGTTCATCCTAGGTTCAGAGTACACTTTTCAGATTGGTCTTAGTTTGTGGCATTTAACCACAACATGGTTAAATCACAACTTGTCATGGAACAGATTCATCTTCTTCCAGAGGTTACCGCGGAATGGGGATAGCTATGCAATATACTGAAGCATACAATATAGTTTTTTAATGAAACTAATGCATTAATGTTGCAATTTCTTATGTGACGTCATTTAACACACATATCTCATAAAATCTGGAATGCCAACTGTTCCTGTTATATAGTCTTAATTAAGTTGTTCCTAATAATATGTTTATACGGGCTACCCTTTCCGTACAGAATCGCCTGTTGGCTAACTCAGAAATTTAACACATATTCGAATTAAGATATATATGTAGACATCTGTACCTTTCTGGAAAATTGGCATTAGACTTTCTTTAACATGCTTAAAAGGATGCAATTGTTACTAAAATTCATTTTCTTGTTGCAGAACCGAATTTCAAATTTGTATTTGTATTTTACGTCTATTTCAGGGTATGGCCGGATGCTATCCAGGATAGACTCCTAACGAAGCCATATCTAGTAGTTCATATTTGAAAATGTTCTTTTCGTTTTATAATTACATTGAAAACTCCCATTCATTGTTGTTTCAGATATAACGTGCAGCATGATCTTCTTTATTCTTCCGCTGTGTTTAGATATATATATATATATATATATATATATATATATATATATATATATATATATATATATATATATATATATATATATATATATATATATATATATATGTATATATATATATATATATATATATATATATATATATATATATATATATATATATATATATATATATATTTATATATATATATATATATATATAATTATATCATACATCATCCTTGTATTTAAATGACGTCACGATCGCATTTTCCTATTCTAATTTTCCCGCCTTTTTTTTCTTGTCGTTGCAGACGATGACCGTGACTGGTGTACTGAAGACAGCTCGTCTCCTTCGTCTGCTGAGAGTAGCTCGTCGTGTTGACCAGTACTCTGAGTACGGGGCAGCCGTCCTGCTCCTCCTGATGGCCACCTTCACCCTGATGGCCCATTGGCTCGCTTGTATCTTCTATGCAATTGCTTACGTAGAACGGCCTCATTTGCACGCACCTATCAGCTGGCTCAATGAACTTGCAAATACCACGGGGAAACCATATCTTCAGAACGACACCACTAGTGGTCCAGATATTAAGTCGAGATATGTCACTGCCTTGTATTTTACCTTTACCAGTATAACAAGTATAGGATTTGGAAATGTGGCGCCCAATACCAATGCAGAGAAGATTTTCTCCATATTCGCTATGTTGCTAGGATGTAAGTTGCACCCTCCATGCACGTGCTTATGTCATCTCACAGATTTGGAGGCGCCCCCTATTGGGAAGTTCTAATAGCACATTGTACTTGGTATATATATATATATACATCATATTATACATATATATATATATATATATATATATATATATATATATATATATATATATATATATATATATATATATATAATCAAACCATTTCCAATTGACCCAAGAATGTAAGCAATCAGCGCTATATATCAAGTATTGGTCAAGTAAATTTTACTTTCATAACTTTTAATGATTAATAGCTCTCCTAGATTAAGATATCACATTAAGTATCAATATATGCTTAAGTGTTTCTGTAGAAATTCCCTGGGTTTTTGCTCCCTCTGTGGCGATGACAGGGCGTGTGCATAACCTATATGTGTTCACCCTGGGTCTTTGTTGGTGGTTTATAAGCAATGGCGGAGGTTTGGTATGTATTTGACAGACACAGCAACTTTTAAAATAGTTCCTTTTTTGTGATGATAATTGTTAAATCTCCGAACGGGATATGTTGCACGTCCTGATAAAAATATCCAGTACTACGTTAAGAAATCCGTGGTTCAAATTCATTTTGAGAACTGCTGATGATTTAATCATACCAGTATTGATTTGTAGGAAAACACAATTTCGTAAACAAGATTTTCCTATCTATAGAAGTGTAGACAAAAAAATAAGGATATCTTTAAATTTGATATGATTGGTTCTGCAAATTCTCTAATATCGCGACTGACAGTCTTCAATAATTTCCTTTAATATTTATTTGCAATTTGCCAAAAAGCCAAGCATTTAGCTCATTTAAGTAAATGCATTAAGATCCATGATATATGGAGGTTATTCGATATTATGGAATGCCCACGTACTTCAAGAATGATTCTTATAAAAATGACATTTATTCGTGATTCAAATTATCTGGTTCAAAATTACGATTTGATTTTAAGAGACTGCTGTTGTTGCAAGTGAATTAAAAAACAAACATCAAATGACAAAAAATGTTGCTGGCCATGTAACAAAACAAAAAGGCAACGAAGACTATCAACAAAATAGAGATCAAAACATCTATTCAACGAACTTATACAAAAAAGCCTGTCAGAAAATACAACTTAAGGAATTAAAATGCATTAAATGATAAGAACATTGCTGGTTATGTACCAAACCTTCGCCAGCGTCTTATAGGTTACCGGCAGATGGCCTTCACCCCACCTACAACGACACCTCACGGGGACATTTGAAACTAGTGTAGGTCGACATGTACTTCCGGGTCATGGAGTCTGCGCGCCGAATCTTCGAGAGACGTCGTGCAGCGATAAGCAGTCACATTCCATATGGCATATTTTCATAAATCTTGAACTTAATCTAGTCATTTAAATTAATTTTGATCATAATTTTAGCGAAAAAAGTTCAAATTCTGTAAATGGTTGCTCTGCCCCACAAATACTCTGAAATGAGTGATCAAGAGCTCATTTTGAAACAAATATCGTTTTTGTACAACATTTTTTACAAAGTTTCCAAAAAAGAAATACAATATCATCAATAATAGCCTGAAATGCAAAACATTTTTTTTATTCTTTTTATGAAAAGATACTACTCATATCACTCAAAAGATCTAAACGTGAGAATAACGAATCGTTAAAAGATCGAGTCATATAAAATCAAACCAAATATGGGCATGCGGTGCCCGCCTCTTTTCGGAGAACCAACCAATCATTTGCTTGCAGCCTTGATGAGCGCCGCCATATTTGGTAATGTGTCGTCCATCATGCTGCGACTGTATCAAGGCACCGAGGAATACCACGAAAGGCAAACCAGCATAAAAGAATTCATCAAGTTTCATCATATTCCAAAGGCCCTGGCGACGCGTTTGGTGGAATCTTGCCAACACACATGGACGTATACAAATGGCATAGATATGAATAGCGTACGTAGTATTTTGTCCCTGTGTGATGTCATCACTTTCTGTTGTGACGTCTTTGTTTCTTTGTGATGTCACTTCCCACGTGTCGCCTCGACCTTTGGTGACGTCACAAATGTTGTGGCGTTGACCAGCACTTCCCAACCCGTGCCCTTTCCTGGTACCACCTCCTGTTTCCTCTACCTCCTACCTTTCCTCCTCCTCCTCCTCCTCTCCCTCCTGCTGCTCCTCCTTTTCCCGTGACGTCATCAATACATACCGTCCTGTCTCACTTCTAATGAGACCATCCAGACAGTTTTGAATCTTTATCAGTGCGTCCTTCGCCGTGACGCATCCGAACAACATTTTCGATGAATATCGCAATATAAATTATAATCCGACAAATACAAATAAGTCTGCACACAATGAAACTTATGGTTGCATGGATAATTTCATTTTACCGAATGATATCCACGGAGATTTTATGAAGTTCGATTTCAATTTTTTTTTGAGTTCAAATAAAAAACCATGACCCTTGAGATTTATCACCAGAGCTCATATGCATACGTATTTTGTAAATTGAGCATGTTTTTGGTAGTTTATAGAGTTGTTATATCCTGACCAGCTTTCTAAAATACAACTCCCCTAAAATTGGTATTAATGTGTGTAAACTATATCGTATATAATATTGCTTATTTGATAGACAGGAAACATTTTCAAAAAAGAAAAAATGAAAAAAGAAACGGATAGATTGGTGCAAATGTTCTTAGCAATTATCTTAAGAGACGCTTTCCTAAACTAATATGAAAAAAGCACGAAACCTAAAACCAAAACCTGTTCCAAAAATCTTTACAAAGACACTGTTGAAATCGCCTGATTAAAACTATACAAAAAAACTATACGAACCACACCCCTCATTACCCATGCTACACCAGATTCATTTTGCTCTTGACTTATTCGATGGAACTAACCGTGACTATTTTAACTGATGCCCTATCCTAAGTGTATGTGTATGACGTAACCACCTTTGCCTAGGTCCGCTGTGTTGTAACCTCCGCTGTGTATCTGTATCTGTATTTGTTGTATTTGTGTCATATGCTGTGGACCCCCAACGAAGTAAGATAATGACATGATAATACTATTTCTCATCCTTGGAAATTCAGAATTTTTATATATATATATATATATATATATATATATATATATATATATATATATATATATATATATATATATATATATATATATATATATATATATATATGTATATATATATATATATATATATATATATGTATCCATTATGCAAACCCTTACTTGTATATGTTACTCAGTACTTTTTGGGGGTCCAACAGCATTGTGATGTGTTTTCCCATGTGTGAAGAAATTAAATTGAGGTGTAGAACGCACTTAGCCATAGCTGAAATAGAACGTATTGGTGCCCACCATAAGTGTTTAGAAGAAGGAAACGGATTCAGTTGTTGGGTGGGTAGTGAGACAATTTAATCCGTTTCAGATGAAACTGGTATTGCCATTCGAATCTCAGGTCGTACAAAGTACGGAGATGACCAAACAAATTGAGCATATTGAAAATTCTCCCAAAGTTTGAAAATTTCTGTCGTCAAAAAAATGACAATCAATTCTTGAAAGCTTTTGATACCTTCAGCCTTTGTAAACAAACAATATCAATACATACACCCTTTATATTATGTCTTAACCGGTTTTCAAAATTTTGAGTATTCTTACATTTATACTATTATACAAATTGTAGTACGTGTAGCCTCTCCTATCTCCCTTTCATTGCAAAATTACAGCCCCCTTTCAAATGGATGTTCTTTAAATCTTTAAAAAAAGAAATACTTCATCCTGGCTTGAAAATCATATTGATTTTATTGAAAGTCACTTTGCTCGGTTTGGGCAGGTCGCTCCATTCTATACACGTTTCCTGTTTTAAAAACCCGACTCCCCAAAAAAACTGTGCGGCGACCAAAATGTCTCCATTGACGGTTTTTAAGGCAGTCAACCACAATACAAGAGAACTTTCCCATGGTATTTTCAAAATCTTGGACAGAGGACTGGTAGTAATGGTAGATAAGTTATAGTGTCTGTAAGTCAGGTAAGCCTCTTGTCAATCGGCGTGACGTAATTGTATGACGTATTGCAAGAGGTAGGGTTGCGTGTGGTCGTGGTTTGTCTTTGTATTCTAGTGTTGTATTTGCCAATGCATTTGACAAGGGTATGCATTTGACAAATATGAAAATATATGTGGTGGTGATAAACGGATTTCATTTTTTTCATATGATTTTTCCTATCTCTGGTTCAGTTAATTTCAAATTTCCTACAAATGGATCGTTTTTTTTCACTTATCATTATTTTCTTGAATTTGCAAACTGCTTTACATTTTAATATATGACAAGTTGAAGGAAATCTAATTTAATTAACACTTGTCAGAAATAAAGTTTAGAAACAGTTACAGTGTAATATTTCAATTTCAGCACAATTGTTCCGGTCGATTTTTTACTACTGTTCACTTCACATCATCTGTTGTTTTTCGGTTAATTATGATATTCGGTTAATTCTAGAGATATTTCTTTTGAGAAACTGCAACACTCCCATTATATTCCTACATTGATGTGAGCTTTCTTTTAAGGTCACCCGGATGTCATCTGGGCGACTGGTCGACCGGTCGTTTTGTACAGGAATTATATATCGACACTGTACTTCTGTTAATAGTTCTCCAGGCTATTTATGTTTGGCTATATATTTGTAGACTTCTAATAAGTATGTGCCGGTCAGTGTTCAGTTTGTATGAATTCATAATTTTGACAAAACTAACTCTTTTATACCACCAGTTTGACCTACTTTTGGCACGACGTGTTTGGTATTTAAGTAGTTGACTCCATTTCACTGCTCGCACAATAGATATGACGTCACAATGTAGGCCAATTCCCACTAACATTAGGAAAAAATAAATTTTATTATATTTCTCTATGTAGCAGTGGCACTTATGACATCAGCAGTGTAGTGTTTTCATTATAATAACGTTAATTCCTTTATTATGATACTCTGGATTTTATTTCATCTCATTTAGCAATGTCCTAGATGGTATTGTGATTTCATTGTAAAAATGGTTAATCCTTTATCATATTCTGAATATCATTTCACTTCAGTCTGCAGTATTCTAGACTATGTAGTATTTTCCTGATACTAACAGTTATTCCTTTATAAGTTTATTCTGAATTTTATTGAATTTTATTCAGCTAAGTACTGATTATTTCCTTACTAATTTAGTATTCGTTTCTATCTATGATTAATATGCATATGTTATGAATTTATGATAACGTTTAATTGATATGTCTTTTGCATGATATCTCGTATTACAGGGTATCTGAATACACTACTTATCTTAATACGTATTTTATGGCAAACCTATATAAGCGTATTATACTCACCGTTACTATGTAAGGGTTGCCAGTGACTTTGAACCGTCAGGGATAAGTACCTTTAACGTTTTCAGATATTGTCAATGCTGTGTCAATACTTGATATATTTTGTTTTTAGTGAATGTCACATTACGCTATACAGGAATATTTCTCCCAAATATAACCCTGTATGCTATTTTTCTCTGTCCATGTTGAGATACGTGCTTAGGAAAAATACAGGCAATTCATGGAAGGTAGAAATGTGTTATAAATCATACTAATAATTTTACCAATTGAACATTAACATTTATGTAACAACGGTGGGTGAACCTCATGGCCGAGCTGTTTGGTGTATATTCCATTGTACACTGCTCGCCGTGTCTCACCACTGTGCAGGGGTTCAATTTTCGTGTGTGGCATGTGAGAGATTGCCAGTGACCTTGGGTTGGTCAGGGATTTTCTACGGCTTCTCCGTTTTTCTTCACTATTGATAAATGTGGCTAGTCAATGCCTCAGCCTTAAATTGCAGAAAAGCGAATATAGCTAAAACCCTTTCAAATACATTCGATTATACACGAATTCTTTCTAAGCCCAGCAGTTAATCAATCTTTAAAATGCCGCTATAATTCGCTTGATTGGCATTTGCAATTGTGTTATCATATCCTTACTCATCACATTCGATGTCTAGTAATTCCAATTCATTACAACGCCGTTACTGCACATTCATCGCCTTACAAGAAGAAATGAAAACTTTCCTTTGCGATATAAATATTCTAACTACAATGTAAGAAAACGGCACCCAATACCATATACTTCGGATCAGGACTGCTTTGTAGATTATTCATGATAATAATAATAATAATAATAATAATAATAATAATAATAATAATAATAATAATAAAAATAATAATAATAATAATAATAGTTATAATAATAATAATAATAATAATAATAATAATAATAGTTATAATAATAATAATAATAATAATAATAATAATAATAATAATAATAATAATAATAGT
>OZ012701.1:4822967-4828859 GCA_963942565.1 Maea johnstoni
TATTTGGAGAAAGTATCCAAGATATGCACGCCGTAGGGAAGTCGAATTACTGCGTGCGTGCGTTGTCATATTGCGATCTGCACAAGATAGAATTACAAGATTTACAAGAAATTCTCGACGTCTATCCGGAGTTTGCAGAAACGTTTCTCCAAAAATTCCAAGTTACCTTTAATTTGCGACATGTAAGTAAATGCCTTCAAGGAGAGAAACGGATACTGGTTTCTTTCTAAGGTTTTGATTATTTCCTTTGGTAACTAGGGATCATTTTTACTCTTTTTCTTGATTAAGGTTGGACCCATAATTACATATAAACAATTAGCATATCACGCTACTTTGTACATAATTTTATTACACCGAAAGGTTTGATTTAATACAAAACTAATCATGTCAGGTGACATGAGCTTCGGTTAAGTTTTAGCCTTAATAATGACAACTCGTAAATAAATAAACAAGCCTAATGATATGATAGTATGTAGTCGTACAATGTAGCTTACGTATAATCTTATACTACCATACTACCAGGTGTAATTTTAGGTAATGCATTATTATAGCTGCAGTTTAGTTAGCTATTGTTAGAAGTACTATGAAATAGCTATAGTGCCAATGCATTGTCGTTTATTCGTGTAGTACATTACTGCAAGGATTTATTGTTATTACGCTTTGTATATAGAAATCACATCCCTTTAACTGACTCTTGAACAGTCATCTCTTTTCATTTTCAAAATACAGTAAATCACTTAAGTATAGCGGGAACAATAAGATAGCGATAATAGCCCTCTGCCCATATGCGCTATTGTAAAATATCCGTCCTTATTAAATTCTTAATTGAACTTGTTGCTGCTGTTCCCGTTCGGCGCTATACTTAGATCACGCTATCCAGCCCAGTACTGTAATTGCGCTATATATTGTTCACGCCATGTTTAAGTGATTTACAGTAAGACACAAGACAACATATCATGAGAAAGGGAGCATTTGCATCCGTATGTCAGCATTGATCACAATAAAAATCATGCATTTTTGAATAACTTTTAGTCAGCATTGACAATTATTTTTTATTGAGACCCCTGATGTCTCGTTAAACGAATGAGTAGTCCCTTTGATCTATTCATGCTAAAGAGCCTGGGTCTATGACACTTTTGGCAATAACTTATCAATTAAGAATGACTTTACCATATATTTTGAGGAGAATCTCCAAATTGGAGTCTAGTCCGAGGCTCATCCAGAAGGCCCTTTGCTTCTGATCGTAGATGGCGTCTGGGTTTATAAGGCACGAGCAGCTCCTTGATGTACTTAGGTGCAAGTCCATTGAGCGCCTTGTATACCAGCACTGGTAGGACCTTAAATTGGATGCGGAATTTGATTGGCAGCCAGTGAAGCTTGATGAGAACAGGCGTGATATGTTCATACTTCCTGGTTCTCGATACTATCCTTGCTATCACAAGCCAGGCATGATGAAAGTTTCATCAAATGCACGAAGCCGTTGATTGTTTTAGTGTCAGTTGTAAGGGATGAAGATGATAGTATTTTAGTAAGATGCATTTTTCATTTGCTACGTACGATAGAGTTTTTTCAAAGAATTTTCCACGTTAAAATAACGTTTTTCATAAATGGTGAATATATAAGGTAAGGATCCGTAGACACCTTTCATAGTCTAGTCCGTAGTATTTAGATTAAAATGTAAATGGTGTTAATTGAATAGAAATGAATCCATCAATAATCGTAAATGATTCAGCATACCAGCAATATGTTAAGAGTATGACTTAGAATAATGCAACTTTCTTATATAATAATATCACTCTTAGGAGTCTGGCTTGGATTGCTAGACCAAAATCAAGTCCAAAACTGTCAAACCGGATGTGAAAGTATCAACAATATAAAATAATTCCGGTTCAAAGTGTTCAGATAATTTCAAAAAGAAATAGTTTAAAAAGACGTGTTTCTCATCCGTACAGCATTTCCGGTTCGACCATGTGGTTCGAAATTGAATTTCCTGCATAATTCTGCAAACGGAAATGCAAACAACAAATATGCCTTTTACATGCATATCTGCATCTCTTCTTCACCATAATTTTCGAAATTATTTTAATTTTATGCAATCATCCAAATGCCTTTCTGCATTTCCTGTTCGATCGCATGATTCGAAATTGAATTTCCTGCATATTTCCTTTAAAATGCAAACGTTCTTGTTTGCAATGGATATCTGTGGTGATGGAATACTTTGACTCTAAATTTTGGTATGTGGTTCATTTTTCCGTGCATTTTTCCTCCCCTTTACTGCCTTCCCTATACCAGATGCAAACTTCGGTAAGTAAGCCGGCCACCTACATACCCATCATGGATCAACAGGTACCGAATAATAATCATCATTTCATAGAATGCTGCTACACCTTTCTCCAAGTCTTTATATACGAACTTTCTTCTAACTTGAATTCTTCATCCACATCTAATGCGTGATTTTCTACCGTTTTTGCAAACTGTCATCTTCTTCCGTGTTTTGTCTTTTGTCACTTCACCAAATGCTAAACCTCTCTCCGTACCAAATGAGAAATTACTCTATAGTTACATATCAGGAATACACCTAGACTAGGTTCCTAGTCCCCAAGAAGTTGACATCCCCTTCTGTGCTGACCAAACAGTGTGGTGTAGTACCAGCTATGGTAGATAGATGGCACCACCTGATCATTCGATCTCTAGGGGTTTTAGACCGAATCCTAGTGAGATAAGTGTAAACTAAATTGACCACGATGGCCACCTAGAATATGTTGTGCTTGGTAACAGAAAAAAACCTAACAGAAATGTACATATGACAGCCTAGAAATCTAGGCTAGAATACACCACGAAAGACCATTAATATGAAGTACTTGAGTAGATGGTCGTGTTGTGTAATTCCATAATATAATAATGCTATGACTACAATTTCTTTTAGAGGGGCAAAAAGCCACAGGGCTATTCGGGATAGCCACTCCAATTTCATAACGTAATGCATAGTATGGGGTTTGATGATATATACCACAATTGTGTTGGTTATTCACATCAATTTATGATAAAAAATCGATTAATACATTTTGTAGAAAGTAGCCATGTTTCTTCAAACGTAGACCCAAATTATCTCTTATTACCAAAGCGTGATGGAATTTTTGCTCTCACGTCACTCAATCGCTATGGGTCAACATTTCTTAAGTTCTCACATCAATCAATAGGTGTCGCTTGATAGATGATTTCCGGTCCTATTTGTTTGCCAGTGTTAAGTTATGTAACCGAATGACTTACGTTCACGATTGGTCAACAAGACTATCGCTATGGGTCAACATTTATTAAGTGACCCTTAAACAAACATTATGTGCCTATTTTATTGCGATAACCCTTCACTTTAAGCATTAACAGTCAACATGGTCCGGTGTTTGCGTGCGGTATAATATTTAAAGTGTCAATTGATTTAGTCAAGATGTAAACGGAGAATTCATAGATTAATTACCTAAACACTAACTAGTCCTTTTCCTTCTCAGTTCGCATATGAGTGATTTCTCTCACCACACGTATTACATATTACACGACTGTGTAAATAACCACTGAGTGGACTCCTTCAATTATACACTCATCTACCCAACACATAAAGCTTTAAAACGCAGTGCACTTCGTGCATTTTAATGCATCATAATGTTGCATAATATTCGTAATATCAATTGAATGTATATTGTTTTGTGCCTGGTGATTCTCACGATTTTATCTACTTTTTACTAGATAGTTTGTTTCTCTTGCTGCATGCTGATCTTCAGTGGGGAATACTGTTAAACAGAAAATGTTCACTTGAGTTTATATTCAGCGAATCTGTGAAAAAGACTTGTTCGATGAGTGCAATGCGCATTTTAGTATAGCGCGACATTAATGATGCATAAATGTATTGTATATATATATATATATATATATATATATATATATATATATATATATATATATATATATATATATATATATATATATATATATATATATATATATATATATATATTCAAATTTCAATTTCCAAGTCATTTCATATCGTGAACATTTCTAGTTTTACAGTAGTGTACTGAAGAGATTCGTATCTTTAACAACCCAAATTGGCGATCACAAGAAAACATCCTTTGGAAAAGGAGTAAACTGACTGACATAGTCTATAAGAATAGGAATAAATTTTGTTTGGCACTCACAAGGGATATTTTAACACATAACAGCATTTACATTACTCATATCAAATCGCACACAGGCCTAGTGGCATGCTATTGTTTGCACTTTGATACACTTCACGTGTGTTCCTTGTGTAATCCTGATTATAATATTTATCTTCTTTAATGGGATCGATTAATAGAGATCGTGTACATCTGTAGTTTCAGTTTATTATTGAAACAAAGATCAAATTTGTTCCCATGTCAGTCTCCATGTTAACTGCATATACAAACGTACACCATAAATATATATATATATATATATATATATATATATATATATATATATATATATATATATATATATATATATATATATATATATATATATATATATATATATATATATGTGTATATATATATATATATATATATATATATATATATATATATATATATTTTATATATATATATATCATTTCAAAGTGTCATAAACTTATGCCACTCGTGGGAACTTTATGCGACTTCTGAACTTCGTCAGCAGATACTCACAGATTACTTTATTTTCTCCACCTTTACGATGTAGCCTTTCTTTTCCAGAAAATATAGAAATATCAAAAACTAAAGAGTACTAAAATACCACTCAAAAGTCTTCGGTTGTTTATATATATACATATATGTACACACACTCACACACACATATATATATATAAATATATATATAAATATATATATATATATATATATATATAAATATATATATATATATATATATATATATTTATATATTTATATATATATATATATATATATATATATATATATATATATATATATATATATATATATATACCTTCATCAAGTATTTTGCAGCTTTTCAGAAGTTGTGTATTATGTTGATTTTAGGGCGATTTCATCCATCGAACATCTCCTGCCAAAATGGAGGAAGAGACTTTGAAATTTATACGCCAGAAACGACCGAGGTTGCAGTGCAAAGGGAGAATAGGTGACGAAGGTACGTTAGTAATTTTAGACAAATATTTGAATTGGTATAGCCACTTTTCAAATCATGAAGAAAATAATTTTTAAAAAAACAAGCATCATCCTCAAAGTTTTCATGAATAAGTTGATGTCCCCAATCATTCAATACGTCTAATACGTAGAAACTCAAATAAAACTGAATAAATAATATCAAAGAGGTTAAATATCATTACTAGCCAATAAATAGGGAAAGGAGCAATTCGACATAAAGGGGTTACGTTACACGATTTATTTCAACGATAAGCAATGATGTGTATAACAGCACTCCATGGGAATATAATACAAACATTTTAGCCTTATAATAGACCTGGCTTACCTATTAAATGCAGTAGATTATGACCTATTCTATAATGCAGCAAACGTTGATATATATAAATATATATATATATATATAAATATATATATATATATATATATATATATATATATATATATATATACATATATATATAATTATATATACATATATATATATATATATATATACATATATATATTTATACATATATGTATATATGTATATATATATATATATATATATATATATATATATATATACATATATATATATATACATGTATATGTATATATATATATATATATATATATATATATATATATATATATATATATATACATATATATATATACATATATATATATACATATATATCTATATCTATATATATATATATATATATTATAT
>OZ012701.1:4834059-4839059 GCA_963942565.1 Maea johnstoni
GAACTCTGAGTGTGAATGGGTATTAAGCATTCTATGTAGCCATCCCTGTTGAGGGACCTGCCCTGATGACTTGTGGTCTACGGTGGTGCCACTGACTGCTTACTGTCCTTCATCACTACCTGAGCTCGAAATCCGGCTCGGGCATGTGTGAAAGTTCACAGTGACTTTGGTTAATTAAATAGTCTTTGCGAGGGACAACGGTTTCCTTCACCTGATACAACATGCAGGTCACAACTAAGCTTCAATATGTCAGAAAGATTGATAATCAAAATTCCGAATTCAGGTACTGTAAATCACTTAAATATGGCGTGAACATTATATAGCGTAATTACTGTACTGCCGTGGATAGCGTGATCTAAGTATAGCGTTGAACGGGAACAGCAGCAGCAAGTTCAATTAAGAATTTAATAAAGACGGGGATTTTACAATTATAGCGCATATGGGCAGAGCGCTATTATCGCTATCTTATTGTTCCCGCTATACTTAAGTGATTTACAGTATAGATAATCTCTGTTAAATGTGAAGTGTCAACTGGCTTGTTCTCTCTGTTTTCCCCCTTTCTACCCCCCCCCCCCCCTGTGAATATGCATGGCATCTATGTAGTACCGTGAAATGGTGGTGCAAAAACCCACCCCCCCCCCCCCCCCCCCCCTTCACGCTATCCTTTTTTTATCAATTCATTCATTTTTAGCAGATGCCGTTCATAATATCTTCAATGCAGTGTCGGGCCGGAAGTCAAGTTTACAGCATTCCCTGTTTCCTAAATCCGGGCTTACCTTTCAAAAGCATGGTTCCGCACATGCGCAAATATGCCTCCAAACTCAACATCCACATCCGGGTCAGACAGGTCAGTCGCTGGTCACGTTGTACGGCCAGCGATCACGTGCGACTTGTAGATTAGGGTCACGCGGCGCTGGTGTTTTTGACAGCTTCCATGTTGACTGACTGCCTGCTATGAGTAGTAGTCATAGGCTGAAATAAAATTTAATATCAGAATGCCTGCCTGTTAGGCTGAAATGGAAAGTATGGACCCAACCTTTTCATCAATTTCTTTTGATTAAAAGCACCATTGCTGTAGTAAGAAAACTCGTGATGGCCTGAAGGATTTCATCCATTTTTCACTAAATATTCAAGTTTGATATCAATGTTTTATACTTATTTTTAAGAATAACATAGAGCTCTCAAACATAGCAATTTTCTTGAGCACCTAAAAGGAGCTCATTGTCGACTAAAAAGTATTGTTATACAGTAGCGGAACTTAAATATCTTATCTTTTTTCACTGATTTCTTCATTTTTCGGTTTGGATATAAGATTTTAGAAGAAATAACCCTCAAGATCTAGCGCATTTCATATTTCCATTTTAAGGAACGCTTTTTGTTGGTCGAATGATGCAATACCAATAGTTATGCGGCTCTATTCCTGTGCATATTGCTTTCCCTGGCTATTGTTATCCCTGGCTATTGTTATCCCTGGCTATTGTTTACCATTGTTCTGCAAACTAATTGTTACTATAAAACAGGAAAATGTCATGTGAGTTTATATTTTTCGAAATATTTTGTGTCTTTGCTTTGAAAAAAAAATGAATATAAACGTGGACGAGTGAACATTTTAAGAATCAAATACATATTGCAAATATATGTCGAGTAGTTGATGAGTTTATTACAAATTCAGACCTGAATATAAATTAAAACATGAATATTTTCCTGTTTTTCAGTAACTCAATGCATCCAGCTATTTATTGTTGCAGTTAGTAAATCGGTAGCTTTATAGGTACTGCATATACATATGATATGACCAGTTAAGGTGGACACTTGTTCCCATCAATGCATATATTTCATTGCTGCATAAAGTAACCATGCGGTTGCTTTAGACACAACTTGTTATGATCACGCCGCCTTTAACCCTCATGCTGCTGGTAGCTAATTTGGCCGTTACAAAATGATGCAGAAATCCTAAAAAATGACTGAGACCCTCCCACATGGATATTCTTATGAGAATACTCAGTGAGAACTATCCAATGAATACTAACATGGCAGGGTTTAGATCTTTTTCAAAAATCGTTGCGGTCTTGTGCTTTGGACGACAGTAGCCTCAGCATTGGGCGGGTTATTATCGATATCCATCTTACGACAGCCATTACGTTATGAGCATTGGAAGCTTTGGTAGAGTAGTGTATTGTACGTCAAAGAATCATAAAGTATTAGTGACACTATTACTGGCTTGCTCTGTATGCATGGCAATATTAGCGTAATTAAATGTCTAGCTAAAAGTCGGTTAACAAACCAACATAGGGAAATACTACTAGGGGTGCTATATGTCGTGTATCGATCAGAGTAGGGTTCGATATTTTCAATATAAATACATATATATATATATATATATATATATATATATATATATATATATATATATATATATATATATATATATATATATATATATATATATATATATATATATTTATATATATATATATATATATATATATATATATACATATATATATATATTTATATATATATATATATATATATATATATATATATATATATATATATATATATATATATATATATATATATATATATTATATATATTTGTGTGTGTGTGTGTGTGTGTGTGTAACATTTATATAAAAGTTGACTTCCTCTAAATACTAAGAGGAAATGAAATGGAATCGAAAAAACAACTACATGCATGAAATGGGCATGATAAATGAATGTATATAGTGAATGTTTATGCTAATGCAAGCAATCGTAAAGACTGTTATAATCCCTATAACCGACGTGCCAAACGCAAAGCCTATCTGTATACTACTTAAACAGTACAGACATTTAATTCCTGCACCAATCGAACGGACATCTGCCAGTGTCTGGTTGTACAAATATCTATGAACAACATGTCAAGAAAAATAGCCAAGCACATCAATGACCCACTTAGCCTATGAATCAAAACTGCGTTCAGTTGTGAGGTCATCCACGCTTCTAATCCAGGAAACTTGTTGACAATCAGGTGTTTAGTCATGTATTATGACCGGGCTGCCGACGCATTAAGTGCAGGAATTGAATGTCGACACTGTAGTCCATGAACGAGATCCCAATGTGGTCAGTGTTTTTAGCCTTAGTATAAAATCACGAAAATTGTCGATTCAGAACGTTGTCTTAACATTGGAAGTTGTCTCTGCAGTAGAAGCACTCGGTAAAAATTCAGTTTTTATGATATGGGAAATATCTCAATTCAATGTTTGCAAAATGTCAAATCTGAACATTCCATTAATGTTCTAACATGAATGTTGCAGGAATGTTCATTATTGGTGCATGGCATTCTGCTCAAAATAGAACATTCATATAGCATCAAACAAGAACATCCCAGGAATGTTAGAACATGAACGTTGCTGAAATGTTCCAAACTGGTCCAGTATATTCCTACCAAAATTAAGCATTAATGTAACATTCAGGTAATAATTGTGCCCACTGGGATATTATGGACATTTGTATGGTGTGATAAACCCAGTATACATTACGTGCTATAAACATCTACAGATTGTCACATAATATTAAAGACACACTTGCCTATTGGAGGCACACCTAGTGGCGAGCTGATTTAATAAGATATATAACTTTTCTTTAAGCCTTTCCTTTATTCCACAATAACAAAAGCGACGTGGTCGGTTATAAAAGCAACTATGTTCCTTCACAATCGTCATATATCTATATTTAATAGTTTTGACAGAGATATCCATATTCCCGTATGCTGTATATGTCTCTCTAATCATCAATTTTCTGTCATATCTTTTGAAAGACAGATATGTAAAATATTCCTGAAAATACGAAAATCTATCAATTATTTCTTATTTTCCAGGATTGTCACCTATTGTATCAATATCAAGCTCAACTTCCTGTATCCCCAAGTCCAGCTCAAGTACAGGGCCGCTTTCCGCGCATGCGCACTCACCTATAGAATACGATCTCCAGCAGACTGGTGGAGGGGAACAACCCGCCACCACGCATTCTCTGGCCAATATAGACCTCAGGCTAGAGGCCATTACGGAGTAAGTACATGTACAGTGAAGATATTTAATTCCTGCACCAATCGACCGGACGTCTACCAGTGCCTGGTTGTATGAATGTCGATGGACAACATATCAAAATGAAAATATTTAGGCGAGAGGCCATACAGAGTAAGTACTTGTACAGTAGAGATATTTAATTCCTGCACCAATCGACCGGACGTCTACCAGTGCCTGGTTGTATAAATGCCGATGGCCAAAATATCAAAATGAAAATATTTAGGCGAGAGGCCATACAGAGTAAGTACTTGTACAGTAGAGATATTTAATTCCTGCACCAATCGACCGGACGTCTACCAGTGCCTGGTTGTAAAACACTAGTGGATAAGATGTCAAAAGAATAAGCCAAGCACATCAGTGACACTCGTAGCTTGCAAATGAAAGCTACGTTCAGCTGTGGGGTCATCGGTCCTCCGCAATGCCCCATTTCTGCAAAGCAACTAGGTCAATCAATTGACGAGGGTCCAGCAGAGACTCCCACCTGGGAAGGGAATTGTTGTGGCCTAGTGGTTACAAAACCTGGCTTCACTGCGTGAGCTTGCAGGTTGAGTCTAAACTGAATCCTCACAAGCGGGTTGGCATGGTCGCTTTATATATGTGTGGCATTGTGGAGGGCCTGTCTATGGTGGATTTGTAAGCATTAGGCCATTGTGGGGACCTGTACAGTAACAAATTTAATTAATGGGTTTAATGTACAGACAGGTCTTTCTTGTAATCCTTTTATTCATATGTATTTTTTTTACCATAATGTCAGGATCAAAAGACAAGATAATAATATCAATAGGAGATGCGCACCATTGTCCTTAATGTTTGATTATCTATTCACATATTTCTATTCATTTCAGGAGAATGCAAGTTTTTGAAACCGATCTATGCAACACGGTCGACGCCATCTTACATATACTAGGGCACAAACCCAAATACGTGCCG
>OZ012701.1:4844059-4849059 GCA_963942565.1 Maea johnstoni
GTCACGGCTGACGCAAATCTAAGAGCAGGATCTAAGATAATATCCTGATTTTTTAAAACATTGCAAAAGACCTTTGTCTCTTGAAAACTAGACGGGGGTTTTGTCAAATATGGCCCCTAACTTTTTTTATGGCCATTTATCTAACAACATTTTAGGGAAAAAATGCTTTTTTGGTTTCTTGTTTTTTGACTCACTATAAAAAATTAACCAGATAAGATATTGCAATATCCCCGTCTAGATTTGAAGAGAACATGTTTTAGAATCTATATACAAAGTTTGAAGCTAATTGATTAAGATTTGTGTCTAAATTCACGTCAGCCGTGAGAGTAAAACTATAGAAAACTAAGCTGAGAAAATGGCAGTTTTGTGTATTTCCCAGTTAAAGTTACTGTGCAACTTTTTGCTACTACTTTAATGTATTTATTTTTGTCTAAGTGGAAAGATAAAGTAACCTTCCATTGTATTTCACAACTGTCAACATTTTTTCTTCTCAATTACCTCAAAAAAAAGTATAAATGAGTACATTTCTGCAACCTGCCTAACATCCCTGTCAACTGGATTCCATATATGGGCATATGACATCACGCAAGCCCCGCCTACTTAGTAGACTGGCATCTTGTTTGCATGCTAATGTAAAGCATCATAGCTCTTGAATTCTTAATAATTCAAATAACTGTGCCATCAAAATCAATTTTCAGCTATCTAGTGTGTTATGCTGGCAGACTCTTTGACTGCAAGTATATTGATTTGGCAAATAAAAGCTTGTAATGCTCTATATGGGGTTTTTAGCTTCATTTATCTAAGACAAACATGTTGCAGGGCCAATTCTGAAGCTATCCAAACTTCCAAAGCATAGCTTTCTGACAAGGTGGCTTTTAGATTCTGGGCCTTGAAAGAAAGATAATTTCACAAACCTCTATTGCTGTATCTCCACTCCAGTGATCCAAGTTACATAATCCAGAATGAGTAATCCATACATATTTTGCAGCAGAAATGGCAACTTTCCCTGAGGTCTGACTAATGAATCCCATATGAGTAGACTGTACATTCACTACTACACTGCTTGAAATGCTTAGAGGAAGTGACCTTTCTATACTCATAGCAAATCTTATTTTTAGACATTGGTTCCTGACTCCCATAATCCTTGAGGGGATTATGAGTGACACCACACTCATTGTTCTAGAATGGGGAGTCCTGAGGGGATTATGACACCACACATACCTGTACCTATTTCCTCAGAGCTGCGGCCACAGTGATAATCAATCAATAAACTCAATTATTCACCTGCAATTTCAATCTCCTTTGTGTCTCCAACTGAATTGACAACAATTGTTGTGAAAAATACAATCCAGGCTTTAATTAGTTAATAGCTGAATTATATGGGTGTAATTGTACTTTGGGTAACTATATCATGATTGCTGTATTATTGTTTGAGAAAAACATGTGTTTGAAAATGAAACCAAGTTGATAAATACTAAAGTATTGTTAGTTATCCATAGAGCATAGAGTGTCTGTTCCAGCTGAAGGTATGAGACGGATTGACCCAACATCCTCCCAAAAAGTCCAGGTTTTCCCATCAAATACACACATTTTTTCACTTGAAGCCCCAAAACTGTGATGTTTCCTGTTTTTCTCAGACAGCCGGAGCCACATTTTGATTAAGACTAATCCCTAATACACTATTTCTGAATTGATTAGAACATCATTGTCTGTGGTGCTAAAGTGGCCCACCTTACCCAACAGACATCCTTTCTAACCAACACATGCATACAAAGAAAAGACTGGCTGACCTTAAGGTGGCCGTAAACGTTTCGTCCTCAGGGAAGGCCTGTTTTGAGATATATCTATTATGTTAATGAACCGGGTCTTACCCTCCATATGAAAAAAACTCCATACCTCTACCCCACTCCAAACTCCATGAATTGTGAAATTTGTTTGTGTGACAGCTGAGAATCAGAGACCAGGCTCAAGCCATGCTGAAATGTTTTGGTCATGTGACTAATTAGCTGATAAGCCCCTCCCACCTGCCAAGTGAAGATGAGGCAGGAAATGGAATGGCATCACAGATAATGATGTTTTGATTAATTCAAAAATAGTGTATTGGGGGTTAGTCTTAATCAAAATGTGGCTCCGGCTGTCTGAGAAAAACAGGAAACATACCAGTTTTTGGCAACAGGTAATACAATGTGCCTATTTGATGGGAAAACTTGGGCTTTGCATGTTGAGTCATTCCTTCTCATACCTCCAGCTTGAACAGACACTCCATGCTCTTTGGGTAATAAACAATACTAAAATGGGACAATCACACCCATATAAGTACAATTACATCCATATAATTCAGCTATCAACTAATTGAAGCCTGGATTGTATTTTTCACAACAATGTTGTCAGTCAGTTAGAGAAACAAAAATGATTGGAATTACAGGTGAACAATTGGGTTAGGTGATTGATTAGCACTGTGGCTTCAGTTCTGTGGAAATAGATACAGGTATCTGTGTTGTGTCAATTGGACATAATCCCCTCAGGTCTCCGCTCAGTGTGTAGTGTCACACATAATCCCCTCAAGGATTTTGGGAGTTGAGAGGAAGTACCAAACAATTGGGCTTACTGCTTTCTGGGTAGAAAAGGTCATTTGCCCTGAGCACTTCAAGCAGTAAAGACACAGGAATATATTGTGTGGGACCTTAAGGAAAGTGCCCATTCTTCTGTAAACTATCTTGGATCATAATTTGCTCATCTAAGAAACTATGCAGCTATCTGATTCAGGATTATTCAACTTGGATCACTGGATTGTCTCTAGAGTAGAAGCAGATACAGCAAAATAGGTTTGTGAAATTATTTTACTTTATGACTCCATAGCATTAAGTTATTCTCAATAGCAGCACCCACATCGACAGATAGATTGTCTTGATTTACTCAGGTACCAAGTGGAATATTGAAAGAGGTACATATCCCCTTCAACGAAAAAGGCCCAAAAATATGAACAAAAACAAGCCACTTTGTTAGAAAACTATGCTTGTGATAGCTTCAAAGTATTAAGCTTTTGGCCCTGCAAAATGCTTATTTTAGATAAATGATAAAGTATTTCAAGCTTTTATTTGCAAAATCAGTAAACTTGCAGTCAAATAGGCTGCTAGCATAACAAACTAGATAGCCGAAAATTGATTTTGATGGCACAGTTCTTTGAATGATTAAGAAATTTAGAACTATGAAGGATTACATTAGCATGCAAACAAGATTCCAGGGTGAGGTCACATGATGCCCATATATGGAAGGGATTCAAAATTAGCATACCAACTATTTTGACAGGCTACAGGCAGTTGCAGAAATGTGCTTATTTATACTTATTTTTGAGGTAATTCAGAAGAAAAAAATGTTGACAGTTGTGAAATACAATGGAAGGTTACTTTATCTTTCCACTTGGACTAAAATAAACACATTAAAGTAGTAGCAAGTTATTGCACAGTTACAATTATTGTGTAAAACGCAAAACTGCCATTTTCTCAGCTTAGATTTCTATAGTTTTACTCTCACGGCTGACGTGAATTTAGACACAAATCTTAATCAATTAGCTTCAAACTTTGCATATAGATTTTAAAACATGTTCTCTTGAAAACAAGACGGGGATATTGCAATATCTTATCTGGTTAATTTTTTATAGTGAGTCAAAAATCAAGAAACCAAAAAAGCATTTTTTTCCTAAATTGTTGTTAGATAAATGGCCGCAAAAAAAGTTAGGGGCCATATTTTACAAAACCCCTGTCTAGATTTGTAGAGACAAAGGTTTTTTTCAATGTTTTAAAAAATCAGGTTATTATCTTAGATCCTGCTCTAAGATTTGCGTCAGCCGTGACATATGTACTGAAAATTTATTAGTCAAAGTTTTGACCCCAATTTCTTCAAATATTTGGAGCACATACAACCTATCCATATCCTATGTATTCCTTAGAATCTCAGCTTTCTAAAAATATATAGTTTGCTAGGGGTTTAGTGTACAAATAATGAGAAATCAGCCATTATTTGAGGGAAAGTCTGCTCTCCACGGGAAACGTTTACAGCCACCTTAAATGCCAGCTCTAATCAGTTACCAATCCAAATACACATCCATTTCCTGTAGCTTTGATAAGGAGGTGGGAGGGGCTTATCAGCTAACTGGGGTCACATGACCATAACACTGCAGCATGCTCTCTGTCCTGTCTGTCTATTCATACCTGTCAAATCCAAATTTTGCACAAATTATGAACTTAGGATTGGAGTAGAGCTATGGGGTTTTTTTTCATAAGGAGGGTAAGACCCGGTTCATTAACATAATACATATATCTCAAAACAGGCTTCCCTGAGGACGAAACGTTTACGGCCACCTTAACTTATGAATCAAAGCTGCGTTCAGTTGTGAGGTCAGCCGTGCATCCATGCCCAGGACACTGGGTGGCAATCGGGCCTGCGGTCGTATATAATGCCTGGGCTGCCTACGCAATTAGCGAAGGAATTGAATGTCTGCACCGTGCAAGCAGTATTGCAAACTATGTAGTTGGTAGTGTAAAGGTTCAGATAAGTGAATGGCTTAATCTGGATGGGTTGAAGTTTTCTGATTGCTGTTCTATACACGTTAAAAAAAATCCTGGTTATGATAATAGAATATTAATACAACATGAGATGTTGTCACTCTGACCACATGTGATCATCCTATACTGCTGTATTGCACCCATTTATGCTGCGGCTATTTTTGTTCTGAAACGCATATGGACACAAATGTTAAGGAAAAAAACATCTAAACCCTGTCATATTGGTAATCATTGGAAGGAAGAAAGGAAAGGGGTTTCGCGTCGCTTTCAACAGCTTAGGTAATATCGAGATGATACATTCATTGGATCGTTCTTGCATTTTCGGGTTTTTTGCGTACTTCTTTATTGGCCAAATTAGCCACCAGCATATGGCATGCCTTTTGCACATTTATTCAGCATGTGCAAGGGACATACAACATATTAAAAAGGCATGCA
>OZ012701.1:4849259-4877722 GCA_963942565.1 Maea johnstoni
TTCAAGTTGTACATCTCTGGTTTATATGTCTCAGGTGTTACTCACCCTCAAGGAATTCCATTATCTGTTCAGATGTTTCAATTGTTGGGGTATTAACCATTGCTTCTGCCATGAGTACCAAATCCTTAACTAACGATACTCCTTTGTCCTGAAACATTAAGAAGATTAAGAAGGGGATACTTATGTGTTTTGATATAATATTGTTAATCGGTAAGGGAAGAATTTGAACGGTACCATCAAAATCTAACAACCACACGCACACACAATGTGTGTGTGTGTGTGTATATACATATATTTATATATATATATATATATATATATATATATATATATATATATATATATATATATATATATATATATATATATATATATATATATATATATAAATATGATATATATATACATATATATATATATATATATATATACATATATATATATATATATACATATATATATATATATATATATATATATATATATATATATATATATATATATATAAATATATATATATATACATATATATATATATATATATATATATATATATATATATATATATACCGTAATTTCGCGTGTATAAGACGCACTTTTTTACACTAAATTTTACACTCAAATAGGGGGTGCGTCTTATACACAAGGCTAGAAATCTAGGGTATTTTACATCGAGTTACCATGCCACTCGGAGATCGCCAATTACAATTATAATGCGACCAAGACAACGCCCATCGATGTTTGCCTCGTCATGGATGAATTGTAATTACCGAACCACCCTCCGCAAGAATTTTCTGATTACAATCCATGTGACATGCCTAGGACAATGGGTAGTGAGTACCGACGCAGGGTGATACGCATTAATGTCACGGTGATGTCACATTTCACTCATCTCAATATGCGTTTTACAGGGTTTCTAGCGTTATTCATGAGGACTTGATTTCCCACAATAATTCCAAAGAGGGGCTGCGCACTATACACAAAGCTAAGGTCTATACATCATTTTAAAGGCCTGGACAAGGGGTGCGTCTTATATACGGGTGCGTCTTATACACGCGAAATTACGGTATATATATATATATAAATATATATATATATACATATATATATATATATATATATATATATATATACATATATATATATATATATATATATATATATATATATATATATATATATATATATATATATATATATATATATATATATTTATATACATATATATATTTGTATATATATCTCCTTACCACTGAAGCATCAGTCACGAAGGCCGGCTTGTCCAGTATGCTGGCTGTAGCTGCAAACAAGCCCTCTGCAGCCGCGGGATCTGTCTGTATGACTGCTGAGTGTACATAAGATTGTGTGAGCGTCAAGTATGTTGAGCTTGCCTAGAAAGTCAGAAAAAATCGTACTTCATATCATCTTAATTTGTAAGTGATATCCATACCAGAACAAGTTATGTACTCTATTGACATATTCAGTTTTAATAAAAGTACGTATTAACCGTGTGTATGAATTTGCTGCTTCAAAGTTCGAAACCAATGATGAATAAGAAACTTTTTAAAAAAACAATAAGTATATGGTAAGTTGATAAAATGCCAATATTACGAAAATAGAAATGATTTACTCTGTATAGATTTTTGTTAACTTTAATACCTATGTACCTAACAAAAGTTAAAACGGAATTATATATTCATTTAAATGTATGCGCATTTTGTCAATTACGTGAATTTCTAAGCAAAAACATAGTAGATTGACCCTCTAAATGTAAATATTGCCGAGCAAAATAAAAATTAATTGATAATTTAAATAAGATGCTGCCTGGTTAGATGCTGGGTAACAAACATCTTTCATCAAATTAATTGTAGAGATACGAATATCTGTTTTAAAAAAACTAACAGATATAAAATAAAAACTAATTTGATTATTTGAAAAGTAGATCCGAGCGGTTTCACATACCTCTTTTATCTTATTTTTCAACTTGTCCTGACGTTTTCCTTGTAGCTGGTCCAATATGTTTTCGAAGGATACGTGATACTTGCCCTCTGACGTCATGACTATGTCAGGGCTCGTGCCTCCAGCACCCCACTTGCCCTGATCCAAAAGGGGCAGCTCCGGGGATACCCAGCCCTGGGATGGTACAAGAAAATTGGTAGAATTAAGAAGATGATAATAACAAGAACAATAAGGAATATGATGATGTTGATGACAACTGTAATAATAATAATAATAATAATAATAATAATAATAATAATAATAATAATAATAATAATAATGGTAATGATTAAAATAATAATTTTCTAACTATGCTTTTGCTTGTAAGATTTTATCAACATTTTCAGGAAGCTTTTTGGACGCTGTGGGCATTCATGGGCTTATGGTCGACAGACATTTTGAGGTTTCAGCGTAGACGATCTAGAATACAAGTCTATCCCGAATGCACGACAAGTCAAACCTAATTTTAGCCTAATCAGAATAACAGCTACATGTTACTGAAATAATCCACAAATCAAAATGAAATCAAATATTTTCTATTTTAGAAAATTCAAGTTATTTTATCACCCTATATTTTGTAGTGAGTACGTGACATAGAAAATAAAACACATGTAAGAAATTCAAGAAAAACTACTGAAACAAACATGGTCTTACCATGGAGTGTGTGGTGGATGACATTGCTGATATGAGTTGCAGAGAAAGTTTGGGGTTACCCAGCAGACTGACCACTCGAAGATTCTCCAGGTCTCTGTCCAAGGCCGCCATCACCTCTGTAGTGTTGATATCAGACATATCATCATAGGGCGGGAACACCTGCGACAAGCAGAGAGTATACTACTACTACTACTACTACTACTAATAATAATAATAATAATAATAATAATAATAATAATAATAATAATAATAATAATAATAATAATAACAATAATAATGATAATAATATTAATAATGATATTGATATTAATAATAATGATAATAATAATAATAATAATGATAGTGATAATAATAATTATAATAATATGATGATAATAATAATGATAATGATAATAATGAAAATAATAATAAAATGCTAATAATAATAATAATGATAATAATAATAATAATTATAATGATAATAATAGTAATAATAATAATAATAACGATAGTGCACATCTGGTTTATTTGCCGTGTCCGAAATCTTCTCAATCCATTCTTTTCAAGTTTTCTCTGATTCTTAAATTACCATTCATAATGTCATAAATTAAAAACAGCAATAAGCTCTCTTCACGTTAACACAATTGTGGTACACCCAGGAGGACAGAGCGATGCATCTACTTGGAATTGAATTACGTGATTGTGTGATTAAGGGGCCTATGGAGGGTGGATTGTAAAAGGGGCTAGGGAGAATGGATTGAAATTAGTACTGATAAGCTGGGAGAGTTGAGTTGGCACAAGTAGTAGGCACTCTTAAGTCAGTGTCTGCTCTCATCTCAGCTTTTAGGTAATTGAGGTAGAGGACCATAATATCAATTACAATTTACCCATGTAAAGCCTTGATCAGAATGTAAAAAATGAGTACCGTTTATTTGTCCTAGGGTACCTCACCACAGCTGAAAGAACAGAGCAGACATCCAGTTTGCTCGTTTATCACATATAATTCATATGTTCATGTTCATTAAAATCCATCTCCATCATGTTGAGGAAAATCTTTAGGAGTCACTATCTCTTTATCTGATGTTTGGCTTGAGAAATGTAACTCCCTTTGGTATTACTAAGTGGGTTAGAGAGATTGCAAGGTATTGGGTTGGTTAGAATCCTGTGACTTACACTTATTTCATCACATTCAACCGATTCGCATTCACACGCATCATCCACTACACCTACAATACTCCAACCAAGTGTGGTTATTTGCGCATAGGGTCCCTCCCCAGGAGGTAATATCACTTTAATGGGGGCAAGAGCAGACGCACAGTCATAGCCAATGAGAAGACCCACCTCTTGACTTAGGCTAATTTGAATTTTTTTCTGCATATTTTTCTGACTGGTCAATTATAACTGACCTGTCACATGACAATCCTTTCAGTGACCCAATATATCACACTTGGACTGAGCCTTTGACCTTGCACCTGTGTAACTAATGGCTTCTATGGCAACACCCATGCCTCAAGGCTTACAGAAGTAAAGTTTAAAATGTCTCAATTTTATGATGATATCCCTATTCTCCGTTTGTTCCCAATGCCATGTGTTCTAAACGCTATCACTGTGAAAACTTATTGTGTATTTTCTTCTTCAGTGTTCCCAAGCTACAAGGATAAAATAAAAAATTGTTTGTCTCTAATTATGAATCAGGTTGGTTTTGTGGCCCTGAAGCTACAAATAACAACAATATTTATAATAACAATACTTTTACAGACAATGATAATAACAACAACAACAGTAATGATAATAATGATAATGATAATGAAAAAAAAATGATAATAATAATAATAATAAGTTAAGCATTACCTGAACATAGAGTTGCCGTCTTGTCTGTGCGCCCTGTTGGTCTGTAATGCCTACGATCAGGGTAACAGCGTGATTGTTATGAGGATCTCCACTTTCTAGGGGCAGGGGTACTGTGAAGGCCTCGTCTGAAATCAGAAAAATACGGTATTTATAAGCATGAATAGATAAGGAAGAAGTTCTATAGACATGTACCTATATGAATTGGAATTTTTTTTTTGTACTTAAAGGAAACATATTTTTGGTGGAAATAAGTATATGAATGTATATGTTTCTGTAATACATTGAAAAGAGTTGAATGTTGGTAATTGTCAAATATTAGGCTAATTTGTGAATTGGGAGCTGTTGATGATCGTCATACAGTGCCAACATTTCATCTCTGCACTATATTCGAGGGAATCCTGGGCGTGATACAGACCACGTGTCTGTTTGCCACCTCGTTTCCTGGGCATGGATGCATGGATTACCTCGCAACTGAACGTGGCTTTGATTCGCAAACTACGTGGGTCATTGATGGCTTGGCATATTTTTTATTTTTTTTTAATTTCGCAAAAAACTGCTGTTTTTTATTTTCTCATCTCTTTTTTTATAACATAAACATATAATCTCAGTTCAAAGTAGTACATGATATTCATTTATTATCACAATTCTCATATCTTTTATACCTGGATGTTACATGTTATATTTTTTTATATGTTACCCATGCGGGTTTGTATAACAAGGCATTGGCACACATCCGTCAACTGATGTAGAAATCAAATGCCTGTACTGTATTATGATAAGGTTGGATACGTTATTGTACCGATATGTATCCTGGTTCATTTCTTGAAGGTACTATCCATGTATTTCAGGTAGTCAGGATCCCTATTATGATGTCGACTATTCAGAACAGAGTTTAGAAGGTATTAATGCAATAAGGTACCGTTAACAGTTCTATTAAAATACGGTACCATCTCATTAGTACCAATACCGGTACCGTACCATTGTGTTCTTAGAGGTATTCATTCCTAGTCATATACAATGAAAATCATCGACTTATTCCAAGTCACTGTCAATATTCTCATAAGCCACACTATGGCATCGACATTCTAACCTTGTGCAGTGGTGAGTTTGAATTTGTTTTTCGTCACATTTATGCCAATTGTGGCTAATTCGTGACTAGCCAGTTGTAAGTAGTGGAGGAAACCGGAGTACCCGGCGAAAACCACCGCCTAGCCCCAAGTCACTGGCAACTTTCTCACATGCCCAGGTCAGGATTCGAACCCAGGCAGTGGTGAAAGACAGCGTCCAGTCAGTGGCGGCGCCTTAGACCACACGGCCGTCAGAGCAGGCCCTGTGCAGTGGTGAGATTCAACAAACAGTCTCCACCAGGTATGAACAAAGAACCAAGAAGTGTATTTTCTAGGTTTGAAGTATTGTGAACAATTTTGAAGAAATCTTCATAGGTTTAATGTGGCCTTCTAAAGGGATGTACGTACGGCATTGTTTGTGTTTCTTCTATTTTTTGATTTCTTTGCTCTATTTGCAATTATAGTTTTGTTATGTTCTCATCGAGATGCGTTTGTTTGTTTTTCGAGATAGTCAATAAACTATACAGCACTACATACAGTATACAGTACAGACACTTTATTCCTGCACCAGTCGACAGGGCGTCTGCCATTTCCTGGTTGTACAAACATCCATGGACAAGGTGCCACAGAAATAATCCAAGCACATCAATGACCCACGAAGCATGTAAATCAAAGATTTTTTTTAGTTGTGAGGAAGGAGTGTAATCGATACCAAGGAATCGGATGGTATGGACGATCCCATGGAAAAGATCGCTATAAAATCTCACAGCAATCATTCCGATTCCGGAATCGGCAAAGTGTTGATACTAATTGACACTTACTGTGTCATATTATTGCAATGCAATAAGATGGCACAGTAACGAGACAATGCCAGTCAGTAGCTCAGTGTGCCAGGTAATCTAATCTACTACCTAAAAACGAAATTAAAGCATGGGAATGTTAAAACAGTGAAGCATCTGATACACTTTTAAACCTAAATGCTATGATTCTTCCCCTGTATACGTCGGTAGGAATCGGAATTGGAATCGGAAAGAATCAGATTTTTTTTACCGATTCCGATTCCAAACCTTGGATACCGATCACACTCCTATTGTGAGGTCATCCATACATCCATGCATAGGAAACTGCTGTTGTGTATTATGCCCGAGCTGCCTATGCATTTAGTGCAGGAATTGATTGTCGGCATTGTACTATAATAGATAGTCATGGTTATGTCAGGGTTCGGTTAAGCGTAAATAAACCAATTTACCAAATTTAGAATCCAGGAATATAAAAAACTTACTTCCGCTGTATATAACTTTTGACCTTCCATTTTCTTCTGCATAAAACGTATAACGTAGTACTTGCGAGTCGTCCCCTGGTCTTTTACGTGCCATGCCTTCATCACGCCAGCCTGAACACTCTATGGAGAAGAGTGTCTGTACAGCTGTACCTGATAAATAAACACATGACAAGAATAAGAATAAGTGAAAAGTATAAGTGAAATAGATTTTTATTACTTTATGACATAGAAAATAGCGTTGATTTAGATATTGAACGGATTGTTTCCCATTATACAAACTGTATGTTAGTTAACTTTACATTACGTGTTCAAAGCCTCTCATAGGGTTAGAAGTTCAAATATTGTTCCATTGTTCGGGCCTAATTGCGATATTTCAATTATTGTATCTTTATGTCATATTTAAGCTCGGTCGAGATTGGCCAATTGTGCTTTGTAATGCTTAAAGATGGAATAGTTTTACTTTGAACATTGAACCTGCTTTTGAATATCTAATTTTTCTCTCGCAGTATTCATCTGTAAAGAAATTTATTTATTTCCTGTTATACATTTCAGTATGGTCGCAATATGGTTCTAGTTGGCAAAAGCGTCACGATTTCTAACAAAAAGCTACAATATAGCCACCTACCGGTTGGTGGGGACACTGAGCATGTTCCTCCATAGGGAGGTAAGTTTGTCATGAAAGGATACTCAGCGAAGGGGCGTGGTGCGCTTGATGAACGAGAATTAGCGAGACTTGCCTCAACTCTCGCCACGTACTGCATACCTGCTGTGAGTTGATTCGGTGTAATGAGAAGACCCTTTGATTTGGTGCCTACAAGGATAAGGTAACATATAAGTATATATACACTATTTTGAAAATCATGCATAAGTGAATATATATATATATATATATATATATATATATATATATATATATATATATATATATATATATATATATATATATATATATATATATATGTGTGTGTGTGTGTGTGTGTGTGTGCGTGTGAATGTGTATACATAATTCTATATCCATTCAGCCATTCAGGCGGTTGGTTCAAACGGAATAGAAACAGTTGAAAGGAATGAATACTGTTTGTCAACAAGAAACATATTTTCTTTAATTGTTTAAATCATAATGAATTAGATTACCCATGCAACTGATGGTGAGTTAATGTAAGATTTGATCACAGATTAACCTTACCACTAACAGTGAAACGAATATAAAAATCAAACTGAAAACATTGTTCATACACGCATGCACACATGAAGGCACTTACCCGTTTCTGACATGATGTGTAGGTCTTCACGTAGTTGTGCAGCGCCAGTCGAGTTGATTTCGTACAGGACCCACGTATAGTTCACAATCTGGCCGCTAGGGCAGTTGCTGCACTCCGCCTCCAGGGGGAGGATTGATCTGACAGTCACTTTTCCGCAGTTGATCTTGCACCTGTTTTTGGAAGATATGACATATGAGTTCAAGCCTAGAAAATCCCGACTGGGGCATGTGAGAAAGGTGCCAGTGACTTATGGTTAGGCGGTGGTTTTCGTTTCCTCGACTACTTACAACTGGCGATTTAGCCACAATATGCAGATAAAATCAGAACAGCTTTCACTGTCTTGCGGTGAAATATCATAGGAACTTTGGTTTCCTTCAGCACTTATAACTGGCTAGTCACGATTAAGTCTGAATATGGCAGAAAATATGAAGATAATTTGCACTTTTATTTTTAAAACATTTTCATTGACAATCAAGTCCAAAATAAAGCAAATTGCACAATGCTTACTTCATGGCTGAAAAGGTGACGATAAATGGCATTATACTTACTTTATTTTAATATCCAGTCCACCATCTCTCATCATGATTAGTTGATCATACACTCCCCAGAGGGCGCCCTTCTCTGCAATCACGCGGTATATGTACCACGTGTCCACCACAAGCAGATTGGTTCCTATTCTGTTCACTCCAGTCGCATTTAGAGGATTTCCTTGGGACCCGAAACACGTGACGTTGTCAAAATGTTCAGGTTTCGACACATTGTGATGTTTGAGTATTGGCCTGTCCAGACTGCTTGTCAGGCGACCGCAGGACCATGAGAAACTGAGACCAGCTTTTTGGAGACCTGGGCGCTGGTTGGGATCTCGTGTGAGCTTTTGTGCATCCAAGACCAGCGCAGTAGAATTTATGAGCATCCGCGTCTGGCCGCCATCTATGGCCACCACAAGAGGAGCTTGCACGACCTCGAAGAACATACGGCTGGTGTTCTGTCTATCAGGACGGTCCTCCATGCTGACCCTAAGACTAGCTTCGTAGATACCCACGGGAATCGCGTAGTGGGAGAAATATAGCGAGGATTGTGTTATATTGGTCACGTTGAAACCATCATACTTCCATCCGCCAGGTAAAGAGGGCGCTGCTGTCATCTCCATTATCGCCCAGTGAAAGACGGGTCTCAAATCCGGGCAGTCTGTGGAAACGATGCTCGTGATGGTGAAAGGGGATGAAATCATCACTTGGAGACGGCTGCTTATATTTTGGTACATTGGAAAATGTACTTCCGGTTCAAAGCAGGGACGGATAACACGAAGCTGTTCCCGGAACTCCCCGACAATACCTTTTTCAGAGGTCACGTGGAGGGAAAGGTTATAGGTTCCGGGTGTTGCGTAACTGTGGTGCTTTGTGAAATTGACGAATGGCGAAATGTAATTTTCTCCATCACCAAACTGGAGGTTCACGTTCACGCCAAGAGGTGGTGCCACTGCGAGAAATACCGATATTTCAATAATGGCGTTCGCCATCCGCGTATTCGGATTCATATCAATGGGGTTGTGTGTGGTCATGGTGAGATTAAAATCATCAATAGTGAACTCAGTCTTTTCAATCACGGTATACTTCAACTCAGAGTGCACAGTCTGATACTGATTCGACGCTGCTAAAAATAGTGCATAGGTACCCTTTTCTATGTAGACATGCCTAAATACTTTTTGCTCCCCTCGATCCATAGGTTCACTTGAAACAGGCGCTCGCGAATCGCCGAAATAAATGGTTAAAGTCACATTTTGACCTGTTTCAAATGAAACCCTGAACTCAGAGTCATAATTCACATTCGAAAAAGGGTGTTTTGGAACAATTTTTAGCTTGCTTATTCCTTCAACAACAGTGTTAGTTAGTGAAATATTCACCTCACTAACGCGATTTTTGCAGTACATCCAAAAATGGTATCCACCCTCATTATTGAACATATGGGGTAGAGGAAAGGGGTGCGGAGGCCAGAGGTGTCCTTGGTAAGTATGCATCAGGGTATAAGGGTTCTGGTGCGATGTTGTTATATTGGTTACGTTGAGGGTATACCCGTCACCCAGGCTGAAGTCGCACGTAGCGTTTGTTGGAGGGTGGCTGGTAGTGGGTATCATGAACTTGTACGTAACAGCACCCGGTGGCATGGGTATAAACGTCTCCAACCCACTTTGTGTCCAGTTGGGCTTCAGTTCTATATCTCGCAGAGGGTACTCAACGAAAATGCTCAACATCTTAGTTTCCATTGTTGTGACGTTTGATGCCAACACCGTTAGATTGTATATGCCAGATACGTTATAAAGATGACGTAAAGTCAACATTTCTGCAGAACTACCATGAATATGGACACGCACATCACGTGTGCCATCGCCGTAATTTATATCATATGTTGTGTAATTTAGTATGCCATTTAACTTTATTATCGCCCAGTCTTCTTCCGTCTTGAGGCTGTGCCAAGTCCACATGTCCTTACTGGCTGCAGGTAGGTACGTCTCGATCACTTTCCCGCCATTTACAACACATTCCAACGTACCGGCACGTACTGCGAATCTAAAGATACGAGTCTGCGAGCCAAACCTCATTGTCAGTTCAACACTTTTGTTACCATACGTTGTAAAGTTATGGTACCACTGAAATGACGTCAGGGTGACGTTGACCTCCTGTTTGACCTCGATCTTTGATTCCGACTCAAATACCCAATACAGGTCCACCCCGGTTGGTGGCACAAATGCGTCCAAAATCGTGAAGTTGAAAGGCGCAGTAGCATTCTTCCCAGTGACGTCAAATGGAACAATATGCCAGGTAGTTACATTAAACAAATCTAATTTCAAGGGAATAATGGTGACGTCAATGATCACGTTGGCAATACTGACGTTGTTCCAGCAGGTTATGTTTGATAGGAATTTACCTTGGTTTGCAAGGAATGTGTAGTTGGAGGAAACTGTGTTTTCGTAGGTCAACTCCACAAAATCAACGATGTCCGAAGTTCCCTCACCGTAGTCATAGAGACACGTGACATTTGTCGGCGCGGAAGCTGATTGGTTCAATGAAATCTCGTATATTACCAAGGCGACGGGCTGAGGCAGCTTGATGGACATGCGCACTGCGTCCAGTCCCGGTATAGGCCATTGGACGACAATGGTATCATTTAACGTATCATTTATATATCCTGCGGCAGTCCTTGCGTGCGCTGTTACAACATATACTCCCGGCTCCGAATAACTTTTTGAGACTTGAAAAACTTTTTCTCGATCTTGCAGGTTTTTTTCAACAAATGACGTATTGGTTCCATCCCCAAAGTCGACCATGAAGTCCACTTGTGCGCCGGCCATACCGGTAAGGTTAAAGGTCACGTTCTCGGTGATGACCTTTATGAATAACTTATCTGAGGTCAAAGTCAGCATAGCGCCCCCTATTATCACAGACAGAGAATCACTACTCCATGAGCATGTGAGACCGGAAACAGTAACATTGACGTCATAGACGCCTGTCTCGTTGAAACCTCGCGAGATGTTATACTGCGAGTTTTGACTGATATTGACAAGCATAAATTCCTTTCGAATTACCCCGTTTGATTCCCATTGTAGCTTATACCGCGCGTTTATTACGGCGAACTCTCCTGTGTTGTCAAGGATAAAGGTAAAATTATCGTTTACTTCTCCAAAGGCCCGATGCACCGTGAACGAAAGCTGGCTGAATTTGGGATTCACAGGTATAGAAGCACTGGTTTTATTCCGTCCCAGTTTACTTGTCAACGTTGCTTCAAGAACGTGCATATGAGTACTATTGAAAAGCACACTTCTCGTTTCCACGTGGTTATCAATAATTCCCGTGAGGTTCTTCCATTCTACGAGACCATCGACCGAGATTTCCAGGTGTGCATTGAAGCCAGTGCAGATTGTTTTCAACACCAAGGTATCCCCAGCCTGTACGCAGGTATCCAAGGCATAGTCGAAGGTAACATTCGGATGAATTTCTGAAATCAAGAAGTATGACGGAAATAGTGGTAACATCTATATTTATCTATCGAGGTATATATATATATATATATATATATATATATATATATATATATATATATATATATATATATATATATATATATATATATATACATATATATATATATATATATATATATGTATATATATTATGTATGCATGCATGTTTGTTTGTGTGTGTGTGTTTGTTTGTGTAGATAGATATGTAGATGTATCTCTGTATTATTATATCTATGATAGTGATTGTATTAAATAACATTGGCACCAAGCGAGTAAGTGTGTATAAGTTTGTATATTGTGTCTTTTACTAGTGTGTGCAGTCAAGAAACATACTTTACTAAACTACTACCTTAAATCAATTAGCCTTCATTTGCTATAATAAAGTGTGATTAATATTGCATAATAGCACACTTAATAATAAAATCATCCGCAGGTATTAGATATGTTGATCAATTAATAGGATGACAAGCAAAAACGGAACTCCACTTACCGACTATTTCGACTTGTAATTTATTACTAGTCCAAGAACACGTCGGCCCGAATACTGTCACGCTAACATTATAGATCCCGCTCTCGCTGAAATCTCGTGAGATGTTGAACGTGGAGTTGGCAGCGACAGTGGGACGCAAGGTTTCTTTTCCCGTTTTTCCTCGACTATTCTCCCAGTTCCACTCGTACCTGATTTTGAAAGTCGAGTAATTGTTAGCATTTTGTAAAGAGAAAGTTATTCCTGTATCGATCTCTTCCAATACGGGATCAATTGAAAAACGCAGCTTGTCGAATCTCGGATTCACCGGAATCTTAAAACCCCGCGCGGTCCCATAGTCATTTAGCACCCATGTTTTAATGGTCTTTGATTTATCCATGATCACATTCTGGGCGAATAGGAGTGTATTTATCCAATCAGGAGAGAAGTGTACCTCCATCTTTCCTTCCATTTCATGGCCGAATAAGATGTTGCTGCCTGATATTATGGTCGTCACGAGAATTCGGTCACCAGGATACAAACATCTCTCCCCAGTTCGGTTGAATTCAATAGCTGGCTGAACACCTTCAACAAGTCAATGCCAAATTAAAGAACATAACATTTAGGTAAACATCAATATACATCAATATGTATATATATATATATATATATATATATATATATATATATATATATATATATATATATATATATATATATATATATATATATATATATAATATATATATATATATATATATATATATATATATATATATTTATATATGTATAACAACAATGATAATACTAATATTGATAATAATAATGGTTATAATGATTAGTGAATTAATAAATGAAAACATATATAACAAATGAAAGTAAATGAACGAATCAATAATGAATAAATATTATGAATACTTTTTCAGCTACCTTCTGCAATTCACAGTTTTCTTACCTGTATATATTTCCTGTGTGATGTTGACGTTTGAGACTCTATTCGCAAGTGTAAGAGTGGCATTGGCAATCCCTGGCGAAGACAGCAAGCCATAAGGAAGAACTACCGACCCTTGTGTATTAGATCCACCAATAGTGAGATATTTTGCCGCCAGAGGGACACCATTCACCTCCATCAACGAATTCTCCACCATACCTCTTCCTACGGTCCAGTCTAGTGTTGTTTTCGACGGGTTTTCATACAAAAGTGGGCAATTTGAGAAATTCGCTATGATCGGATTAACGAGTGTGTCAATCGCAGTTACGTTCAGTGACGAAGTAAAAGAGTTCGAGTTCATCACACATCGGAGCGTGACGTTGTATTTCCCGACGCTAGGTGGCGCCCAGATCACGTGGTTTTGAGTGTCGGTGTCAACAGTCACGTGATGGTGAACAGCGCCATCTATTAGTACGGAACACGTGGCTTGACCCGGACCAAGCTGTATCGGCTTGTAAGTGAGGTTGACAGGGGAGTTAATGGCCGTGATGGTGACGTCAGATTCAAACGATTCATCTAAAAGGACATACGTTTACAGGACAAAAGATGATTGCATGCTCAAATGCGTACAATATATGAATGTCAAACATATATGCAGGTATGCATACCTGTATGTGTATGTGCGTGTATGCACATATGTATGCATGTATGTTTGTATGTGCGCATTTATATGTGCGTGTGTATGTATGCACGTGCGTATGTATGAATTGTTTGTATGTATGTATGTATGTATAACTGCGAGTCACTGCTTAAACGCTAGAAAATGTTAAACGCATCCTTTCGTTATTACATGTTTCTTGTTTACTACAAAAGAAACTGTGTTTCAGAACAAGCATGGGTATTAATAACAAGAATACAGTTGTAATGAAAATGAATACATCTGTACCTGTATGTACATGGAAATATACGTGTCCTTCAATTCTCTGTACATCCTTGCACCTACAGTGTCGACATTTAATTCCTGCACTAAATGCGTGGGCATCCCGGGCATAATAGACGACCGCACGCCCGATTGCTACACAGTTTCCTTGACATAGATGTATGGACGACGTTATAACTGAACGTAGCTTTGATTAGCAAGCTACATAAGTCATTGATGTGTTTGGATTATTTTCTTGACATCATAGCATTGCTTTTTAGACAACTAGGCATTGGCAGACGTCCGGTCGACTGGTGCAGAAATTAAATGTCTGTACTGAATTGCGTGTGAGATGAACAGGAAAACGCAGAGAAACTAGTATGCCCAAGTGTCAAATTTCCTAGCTCCTTGCATCCGGTACTTCCGCATGCATACAGTACCGGCTTTTAATTCCTGCACAACATGTACGGGCAGACTGGGCATACTACACGACCGTACGCCCGTTTGCTGCCCAGTATTTTGGGCATGGATGCAACCACAAGTCAATGAAGTCACAGCTGAACCAAACTTTGATACGCGGCTACTTAGGTCATTACTATGTCTGGCTTATCATGTTCAGTTGCTGGTAGGCGTCCGGTCGACTGGTGCAGGAATTAGATATCTTCACTATACATATACCTTATGTTGGAATGTATGTATGAATCGTTGAAATTCACCACAAAGGGCAGTTTCGTTGTGCTTTTGGCTTCACTCTTTGCAAATGTTGAACCATAGCTTTACATAAACTGTGATTTAGACTCACTGTTAACGTTATTTTATTGTTCCTGTTTCAACTTTCATAAAAAAAGGTGGGGAATTTGACAAATATCTGATTATCTGAAGTTAGTAATGTTAAAAGGAAAGTTGTTCGTAAAGTTTTTAATGGGTTAGCTACATTGGAAATGATACATTTGACTTTTGAAATCACACATGTATGGATGTATAGATGGATGGATAGATGGATGAATGGATGGATGCATGACTATGTGGCCGGATGGGCCAAATTTGTCAAGTGGCCCTGGATCTTTGGAGTGCAAGGCCAAAACTTTATGAAAGTTGGCTAGCAAATAGCTTGCAGAGAGATAAAAGATTTGAAAAATTCAAATGACATTGACAAGACCTCTAATGACATTGAAATGACCTTTAACTCCGTATTTTCATCATATCTGACATTTGGTCAAAGTTATTGCCCCTAATAATACGATAATGAAAATCACCCCCCCCCCCCCTTATTATCTTGGACATCATATCCTAGTATATATTTCCAAGCAGATCTGTTCAGAAAAAGCAACTTTTGACTTTTTATGAAGGATAACATGAAAATACATATTTGCCTTTCTTATAACAAAACCAGCACCCCTACGATGACCAAAACCACATTACATAGATTCAAGATGGCGGATGATGAAGATGCGTGTGATGAGAGCGGAGCAAGTTTCAGTGTATATCTGGGTATGGTTGATCCCAGATTAGAGAGACTACTATGGCATCTTGAGGATGAGCCCAAGAAAGATGTTGTAGCAGAAATCGCGAGTGAATTTGAGATTGAAGAGCTCCTTAATGCTCGAGAAAAGCTGTTCGAACGGGCCCTAAAGAAAGCGAAAGCGGCACAGCCCCCGGATGAGGACATCGAACAAAGGAACAGCAAACAAGGATGCAAACTTACATCACCTCGCACCAGCAAGTATATTGCTATACCGTGGACTCTAATAAAAAGAAGAATAGTATCCCTTGCGGCTATGGATATATGTGAAATATATCTGTATTTGATAGATCCAGGGGCAGACTTCCCATCGAGAATCCTGAAAAGGAAACCCCTGGTGCCGAAGCTAAGCAAAGCAGAGATTGCCGAGAAAAAGATGGAGATAATACCAGAAGGTAGCGAATCCGATGGAAACGTGAGTAAGAGAGATCAACATAATAGGCATGATGAACTTGATAGTGATAATGAGCCCTCAGGCAATATGGATCATGCAAGGTATGAGCAGGATATGCCTATAGTTAATGCAGCGGGGAAATCCCCTGAGATCGATGAACAGATAAAAGACAAGCGACATAAATGTGAAATGCAGGCCGAAAATGATATGATACCCGAAAGAGAGCAGAATGAGAATGATGAAGGTGATGTAATTGATATATTGGAGAGAGCGGGTGAAAGGAATGAGTCAATTACAAGGGAGTCTGATCAGGACGCATATATAGATGGAGAAATCGGGAAAGTCCCTGAGGACGATGTACAGATAGAAACTAAACAACACAAAAGTGAAATGAATGTGGAAAATGGTGAGAACCCTGTAATGAATGTCGAAAATGGAAAAATGATTGTAGATGTGCCGAATGAGTATGATAGCGTTGCGACTTTCAGTTTGTCGGAGAAATTGGATGAACGGTTTGAGTCAATTACAACAAAAGATGACCACATAGCACCCATAATAGATGACCTAGATACGATACGGGCACTTGTTTCTAAACACACTACCCTCGTCGAGAACAATAGGAAAACAGCGAATGGCCAGTCTAATTCAGATGCAAATAGCGGCACTGAGCACGCCCATATAGGTACGACAACTGTAGGAGGCTGTGCTAGGCAGAGCATGCATGAACCAAAGCTGGTCCCAATCGTACCTAGCGACGATGTAGCATGTAATGGCCCTACGTTCAGATATGCAAATGAACAAACGAATCTGAATATGACCCAACAGAACTCCAAAACCGGCAGCGACCCTCTGAATACATGTGAGCTGAGAACAATATCTAAACCCACTACCAAGAGCCCCAAAGGGAATGGTCAAGAGAGTACGCATGCAAATGAGCCCCCTCGACAGAGCGCCCTGCCGACAGCCGCCCCAAAAAGTAGCGCGGCAACCAAGGGGCAGACGAGTCAGCCCATTATCTCAGCAAATGAGCTACTGGACGGCAGCGACATAAGTCAAGCCTCCTTCCTCAGAGAGATTTTTGAGATACATAGCAGAGTTACGGCGAGCTCCCCAAAGAAGTCACTGTGCTGCTGCAGACATCGAAAACAACTAGTTGACATGGCATCGCAAACCTCAGTCAATATCGTCGCTGATAAACCGGTCATGAAATCAGAACATGACTGCAGTATCGCGCGTATCGATAGAGCCCTGACGGACCACGAGAGGCGAACCAGGTCGATAGAGATATGGCAGAACACCGTAGAGGGCCAGGTGGCGAAAGTCGACGCAGATGCGTACAACAATAACCTGATACTCAAAACAGCGTTCGAAATGGTTATTGAGGAACTCCAGAGTGCCAAGGAGATCGTCGGAGAGATGGTAGACCAGGCCAACGAACGTGATGCTATCTTCGAGAAGATGGTAGAACGCGATAGAGAACGTGAGATGGCCTTCAACAAAATGATGGAGAGCGGCTGTAAGTGCAAGACAAGATACGATATGAACAATGACACTATCCAAAATGAACAGGCTAAGAACACTGATAGAGGTAAACAGCGTGACTCGAAGGAAAAGGACAGTGTGATAGACAGCTTTATGAAGGCTGCAAGAAAGGTGGTCGGCCCGAACCCGGTGAACAAGCGTCAGAACAACCAACCCAAAGGGCAGGTAAAGACGACCAACACCAAGGTGAGCACTGAGGCTGCAGGCAACGATTGGAAAAAGGGACGTGGAGAACAAGCAACGGCGATAGACGTCCCCGAGACTCCGACTACTAAGATAACCGACCCTCCCTGCGAATCGAGCACCCCGATGGCTGCTAGCGAACGTAAGGACATTTCGTGGGCAGACGAGGTAGATGAAGATACAGCAGTAGATGACTTCATCGCTAGTGTGGTTATTAACGACACGAACCTGTCTATAAATAACACACTATGCAACCAAGTAGCCCCGATCAACCTCCCGAACACTATGGGTGTACCGGGTCTAAAACCAGTACCGGACCTGCGGAAACTCAACCCGCAGGGCAAACAGGGGCAACAGAAAATGGCGACAGAGATCCGAGATGCAGCCAAATCGACCGGAAACATCAACACGAGGGACACCCAACATCGCAACACGACCAACGAGAAGGGTGCCGTAAACCCAACACCCGACACTCAACATGGACTCGCACGCAACCAACAAGAGATGAATGTGCGCAGCAATGGAGACGACGTTATGCGCCATCCGAATGTCCAACAACAGGGAGCCGCAAATGACCCCCAACGAAATGGTAACACCAAAACCAACACCAATGGAATCGGAGCCCGGCCAAAGAACACGATATCGGGTGAGTCAATGAGGTTTAGGGATAATGTACCAAAGGGTGCGATGGCTATGGCCAATGATGATACGAAAGGGGCATCTACGGTAAACACTGGTAAAGAAACATACGCCGATATGGCTAGTAAGAACAGGTGGAACCCCCCACCTAGTAAGCGTAAACGTACCAAATCAAGCCCTAAAGCTTTCAAACCGATATCCGGTGCTACTATCAATGAAAATAAAGATATTTATGTACGTGGCCTAGCCACAAAGAACTTCACGAATTCAGAAGAATTAGAAGACTCCGTAAGGTATTATTGCAGGGAACGAGGAGTGAATATTGTCTTTGCTCGAGTTATGACAAACAGCGTAAACACAAACGCGGTAGGTTGTAGAGTGTGCATCAGGGAGGAAGATCTAGATGCAGTGTATGAGGATGGTTTCTGGCCGAATAAGGTTGAGGTACGAGAATGGTACCAAAAACCAAGAGACAGGAGACCTAGTAGAAACTTCAACAATGCCAGCGCGGCATACGAGGGTTAGAAAGATGTGCGACTCAATGTAAATACCGAACCTAACACAAAATCTTTATGAAATACACCGTACAAAACACTAATAAACTAATCTTTGTATGTTTTTTGTTATATTGTATCTCATTACAGAAAACGTTTGTACGGGGAAAGACAACCCCGAAATCAGATGTAATGAAGATGAGTATTGGTAGTGTAGAACTACCTAAGTGTGATATAACTTTGTACTCCTACGTAGCAAGAATATTTACTGAATGCATAATAATAGGAAGTCATAAATCCCCCACTACTGGCCAAGCTACTTACTACCGTGCATGCTTAAAAAAGTCAATACCTCGCGTACCGCCGTTACTCGCACGACCAATATCTGGATCCTATATCCACCTAGCGGATGTTTATGAAACTAAGATACAGAGGTATCACGCGACTTGCCCTGTGGTACACTTAAGTGACCACTTAGTTAACTTATATGGCCTGGTAGTGACACCATCTGGTAACCTATTAAAACAGGTACCATATATAATCAATTACGAGGTGATTAAATTTACTTACCTGATTAACTATATCCATGTGATGCTAGTGATAAACTCCACGACTTCGAGCGAAATTATTGATCTATACGACATATATGGCTTACTTACGATAACATCTGGTAATATATTAAGACATGTATTGTATAGAGGAATTTATGATGAGATCAAAACTACTTACCTGGTGGACACTATCCTTGCGGTGCTAGCGAAAAACTCCACGTTTTCGAGTAAATTTAGGGTCCTATATGTACCTCATGATAATGCCTTGCCTCATGTAACACCTATTTTGATCTATTATTACAGAAATGTTGCGACGGATCCCAGACGGTATGCTGAAATCGACGCTACAGGCAACAAAACCTCCTCTAGGCGGGAACTCTATGGCACCAAGACACCTTACAACGAAACTGATCAACAAGTTACTGAAGAAAAAGGTGACCATGTAATGATAGATCAATATGTAAGGACTAATTCTTGGCGCAACCATTTTCCGCATGCCGCATGCTACATAGACAAATACATATGGGAATACATATTACTTCCCTTTAGGTATAAAGTAATCTCTAGGGATATCTCACTGGAGAAAGTGTGGATCCCTCTAGAAGAGAATGACGAGTATGTAGGCGTATTTTTAGAGGTTGGTTTTATGCTAGTTGATTTTAGCTACCGTAATGCTTCCGCATGCAATGCTTTTTATAATATGATATTTAAGATTTTAGATATTTATTGCCTGTACAATGATTTTAACAAACGTATCAAATTACATGAATTTCTTAATACAGCTGTCGATGTAAACTCTACACCAGAAAGCACACTAGAATTTTATAAATTTATAATAACCACTTTTTGGTTTGGTTCCTGTGCTAGATGCTTCGTCTCCTCCAAATCCTACGTGAATGAGCCAAACACTTAATATACAAAAAAGTAAAGACTCACTGAGCATATGTACCTGGAATGCGAGAGGTTTTAAAACATCCGTTCCATACATACGCGAGCTCTGTACGAGATTTGATATTGTATTAATTACGGAACATTGGCTCCATTCAAATAGGATGGATGAGTTTGAAGGAATTTCGGAGAATGTCTCGTATTTTGGAAGATCGAGCCAATATGCTAATGATGAAACCTATGGTGTGCGTAGAGGCCAGGGAGGGATTGCTATCCTCTGGAACAACAAAGCTGTGTCAATTACCCCTATTCATGAATACGTACATGACCGCCTGTGTGCAGTCAGACTCCAAAATTCATCTGGAGCAATATTCAATATTTTCTGTGTGTACTTCCCCGCCAGGGGATGCTGCGATGATCTTGCCACTACCATTGATGAGCTGAGTGCTATCATAGAGAATTCCGATTTTGGTGCAAAGAATATCATATGTGGCGATATGAACGCAGATATTGGTAATCTGTATGGTACTAGAAATACTAGGAAAAGTACCAAAGAGGGAAAATGCTTGTTTAATTTTATCTCTAAATATGACCTGTCTGCTGCAAACCTATCTAAAATGAGTAAAGGCCCGATAGATACTTTTTATGGACCAAACGGGAGCTCCTGCATTGACTACATTCTTTTACCAAATGATATTTTAGACAAAGTTTCAGAATGTGAAACTCTAGATTTTGAAGCCCTAAATGGCTCAGACCACGTCCCCGTTACGTGTGTGATAGACATAGGACATATAACATGTCCTACCGTGCCGATTAACCACAAGAAAAAGATTAAATGGGATAAATTATCTCCAGAGCAGATGCGAGATAAATATACTATACCGGTTAACATGCAATTACAGTTAGTCCTGGACCAATGGGCAGACAAGAATCCCAGCAAACATGATCTGGACGGGATAATTGACAAAGTGGTCTCAATACTTAGAGAAGGCGAGAAGGCCATCCCAGTCACGTCTTTTAAAAGTAATTTAAAACCGTATTGGTGCCCAGACCTCGACGCACTAAAGAAAGATAAGATAAGGTGCTATAGGGATTGGTGTGATAGAGGGAAACCAAGAGAGCCGGATAATCCTTTTAAAATAGCGAATCGTGATGCAAAGAAAGCTTTTAACAAACGCCTAAAATCACTGGCTAGGTCGTACGAAAGAGACGAGATTAACGAGGCTATCAGAAAGTCTGAAATCGATAGAAATGCCTTCTGGAAGCTTTTGAAAAAGAAAAGAACCGGGAGAAAATCTGAGATATCAGCAATTAAGAACGATAAAGACGTTGCAGTATATGGTATCGATGAAATACTTTTGACATGGAAAACTCATTTTTCTAAGCTGTGTACACCAAAAGAAGATAAACGCTATGATAATGAATTTCTCCAGTATGTTAACGGGTGTATTAATGAGTGGATGACATTAACCGATGATAGTGAATTCCTAAATGATACTTTTAATGAGACAGAGATCAGAAAAGCCATAAGGGACCTGAATTCCAACAAAGCCCCTGGCTACGATGGAATCACTAAGGAACACATTATTCCTGCCGGTGACTCCATTGTAGGCATCATTAAACTTATCATGAATGGGATCATAGAAATGGAGTATGTTCCAAAGAATTTTAGGAGAGGACTCCAGATACCGATCTATAAGGGGAAAAATCTATCTACCCTAAATACAAATAACTATAGGGGCATTACGCTCCTAAGTGTTTTTAACAAACTATTTGAAGTGTTAATATGGAACAGGATCCAACCATGGTGGAATAATGGTAATGTCATTATAAATACACAAGGTGCGTGTAAGAAGGGTGTTTCATCCTTACACACTGCGTTTTTACTACAAGAGTCAATAGCTGTAAATTTAGAAACACATAAGAAAGTATTTGTATTATATCTAGACGTATCGAAAGCATTCGATAGTGTCTGGATAAATGGTCTCTTTTATCAACTTTATCACCTAGGCATTAAAGGAAAATTATGGCGTATTTTATATAAATGTTACCAAAATTTTAAATGTAAAGTCAGAATACAGGATAAATACTCTGAATCCTATATAATGACATGCGGAATTCATCAGGGCGGTTTTTTATCATTGGTAAAATATGTCATTTTTATTAACTCCCTGCTGAAAACCCTTATTGAATCAAATCTATGCTGCTCTGTATATCAGATAAAGTCCACACCAGTGGGATATGCAGACGACGTTGCGGCTGCGAGTACTGTAAAGAGCAGAATAGATGAGATCCTAAGGATCGTTGATAAGCACTCTAAGCAATGGAGGTATGACCTGAATGCTGACAAATCAGCAGTGCTCACTTTTGGAGAAACCTTGTCAGAAAACAAAAGGAATACCTCCTTTCGAAATTTTAACTTAGGAACAAAGAAAGTGAAAGAGAAAACCACGTATGATCATGTAGGGATAAAGGCGTGCATAGGGGGGCAGTCACAGGAACGAACGATAGAAAAGGTTAAAAAAGGTAGGAAGGTTTTAAATGCAGCAGCAGGTCTAGGTTTTAAAAGAGGAGGTATGACAATGCTATCATGTAATCTCATATACTGGACTGTCATTGTGCCTATCACAATATATGGATCTGAATTGTGGATCCTGAAGCAGGCAGATATCGATATATTAGATGATTTCCAAAGGTACTCAGGTAGACGAGTACAACGTTTCCCCCCGAGATCCCCGAACGAGACATCATTCGTGGGTCTAGGATGGATGAGATTGGAGAATTTTATATATGCAAAAAAGCTGATATTTATTAGGACAATTCTAGTAAGAGACGATTTTTGCATATATAAACAAGTTTTCATAGCTAGAGCGATTGATTTTAATAATGATATCATGAAGGGTATTGAAAACAAACATGACAGTCCAGTGTATGACATTATAAGAATATCAATTTTATATGGTATGTATGATGAAGTGATGAGAATGGTATTGCAATCACACATGTATGCAAAAAGTGATTGGAAAAAGAAGGTATGGGCACGTGCATGGGAGGTAGAAGATGAAGACTGTCGCATGAGATTAACTCTATACAAGAGTCTATTTTACGTTGATAAAGCAAATGGACCTACTAGATACTTTATCTGGTGGGCACTCTCTGACAAATTCCCATGGTTAATGAGAGACTGCGAAAACATGGTGAAGATAATATGTAAAACGAGTAAACTCAAATGCGACGATTTTAATCTGAAAACCTTTGCCCAGAAATCATGTTCACTATGCGAAAATGCAGATTATGAGAATATTGAACACCTGTCAATGACATGTACCTATTTCAATGAGTCTAGACAGAAAATGCTTAATGAGATAAGAAATATCCCCAATAACATAGGCAAGGTAATTCTTGATGGTACAGACCCTCTATTAGACTGCTTAATAGGTAAGGTGCACTCTGAGATCACTTTTGATAATATGATACCATTCTGGATTATATCCTGCAGATGGATATCACATATGTACCGGTGTATACTTACCAGTAGGAAAGGGATAGGCTGATATGTGAGTACATAGATATAAGGAGTTTAGTATAAGACCTACTTCATTCCCAACAACTTGTATAGATCTCCCATTTCTAGATCTCATATCTAACTTTATGACGCGCAACTTAAATAACCAGGATAGCTTTATTCTGTAAAATTGGAGCGACACCTAGCGTCGATGACACGACCTATTATATCCAATTAAAAGCGTCAGAAAGTATAGGCGTAACAGAGGGAAATCTGTCTACAATTTACTTGTATTGTGTAACTAATCGATTAATTTACTATTGTTTGAACAGCCTGCTCCAGCCTACTCTTATCCAGCTGAATGGATTTGTTAGTCTGTTGTAGAGCTGTGATAATTTCAAAAAGCACTAAGGGGCGTTACCCCAACAGAACTCGAGATAAATGCAATATGGGAATGTACCATTAACATAAAATTTACATTGCAAATTATAGCTTACTAATAATGTTACTATTAAGTTTGTACTATCCCATATCTATTTAATCCTTTTAAGTTATTTGTTTATGTATTACTGTTATGATTTTGACCGAATACGGATGTAATGATTTTTGTAGATGGTATCTACGGCCAATAAATATTCATTCATTCATTCATTCATTCATTCATTCATTAGCAGGTGGATCTCAAAGAGAAAATATGATCGAAAAAAGAAGATCACCCCAATATCTGCTTTCGTTGCGAATTTATGTCGTATTTTCGAAATCTTAGATGTCCTATGACCTCTGACAGCGGCCATCTCAGATTTCGAAAATTGGACATATCATTGCAACGGAAGCAGATATCGGTCTTTTAAAAATGATATCTACACTTTAAGCTTTAACTAGTTATGTACATGGGTGTACATGCCTGCCAGTAGAAGAGAACATTTTTATGTTGATTTCGACCTTCATAAAACATTTTCATTTTGTACTCTTTTACCAGTTCCTTTGCAATTGTATTCTATAGTGTCTTGCTCAAAATCTTATGAGAGCAGATCTTTCATTTTCACACAATTTTGAGGAGGAAATGTGATTGAAAGAGGGACCTGCTGAGGAAAATATATTCTTGTGTCGTTTTAAGGTCATCCAATGTCAATCAAGGTCATAAGGTTTTATTAAGTGTTTTGTATCCCCATGGGCTAACTTGTGGCCACATTTGGGAGAATATGAAAATGAATCACAAAGATATGCCCGTATATGCTGTCAACTTCACAATTTGGGCCCATCTGGCCCCATAATACATACATATATGAATGTAGGTATGTATGTATATGTGCACGTGTGTGTGTGTATTCATTCATACATGCGTGTGTGCGTGCATGAATGCATGCATGCATGTAGGTATGTAGATATGTATTTATGTATCTATGTATGTATGAATGTGTATATGTATGTAAGTATAAAATTACGTTAAACTAATCTCTCCCAGTTGTGCAATGAAAATACTTTTTATGCAATGTATGTACAAAACTGATTACACTATCCTGTATGACAGAGAGTCAGTGCGTTTTGATACGGATGGGCATAAAGGGTTCATACGTACCACTTGCACGGACTGCAACATGGCGGCACCCCACGCATAGCAGCGCCAGCAGGTGCAGAAAGTTCAGCCAGAAGTCCGCCATAGTGTGTGCATTAGATCTCTTCCATCTTTATCATAGCAGCTATTGAGGGAAAGATTTCCAGATGTATATTCTTCTCCGCGTCTTCATTGAATGCTGAAAATTTTATTTTCCTGTAGCCAGCCTAGAAGTGATCTGTTCACGGTGTTTGATGTCTGTCTGGCTTTAATAGATATGCTCAGAATTGCTTGACTACCGGTACCTGACAAATCTGTGTTTCAAATTTGCATGGGATTTTATGCATGCATTTCAAATACGCATCTTTCATTGGATGCTGAATGTTGTGTCTGAGATAAATGTTTAAGTACGTTCTGCTGACCTTCATGAATGTTAAATAGGCGATTTGCATATAATAGTAACAAAGGCAGTGAAGTGTAAATCCACTGACCTTCATCACTGTGAAAAGATAACCCATTGAAACCGTGAACGAAGGACTAAGAAAGAAAGTATTCGAATGTGTGTTGAATTACGAAAGGCAGATGTTAACGATATAAAGAAGAAAGCCTGAATGGAATACGAAACCTTTTCTACGGAGTGATACTCTTTAGCTAGATACCCACACACACACACACACACACACACACATGTATGTATGTATGTATGTATGTATGTATGTATGTATGTATGTATGTATGTATGTATATATATATATATATATATATATATATATATATATATATATATATATATATATATATATATATATATATATATATATATATATATATATACATGATAACAAGCTGTATTAACCTCTCAGAATCCTATATTAACCTCCGAGTATTCTTATATTAACCTGCTGCTTTTTAGGTTAGGGAGAGTTGAGCATTGCATCAGATGATTATGCTCATGATGCAATTCCCAATTCTCCCTACCCCCTAAGTGCATGATGCAATCACCAATTCTACCAAACATTGCAGGATGGCTGCCCCTGTAGCTGACAATGCTCTGCTCCTAGAACCAAATTGTATGTATGTATGTATGTTCATTTTTATTACCTATGCAGATGTCGCGGGGGGCAATCATGAGATACTTTATCTCGCAATCACAGGGCTGTATCACCCTCGGCTGCGCCTCGGGTGATACAGCCCTGTGATTGCGAGATATAAGCTGTATCATACTCCAAAACAGTTGATAACTAATAATAATAATATATATATATATATATATATATATATATATATATATATATATATATATATATATATATATATACATGTATATATATATATATATATATATATATATATATATATATATATATATATATATATATATATATATATATATATATATATATATATATATAACTTGTGATTTCCTTATAGTTTCTTAGGATTCTTTGTCTATACCGATTAATTCTTACAGCGGCTAAAAGCAGCCTTCCTATTTCGATGAAGTCGTTCAGACAGAAGCACAGCTTGGGAAATAATTGGAGAATCTTGATTTGGAGTTAATAGAGCGCTTTATCTGTTGTTCTGTCAGTCTGGTGTGGTGGTAGATATGGACAGGCTAGACCACTTGACCACTGTGTGATGTAGATGTAGATGTATGTGTATGAATTAATCATCCCAGTGACATTTTGCTCACTTGTAACGGCCAGTCGACCTTTATTCGAACCTGTGTTAGGTATAACATTATGCACCTCTACATCGCTTATCGATTAATTATACATTCATACACCTATTACCTAACCAATGAACCACACCTATCATATAAACTGGCCTTGCCTTTGACATTTCGACTAATTACTATTAGTTGTCAACTGCTTTGGAGTGTGATACAACTTATATCTCGCAGGCTGAATCACCCGAGGCGCAGTTGATAACGAATTTATCTCATGATTGCACCCTCAACCTCTGCATAGGTAATAGAAATGAACAAACTCACCTTGAATACTTGGAATACTTCAGTAATTTAGGATGGGGCAACCATCTTGCAACGTTTGGGAGAATTTGTGATTGCATCATACACTTAGGGGGTAGGGAGAATTGCATCATGGGCATAAATATTTGATGCAACACTCAATTCTCCCTACCATAAATAGCAGCAGGTTAATAGAGTACTTGGAGGTAAATATAGGATTCTGAGAGGTTAATATAAGATTCTGAGAGGTGAATTGGAGGAAGTTCACAACACAGCTTCATATCATGGGCCAATTGACCAATCAAAAGCCTAGAATTTTGCCAATCATGAGATAAATAGTGCAGGCGGCTTGCCCCCATAGCCGGCCTGTTTAATGTATTGCGTTATTCCATCTCTACCAATACATAAATTATATTGTATTTAATGCGTGCGCCTCTCCTACCTACACCAAACAAATGATTTGTTGCTCCTTTTTGATTTGTGTTTTTATTGTGTTTTAAGTCATACTTTATTCTGTATAGTCCAGTTTATGGCATCATTTTGAGTTGTTCATATTAGTATTATTTTGCACATTTTTAGGTACAGTCAATAAAGGTACTACAGTCTCTCTAAAACCTCAAAACTATAGAAGCACATAGGTTTTGGTCCTTACATAATTGTCATAACACTGTCTAACAAGGTACAGTACAGACATTTAATTCCTGTTCCAGTCGACCGGACGGCTGCTAGTGCCTATTTGTAAAATACCTACGGATAGCATGTCAAAAAGATGAACCAATATATATATATATATA
>OZ012701.1:4877922-4915422 GCA_963942565.1 Maea johnstoni
GGATGGGATGATGTATTCAGGGGTGCGGTCGGCGACATGATGCAACATGGTTTTTAGGCAGTGAGCTTTGATAAGGTGCAACATTTTCGTGTCTGTATCCCATCAAAGTCAATGATAATGTACCGACAAATTATCTTATAGGATATTTTAAAAACATTAATCAAACTTACTATATGCGCTATAGTGAAGGCCTGCCGATACGAGGGGCCTCGGATCTGGCATAAGCGTGACGTCACTAGGCTATGGGAGACTAATACCAATGAGGGCTCTCATATCGTTTACATCACAGAAAACCTGAGCGTCAGCATGCGCAGAACGCGACTGTTGATCTATTCGCCGCAGCCAGTTGACCGGCTGATTTAATATCCACTTGTTTTTATTCATCTATGAATAAGTGCTAGTAATTATACATGCACTAAATTCGGTGTTCATTGACCAGTCAGCCTGTTCAGGTTGACCAGCTGGTTTCATATCCACTTGTTTTTATTCATCTAAGGATAGGTATGTACATGTACTAAATTCGGTGTTCATTGACCGTAGCAGTGATGACATAAGGTGTTCACTGCCAAATCCACTTTCATCCAAACCACTTTCATTTATTATCAATATTGTTATCATTTATTATCATTATCATTATTATTATTTATTATTATTATTATTATTATTATTATTATTATTATTTTCATTATCATTACATGCTACATGTACATGTATGTAGGTAGGTTACGGCGGTAACCACGGCCACCGCGATAACCGCGGACCCCTGAGAATATCCACCGCATATACATAGTCCCTGGCAACTTGTCTTCAAGTGCCAGTACCAGTGTTCAGCGGCCATCGCCCCCATATATCCGAGGCCCAAGAACATGGATATTCTGGGGGAGATGGTATGCTAATTAGCACTGCGGTAGCCGCGGTAAATTACCGCGGTAAGCGCGGTGGCCGCTCACCGTACCCCTAAAATTTACCGCGGTGACCGCGGTTGGAGAGACTCAAGACTTTTTATATGTACTGTATGGTTAGAGTTAATTTCGCAATGTTTTAATTTTGTTATTGAATGCATTCAGTCCGTCTGGAACTTTGGTTCTCAGTCGGCTAATCCAATTCTGTTCTAATTGGAGGCGATGTGACAGTGATCTGTCGCTGTCCGGATGTCCTTTTGCGAACTGGAGGACATATGCATTCATGTCATCCATACCTTTATGGCCCGGTTCATTAAAGTGTCTTCCAACACTATGTACTGTAGTGTTGTTTTGTGTGACATTTCTGAAGTGTTCACACATTCTGGACCTTAAATTTCGTTTTGTTTGTCCCACATACATCTTCTCACATTTACTGCATGTTATGCAATAAATAAGATTATTGCTTTCACAATTGCATTTCCTAATTGTGGTATATGTTTGGTTAGTCAATGGGCAGTGGAGTCTGCCAGTCAAAATGATCTTATTGCAGTATTTGCAATTATTTCTTTTGCATGCCCTTGTGTCTGGGTCATTTTGTGGCTCTATCGGTTTTGGGGCCACCTGGACATCCAACGGGTTGAATGTCTTAGCTCGTATGAGAGTGTCTCTACAGTTTTTGGGTCTCCTGAAACCCTTGACAATACGGTACTCCAAAAGGGGTCTGGTTGAACTTGACCTATCTAGGAGGTCCCAATTCTTGGATATGATTTTGTCCAGGACACTACCACTGGGATGGTAGGTGGTAATGAGAAAAAAGTTTTTCTCTTTCTCTTTCTCTGCGTCCGCTACTTTATATTCTAATAAATCTTCTCTATTTAATTTCCAAGTCTTATCAAAAGCCGTTTGTATTAGTTTTTTGGGATATCCCGCTCTGTGGAAATGACTTGACATTTTCTTGGCCTCTAAGATGAGGTCTGTACTTTCACTGCATATTCTGCGCAATCTTAGAAATTGGCTGTATGGGATACTATCTCTGCAAGTGGGTGGATGGCATGATTGATAACTTAAATAGTTATGTGCATCCGTGGGTTTAGTATATAAGCTTGTTTTTATGTCCCCGTTTTCTGTGATGGAGACTGTGACATCAAGAAAGTTGACAGACGTGGTTGAAATTTCAGCCTCAAATTTAATAGAAGGTAGGCAATTGTTTAGATATTCCACAAATTGGTGTAGTTCTTCTTCACTACCAAGCCAGATGACAACGATGTCGTCTATGAACCGCACCCATATGTGTGGCTGTTTGTGGTATGTGTAAACATATATGTCCTCAAACCAACCCATAAATGTGTTGGCAAATGAGGGAGCTACCTTGGTTCCCATAGCCGTGCCCCCTACCTGAAGGTAGTGTCTGCCGGCAAAATCAAAGTTGTTCATAGTGAGCACCATTTTGAGCAGTGAGGACAGACTATGATTGGTTGGATTGCAAAATCTTCCCCTCATTCTATATAGAGCTAGTCTGGCTGCTTCTAACCCTTCATCGTTTGGGATGTTGGTGTATAAACTAGCCACATCTAGGGTGGCTAATATGGTATTTTTGGGCAGTTTGCCTAGTTGATTTAGTTTTCTGAGGAAATGTGTGGTGTCCTTAATGTAAGAGGGTAACGCTTTTACATGTGGTTGTAGAAAGAAATCCACTAATTGAGAAATTTTCTCAGTAGGACATCCATTGCCAGACACTATAGGTCTGCCCGGGCGATTTTCTAGTCTTTTGTGTATCTTGGGTAACATGTAAAACAGGGATGTCCTTCCTGTAGAATCCATGAGGTAATCATGGCATTTGAGGTCAATTTCTTTGTCCTCATACATGTCCTTGATTTTATTGTTTATTAGTGTTTTGTGTTGGGTAGTGAGGTCAGTGTCAGTTTCTATATAGAAATTGTCATCGCTGAGTTGTCGAAGACCTTCATTGATGTAATCAATAGTGTTGAGTACCACTACTGCGCCCCCCTTATCTGCGGGTTTGACTGTAATTCTGCTATTGGAAGTGAGTTCTTTAAAAGCTAGTCTTTCTTCCTTAGATATAATTTGATGATGAAATTTGGGTGTTTTAGTTCTGTTTAGTGTTAATTCATTTTGTTGTATAAAATATTCTAATGGTGCCACCACAGGTGGTATCCAGTCAGATGGTAGTTTGAATTTTTGGTGAGAGAAAGGTTCCATAGGATCCACCCTCGGTGTGGGCGGATTGACAGAGTGGTCACTGCCTGAGTCCAGACTAGAATCTGGATCGGTTACCACATTAAAATGTAGTTCTCTTTTAAGTCTAAGGTGGAATCTATCAAGGTCATCTTTATATTCTCTGAAATCTGGTTCGCCCGGATTGGAAGAACGCTCGCGTGAAGACTGACGTCATATCGTCAGTAGCGGTTAGGCGACGCGACTAACAACACGACATTTACTCCTCTCCACGGTTTTTGCCACGTTTTCAAGATATATATATATATATATATATATATATGTATATATAATAATATATATATACATAATAATATATATATATATATATACATATATATATATATATATATACATATATATATATATATATACATATATATATATATATACATATATATATATACATATATATATATACATATATATATATATATATATATATATATATACATATATATATATATATATACATATACATATATATATATATATATATATATATATATATATATATATATATATATATATATATATATATATATATGTGTGTGTGAGTGTGTGTGTATACATAATTCTATAACCATTCAGCCATTCAGGCGGTTGGTTCAAACGGAATAGAAACAGTTGAAAAGAATGAATACTGTTTATGAACAAGAAACATATTTTATTTCAAGATTGTTTAAATCATAATGAATTAGATTACCCATGCACGTGAAGAAATGCAGTTAATGTGAGATTTGATCACAGATAAACCTTACCACTAACAGTGAAACGAATGTAAAAATCAAACTGAAAAACATTGTTCATACACGCATGCACACATGAAGGCACTTACCCGTTTCTGACATGATGTGTAGGTCTTCACGTAGTTGTGCAGCGCCAGTTGAGTTGATTTCGTACAGGACCCACGTATAGTTCACAATCTGGCCTCTAGGGCAGTTGCTGCACTCCGCCTCCAGGGGGAGCATTGATCCGACTGACACTTTTCCGCAGTTGATCTTGCACCTGTTTTGGGAAGATATGACAAGAGTTCAAGCCTAGAAAATCCCGACTGGGGCATGTGAGAAAGGTGCCAGTGACTTATGGTTAGGCGGTGGTTTTCGTTTCCTCGACTACTTACAACTGGCGATTTAGCCACAATATGCAGATAAAATCAGAACAGCTTTCACTGTCTTGCGGTGAAATATCATAGGAACTTTGGTTTCCTTCAGCACTTATAACTGGCTAGTCACGATTAAGTCTGAATATGGCAGAAAATATGAAGATAATTTGCACTTTACTTTTTTATTTTTAAAACATTTTCATTGACAATCAAGTCCAAAATAAAGCAAATTGCACAATGCTTACTTCATGGCTGAAAAGGTGACGATAAATTGCATTATACTTACTTTATTTTAATATCCAGTCCACCATCTCTCAGCATGATTAGTTGATCATACACTCCCCAGAGGGCGTCCTTCTCTGCAATCACGCGGTATATGTACCACGTGTCCACCACAAGCAGATTGGTTCCTATTCTGTTCACTCCAGTCGCATTTAGAGGATTTCCTTGGGACCCGAAACACGTGACGTTGTCAAAATGTTCAGGTTTCGACACATTGTGATGTTTGAGTATTGGCCTGTCCAGACTGCTTGTCAGGCGACCGCAGGACCATGAGAATCTGAGACCAGCTTTTTGGAGACCTGGGCGCTGGTTGGGATCTCGTGTGAGCTTTTGTGCATCCAAGACCAGCGCAGTAGAATTTATGAGCATCCGCGTCTGGCCGCCATCTATGGCCACCACAAGAGGAGCTTGCACGACCTCGAAGAACATACGGCTAGTGTTCTGTCTATCAAGACGGTCTTCCATGCTGACCCTAAGACTAGCTTCGTAGATACCCGCGGGAATCGCGTAGTGGGAGAAATATAGCGAGGATTGTGTTATATTGGTCACGTTGAAACCATCATACTTCCATCCGCCAGGTAAGGAGGGCGCTGCTGTCATCTCCATTATCGCCCAGTGAAAGATGGGTCTCAAATCCGGGCAGTCTGTGGAAACGATGCTCGTGATGGTGAAAGGGGATGAAATCATCACTTGGAGACGGCTGCTTATATTTTGGTACATTGGAAAATGTACTTCCGGTTCAAAGCAGGGACGGATAACACGAAGCTGTTCCTGGAACTCCCCGACAATACCTTTTTCGGAGGTCACGTGGAGGGAAAGGTTATAGGTTCCGGGTGTTGCGTAACTGTGATGCTTTGTGAAATTGACGAATGGCGAAATGTAATTTTCTCCATCACCAAACTGGAGATTCACGTTCACGCCAAGAGGTGGCGCCACTGCGAGAAATACCGATATTTCAATAATGGCATTCGCCATCAGCGTATTCGGATTCATATCAATGGGGTTGTGTGTGGTCATGGTGAGATTAAAATCATCAATAGTGAACTCAGTCTTTTCAATCACGGTATACTTCAACTCAGAGTGCACAGTCTGATACTGATTCGACGCTGCTAAAAAGATTGCATAGGTACCCTTTTCTATGTAGACATGCCTAAATACTTTTTGCTCCCCACGGTCCATAGGTTCACTTGAAACAGGCGCTCGCGAATCGCCGAAATAAATGGTTAAAGTCACATTTTGACCTGTTTCGAATGATACCCTGAACTCCGAGACATAATTCACATTTGAAAAAGGGTCTTTTGGAACAATTTTTAGCTTGCTTATCCCTTCAACAACAGTGTTAGTTAATGAAATATTCACCTCACTAACGCGGTTTTTGCAGTACATCCAAAAAGGGTACGCGCCCTCATTATTGAACATATGGGGTAGAGGAAAGGGGTGCGGAGGCCAGAGGTGTCCTTGGTAAGTATGCATCAGGGTATAAGGGTTCTGGTGCGTTGTTGTTATATTGGTTACGTTGAGGGTATACCCGTCACCCAGGCTGAAGTCGCACGTAGCGTTTGTTGGAGGGTGTCTGGTAGTGGGTATCATGAACGTGTACGTAACAGCACCCGGTGGCATGGGTATAAACGTCTCCAACCCACTTTGTGTCCAGTTGGGCTTCAGTTCTATATCTCGCAGAGGGTACTCAACAAAAATGCTCAACATCTTAGTTTCCATTGTTGTGACGTTTGATGCCAACACCGTTAGATTGTATACGCCAGATACGTTATAAAGATGACGTAACGTCAGCGTTTCTGCTGAACTACCATGAATATGGACACTCACATCACGTGTGCCATCGCCATAATCTACATCATATGTTGTGTAATTTAGTATGCCGTTTAACTCTATTATCGCCCAGTCTTCTTCCGTCTTGAGGCTGTGCCAAGTCCACATGTCCTTACTGGTAGCAGGTAAGTACGTCTCGATCACTTTCCCGCCATTTACAACGCATTCCAACGCACCGGCACGTACTGCGAATGTCAGGAGACGAGTCTGCGAGCCAAACCTCATTGTCAGTTCAACACTTTTGTTACCATACGTTGTAAAGTTATGGTACCACTGAAATGACGTCAGGGTGACGTTAACCTCCTGTTTGATCTCGATCTTTGATTCTGACTCAAATACCCAATACAGGTCCACCCCGGTTGGTGGCACAAATGCATCCAAAATCGTGAAGTTGAAAGGCACAGTAGCATTCTTCCCAGTGACGTCAAATGGAACAATATGCCAGGTAGTTACATTAAACAAATCTAGCGTCAAGGGAACAATGGTGACGTCAATGATCAGGTTGGCAATACTGACGTTGTTCCAGCAGGTTATGTTTGATAGGAATTTACCTTGGTTTGCAAGGAATGTGAAGTTGGAGGCGATAGTGTTTTCGTAGGTCAACTCCACAAAATCAACAATGGTGGAAGTTCCCTCACCGTAGTCATAGAGACACGTGACATTCGTCGGCGCGGAAGCTGATTGGTTCAATGAAATCTCGTATATTACCAAGGCGACGGGCTGAGGCAGCTTGATGGACATGCGCACTGCGTCCAGTCCCGGTATCGGCCATTGGACGACAATGGTATCATTCAACGTATCATTTATATATCCCGCGGTAGTCCTTGCGTGCGCTGTTACAACATATACTCCCGGCTCCGAATAACTTTTTGAGACTTGAAAAACTTTCTCTCGATCTTGCAGGTTTCTTTCAACAAATGACGTATTGGTTCCATCCCCAAAGTCGACCATGAAGTCCACTTGTGCGCCGGCCATACCCGAAAGGTTAAAGGTCACGTTCTCGGTGATGACCTTTATGAATAACTTATCTGAGGTCAAAGTCAGCATAGCGCCCCCTATTATCACAGACAGAGAATCACTACTCCATGAGCATGTGAGACCGGAAACAGTAACATTGACGTCATAGACGCCTGTCTCGTTGAAACCTCGCGAGATGTTATACTGCGAGTTTTGACTGATATTGACAAGCATAAATTCCTTTCGAATATTCCCGTTTGATTTCCATTGTAGCTCATACCGCGCATTCACTACGGCGAACTCTCCTGTGTTGTCAAGGATAAAGGTAAAATTATCGTTCACTTCTCCAAAGCCCGGATCCACCGTGAACGAAAGCTGGCTAAATTTAGGATTGACAGGTATATTAGCACTGGTTTTATTCCGTCCCAGTTTACTTGTCAACGTTGCTTCAAGAACGTGCATATGAGTACTATTGAAAAGCACACTTCTCGTTTCCACGTGGTTATCAATAATTCCCGTGAGGTTCTTCCATTCTACGAGACCATCGACCGAGATTTCCAGGTGTGCATTGAAGCCAGTGCAGATTGTTTTCAACACCAAGGTATCCCCAGCCTGTACGCAGGTATCCAAGGCATAGTCGAAGGTAACATTCGGATGAATTTCTGAAATCAAACAGTATGACGGAAATGGTAACATCTATATTTATCTATCGAGGTATATATATATATATATATATATATATATATATATATATATATATATATATATATATATATATATATATATATATATATGTATATATATATATATTATGTATGCATGCATGTTTGTTTGTGTATGTGTGTTTGTGTGTTTGTTTGTGTAGATAGATAGATAGATAGGTAGATGTATCTCTGTATTATTATATCTATGATAGTGATTGTATACATTGTCACCAAGCGAGTATAAGTTTGTATATTGTGTCTTTTACTAGTGTGTGCAGTCAAGAAACATACTTTACTAAACTACTACCTTAACCCTTTATCACTCAATGCAACAATTTTGCCATGTCCCCTGCACTGCATGAATGGTTACTCCTCAGAGACATTGTTGCGCAGTGCGTAGTGCACTGCAGTGCATAGGGAGCAGTGCTTTAAACAAGTTCAACGAGTAATTTCCACTTTTTATTTGTATCTTTCATTTCGTTAAATATGATATTATTTGTGTATCGAGAATATCGATGGTTTTGTGTGTTGCTAAGGACGCCACAACACGACGGCGTCACTGGCGGCAATTCCCCATGACTTCCATATTTGGAGGGAGTTTTCCCGCCGAAAATCACGGACTTCAAGTCCGAAAATAAGCATTAAATAACTATAGATTACGATTAAAAGGTAAGGGCAATACTTTTGTATCTTTATTTAACAATCATTTGTGTACCAGCGATCTAAGATTGTGGTACCCAAAATACGCCAAAACTCGCTTCGTAGGAATAAGGGAGTCTTCAGAAATTTTCGGCAGGGGGGGCCTGGGTTGAAACTCAACAATTTCCCCAAAAAATTCACTGGCCCCCCCTGAGGCTGCCAAAAAAATTTCAGGGGCCCCCCCTCACTTATTAAAAAAAATTTAACGGCCCCCCCTCCGCTACACGCACACCAGACAAACACTGTTTTCTATTCTGAGTCTCATGCATGACTCATTTCAGAAGTATATTTGACTACAGACACACAACTAACAAGGTCATGGACATTTACAACTAATTTACACATCAATGCTTCCTAAGTATTTACCCTGAAAGTATGATTTCAACAGAATTGTAATGCAGCAAATGCTCCTGCACGTCTTCCAGACCGAGTCTGGACAGTTATTGTTAATAATTCATTATCCATCTCTGTGGAAAAGAAAAGTTGTAAAAAGCTGATTTTTTAAGGGGCCATTATTCTCTTTGCAGGGTCAGTAAATGCTTCCCTAAATATATATATGCCCAAAATTTATGCATTTTAGAAAGTAGCAGATTAGTTCTGGTGCGAGCACCGCTACGGCAACGGTATGCAACAGCATGCCGTCCATGGTAGGGGGGTCTGGGGGCATGCTCCCCCAGAAAATTTAGAAAATTAGGTGCTCTGAGGTGCATTTCGGGACACTTTCAAGTGAAATAAAAACAAAGAAAAGTTGTAAAAAAGCTGATTTTTTTAGGGGCCATTATTCTCTTTGCAGGGTCAGTAAATGCTTCCCTAAATATATATATGCCCAAAAGTTTTGAAAAAATTAGGTCCAATTTGTTTGCAGTTATTCATTTTCAAAAGCCAGAGGGCATATATGCTCTGAGATGTATTAACAGGGCAATCCTGCAAGCAAAATTGGTAATTTAGAATTAGATCACTAGTTTATCTAATGACAAATTTCATTTTTAAAATGTGTCATTGAAGAAAACTACTAAGGATCAATGCAGGCAGCCCATTTGCTTTAGTATATTACAAGTGTTTAAAGGGTATAAAACGGCGACTTTCAACTCTGAGATGGAACTCACCATGGGATTGAGCTGCTAATTGGGTCACCGATGTCAGGCATCCATTGTTTGTTGGTATGATACAACAAATATGACATCCCTGTGGGGTGGAATATTTGTATAATGTGTCTGCCACACAGGACATAGTACACCTGTAAAGCTGGTATTCCCATATTGTTGCATAATGATTCTACAGTACTATTTTTAACTGTAATATCATGTTTCTTTTGATTATATCTGTTGATTATATTTGTAATTTCCAACTTATTAAAGTATGCTTTTGTAACTATGAAGTCGAAGTTATAGTCCATAAACATACATACACACGAGCTGATGCCTTTGAAATTATCTTTGAAATTAGAATTTCAATTGTCACTTTTTCTGCCATATTCAGGACTATATACATAAGAAAAGGGTTAACACTCACATTAAGGGATACTTGGCAAATGTAGATCCGCGTTATTCTGCTGTGGGCTCCTAGATCTTTCAAACTAAGGGCCCAAAATAGTATGAATAATACCCAGAATATCTGTTTTTGACCACTAATATTTGTTAAAAGACCTTTTCGAGCCCCTAGCCTGAAATCTAAGTGTCAGACCCTGGAGGGTCAAAGCATGTCTGTCCCCACGGGCAGGTTATGCAATACCTGAATGACAATTGTTGTTCAATAATTTATGAAAATGATTGCAAAATAAAGATGTGAAACATGTTTAAAGTGGTTATTGCATTATAAATCAGAATGCCCTTTAGTTTGGTTGTTTAAAGATGAGAAATCAAACTTGGGTATTTAATTCATATTACCCATCTTATCGGGTAAAAATATATCACCGGCCCCCCCTTGAGGCTTGAAAAATTTTCAACGGCCCCCCCTGTTTCAACCCAGGCACCCCCCCCCCCCCCCCCCCCCCCCCGCCGATAATTTCTGAAGACTCCCTAAGTGCACAAATACAATGACGCAATAACTCGCTACTGAGGAAGTGCAGCTGCACTCATGTAACGCGTTATTGCGTCATTGAGTGATAAAGGGTTAAATCAATTAGCCTTCATTTTCTATAATAAAGTGTGATTAATATTGCATGATAGCACAATTAATAATAAAATCATCCGCAGGTATTAGATATGTTGATCAATTAATAGGATGACAAGCAAAAACGGAACTCCACTTACCGACTATTTCGACTTGTAATTTATTACTAGTCCAAGAACACGTCGGCCCGAATACTGTCACGCTAACATTATAGATCCCGCTCTCGCTGAAATCTCGTGAGATGTTAAACGTGGAGTTGGCAGCGACAGTGGGGCGCAAGGTTTCTTTTCCCGTTTTTCCTCGACTATTCTCCCAGTTCCACTCGTACCTGATTTTGAAAGTCGAGTAATTGTTAGTATTTTGTAAAGAGAAAGTTATTCCTGTATCGATCTCTTCCAATACGGGATCAATTGAAAAACGCAGCTTGTCAAATCTCGGATTCACCGGAATCTTAAAACCCCGCGCGGTCCCATAGTCATTTAGCACCCATGTTTTAATGGTCTTTGATTTATCCATGATCACATTCTGGGCGAATATGAGTGTATTTATCCAATCAGGAGAGAAGTGTACCTCCATCTTTCCTTCGATTTCATGGCCGAATAAGATGTTGCTGCCTGATATTATGGTGCTCACGAGAATTCGGTCTCCAGGATACAAACATCTCTCCCCAGTTCGGTTGAATTCAATAGCTGGCTCTACACCTTCAACATGTCAATGCCAAATTAAAGAACATAATATTTAGGTAAACATCAATATACATCAATATATATATATATATATATATATATATATATATATATATATATATATATATATATATATATATATATATATATATATATATATATATATATGTATAACAACAATGATAATACTAATATTGATAATAATAATGGTTATAATGATTAATGAATTAATAAATGAAAACATATATAACAAATGAAAGTAAATGAACGAATCAATAATGAATAAATATTATGAATACTTTTTCAGTTTTCAGTTACCTTCTGCAATTCAGAGTTTACTTACCTGTATATATTTCCTGTGTGATGTTGACGTTTGAGACTCTGTTCGCAAGTGTAAGAGTGGCATTGGCAATCCCTGGCGAAGACAGCAAGCCATAAGGAAGAACTACCGACCCTTGTGTATTAGATCCACCAATAGTGAGATATTTTGCCGCCAGAGGGACACCATTCACCTCCATCCACGAATTCTCCACCAAACCTCTCCCTACAGTCCAATCTAGTGTTGTTTTCGACGGGTTTTCATACAAAAGTGGGCAATTTGAGAAATTCGCTATGATCGGATTAACGAGTGTATTAATTGCAGTTACGTTCAGTGACGAAGTGAAAGAGTTCGAGTTCATCACACATCGGAGCGTGACGTTGTATTTTCCGACGCTAGGTGGCGCCCAGATCACGTGGTTTTGAGTGTCGGTGTCAACAGTCATGTGATGGTGAACAGCGCCATCTATTAGTACGGAACACGTGGCTTGACCCGTACCAAGCTGTATCGGCTTGTAAGTGAGGTTGACGGGGGAGTGAATGGCCGTGATGGTGACGTCAGATTCAAACGCTTCATCTAAAAGGACATAGGTGTGCAGGACAAAAGATGATTGCATGCTCAAATGCGTACAAAATATGAATGTCAAACATATACGAATGTATGCATGCACGTACGTATGCATGCGTGCATGTATGTATGCGTACATGTACATGAATGTGTGTATGTATGCGTGTATGCACATATGTATGTATGTATGTTTGTATGTGCGCATTCATGTGTGCGTGTGTACCTATGTATGTATGTATGTATATATGTATGTGTTTATGTATGTACGTGTGTATGTATGTATGTATGTATGTATAACTGCGAATCACTGCATAAACACTAGAAAATGTTAAAAGGATCCTTTCGTTATTACATGTTTCTTGTTTACTACAAAAGGAACTGTGTTTCAGAACAAGCATGGGTATTAATAATAATAATAATAATAATACAGTTTTAATTAAATTGAACACACAATGGAGCTGTATGGACATGGAAATATACGTGCCCTTCAATACTCTGTACATCCTTGCACCTATTGCGTGTGAGATGATCAGGAAACAGCAGAGAAACTAGTATGCCCAAGTGTCAAAGTGTCAGATTTTCTAGCTCCTTGCATCCGGTGCTTCTGCATGCATACAGTACCGGCTTTTAATTCCTACACAACATGTACAGGCAGACTGGGCATACTACACGACCGTACGCCCGTTTGCTGCCCAGTATTTTGGGCATGGATGCAACCACAAGCCACTGAAGTCAGAGCTGAACCAAACTTTGATACGCAGCTACTTAGGTCATTATTATGTCTGGCTTATTATTTTTAATATGTTATCAATGGAAAACCAGTTTCTGATAGGCGTCCGGTCGACTGTTGCAGGAGTTAAATATCTTCATTGTACATACATTTTATGTAGGAATGCATGTAGGAATCGTTGTACTTTTGCCTTCACTCTTTACAAATTTAGACCATAGCTTTACATAAACTGTGATTTAGACTCACTATTTATTTAGTTTCAACTTTCATCAAAAATGTGGAGAATTTGACAAATATCTGATTATCTGAAGTTAGTAATGTTAAAAGGAAAGTTGTTCCTAAAGTTTTCAATGGGTTAGCTACATTGGAAATGATATATTTGACTTTTGAGATCACACATGTATGTATGAATGTATGTATGGATGGATAGATGGATGAATGAATGAATAGATGTATGACTATGTGGCCGAATGGGCCAAATTTGTCAAGTGGCCCTGGATCTTTGGAGTGCATGGCCAAAGCTTTATGAAATTTGGCCAGCAAATAAATTGCAGAGATATAAAACATTGGAAAATTTGACATTGACAAGACCTCTAATGACCTTGAAATGACCTTTAACTCTGTATTTTCATCATATCTGACATTTGGTCATAGTCATTGACCCTAATAATACGATAATGAAAACCACTCCCCCTTATTATCTTGGACATCATATCCTAGTATAAATTTCCAAGCAGATCTGTTCAGAAAAAGCAACTTTTGACTTTTTTTATGAAGGATGACATGAAAATACATATTTGCCTTTCTTATAACAAAACCAGCACCCCTACGAAGACCAAAACTACATTAGCAGGTCGATCTCAAAGAGAAAATATGATTGAAAAAAGACGATCACCCCAATATCTGCTTTGGTTGCAACTTTATGTCGTATTTTTAAATGATATCTACACTTTAAGCTTTAATTAGTTATGTACATGGGTGTACATGCCTGCCACTAGAAGAGAACATACATGTTATTTTCGACCTTCACAAAACATTTTCATTTTGTACTTTTTTACCAGTTCCTTTGCATTGTATTCTATAGTGTCTTGCTCAAAATCTTATGAAAGCAGATCTTTCATTTTTACACAATTTTGGGGAGAAAATGTGATTGAAAGAGGTACCTGCTGAGAAAAAAATGTATTATCATGTCGTTTCAAGGTCATCCAAGGTCAATCATGGTCAATAGGGTTTATTAAGTGTTTTGTATCCCCATTGGCTAACTTGTGGCCACATTTGGGAGAATATGAAAATGAATCACACAGATATGCCCGTATATGCTATCAACATTACAATTTGGGTCCATTTGGCCCTATAATACATACATATATGAATGTATGTATGTATGTGTGCATGTGTGTGTGTGTGTGTGTTCATTCATACATGCGTGCGTGCATGAATGCATGCATGTAGGTATGTATCTATGAATCTATGTATGTATGAATGTGTATATTTATGTAAGTATAAAACTACTTTAAACTAATCTCTCCCAGTTGTGCAACGAAAATACTTTTTATGCAATGTGTGTACAAAACTGATAACAATATGCTGTATGACAGAGACTCAGTGCGTTTTGGTACGGATGGGTATAAAGAGTTCATACGTACCACTTGCATGGACTACAACGTGGCGGCACCCCACACATAGAAGCACCAGCAGGCGCAGAAAGTTCAGCCAGAAGTCCGCCATAGTGTGTGCATTAGAACTCTTCCATCTTTATCATAGCAGCTATTGAGGGAAAGATTTCCAGATGTATATTCTTCTCCGCGTCTTCATTGGATGCTGAAAATTTTATTTGCCTGTAGCTAGCCTAGAAGTGATCTGTTCACGGTGTTTGATGTCTGTCTGGTTATTGGTGATAGGGTCAGAATTGCTTGGCTACCTGACAAATCTGTGTTTCAAATTTGCATGAGATTTTATGCATGAATTTCAAATACGCGTCTTTCATTGGATGCTGAATGTTGTGTCTGAGATAAGTGTTTACGTACGTTCTGCTGACCTTCATGAATGTTAAATAGGCAAATTTGCATATAATAGTAACAAAGGCAGTGTAGTGAGTATCCACTGACCTTCAACATTGTGAAATGATGACCCATTGAAACCGTGAACGAAGGACTAAGAAAGAAAGTATTCGAATGTTTGTTGAATTACGAAAGGCAGATGTTAACGATATAAAGAAGAAAGCCTGAATGGAATACGAAACCTTTTCTACGGAGTGATACTCTTTAGCTAGATACCCTCACACACACACACACATGTATGTATGTATTTACGTATGTATGTATGTATATATATATATATATATATATATATATATATATATATATATATATATATATATATATATATATATATATATATATATATATATATATATATATATATATATATATATATATATATATATATACATGATATGAAGCTGTATTAAACTCTCAGAATCATATATTAACCTCCCAGTATTCTTATATTAACCTGCTGCTTTTTAGGTTAGGGAGAGTTGAGCATTGCATCAGATGATTATGCTCATGATGCAATTCCCAATTCTCCCTACCCCCTAAGTGCATGATGCAATCACCAATTCTACCAAACATTGCAGGATGGCTGCCCCTGTAGCTGACAATGCTCTGCTCCTAGAACCAAAGTGTGTGTATGTATGTATGTTCATTTTTATTACCTATGCAGATGTCTAGGGGGCAATCATGAGATATTATATCTCGCAATCAGAGGGCTGTATCACCCTCGGCTGCGCCTCGGGTGATACAGCCCTGTGATTGCGAGATATAAGCTGTATCATACTCCAAAACAGTTGATAACTAGTATATATATATATATATATATATATATATATATATATATATATATATATATATATATATATATATATATATATATATATATATATATATATATATATACATATATATATATATATATATACATATATATATATATATATATATATATATATATATAAACATATATATATATATATACATATATATATATATATATATATATATATATATATACATATATATATATATACATATATATATATATATATATACATATATATATATATACATATATATATATATATATATATATATATATATATATATATATATATATATATATATATATATATATATATATATATAACTTGTGATTTCCTTATAGTTTTTTCGGATTCTTTGTCTATACCGATTAATTCTTACAGCGGCTAAAAGCAGCCTTCCTATTTCGATGAAGTCGTTCAGACAGAAGCACAGCTTGGGAAATACTTGGAGAATCTTGACTTGGAGTTAATAGAGCCCTTTATCTGTTGTTCTGTCAGTCTGGTGTGGTGGTAGATATGGACAGGCTAGACCACTTGACCACTGTGTGATATACATGTAGATGTATGTGTATGAATTAATCATCCCAGTGACATTTTGCTCACTTGGAATGGCCAGTCGACCTTTATTCGAACCTGTGTTAGGTATAACAGTATGCACCTCTACATCGCTTATCGATTAATTATACATTCATACACCAATTACCAAACCGATGAACCACATCTTTCATATAAACTGGCCTTGCCTTTGACATTTCGACTAATTACTATTAGTTGTCAACTGCTTTGGAGTGTGATACAACTTATATCTCTATAACTGAAGGCTGAATCACCCGAGGCGCAGTTGATAACGAATTTATCTCATGATTGCACCCTCAACCTCTGCATAGGTAATAGAAATGAACAAACTCATCTTGAATACTTGGAATACTTCAGTATTTAGGATGGGGCAGCCATCTTGCAATGTTTGGGACAATTGGTGGTTTCATCATGCACTTAGGGGGTAGGGAGAATTGGGATTTGCAACATGGGCATAATCATTTGATGCAATGCTCAACTCTCCCTACTCTAAAAAGCAGCAGGTTAATAGAATACTTGGAGGTAAATATAGGATTCTGAGAGGTTAATATAATATTCTGAGAGGTGAATTGGAGGAAGTTCACAACACAGCTTCATATCATGGGCCAATTGACCAACCAAAAGCCTAGAATTTTGCTATATATATATATATATATATATATATATATATATATATATATATATATATATATATATATATATATATATATATATATATATTTATATATATATATATATATATATATATATATATATATATATATATATATATATATATATATATGTGTGTGTATATATCTTTAATTTCCATTAAAGATTTCTTTCTCAATCTCGATGCAACAACTTAGGTTGGACTTCTAGTCCCCTACTTCTCTTTTTGTTATGTTATTTGCGATAAATCTGTATTTTCCATTGGACATTCAATATACTTACAATACAATAAAAGAGTTTTACCATTGTGCACATCTACATCGCGATTGATTATACATTCTTACACCTATTACCCTACCAATAAACCACACCTTTCATACTTACTGGCCGTGTCATTTACATTGTAACTAATTGCATTGTGTGGGCCAGCCCCCATAGCCGGGATGTCAAATGTACTGCATTATTCTAACCGTACCAATTAATAAATTATATAGTATTTACTGCTTGCGTTTCATCTATATACATAAAGCAATGTTATAATAAGGGCCTGCCCCATAGCCGTACTGTCTAATGTATTGCGGTATTCTAACTCTACCAATTAATATCTTTGTTGTATTTAATGCTTGCGCCTCTTCTATCTGCCTAAAACAGTGTTATAGTGAAGGCCTGCCCCCATAGCAGGACTGTCTAATGTATTGCATTTATCCAATGCATATCTCCTATTATATTGGTTGCGCCTCTTCTATCTACCTAAAACAGTGTTATAGTAAAGGCCTGCCCCCATAGCAGGACTGTCTAATATATTGTATTTATCCAATGCATATCTTCTATTATATTTACTGCTTGCGCCTCTGCTTTTTACCTGAAACAGTGTTAGAGAAAGGGCTTACCTCATAGCAGGGTTGTCTAATGTATTGCTTTATTCTATCTCTATCAATAGATAACATATGTTGCATCAAATGCTTGCGCCTCTGCTATATACCTGAATCAGTGTTAGCGTAAGGACCTGGCCAAAGGTTTCCCGTTTCCTCCAGTTTTTTCCTAGTTTCTTATATCATATATCCGTACAATCGTAAAAACACGCTTCCCCCGTAGATTACATAATTATGCATATAAAATAAGAAATGAAGTAGATGACAACAGAATTAGTAACAAATATTTATTGAAATTATAAAAAACGAATTTGAGTGTTGTACAGGTAATTGATCAGGATTCCAAGTGTGAATATATATATATATTATATATATATATATATATATATATATATTATATATATATATATATATATATATATATATATATATATATATATATATATATATATATATATATATATATATATATATATATATATATATACATATGTACATTAATATATTTACAGTGTATCTTGGCGTGAATGCATTGTTGCATCTGTCATGTTCTGTCAAATAAGAACGCAGGCATACAGTACATATGACAAAAAGATATGTATGTGATACCTTTTAAATGTTCCTTATAAATAAATATCAAAGTATAAAAAATCTGTGGAAATAAAACAAACCATACTTTACAAAAGCATACAATACGTATGGCAAATTGACATCCATATAGTACATTTTCATCGTACTAGATAAACAATATCAAAGTATAAAAATTATGTGCAAATAAAACAAACCACACATTCCAAAAGAAAACAGTACGTATGGCAAAATGATATCCATATGATACAATTCCAATTTACCAGATTAACAAATATAGAAATATAACAAAAACCTCCGTAGAAATAAAACAAACCATAAATTCCAAAAGCATAAAGTAAGTATGGCAAGATGATGTTATTACGATACACTTTTAATGTACCAAATGAACAAATTTTTAAATTTCAAAAAAATTCAGTGCACTTGAAACAAATCATACATTACAAAAGATGTGTTAAAAAATCAAAAGAAGTTCATGTTGCATACATAAACCAAATGTGGAGTTCTCCTCTTATCAAAGTTAATATAGTAAACCCCTTTTATATTTTCTATGAGAAAATTTTTCAATGATTCAGAATTGTATTGTATTCTGTTTTGTAATATAAATTACTAAAGCTGATGCCCGTTTCATGGAAATATTAACCCGGATCTCTCAACAACACATTAATGCTCACATCGTCCAAAAAACAGCCCTACAGTTTTGATGGAATCTTGCAGGCAAAAGTATTTTTAAGAAAATGTTTGAAGGAGAAATGTTAATCTGGATATTGACAATAACTCCCCTTCAAATATTATGTAAAATACGACTTTATTCCAAAGTTGTTTTGAAAAGGACCTGAGTTCCAGACGACAATTTCTGGAGATATGCTTAAGTATTTATAGCTGACCTGCCTTTTCACATTGAAGCAATCTAAGCCATGGAAAAGCTGCTCGCTGAACTGTTTTAACCCTTCCAATTCCAAGGATCTCCGAAGAACAAGGACAAAAAAATGTTTTTGAAAACCGTCTAAACCCTGTCATGTTGGTATTCATTGGATAGCTCACGCTGAGTACTCTCGTATGAGTACCCATATGCCAGATTTTCAGTCATTTTTAGTTTTTCTTTTGCATCGTATTGTATTGACAAATTAGTCATCAGTAGTATAATGGTTAAAGGTCGCCCTCACATCTGAAGTTCGGTTGTACAGCATGTGGCATCGGTTGTAGTCTGATCATGTGAGTCTTCGAGCCGGTGCTAACTGCTCTGCGGTCGCACTGTAAATGAGAGCCCACCTGCTGCATCTGTAGGCTCATAAACTAAGTTTATCAAATTAGGGCCGTTCCATTTAAAAGTGTGGTGGGGGGGAGGAACGGAAGATAATCAAATATTCGACACCCCCTCCTGCCAGAAATCATATGTAATGTAATGGGATAAAATAATTCGGCCCCTCCCCCCCCCCCCCTTCAAAAAACCTTCCGAGAAATGTTAATCTGAACAATACCAATAACCCTCATTCAAATATTTTGTAAAAATCAGTATCGATTCCAAAGTTATTGTCAAAAGTATCCTATCAGATCCCGACGACAATTTCTTATCAATGCTTGGAAAAGGTAAGTCAAACAATGATCTTCAGATCTTCAGTCAGTTTCATTTGTCATCCGAATTATCTGATTTCCCCTCGGTGAATCGGGCACTCCCTAAAAGCAAATAGAGAAAGAACATTTATGCGATTGATCTAATTATTATTGATATCATTATAACTATTATAATTATTATTATTATTATTATTATTATTATTATTATTATTATTATTATTATTATTATCACCATCATCATCATCATTATGTTCTTTACTACTACTACTACTACTACTACTACTACTACTACTACTACTACTACTACTACTGCTACTACTACTGCTACTACTACTACTACTACTACTACTACTACGACTACTACTACGACTACTACTACCACCACTACTACTACTACTACTGTTACTACTACTACTACTACTACTACCACTACTACTACTACTACTACTACTACTACTACTACTACTGCTACTTCTACTTCTTCTACTACTACTACTACTACTACTACTACTACTACTACTACTACTACTACTACTACTACTACTTACGTGGCTTGTTTAGTTGAAAGACCTTCACTACTGTAAGCATGATAACCTGAAACAAGATAGTGAGAGATGAGCATCAAGTTATAATTATAGTATATAATATCATGTTTTTTCATGTTAATGTACCATTTTATAGGTATAACATAGTAACTAACTGAGTATGAAATCAACACATTTATCATATTATCGCAGCAAATGATGTTACAATACTGTGATGTATCAATGATACAATATCTTATTAAGGTATGACAGACAATTGTACTATAGCGCGTCCAAAAAGAACCACAAGAAACTAACTAAGATATGATATCATTTAGATCAGATTCATTGATTACCGTGTAAGTGAAACTTTCTTTTTAAAGATGATTAAGAAACTACTCGTGCACCATTACAGAACAAAGAGAGTACATACTTGTATCATATCCTTTTCACATAGGTAATTGAAACAAACACTTTTGAGAGGTTACACATGAGAAAAATAACCCTTACATCAAGTTTGTTATTATGATATTTGTTTGACGTCTTTCTTAAAATTCAAAACATACTTGAATGTTCCTTTTTTGGTGGAACCCTTAATATTAATGTGAAAAAGATACTAGTATATTGTTTTTTAGATAGATGTCTTATTGCTAATTCAAGCTAACAATGAGCAAAGCGAATGGGTTTGAAAGTTTCAAGTGTGTGCCTGTAAGAACAGGTTTGTTCTCTATTGGTGTTCAGTTCAAGCTCACCTGTCCACTTATAGAAATATGGGTCTGTTTGTGGTTAGCAGTCACTGAGTGTGGAGAACTAGAACATAGAGGAACTAAAGGGGAAATTGGTACATGGGACACTAGTAGTCTAGAATAAGATGTAGAGATTGTGGTACTTGAGATATGATACCCCTAGCGAGCCTCCCTACTCTGTGACCCAGGAAACTTACTGGGCTATTGGCAGAACCCATCTGCATACTTTATAAGTGGACATGTAGAGGTCACACGTCCACCTGTAGGGTCTATCAATCTTTTGTGCAGAGTGAATGGACTATACTCCTGCACTTGTACTATCGCTCATTGTTAGCTTGAATTAGCAATAATAACTCACATTTAAACTGAATACTATGCCCAGGATCACTGTTCCCCAAGAATATCCGATGGTCTCCAAAGCTATTCCTCCCAGAACAGGGCCAATGGATGGTCTGAAATATATATGATATAAGCGGTATACGGACAGTATGGACAGGTTTAGATAATCAAGTCACAAAGAAAAATATCTAACTGTTGCTCCGATGTTTGTATGAGCATGCACACATACAAATACACACCATATAGCAATATATATATCACAGCACCAAAACAACTACAACAACGACGACGACGATAATAATAATAATGATAATTATAATAATAATAATAATAATAATATGATGATGATGATGATGATAATAATAATAATAATAACAATAATAATAATAATAATAATAATAATAATAATAATAATAATAATAATAATAATAATAATGATGATGATAATAATAATAATAATAATGATGATAATAATAATAAGACTGCATAAGCTTTTTGACAGCATCAGTTTTATGCTGATGCAGTTTTTTTTATTTCTTGACAGTTTTAATGGCAGTGTTGTAACCTTTGAAGTATCCCTGCTGTATCTCTTTTAAAGGTCATTAAGGTATTCAATTCTGGAGACAACAAGGGTATCAGTGGTTAGGATTTTCAGCCCGTGCAAGTCATCAAAGATTTTATGCTGTTTATGTAATTTTTTGATAATTCCATCATCAGTTTTGGAGATTTTGAAGTCATACATGCTGCTACCGTATATCTGGTTATTTTGGCTGTGTGAAATTTTGGCTCTTTTGGGCCAAAACGGGGGTAAGGAAATTATGGCTCATATTAATTTTGGCTCTCCTAGGGTCTGAGCCAAAATTACCTCACTTTTGAAATTATCTTACTACCTAAAATGACAAATTGTCTGTCGCTGCATAGCATGTATTCTAGTTCAATCTGTTAAAAGTAACTCTGTACAGAAATAGTTTTGTTTAAATTACAATTTGATTGGGGTAGGCTTACCTGCAAAGCTAATGGAAAGTGGCATAAATACCTGATGAGTTCTCACTGTGTAAAATGCACTTATTACGTACGCATTGTGCAGGAGGTGGATAGCAATAATGCTATCGACTGCCTGATTGACGAGGTGGTGGGGTGTATCCACGATACGGCCCTAACATTACCCAGAGCTTCCTATAGAAAACATATTAAACCATATTGGAGCGAGCATTTAGAGGTTCTCAAAAGGGTTAAAATAGAAGATCACAAAAGATGGAAGGACGCAGGTAGACCACGGGATGTAAATAACGGTGTTTATATTCAATACAAGAGATCTAAGAAGGAATTCGCTAAGAGCATTAAGGAAATCAGTAAAACCTACGAAAACGAGCAGATTGCCGAGATCACGCGGTCTGCCGAGGTGGACAAGTTTTATTTTTGGAAGCAAATTAAGAGAGTAAGAGGTGACAATAACACGAGTGTACTCGCAATAAAAGATCACAAGGGTATTGTTAAACATGATGTGCATGAGGTGTTGAATGTCTGGAAGACGCATTTCCATAAAGTAGGCACACCTAAAAATAATGTCAACTATGACGACGCACATTTTAAAAGGGTCAATGATTTCGTAGAGGCAAAGTTAAACGAAGAGGGTACAGACGAATTTTCCCAAGACCCTTTTACTACAGCTGAAGTTGCAAAAGCGATAAACGAATTAAACAAAGGAAAGGCACCGGGACCCGACTTAGTCACCACGGAGCACCTGGTTTACGGCGGCATAACGTTAGTTAGATGCCTTACAAATATATTTAATCTTATGTTAATACATGAATACATCCCTATAGGATTTAGGAGAGGTACCCAAATTCCTCTGTTCAAGGGAAAAAACGCATGTAGTCTGAATCCATCTAACTACAGGGGCATAACTTTGTTGTCTGTATTGAACAAAACCTACAAAGTTTTAATCTGGAAACGGATGGAGGGCTGGTGGGCTCGCAGCGGAGCCATATGCGAACTGCAAGGGGCGGGTAAGAAAGGACGTTCCTGTCTACACTCATCTTTGCTCTTACAGGAGACCTTAGCCACGTCGATGGAAAGGTCAAGAAAATGCTTCACTGTGTACTTCGACGTGGCTAAGGCATACGATACTATATGGATCAATGGACTATTCTTTCAGCTCTACAAACTGGGCATAGTTGGTAGAACATGGAGAATGTTACGCAAGTGCTATACCGATTTTATGTGCAGGGTGAGAGTTTTGGGACATTTTTCTGAGTGGTATGTACTCTCCTGCGGAATCCATCAGGGAGGGTACCTATCACTCATTAAATATGTCGCATTCACTGATCCATTATTAAGACAAATAAGAGACTCAGGGCTCTGTTGCAAGATTTACAAAGTCCCAAGTGTACCCGTGGGCTATGCCGATGACATGGCTGCTGCGTGCCTGTCTAAGTTCAATATTGATAGGGTCATTGACATAGCCTTTAAACACGGGTGCACTTGGCGATACGAATTTAACGGGGACAAAAGTGCAGTCCTAGTGCTGGGTGAGAGTAGACAGGAACATGAGACTAACTCCAAATATAGGCAATACTTTCTGGGCGATCAAAAAATACCCGAGAAGGTACGATATGACCACCTAGGGGTGGTATCCACAATATTTGAAGACGACACAAATAGAGTGAGTGGTAGATTAAGCAAAGCAAGACGTGTATTAAATGCTACAACAGGCGTCGGTATCCGTAACAAAGGCCTGAACATGAATACCTGCAACATCATCTTCTGGTGTATAGTCGTCCCTACCGCACTTTTTGGGTGCGAGTTATGGTGTCTCACAGCTAATGATCTGACGGAGATTGAGGGCTTCCAGGTGTACTCAGGCAAACGCATTCAAAGATTGCACCCGAAGTCTCCTAATATCTGTGGTTTTGTCAATTTGGGATGGATACACCTGGAAGTACTTATTCTCATAAGGAAAGTGATATTCATACGGACGATCTTAATTATGGAAGATGATGATGTAGTCAGAAAGGTCCTGGTCGAAAGGGTTAAGGCATTCTGTGAGAATACTGACACAGCTATTATGAACAAGCACAGAAGTCCTGTTTTTGAAATGATACTTGCTGCCAATAGACTAAATATGTTGGATGAGGTCATCAGTTTTGTAGCTGGGACAAAAATTTGGTCCAAAAGTGCTTGGAAAGACTTGACTTGGAAAAAGGGATGGGAGATTAACGATGTAATCAACTGCATAAAGATAGTGAGTTACAAAGAGCTTGATTTATGTAGACTGGTATCGGACAAAATTTCGTACTCGATATGGTGGGTAATAGCAGATCATAGACCAGACTGTATCTATTTCTGCGAAACAATGATTAAAATTTTGAGCCACGCCAGCGAACTAAAAGTTGACAATCCCATCTTGAAAAGGGAGATAAGAAGCAGCAAAATATGTACTTTCTGTCAGGCCGGGGAACTTGACAACGTCAGACATATGGTTACGCAGTGCAGCAATACACAATACGAGAGAAATGAGATGTACAGGAGGATTTACGCAGCCATCGGTGACGATGCCGTTCTCCTAGAAAATAGAGGCGACATGCTTGCAATACTCATGGGACGAAACATAGTAGGCATGAATGAAGATAATATGTTTAGAATATGGGTTATATCCGGACAGTTTGTCCACAGAATGTATAAACGTCGAATAAAAACCCCTGAGGGAATAGGTTAACTAGAGCAGTACAAACAACCGACTACTCATTTTGGCAACTGACCTTGATAAGGAATCATACACCGCATAGTAACTCTCATATTAAGCCAATGTACATGTATATATAGCTTACAGCCCGAAGCAGGGCATTTATTTTGTATAACGCACTTTATGGTTTCGAGCAATCGATTTTGATACTAGTACAATTTTTACTAATACTCTATTATATTATTAGTCACGGGCATCCATCCCAGTTTGTACAAAGAAAGCGCAATTTATAAATCTACATCAAGTTTTCGCGGAATAAGAAATAGCGGAGCAAGCTCACGAAGTCTCGGCCGATACTTTTGTTAAAGCTGACAGGCCGCATTTTTTATTACTAGTCTCCGACTTAATCACCAGATGGCAGCACGCCTATCCTATGTTATCAAGTCACATTTTAAGGTATAAGCCTACGCATAGTCTAAAAGTAGAACAATGAGAACAATCTATGCTACGACAACATGTTGATGTCCCGCTACCGTTCCGAATTATATAATTTGCATTATTTGTATACTTCAAATTATTATTTGTTATATGAATGTACCATAAATTTTGTATGTCGATATACAGTCAATAAATATTCATTCATTCATTGGGAGTACCTGATCAAGTAGTTAACTTTTAATTAAGTTTACCATGGTGAATAGAACTCAGGAGGTGGGTAGTGGCACCCCTTGTAATTACAAACAAAGGGATTTTGCAAGGGAGTATGATAACAAAAAACTGTACATGTGTTTTCTAAACAAACTATACATAACATGCTGCTGAGATTTTTGATTGTAATCATGAAGCATGCCACTTAGGCCAGTGACACACTGTAATGTGCATAACAATACTGCAGTGGACAACTGGTTACTTTAAATAGATTACCTCACATTACATGCCATGCAGTGACTGGCATCTGGTGTCCACACTAGAAACTAAGCTCAACACAACCTGAGCTCAGGGTTGAAGTCGGGGTGTTCAAGGTATGCATTCTTGGCTTTTATTAATTTTGGCTCTTCAAGATGGAGAGCCAAAATAGGCCAAAATTAGATTACCTCCAAAAAAACCAGATATACGGTATTTCCCTCTCAAACTGGCATTACGGTAGTCAATTCTTGAAAGAGGAAGATGTCTTTTTCTGAAGAGCTTTCATTCAAAGGTGTCCAATGGCCTTTTGATGTGTCCATTGTCACATGTGGATCAAGCATTTCACGAGAATAAGGGGAAATCTTGTACTGGTATTCATGCATGCATACATGAATACATGCATAAGGATTGTGAAGAACTTACCCCAATGCTGTGGCACATCCCAACCATCCTGACAGCATACCGTAGGTGGCTACATTGTCTTCATAACCATGGGCACTGGAATGGAACAAAACACGTGCAGATATCTGTTTATTAATAGAAATTCCTGTCACATAAGGATTATTAACGAAAAACAACAACAATAATGATAATAATAAAAAATGATAATAATAAAAAATGATGATAACAATAATAATAATAATAATAATATATATATATATATATATATATATATATATATATATATATATATATATATATATATATATATATATATATATATGTGTGTGTGTGTGTGTGTGTGTGTGTGTGTGTGTGTATATATATGGATGGATGGATGGATAGATAGATAGATAGATAGATAGGTAGGCAGGTATGTAGGTAGATAGATAGATGAAAAACACTATACTTACAGTGCGATTTCCAGCAAGACTGAGTACATGATGGCATTGATGCTGCCACACAATCCAATACCAATGAAAGCAGGAACCATGGCTTCTACAAAATGGCTAACAAAAGAAGGATTGCATAAGAGAAAAGTATACAATAATATGCTCAATTACATTTTTCTCTTTTCTTTAAAAGGCTTTGTGTCTCTCGAATCAACACGTTTTGGAAAATATCTGCAGCTTGTTTGATTCTGTGCCTGACCCCATGTAAGTCTCTAGCCATCCAAAAAATAATCCTCACGGTTATGGTTATATCTTTTTGATTTTCCAAAACTATTTTGAGGGAAAATGTCAGTCTGAACCCACTCAACAACTCGCCTTATAGTGACAATATAATATCAAAAGTATATATTCAAATGTGTATCGAATTATACAAACCGAAATAGATTTAAAGTCGTAAAATTTCCTCTCTAAATGGAAATCAATTTACAATGATTTGAAAACAAGTTTTGGTTGAGTCTAATAGAAAATTGGCTTGTATAGAAAATGGTACCGAAATTGCTCATAGAAACATTTTAGCTTTATGGCCTCAACAGTTCATTTCAGGGTATGCCATATAATGTATTGATATAGATAACAGTTCATATCTTTATATGCTTTTGTTGAAAGGTCTGTAGGGTTGTTCTCAATTGAATGTGTATATCAGATTATTAAAAATAAAAATCGCTGTTGCACAAACTCTCCTTTTTATGTTTTGTGATTACTTCTAAATGTCTTTAAACGTTTCAATAGGTCAAGACGATTAGTCAACTAAGTGTACATTCGAGTGTAAATTGGTAATATACTTACCCATTGAGCAGTGGAGCTATGAAGGGCGCTGGACCCATGAATAGGATGAGGATTGATGCAGCAACATTCTCCGCGATCAGCAAATGATACTTAATGTCCTGCATGAAAAGACCCATGCTCAGTTAAAACATCTAAACTGATGATGGCAGCACAATTCTACGAATGTAGTATACAGATACATTGATACATTAACACAGTTATGCAAGCATACATATATACATACATACATACATATATACATACAGACAGACAGAAACCCACGCATGTACACACATACATGCATGCATCTATGCACGCACATACGCACGCACATACATACATACATACATACGTACATACATACATACATACATACATACATACATACATACATATATACATACATACATATATACATACATACATACAGACAGAAACGCATGCATGTACACACATACATACATGCATCTATGCACGCACATACGCACGCACATACATACATATATACGTACATACATACATACATACATACATACATACATACATACATACATACATACATACATACATATACACCTACATAAATACATGAATACATGCATCCACACATACATACATGCACACATACATACATGCATACATGGATACACACATACATTCATACATACATACATACATACATACATGCATGTACACATATACAAACATACATAAACGCATGCATGTAGACACATACATACATGCATCTATGCATGCATGCACGTACATACATACATACATACATACATACATACATACATACATACATACATACATACATACAATCATACAAACCTACATGCTTATAAGTGACCATGTTATTGACGGCCATCTATTTATCCTTCGCTATGTTCGAGATATGCTTATAAGTCACCACATTTTTAGGGGATTCTATTACCCTGTATAAGTACTTATAAGTGACACGTGATTGCTTATATGATAGCTTATAAGTGACTATATCATAAATTTACTCATACGTAAACGCACTATAGCTTATATAACTTGCTCATAAGATACCATGCTGAGGATTGTTTGCATATAAGTGACCATGGTAATGCTTACATAATTTCCTTATAAGTGATCCAATCGTTTAGGGTGGCCTAAAGTATTATTTTGCCACTGCGACGAAAATGCCAAGAGTGGTGTTCTATTTATCTTCTGTATATATATATATATATATATATATATATATATATATATATATATATATATATATATATAGAGAGAGAGAGAGAGAGAGAGAGAGAGAGAGAGAGAGAGAGAGAGAGAGAGAGAGAGAGAGAGAGGGGGGGTGGTAGTCTATTTACCTTCTGTATGTGTACCAGCATCCCCATGAGAGGCGTCGCCACAACAAACATGGTCGCCGCAGCCAGGATCATGAACCCCACCATCAGGGGCGACTCGTGGTACTGAAAGGGAACAAGATTAACTCATTGCTTAAGAATTGCAGTTGAAATTGTCGTCTGGGTATTTGATACTTTTGACGATAACTTTGAAATTGAGATTTCTTTTACAAGTTTTTTGATGGAGCGTTCGTTGTAGTATCAGTATGGACATTTCTCCTTCAAATATTTTCCCAGCTATGGTTCTGAATTAAGCATTTGATCAACATTTATGCTTAAGAATTACCATTGAAATTGTCGTCTGGATCTTTGATATTTTGACAATAACTTGGAAAATGAGGATTATTTTAGAAAATAGTTGATGGAGAGTTGATTGTAGTGTCAGGATGAACATTTCTCCTTCAAATAGTTTCGACCTATGCTTCTGAATGAGACATTTCACCAAGATTGATGCTTAAGAATTACGCTTGAAATTGTCGTCTGGATCTTTGGTACTTTTGACAATAACTTGGAAATTGAGCATTTTTTCAAATTTTTTGATAGTGAGCTTGTTTCAGGATGAAGATTTCTCCTTTATAGATCTTCACAACACGATACAAAACACCAAAATACGTGGATTCATTTCAATTTAACAACGTACGATACAGTACAATTCAATACAATACAATGTAATACAATAAAATACTAGACAATAAATCAAAGTCCGGAAAAAACAATACGATACAATACAATAAAATAAAATACATATAATCAAGACTTTCTCATAGCCCTATTATCCCACGGTCTCTCAGGCACATGGCAAGTCCCAGAAAACACAATACAATAATTCACAGTACAGAGAAAACATAACGATACAATACAATATTATACCATACATGTATTCAATACTTTATCATAGACCTCTTACCCCAATATCTCTCAGGTGCATGGCAGTACAAGACAGTACATCACAATACAAATAAAAACAATACAGTAAAATACAATAAAATACATGTATTCAATACTCTATCATATGTCTCTTACCCCGAGGTCTCTCAGGTGCATGGCAGTACAAGACAATACATCACAATACAGAAAAAAACTATACAATACAATACAATACATGCATCAATACTCTATCATATGTCTCTTACCCCGAGGTCTCTCATGTGCATGGCAATACGAGAAAAACAACACAATACAATAGAATAATTGTATTCAATATCTTATCATGTTCCTCTTACAAAACAATACGATAAAGTACAATACAATAAAATACATGTAGTCAATACTGTATCATAGACCTCTTACCCCAAGATCTCTCAGGTGCATGGCAGTACAAGACAATACATCACAATACAGAAAAAAACTATACAATACAATACAATACATGCATCAATACTCTATCATATGTCTCTTACCCCAAGATCTCTCAGGTGCATGGCAGTACAAGACAATACATCACAATACAGAAAAAAACAATACAGTAAAATACAATAAAATACATGTATTCAATACTGTATCATATGTCTCTTACCCCAGAATCTCTGAGGTGCATGGCAGTACAAGACAATACATCACAATACAGAAAAAAACAATACAGTAAAATACAATAAAATACATGCATCAATACTCTATCATATGTCTCTTACCCCGAGGTCTCTCATGTGCATGGCAATACGAGAAAAACAATACAATACAATAGAATAATTGTATTCAATATCTTATCATGTTCCTCTTACAAAACAATACGATAAAGTACAATACAATAAAATACATGTAGTCAATACTCTATCATAGACCTCTTACCCCAAGATCTCTCAGGTGCATGGCGGTACAAGACAATACATCACAATACAGAAAAAAACTATACAATACAATACAATACATGCATCAATACTCTATCATATGTCTCTTACCCCAAGATCTCTCAGGTGCATGGCAGTACAAGACAATACATCACAATACAGAAAAAAACAATACAGTAAAATACAATAAAATACATGTATTCAATACTGTATCATATGTCTCTTACCCCAGAATCTCTGAGGTGCATGGCAGTACAAGACAATACATCACAATACAGAAAAAAACAATACAGTAAAATACAATAAAATACATGCATCAATACTCTATCATAGACCTCTTACCACGAGGTCTCTCATGCGCATGGCAATACGAGAAAAACAATACAATACAATAGAATAATTGTATTCAATATCTTATCATGTTCCTCTTACAAAACAATACGATAAAGTACAATACAATAAAATACATGCAGTCAATACTCTATCATAGACCTCTTACCCCAAGATCTCTCAGGTGCATGGACAATACATCACAATACAAAAAAGACAATACAGTAAAATACAATAAAGTACATGTATTCAATACTGTATCATATGCCTCTTACCCCAAGATCTCTGAGGTGCATGGCAAGTCCTACTTCTATGAAGCCGAAGGTGGTGGACGCGCTGACCTCGGAGAGCAGAGTGATCAGTACCGCTGGTATCCTCAGAAATACGCCAGATGGCGCCTCCTGCACGTGCTCTATGGCTGAGTAAGAAAAAAATAAGGGAACAGTAAGGCATTCATGCCTATATTATTATATATATATATATATATATATATATATATATATATATATATATATATATATATATATATATATATATATACATGTGTGTGTACCGATATATAGATTCTTATAGATAGATAGTTAAATAGATAGGTAGATATATATTTGAGTGCATGTATGCAAACATGCGTGCATACACACATACATACATACATCCACACATGCGTTCATTTACACATACATAATAAACTCCTTCTGCTGTTTTCAAATTTCTTTTTGCAAAGACTTATTCTAGAAAGACTCTTTACTACAATCTTGTGTCATAAATCATTCCGGCTTTTAACGATTTGGTTTTCATATGGCAGAATATGTGATAATAAACTTCTCTGTGTGTAATCGAACTTTACCCTCTCAGATAGACCACTAAAATATGGTTTAAGATTATAAAATCTAAAACGCCCGCATTATCATGCATTAAAGGTTCAAGTACAGTACAGACATTTAATTCCTGCACCAGTCGACCTGACGTCTGCTACTGCCTGGTTGTACAAAGACCCACGGCTAACGTTTCAAAAGAATAAGCCGATCACAACAATAACCCACGTAGCTTGATAATCAAAGTACGTTCCGTTGTGAGCTCATCCATGCATGCCCATGCATCTGGGTGGCAATCGGCCGTGAGGTCGTGTATTTTACCAGGACAGACTACACATTTAGTGCAGGAATTATAGCTAATTCAAGCTAACAATGAGCGATAGTACAAGTTCAGGAGTATAGTCCATTCACTCTGAACAAAAGATTGATAGACCCTACAGGTGGACGTGTGACCTCTACATGTCCACCTGTAAAGTGTACAGATGCGTTTTGCCAGTCGCCCAGTAAGTTTTTTGGGTCACAGAGTAGGGAGGCTCCCAAGGGGTATCATATCTCAAGAACCACAATCTCTCAGATTGTCTGAAGACTACTAATGTCCCATGTACCAATTTCCCCTTTAGTTCCCCAAATGTTCTGATTCTCCACACTCAGTGACTGCTAACCACAAACTGACCCAGATTTCTATAAGTAGACAGGTCTGTTCAACCTGACCACCAATAGCCACCAAGCCTGTTCTTACAGGCACACAGTTGAAACTTACAACCCCATTCGCTTTGCTCATTGTTAGCTTGAATTAGCTGTAAATGTTGCTACTGTACACCTACCTTCGTTTGGAGGGTGGAGGCAGTAGATGAGGATGCCGTTAGACAGGATGAAGGCCCCAGTGACCACGAACGGACCCGGGTAGCCACCAACCTGCAAATAAAAGAAAGTAATGAACAACGAATAAATGTATTGCTGTTTTTGAGGGGTCTACCCTGATGGGCGAGTGGTCTAAGGTGTTGCCACTGACTGCTAGCTGTCTTTCACCACTGAGGCACCAAGGGCCTGCCTAGATGGCAGAGTGGTCTAAGAAATAGCCACTGACTGCTCGCTGTCTCTCACCACTGAAGGCCTGCCCTGATGGCGGAGTGGTTAAAGGCGTTGTCATTGACTGCTCGCTGTCTCACACCACTGAGGGCCTGCCCTGATGGTCGAGTTGTCAAGGACATTTAGAGTGACTGCTCCCTTCTCTCACCACTTAGGACCTACCCTGATGGCCATGTGATCAAAGACATTCCCAATGACTGCTAGATGTCTCTCACCACAGAGACATCAGGGCAGGAAGGAATGGAAGAAAACACTACAACAGCTTTAGTGTTAAAATTTAAGGTCACTTCATTTGGAAAATGTTCTAAAGTATCAAGTGTTTGAAGTTATTACTTCTTCATAATTGTTTCATAAGTGCCTTATCTATAATTGTAATTGATACACCATACCATTCAAATGACAAAGGAAATACGGTTGAGAAGTTTGAGTTTGAATTTATAGAAAATAATTCTCATAGCAATATTCGGTATCGTTTTTTGAGAAAATTTTGTGGTTTGCGACTTACCATAAAGAGGCCGCCACCTATGACTGGCCCTATCAAATACCCCAGGCCGTGGCACATCTCCAGAATGCCCTACAATAACGAAATATCAACATTGCATATGTTTATATAGGGGGCTACCCCAATGTCCGGGCGGTCGGGAGTAATTCTCAATTTCTAATTCCTAAATCTCTACATTTTTTGATTACTGTTTGATTCAATAGATGGCGCTGTTGAACTCGCTAGCTCACTAAATAAAGTACACGCGATTTTTTTGTAGCGCGATATATACCTATTCTACAGTATTGTCAAAAGTGTCAATCTCAAGTGCAACTCTTGAATTCTTTTTTAGAAACATTCGATATAAGACCATTACCAATGACTCTCCTTCAAATAGTTTGTAGACCTATTCTCAATTTCCAAGTTATTGTCAAACGTGTCAAAGATCCAGACAACTATTTCAGGTGTAACTTTTACGAAAATAACTGAGAAGAAAGAAAGAAGAAGAAATCTAATCAGAACGTTACTAACGACTCTCCTTCAGATATTTTGTAAAAAAAACATTCTCAATTTTTAAGTTATTGTCAAAAGTATCGAAGATCCAGACGACAACTTCAGCTGCAACTCTCAGAAAATAATTGAAAAATATTTGATATCAGAAGATTACCAATGACTTTCCTTCAAATAGTTTGTAAAGTTTTTTTTTTATCTATTCAATTTCCAAGTTATTATCAAAAGTATTATAACTTCTCATGGAATTGTTGGGCTTTGGTTAAAGGTACATGATTTTGCATAACGTTACTATGCTGACTTTCTTAGAAAATAATTTAGAAAATATTTGATATCAGAACATGACCAATGACCTTCCTTCAAAAAATTTGTAAAATCATTCTTAATTTCCAAATTATCATCAAAAACATTCTAGATCCAGACGAAATTTTCTCAAGGAATTCGTGAGCATTGGTCAAAGATACTTGATGTTGCTTTACGTTACTATGCTGACTTTCTTAGAAAATAAGTGTGAAGTATTTTATCTCAGGAGATTACCAATGACTTTCCATCAAACATTTTGTAAAATTATATTCAATTTCCAAGTTAATATAAAAAGTATTCCAGATACAGACGAAAATTTCTCAATAAATTCATACGTGATGTTGCTTACCGTTGCTATGCTGACTTTGTCCCTGAAGAGAGCCACGGCCGCCGCGAGAATCCCCGTAGAACTCGCTGCGAACCCCGCGCCCCCTACGAACCTCGTCACCAAACAGAGAGCCACGTACGCAGCGCCACTGGGACACCACTTCGTTACTCTACATGGAAAGAAGGAAGCAATGAATGAATGAAGGAAGGAATGGCATTTTACGTAGCTTTCAACTGCTTAGGCCTAAAGAAGTTGTTTGTTTCCTGTAACCCTACCCTAACAAGTGACTAGCCAGTTGTAATTAGTGGAGGAAACCGGAGTACCCGGCGAAAACTACCGCCTAGCACCAAGTCACTGGCAACCTTATCAAATGCCCAGGCCGGCATTCGAACACATGAAAACAAGTGGATATGAAACCAGCCGCTCAACTTAAACAACCAGGCTGCGGCAAATACCCCAAATGTCGCGTTTTGTGCATGTTGGTGCGCAGCATTCTCTGTAATTTAAACGATACGAGAGACCTCAATAACCTTTGTCTCCTGGTGACGTCACACTTTATAGGCCAGATTCGAAACACCTGGGATAGCCACGTCTTCACTATAACGTAGATAGCAATTGGTCTCTCGCTACTCATCCATTCTTATATTCATGTAAGGTCTTATTGCGACGAGATAGAAACAACCCGGAACTGGGAGGAAATCTCCTTCTCTTTGCAAATAGTTCCAAGGGGTCTTTCAGTTGCAGTAGGACCATAGACAGCCCTCCACAACGCCGCACATTTATATAGCGACAACGCCAACCCGCTTTGGTATCCAGCGGTAATTCTACATGACATCAACACAGGATTATTAATCATAAATCAAAGACCTCGCCTACTACGGTTTTATTTCAATTAAAATAAGAACATGTACGCAGAGAGATTGTGGGACTATGTACCTACAGTGCCGGCATTTAATACCGGCACTAACTGCGCGGGCAGCTCGGTCATAATACACGACCGCACGCTTGATTGCCATCCAGTTTTTTCCTTGTCATGGATGCAAAGATGAACTCACAACTGAACGTACCTTTGTTTCGCAAGCTCCGTGGGTCATTGATGTGCTTGGTAACGTTTTTGACATGGTATACATGAGTGTTCTACAATAAGGCAGATGTTCGGTCGACTGGTGCAGAAATTAAATGTCTGAACTGTTGTTCCTGAAAACTTCCCCTATGCAATGAACAAGCATATTTTAGTATTGTTATTGTCCTATAGATGGCGCTATATATTATACTCACACCGAGTTAGACAATCATTCCGGGCACTCGGATGTATAGCGACATTAATATCCATAAGGCGACTATAAATAAATCAGGAAATACCGTCATGACATCAAGAACTTGAGCTAAATTTCCTGCATGTTTTACCTTTATGCACCTAGCGGGCTAAATGTAAACTACCTTGAACACCCTTCCTTTGGCCTATTAGTCCACTGGCGTCGTTTGGTGGAAAACTTGAGACACCAAACAGAATGCAATTGGACTAAATTCTCGGCCATGTAGATAGACTAGGTATCTAGTCCCTATAATGTTAATAACCCTCTTACTTGACCGATCAGATTGTAATACGGCCGATGACCGAAAGATGGCACCATATGACATACTCAGACAAGCGCCGCTATCAACCTGGTGAGATGAATGTAAAACTAGTGTTTCAACCCATAAATCTGGTATATACGGGTTTTGGTTTGAAGGGATGCAGGTCCATTTATAATAATTCAATTGAAACAGTGAAAAATAATAGATGTACAAAGTCTGCAGCTTTGAATTATGAAAAGAACACCACATTATTGAAAACGCATTCAAAGCCCTATGGAAAATGACCCAAGATAGTTATCTAATCAATATACAATATAAGATGCTACGCCATAGATTAGCAAAAGGTTATATCTAACTGAAAATGGGTATTAGGACAATTCATTTATGTAATCTTTGTAATGAACAAATAAGAGTAATGAGACCAATTTACATGCCTTCTTAGAGTGCAAGTATATTAAATCATATTGGCTAGCAAAAGAACACTGGATTTTGAATATGAAAAAAATGTAGAATACGATTAGATCAAATAGAAAAAATCCTTGGCAACAGAGATTTAGATTTTGGGGTAAATTTTATTATTCTAGCAGCTATAAATATCGATTAAAAGGAAAGATTCCATGCTGTAACATGACTAAAAGTGGCTAAAATTTAGCAATACTTCAACTGGCTTAGATACGATACATTCCCCGCAGGCCCTCAGGAATGACGTCATGGAAACTTGTGCTCTTGGAATCCTCTACCGGGACACACCTCTATACCGAGTTAGAC
>OZ012701.1:4917007-4948600 GCA_963942565.1 Maea johnstoni
TATATATATATATATATATATATATATATATATATATATATATATATATATATATATATATATATATATATATGTATATATATATATATATATGTATATATATATATATATATATATATATATATATATATATATATATATATATATATATATATATATATATCGCTCCTGCCTGTGACTTATGCTTGTCTCATTACCATTTTTATCATTCAAAGGAGTTCAATATACGTTACTTTTGGTCGTGAATTTAGTTTGAAATCCCTTAATATGGCCATTCTTATGGGGTTCCCACAAGATAGCACACGTCGAGTTATAATAGGACAAGACAATCACCATTTAAAGTTGAAAACATTATTCAATTAATCTGCATGTAATTTCAAAATGTTGTTCATGCAAATTCATTTCATGTATACCGTGATTAAGGATATCAATATCATAATTACTCAAAATGATATTTTTGTAGAACAGGTTACAAAACTGAGGCTGTAACATTTATCAAGGGTTGAGACCTTACATATCACTACCATATGTTTTGTTTAATTAAAACTATGTGCACACAGACCATTTACATATCAAAACAGACAATAAACAGATGTACACATATGAAGATCACCAACTTACTTACCTGCAATATAAGGTCCAATGAAGTATGCAATACCTTGGAACACCCTTGCACCAGCAGTGTATTCCAACATTTGGTCCACTCCAAACAGATCCACCATGACACCACTAAGACAACCATTAATTGGACTCATCAATATACCCCTACCTAAACTTATCGCAAAAAAAGCCGCTAATGAATTGACAAAACCAGCCACAGCTACAAGACAACCATTAAGAATGCATGCAACAGCATACAGATACTTTACATAAGGACGTACTGAGGGCTTGGACACCAGATAACCAATAAGGGGACCTAAAAGTGTGTTTGTTATGGACATAGCAGTCTGCAATATAACAAAATCAGAACGTGGGAACCCCTTTTCTTCGAGTAGAATGAGCAAATAGTCAAAAGTTGACAGAGAAATCCCGTAACCCAGCAATGCAAGAGCAACTGCTAGAAATGCCAAGTTCTTTAAAATATGTAAGTCGGTATAAGTTGATAAAATGAATTTCAACTTCACACAGAAGTATGTGCATTCAGTGGCTGTATTGGGGTTATTCACTGCAACATAATTGACATCACATTGGTCTGTTATCTCAGTGATTGGTCCATGTGCTAGTGCGCTATCATTTTGAGTTGGATTCACATTGGGTTGTAAATTCGGAACAGGGGATTCTGTTGCCTGTTCAACGTGTCCTGGCTCAGTGGCTGGGCCACTTGCCGAGGGCCTAGCATTTGGTGTCACATTCAGTGAGGTGCAATTGTGTTCTGAACCTATTTCTGTGGATTTGTCTAACCCTGTAAAGTCTGCTGATTCTTTGCATGATTCCCCACATTTCCTGTATTCCATTATGTGGCCTTTTCGCTGTTTCGTATTACTTGCTAGCTCAAGACCTAGTGAGTCATTCAGTGCAGTTGAGCTCATACTAGTCCCACTTGGGGTTTCCTGATGACATGAGTTGCCCTCTTCTAGTATTGCCTCAATAGGTATGCAATTGATCTGACCCTCTACCGAACAATTTTTGCTTTCCATGACACACCTTTGATTCTGTTTTGGGATATTTCTGACCTCATCACTCAGAGTGCCATTCTGTTCAGTTGAACCCACACTAGTACCACTTGTGCTTTGCTGATCACACAAGTTGCTTTCTTCTATCATTTGGCTGCAGTTAGTCTGACCCTCAACTGAGCTACATGTTGCGGAGCCATCACTACACTCAGGTTCAGCCTGCCTACCAGGTGCATCATTGATGGAGCCATCTATAGTTGTGACTGGAAAGTAAAGACACCCTGCTACACATGTAATGGCTGCCATGGAGGCAAGAAAAATCCCTGAGATAGTATACCCATAACCTTCCAATACAAACAGAAATGCATAGGGGCATATAAGTGTCCCAACCCCATAGCCTGCACTTGCAATTGAAAGAACCAAAAACTTTTTTGTCTTAAAGTGTAGTGGCAAGGTGGTGCCTGAAGTCAGAAAAACAAAGGAATATCCTACTCCTGAAAAGTAAGAACACACTTTTTAGTACACATATATAAAAACCACAACATCGCAGTCCATTTTCTTTATAGCGGTTTATGGGTTAAAGTGCAAATATAGGCTCACATATATTTCTATGCTATATTGTTACATATATCAAAGCCTACATCTTTTTCATTAAGATCGGACCCGCTGTAACCACCTAAGCCACAAATGAGCGGAGTAAAATAAATACTATCCCAGAATCTCCATAGACTTACACACAAGCAGGAAATGTTTTTACCTCCTTTCTCCAAATTGAATTTCATCTAGTAATGGTTGCCTCAACCATTGATGTTGTTTGAGTAACTCTAACTTTGGTGCACAGGCGATTTTTACTATATTTAAGCTATTTGCCCTTCAACGACGTTACAATTTCCAGCAATTAAAACCGGCATGTGCGCTAAGAAAGTACACTAAGTGTGCATGCAGTTATGGCGGAAGTTATCCATGATTCTCGAGAATTTGTACAAAATTAAGCATAGGTTGTGCAATCTTCACATTGTTCTAAAGTAGAGCAATGTAAAATACACTTTTCCCCATTTTTGACATACATTGGAAAAGAAATAGTTTCAATGGAGAAATTGTTGAAAGAAGGCAGGACCTTTAGTTTGTGCTAGTTTTCTTTAAGGGTTCAGTATTAACTTTCAGAGAGGTCATCTGGGATGGCCTAGTGGTTATGACGCCCGGCTCTAAAGCGTGTTTATGTATGCTGGATTCTTAAATGTGGGTAAGACTAGTTGTTTTGTATATACCTTGTAGCGATATTACCTGTTGAAGGCGGTTTAAAAGCCTAATCCTCCTCGTTCTATTTCCTTAATGGGGTGTGTTGTCCTTAGCTTGGAAATGTTTGTGCTCAAATTATTCCAGTCCGTTCTGCTAATAGCAACTTAAATCCTATCAAACGATCAAAAACCAAGAAAATGTCCAGAGAATTTTTCTTAAATTTTCAAATTTCCAAAGATTATTAAGATCTTTCAACAGAACCCATATTTTTCTACATAAGCTTATAGACTAAAACTAAACTATGTTTGTTGTTCATGATACAGGTTTGTTTACTGTAAGTATAAACTTACCTGAGATGAAGAAGGCCAGGTACACAACACCAATGCTCTCAGCAAAAGCAGCAAGGACGAATCCTCCACCCATCAAACATCCACCAATGATAGCAACGATTCTTTGCGAGGTCCGTTTGATGAGATCTTTACCAAGAGGAGCTGCAAAATAGAAAGGAATAAAGTCATGAATGCTTGAAGGCACATCAGTATAAGCATGATATTTAGTGCCACAGAATGTTTTCAATTAGAAAACAATGGTAATATATTTCCGCTAGATATAGTAATTCATGATTAGCCAGTTGTAAGTAGTGGAGGAAACAGGAGTACCCGGCGAAAACAACCGCCTAACCCCAAGTCATTAGCAAAATGCTCACATATCCAAGCCATAGATACGAGATTGGTTTACAAATACTCTTTTGAAGTATGACAATGCTATTTTTCATGGAAATGCGAGTCTGGTCACATTTGTCTCATATAGAAATCTCTACATGCAGTTTACATTTAAACACGTACTTATGCCATAGGTCACTCACCTAGGAAATATCCAAGACCCTGGAAGAGAGAAAAAGGCCCGGACGTCACGGCCGCTGATTGGCCAAACCTCTTCAGAAGTTCTTGGTAAACAAAAGGCATTGCGTAGACAATCATGCCGTTTGCAAGTTTGGCGAGAAAACAGGCAAAAACAATTACCCATCTCTTCCTATTTCTCGACTGACGCTGTCTTCCCAATGTGTTGTCCGCCATGGCAAAGGTCTGAATGGTAGATTTTCCGTTGCACTTAAACCACTAGTATTTGCATTCTTTTTGACTGGACCAGCTTATCTCCAGGACGTAGGTTTTAAGCTTTTATTCCTGCACCTGTCGACCTGACCAGACTTGTTTTTTCAGGAAGAATAGTATTGCCATAATCCAAAAGAATATTTGTAAATTAACCTCATAATCATGACTTTATTGATAGAAACCAAACAAGCCTCAAATATCACAAAGGAGTCGCCGCCACTGAAACTCGCTGTCTCTCACCACTTCCCAGGTTTGAATACCGGCCTGGATATGTGAGAAAGTTGCTAATGACTTAACTTGTGGTTAGGTGGTTGTTTTTGCCGGGTACCAGGTTTCCTCCACTACTTACAACTGGCTAGTCATGAATTACCTAATAAATATATACACACACATATATATATATATATATATATATATATATATATATATATATATATATATATATATATATATATATATATATATATATATATATATATATATATATATGTTTACATATATATATATATATATATATATATATATATATATATATATATATATATATATATATATATATATATATATATATATATATATATATATATATATATATGATATGACCACTGACCAATCTCTCTTTTGATTGTTTGATACAGGCTATGACCACTTCCTATACTAAGAAATATTTCCCAACCAGTTCATCAAAACAGTTGATGGACTGGACAATATTGACTGATCCTTAGAGGCACACCATCTAATGAGAGTGCCAGAATAGTGACACACCCCCAGATTTCCCCAGCATGCCAACAGCCAATCAGATAGGCTGTGACATGACATGACCATTTTGCCCAGATTAGCCAATAAGGAGCAGGACATAACTGCATTAGGCATTAAGTAGGTCATGTCTCTGATCCGTCTGCACAAATGTAAACAGACAAAATGGCTACCTCTTCTGCAAGTTCTCCACAAGAACTTGGTAAAAAAAAGACATGCTACCCTAACAGACCAGGATTTTTGGAGGATGGAGGACATATCGAAGAAGAGAAATGCTGCAAATACTGACAAGGTCACTGGAAACAGTATAAACATTATCAGGAAGTATTTGAATGAAAAAAATCTGCCTGTGGATTTTGAAAGTTTAAAACCTTTTATATGTCTACCCTCTTCTTTTCAGGTTTCTCCCTGAGGGAGGAATTTCATAAGATCTGAACTTTTCTGATTGAAAATTTGGAAGCCAGTAAGGGTTAATTTAGACTTATTTTGGGGGGTTTGAAGTTTTAAAGATTATTTGCTTCAAAATGATGTTTTATCAATGTATTAAGGATGCCTGATAGTGGTAAATTAATAAAACTGTTTCTTAATAATCTGTCTGATGTGTAATTAATGCTTCTTCCATTTGTCAGAGGTCATATAATAAAACAAATATGAACTGATTCCTGGAGCAAATTAGGTTATATGACCCTCGGGAGAGCAATATTTCCCCCGGCCTTCGGCCTTGGGCAATATTGCTCTCCTTCGGTCCATATAACCTGATATTGCCCTTGGGATCAGTGCATATTTGTATAATATATATATATATATATATATATATATATATATATATATATATATATATATATATATATATATATATATATATATATATATACATGTAAATATGTATATATATATATATATATATATATATATATATATATATATATATATATATATATATATATATATATATATATATATATAAATATATATATATATATATATATATATATATATATATATATTTATATATATATGTATATATATGTATATAAATAATCTATTTTTCATTTTATAAACATGCTGTGGCACTGTATGTCATGCATATACTGATGTGCCTTTCAGTATTCATACATTTATTCCTTTCCATTTTGCAGCACCTCTTGGTAAAGATCTCATCAAACGGACCTCGCAGAGAATCGTTGCTATCATTGGTGGATGTTTGATGGGTGGAGGATTCGTCCTTGCTGCTTTTGCTGTGAGCATTGGTGTTGTGTACCTGGCTTTCTTTATCTCAGGTGAGTTTATACTTACACCTGTATCATGAACAACAGACATAGTTTAGTTTTAGTCTATAAGCTTTTGTAGAAAGATATGGGTTCTGTGGAAAGATCTTAATAATCTTTAAAAAATTGGAAATTTGAAAACTTTTCTGATGACATTTTCTAGGTGTTTGATCGTTTGATAGGATTTACGTTGCTATTAACAGAACGGACTGGAATAATTTGAGCACAAACATTTCTAAGCTAAGGACAAAACACCCCATTAAGGGAATAGAACGAGGATGATTAGGCTTTTAAACCGCCTTCAACAACTTAGGTAATATTGCTACAAGGTATATACAAAACAACTAGTCTTACCCACATTTGAGAATCCAGCATACTTTAGGATGCCTGCACCAGTTTTATTTGTGTCTTTAGAATTTTGTAATTTTCGGATATGTTGAACCTTGTGGGACAAAACTAAAGAAAATGTAAAAAGAAATTGACAGTTTGGCTACTATTTTTTTTGCTATAGACAAATTTGTGATTTTTGAAAAGTGGCCATTTGAGAGAAAAAGTGCCGTCACACACATTTCTTGATTTTCCGCTCATTTTGGGTTGTTCGTGTGCCAAAGAATAAACTGTCAATCTTTATAAACTGTATTTCAAACACTACAATATCTTTTGCACAGCATGGAAATGAACTGGAGGGGTTGAATTAAAAATGAACACTTTTTTCTCAAAAATGGATACAAATATAGGGCAATTTATCGCACATAATGAAATGTAAAAAAAAGTTTAGTCCAGAGAATTTTTTTATTTTTTGATATGTTCTTGCACTGTAAATTTGCATTCTATATGCGAAAAAAATGGGGGTGTTTCGAGTTACTTTTTTTGCTACAGAGCTATGTGTGACAATGACAATGACGCTGCCTTTGTTTCCCTATTGTTTTGGGAACAATTGCGGGGAAATCCCTTTGTTGTAGTCGTACCCACTTCCTAGGACATCAATAGAGGGCATTATGTCACACATAATAAATCGTAAAAAAAAAATTAGTCCAGAGAATTTTTTTATTTTTTGATATGTTCTTGCTCTGTTAATTTGCTTTCGATATATCAAAAGGTAATGGGGCTGTTCCGAGTTACTTTTCTTGCTACAGAGCTACGAGTGATAGGGTACATTTTTTGCTTTTTCGCAAATAAAATTGGCCTTGTTCCATGGCAACAATAGAGAAATTCCCCTTTGTTGGAGTCGCCAGTGTGGTTATTTACGAACAGTCTCTGCCCATGTCAGCTAATTGCGTGCAATCATTTTGCTTTTGTAGCAAAAATGCTACAGTCAATAAACATATATATTGAAGACGTCAATTTTTTTTTAATATTCTTAGGGGGTGTCCAACTGTATCATTGTCGCACGCTAGTGCGACAAAGGCTTTAAAACATGCGACAGGCTAAAAATAAAATCACTGTTTCACCTGGCAAAATTTCGCAAAACATGATCAATAGAACCTTTTGTATATTTCACTTGAATTATTTTTGATACAAATTATATTTAAAAGTCCAGTGATTATGAACTCTATTTAGTAAAAATATCAATTGAATGTTCTGGGTATTAACTATTGCAATAAGGGCTAATATAATAATTATGCAAACCAGGTTACACCATTCATAGATATTATCGAACCACAACCACCAGAAATTGCTGTGCTCCACAATGTGTTGACTGTGTTCAGCGACTAAAATATTTAGACGCCCCTGATTCTGCTTAGGGCTGTTCAAAAAAAGAAAAAAAGGAAAACGGGGGGGGGGGGGGGGGGCTCCAATTTTAGACTATTGTTTATTGTTGAATAATGGTTGTCTAATACGGCCCCCTCTCAAAAATGCTAATACCTCCTCGGTTTTCCTGATACTTTAAACCGTTAGCCATTTAAGCAGTTAAGGTCATATGATACTCAATAACGGTGACACCTATTGTGTATTGAACATTATCACTAACTAAAATAATCCATTATATTTTAACTGACACTATAGCCAATTTTGAAAAGAAATGGCTACAAAACAAACCGTTATCAAATATATGACATTATGACCATACCTGCCTATTCTTAAGGGTAGCCTTAGAGACATGTTTTAACACTGAATGTTTTGTATACAATGATTTTCTTATTCACTGTATTTGATGATTTGAAACATTTTCAGAAAATATGTATGATCAATCATCTATGTTTACAATGGGATTCCCTTGATAAACAATATCTTATATGAGAATAATCAAATACGTTTCCGTATCATTTTCATGAAAATATGCCAAAAAAACTTATTTCACAAACTTCAACCATCTGTGATGCGAAGACTAACACAAAGACCTGTCAGTTTCGTTATATCTTCTTCTTCAGAGCACCGTATAGATAGTTAAACCAAATATTGGTGAAAATTCTGACTTATACAAATTTTGGGTTAAATCAACATTGCGGAACAGTATTTTAGGCAGTAACAGTTTCTCTGAAAGGAATAATGTAGCAAAGAACGATATTAGTTAGGAAGAATGAGAGGGTCATGACATAAATTACATTATTTAAAAACAAAAATCTGTGAAAAAACACGAAGTCGATAACCCCATGAATAAAAGTTGTTTTTGAAGATCACTGTGCTTTGTTCTTTACTCATGCTAATTAAGTGTCGGAAGACCTTAGTTTGAATGGCGGACAATACTGCATAAAAGCGTAATTTATCCACCCCTTTTACGCACACATATGGTGGTAGGTCCATGTTGTATTATGGAAACTTTCGTTGCCCATGCATGCAGGAGAGAAAAGTACTTCATATAACCCTCAAAGGTACGTTACGGCAATATGAATGTCCCATCCATCCCATCATGTCACTCATGCCTGACCTCCGTTATGTGCGCAACAATGGGACGTCTCCAACAATCGAAAATAAAACTGGTGCGGGCATACTTAAACACGTGAAGAAGCCAGGCGTCATAACCACTAGGTCATTCCAGATTCCCTCTCTGAAAGTTAATACTGAACTTTACAAGTATACCAGCACCTAAGATCTGTACGGAAGAAAGGCCCTGCCTTTCTTTCAATGTTTTATCTTTGAAACCTTTTCTTTTCCAATGTTTGTCAAAAATGAGGAAAAGTATATTTTAGATTGCATTACTTTATAACAATGTAAACAATTGTAGCCCTCCCTCCATAGCACTCTTAAGTATGCTTAATTTCGTGCAAATTCTCGAGAATCATGAATAACTTCCCTCTTTGAGATTGTGGCAAACAGGCATCTTATAACCGATTTGAGTAAAATGAAGTCAGGATCATACAAATAAGCTAGGTAGGTCCACATGCTACACAGGCAGGAATGCCATAGGTCGTAACGAGGTTGTGCAGTTCTTGTTACGTCAACATAATTACAAGCTCCTACAATGATAAATGGACGAAACCCTCGTTTCGTTAACGTAATCTTTCAGCACAACAACACAGCACAACAACACAGCACAACAAGACAGCACGACAACACAGCACAACATCAAAACACAACAACACAACACGACAACACAGCACAACAACACAGCACGACAACACAGCACGACAACACAACACGACAACACTGCACAACAACACAACACAACAACACAGCACGACAACACAACACGACAACAAAGCAAGACAACACAGCACCACAACACAACACCACAACACAGCACGACAACACAACATGACAACACAGCACGACAACACAACACAACAACACAGCACTACAACACAACACGACAACACAAAACGACAACACAGCACAACAACACAACACAACACAACAACAAAACACAGCACGACAACATAGCACCACAACAAAACACATCAAGACAACATAGCACCACAACACAACACGACAACAGAGCACAACAACACAGTACGACAACATAGCACCACAACACAACACGACAACAAAGCAAAACAACACAGTACGACAACATAGCACCACAACACAACACAACAACAGAGCACAACAACACAGTACGACAACACAGCACTGCAACACAACACGATAACACAGCATGACAACACACCACGACAACACAGCATGACAACATAGCACCACAACACAACAATATAGCACCACAACACAACACCACAACACAGGATGGCAACACAATACAACAACACAGCATGACAACATAGCACCACAACATAACACAACACAGAACCGCAACACAACACGACAACAAAGCATCACAAGACAACACGGCAACACAGCACGACCACACAGCACCGCAACACAACACAACAACACAGCACCGCCAGACAACACGACAATACAGCAAGACAACACAACACGACAACACAGCAACGCAACACAGCACTGCAACACAACATGATAACACAGCACCGCAACACAGCACAACAACACAGCACCGCAACACAGCACCGCAACACAACAAAACAACACAGCACTACAACACAGCACCACAACACAACACGCTAACACATCACGACAACATAGCACCACAACACAACACGACAACACAGCAACGCAACACAGCACGACAACACAGCACTGCAACACAACACGACGACACAGCAACGCAACACAACACAACAACACAGCACAACAACACAGCACCACAACACAACACGTTAACTCATCACGACAACATAGCACCACAACACAACACGACAACACAGCAACGCAACACAGAACTACAACACAGCACCACAACACAACACGCTAACACATCACGACAACATAGCACCACAACACAACACGACAACACAGCAACACAACACAGCACGACAACACAGCACTGCAACACAACACGACGACACAGCACTGCAACACAACACGACAACACAGCAATGCAACACAGCACGACAACACAGCACTGCAACACAATACAACAACACAGCACAATAACACAACACAGCACTGCAACACAATGCGACAACAGAGCACTGCAACACAACACGACAGCACAGGACCGCAACACATCACAACAACAAGGCACCGCACCACACCACCACAGCACGACAAGACAACACAGCACTGCAACACAACACACTAACACAGCACCACAACACAACAAGACAACACAGCACTGCACCACAACAACACAACAAAGCACCGCAACACAACACAGCACCATAGCACAGCACCACAACACGGCAAGACAACACAGCTCTGCAACACAACATGATAACAGAGCATGACAACACAGCACGACAACACAGCACTGCAACACAACACAGCACCACAACACAGCACGACAACAAAGCACTGCAACACAACACGACAACACAGCACTGCAACACAACACGACAACGCAACATGACAACACAGCACCGCAACACAGCATGACAACACAGCACCGCAACACAGCATGACAACACAGCACCGCAACACAGCATGACAACACAGCAATGCAACACAGCATGACAACACAACACGACAATACAACACAACAACACATCACGACAACACAACACAACAACACAGCACTGCAACACAGCATGACAACACAACACGACAACACAGCACTGCAACACAGCATGACAACACAGCACGACAACACAACACAGCACAACAACACAACACAGCACCGCAACATAACACAACACAGCACCACAACACCGCAAAGAAATACATTATCACAGCACAGCACGACAATGCAAAGCCCCTTGACATCACCACAACACAGCACGACAACACAGTATGTAACTTTTGAAGTACCACAGCAAAGCATTACAGCATTATAATACAGAAATCTAATTCAGCATAACAGTCCAAACGAATAATGATTGCGCAAAGCGCAAATTTTGGTATTAAGACTTATAGCCTTTATCCAGGCCTAGGGGATAAGCTTTTCCCGATAGTAAGAAAGGAATACTAGTGGTCTAAGTGCTTCGGTTAGTCTGCCATTCAGACCTTTGCCATGGCGGACAACACATTGAAAAATAGGAAGAGATGGGTAATTGTTTTTGCCTGTTTTCTCGCCAAGCTCGCGAGCGGCATGATTGTCTACGCAATGCCTTTTGTTTACCAAGAACTTTTGAAGAGGTTTGGTCAATCAGCAGCAGTGACGTCCGGGCCTTTTTCTCTCTTCAATGGTCTAGGCTATTTCCTAGGTGAGTGACCAATGGATTAATGGCCTTTGTCCACTGCATGTTGGAATTTCTAAATATGACGAATAGGACCAGACTTGCATTTGCATGAAACATAGTTTTGGCATATTTATATTCACATTAGAGTAATTATGAATCTACCTCGCATTCATAATTTTATTGGTAGAAACCCGTCAAGCGTCACACATTAAAAAGATGACACAGCGGCATCGAAATGTCCATTCTCTTAAAAGCGAATATTCAACTTTTGCATATTCAAATGTCGCTGACATTATAATAAATCATTCGTATTGAATATTTCTCAGGTTTCTCAAAAGGAAAAAGGTATCAAAGTGGTACCATATATTCGTTCTTTTTATGTATTTATATATGTATGTAAGTGAGTGTGTATGTATGTATGTATGTATGTGAGTGTGCATGTATGTATGTATGTATATCAGTAAGTGTATGTGTGTAAGCATGTATGTATGTATGTAGGTGTATGTATGCATATCTGTATGAATGTATGTATGTATGTTTGTATATATGTATGTTTATTATGTGTGTGTATGTGTATTATGCATATCCGTATGAATGTATGTATGTATGTTTATTATGTATGTATTTATGTATGTACGTATGTATGTTTATTATTTATGTGTGTATGTATTTATGTATGTACGTATGTATGTTTATTATGTATGTGTTTATGTATGTACGTATGTATGTTTATTATGTATGTGTGTATATATCCATCTATCTATCTATCTATCCATCAATATCTCTCCGTGCGAGTGAGAAAGATAGTATTCGATAAAAAATATATGTTCACAAATTTACCAAAACACTGTTGAATTACTTTTATAAGACGTCTTACTTTTTGAAAAATGAGCTTTATAATATGCTAATATTGCATTCGTTATCCCAGTTACCTCAACTTCGAAACTAAGTGTTCAAATTATTTCTTAGAGCTATTCAACCGCTATGCATAGCAACTGCCACTCCGTGTACCCTACCTGTATTGATAAGAGGTTTAATGAATTAGACCGAATCATTACACAACGAATCTAGGTACTTATTTCCCGAATTTCTTTCATCGGATACGCTACCAACTGGTCTCCCTTAACTCTTATGCTGCTGTTGGCTAATTTGACCAATACAAAATGATGCAAAAATCCTGAAAAATCACTGAACCCTGGCATATGGTATTCATCTGAGAGTACTCGCCGAGAGCCATCCAATGAATACCTACATGACAGGGATTTGATGGTTTTCAAAAGAATTTGCGTTCTTGTGCTTTGGACGAATGTAGCCTCAGCATTGGAAGGGTTAACAGTCTTGACTCTTAGCACCTCGGATGTTGACAAATGGTGCGTTCTGTGCATATTGGTGCGCAACTTACTCTGTAATAGTATAGTATAGTATGCTTTATTGACTGCACTTTCGCGCAAAATCATACATAATACAAATATTTTCACGTAAACATATATACACAGAGAAAAGGATCAACAAAATTAAATATCAAACAAAACGTTTGTACATATTAATCAACATAGGTTATTACCGGTAACCAACAGAATTAGTATCTAAACTGATATTCATTACATAAATGTAAACAATACGAGAGCCCTCACTGAGCCTTGTCTCCTATTGACGTCACACTGACACTGAATTCGACGAGAGTATGTGTGTCCAGGGCTCTGTAATGGGTCCAATGGCAATTAGCACGTGTCTATTCATCTTAGCTTATATTGTTAGTGGTAAATCATACATTATACAAATGAAAAATCGGTGATGTATTACCTGCTTGATTTTATATTTATAAATAATGATTGAGTAATTGAGCTCGATAAATTAATGTCCATTATAAAACAAGCATAAAAAAATAATGTAAGAAGAAATGTCTCATGAAAACAACACAGGCATCACCAAGACTATAACAACTAGTCCCAAGAATCCTGGTTTTAGACGAGACAAAAGACCCTGGGGCCATGTTTCTAACCCGTAAGACCCGTAACCCTCGCCTCGATGTGCAATACTTTTGTAAATAATTTGAGAATAATTGAAAATGATTTTACAAATATATGATGAAGAGCTGTTGGTAGTGTTCTTTGTAACATTTATGTCAAATATTTTCACAATTATGTTTTGGTGAAAAATTCCATCAAATTTTCAGGATACCATTGGCCACACTGAACATTAATGGGGTTTTTGATAAAATGTATCTTCTAAAACATTTGTTTCATTAATGCTTATTGTCACAACAAAAGCCCATAAAGTATGGCGTCGCTATCCCGAATTGTATCAGATGAAAGATTTCAAAAAAAAATTACTACATCTGATATGATGTTTGGAATATAGAATTAAAGAGCAAATGCGTCATCATAATGATTTAGGTTCAAATACATGCCACCTCTCAAATAAGTCCTCTCACAAACGTGTCAGCTTCTGCAATGCTCGGTTCTGACCTATGCACCTGAGTAAAAACAGGCCTGAAGTTGTCAATTGAGGCATACATCTTGATCAGGCTTGTTGCAAAGCCTGAGGGCCTGAGCTCCCATTGGTCAAGAGATACAGTGCCTACATCTATTTCCTGTACTAAATGTGTGGGCAACCCGGGCATACTAAGCGACCGTATGCCCGATTGCTACCCAGTTTCCTTGGCGTGGATGTATGGATGACCATATAACTGAATGTAGCTTTGAATTGCATTTAATTGTGGCATGGATGTGTTTGGATTATTTTCTTGACATCTTAGCATGGCTTACTTATACAACCAGTCATTGGCCGACGTCTGGTCGTCTGTTGTAGAAATTAAATGTCTGTACTGTAAGATACCAGTGGCAGGAAGTCACTACTGCAGGGAGACAGCACTGATCTCCTTAGCATTGTGCTTGACGAGGGGGCAGCCCTAATGACATCCAAGTGGCTAACCTTGTAGGGTTTGGTGTTAAACATTCAAGTCTTTGCAACTTAGTTATGGAGTGGAGGACTTTCAGGATACAGAGCCATATTCATGTGAACCAGTCTATGGCGATGGGGGGGGGGGCGTTCATTGAACTCTAGGGATGACAGCTACTTGAGGGAAATATCATTCATGTAGGAAATATTATGCGTTGTGACTGTGAAAAGTGTGCGGATTTTCTTTGAAAGGGAACGTGTTTGCTGCCAGGAATGAATCATTCTCTATTACATGTTAGAAGGAGTTTGAACAACTAACACGAATTTGCAACACTATAAATGAATGAGGCTGTACTTGCAACTGCCAGCATATGTAGTCAAAGCTATCAGATCAAAATCTTCTGACAATTTGAATGAGTATACATGATGGAAGGAGTCGAGAAAGGCTATAGAGATGGACAACTAAGAAATACAGTTAGAAACAAGTTTATTGAAACCAAATCCGATTTTTGGTTAGACTCAGGAAAACAGTTTAAAGAAACTAAGCATTCTGTAAATGATACAATTGTGGCCAGCTGTGTTGATTGCAGTATGTATATATGTATCCTTTATTAACTGATATCACTCATAAAAGGATAAAACATACAAAGAAGGAGATTTTCCAAAATTTAATTGGTATACAAAAAAACAAAAAGATCAACTAAACAGATGTATAGATCACATTTATCAGTTGACAGGGTAAGAAGAAGGAAGAGTAAAAAGATCAACCAAAAAGATGAATAGATTATATTTATCAGTTGACAGGGTAAGAAGAAGAAAGAGTAAAAAGATCAACCAAAAAGATGAATAGATTACATTTATCAGTTGACAGGGTTAGAAGAGGGAAGAGTAAAACGATCAACCAAACAGATGAATAGATTATATTTATCAGTTGACAGGGTAAGAAGAAGAAAGAGTAAAACGATCAACCAAACAGATGAATAGATTATATTTATCAGTTGACGGGGTAAGAAGAAGGAAGAGTGAAAAGATCAACCAAACAGATGTATAGATTACATTTATCAGTTGCCAGGGTAAGAAGAAGAAAGAGTAAAACGATCAACCAAACAGATGAATAGATTATATTTATCAGTTGACAGGGTAAGAATAAGGAAGAGTAAAAAGATCAACCAAACAGATGTATAGATTACATTTATCAGTTGACAGGGTAAGAAGAAGGAAGAGTAAAAAGATCAACTAAAAAGATAAATAGATTATATTTATCAGTTGACAGGGTAAGAATAAGGAAGAGTAAAAAGATGTTTAGATTACATTTATCAGTTGACAGGGTAAGAAGAGGGAAGAGTAAAAATAGGGACGTTCGTCCTGCATCATACCTTAGATGAAGTCATTATTAGTATCTCTGGGAAATGGTCAGCAGTCATTTACTGGGAAGTTGCCTATCCGGGATGTATTAGACTTATATCACCACTTCCTTAATCCGTAACGTACATCCTGTGTATACCCTTAACAATAGCTGTCATGTGAAGATTCTTGGTCAAGGGCCATAGATTAATTAATCGTCATGTTAAACCCACCCCTTAGAGAAAGGCTATGGTCCCTAACAGCGTGATTCATTCCCTGGAATACATTCCTGTTGTACACCGCACAGGGATATCATATTTGTAAACTGCTCATTGGTTCAAACGTAAAACCAGTAGGTTAGTTTCCTGCTGAAGTGAGAAAGTAGTCATGGCTTCACACCCCTTAGATCCATACTATATCAATCTTGCAGCTCCCTAACTTTATATAACGTAGCATCCCTGCCCACCTGAAGTGCAGAGCCTGGTACCTAGTGTGGATACTTTGATACATCGTGGATACATCGTCACCTTTTAGACGACTGGCGTGTGACCCTCGCGAGTCAGATGATGATGTCTGTCTGACAGTGCCTGCCCTGAAAGATACCCAGAGGATAAACATATACAAGAGGTCCAGAGTTTTGTTTTTCCAAAAATTTGGAGAGAGGACCATCATATCATACACATGAGAAAGGAGTATGTATGTATGCATATCTGTATGAATGTATGAATGTATGTATGGTTGTATATATGTATGTTTATTATGTGTGTATGTATGTGTATTTATGCATATCCGTATGAATGTAATTATGTATGTTTATTATGTATATATGTATTTATGTATGTACGTATGTATGTTTATTATTTATGTGTGTATGTATGTACGTTTGTACGTTTGTATGTTTATTATGTATGTGTGTATGTATGTACGTATGTATGTTATTATGTATGTGTGTATGTATTTATCTATCTATCTATCTATCTATCCATCAAAATCTTTCCGTGCTTTAAATAAAAGAAATAATGACACTAAATGTCCTTGGTGTGATCCAATATGCCCTTAAGCATTTTTTACATTACTTCATTCATTCCTATCTTTTTTGCAGCTCCTCTAGCAAAACTTTTCATCAAAAAGACCTCGCAGAGGATCGTTGCCATTATTGGTGGATGTTTGATGGGTGGAGGATTCGTCGTTGCTGCTTTTGCTGAGAGCATTGGTGTTGTGTACCTGGCCTTCTTCATCTCAGGTAAGTTTACTACTATTACAGTAAACACATGTGTATCATGAACAACTGAAAGAGTTAAGTTTTAGTCCATAAGTTTATATTGCAAAATAGGCGTTCTATGAAAGGTCCTAATAACCTTTGAAAATATGGTGGGTGCTACTCAATTTTGGATGGGAAATCCAAAAGAAAATTAATTTTCTGAGGATCTTTTTAAGGTTTTTGATTGTTTTATGTTTAAGAGAAAACACTTGATGTTTACATACACAAATATTACCCAGCTCAGAAGAAAACGCCCCAGCGCAAAATGAGGAATGGTTAGGGTTTTGAGCTGCCTTCAACAGCTTAGGTAAAATTGCTACAAGGTCGCCTATAGGCATAACAAACAGGGTTACCCACTTTTGAGTATACAGTATCTGTGAGTATCCGTGAAAAACAACAGCTAATCTTGAGACACTGGTAACTTTCTGGTGATTATTTGAACCTGGGCATTGGTGAAAGACAGCAAGCAGTCAGTGGCAATGCTTTAAACTACTCGGCCATCTGGTTATGCCCTACATTGCTTCATTGGAGAGCCCAATGCTTGTTTGCACGTCTGTCGAAGGTTCTGTAATAGTTTGCGTCTTACTCTGCTAAATGTTTTCCTAGATGGTTTGAGTTGGTCTGATTTTGAGAAATAAGGGGGCCACTTTTATATGTAAAAAATATAACTCCATAAGGAGATGAAAACAAAACGTCAGGAATACTTTACACTTGAAAACGGATGGCAATGTTGTTGATTTTACTCACACATATTTATTATTTTTTCTTTTTAGGTGCAGGTTATTCGTTTGTTTCTCTGACTACAGCAACCATTTTGCCCCTTCATTTTATGACAAATAAGTTTTTAGCTCTTTCAATTGCCAATGCAGGTTATGGGGTCGGTACACTTATATGCCCCCATGCATTTCTGTTTGTATTGGAAGGTTATGGGTATACAATCTCAGGGATTTTTCTTGCCTCCATGGCAGCCTTGACCAGTGTTGCGGGGGGTCTTTACTTTCCAGTCACAACTATAAATGACTCCCCCAATGAAGCACCTAGTACACAGGCTGAAGTTGAGTGTAGTGATGGCTCATGTGATCAGCAAAGCTCAAGTGGTACTAGTGTGGGTTCAACTGAACAGAATGGCACTCTGAGTGATGAGGTCAAAGGTGTTCCAAAACAGAATCAAAGGCATGTTATGAAAAGCCGGAATCGTTCAGTAGAGGGTCAGGTCAATTGGATACCTATTGAGGCAATGATAGAAGAGAGCAACCCATGTGATCAGCAAAGCCCAAGTGATACTAGTGTGGATTCTACTGAACAGAATGGCACTCTGGATGATGAGGTCAAAAATACCCCAAACCAGAGCCAAAGGCATGTTATGAAAAGCCGGAATCGTTCAGTAGAGGGTCGGGTCAATTGGATACCTATTGAGGCAATGATAGAAGAGGGCAACTCATGTGATCAGAAAACCCAAAGTGGTACTAATGTGGATTCAATTGGACAGAATGGCACTCTGGATGATGAGGTCAAAAATACCCCAAACCAGAGCCAAAGGCATGTTATGAAAAGCCGGAATCGTTCAGTAGAGGGTCAGGTCAACTGGATACCTATTGAGGCAATGACAGAAGAGAGCAACCCATGTGATCAGAAAACCCCAAGTGGTACTAATATGAATTCAACTGAACTGAATGACTCGCTAGGTGTTGAGCTAGCAAGTAATATGAAACATAGAAAAGACCGTGTAATGGAATACAGGAACTGTGAGGAATCATGTAAAGAAATAAAGGACTTTGAAGGGTCAGAACAATCCACAGAAATAGATTTAGAGCACATTGTCACCTCATTGAATGGGACTCCAAATACTAGGTCTTCAACAAGTGGACCAACCACTGAGCCAGTAGACTTTGAAGAGGTCACAGAATTCCCTGTTCTGAATTCACAACCCAGTGGAGCCTCAGTGAATTCAACTCAAAATAACAATGCTTTAGCAAGTGGACCCACCACTGAAATAGCTGACCAATGTGATATCAATGATGTCACAGTGCATAAACCCAGTGCAGCTACTGAACATTCACACGTTTGTGTGAAGTTGAAATTCATTTTATCCACTTATACCGACTTACATATTTTTAAAAACATGGCATTTCTAGCCGTTGCTATTGCACTGCTAGGTTATGGGATTTCTGCATCTGTGTTCAATTATTTGGTCATTCTTCTTGACGAAAAGGGGTTCCCACGTTCTGATTTTGTTATATTGATTAATGCTATGTCTATAACAAACACACTTTTAGGTCCCCTTATTGGTTATTTGGTGTCCAAGCCATCAGTTCGTCCATACGTTAAGTATCTGTATGCAGCTGCATGCATTCTTAATGGTTGTCTTGTAGCTGTGGCTGGTTCTGTTAATTCGTTAGCAGCTTTTGTAGTAATAGGTTTAGGTAGAACTTTATTGATAGGTCAAATTAATGGGTGTCTTAGTGGTGTCATGGTGGATCTGTTTGGAGTGGACCAGATATTGGAGTACACTGCTGGTGCAAGCGTGTTTCAAGGTGTTGCAAACTTCATTGGACCGTATATTGCAGGTATGTCAATAAGAGAGTTATTTTAGATAAAAGAGATGTTCCTGATACTGTAAAGTTCGAAATATTAGCGTGCTTAAATTTAGCAAATTGATCCATTTTTCCATGTTAGCGAATCGTAATATTAGCGTCTGAACCATCTCGAAAAGCGCCATCTGCTAACAGATATTCAAACTAGACCTGGTTTGATAAACGGTCAAAAGGTGGCGCGTGATTTTGGCTGCCGTATAGTGGCCTGTGTACAGCTTCGCCGCTCTACAGACAGACAAACAAATCGCCCAAAATAGAAGCGTCACCTGGTTGCTACTGGCAACCAAGGGTCACTCAACATTTGGAAGTAGCTGACCTGAATATCAGGCCAGTGGCCATTGACCCAGATTTGTTAGAAAATGTGGAAAATAGCTGCCTGAACCATAGTTGCCAGTAGCAACCAGGTGAGGCTCCAATTGTCTGGCTAAATTGGTAAAATAAAAGAAATAAAAGGTCAGATTGGGCAGATTTTTATATGTGGAGGTATGTTATTTCCTTTGTTTTGGTAGCGTCATCTGCCGTCTATGTAAAAACTTTCTTTTGGAAAATATGTGCACATCGAATTGTGCACTCCCAATGAGTCAAAACTGCGTTTTTATATTTGGTTTCATGCTATATCTACAGTCAAATATAATAATCCTCACTTCAGAATACCATTTTCATTCTCAAAAATCGTTATTTACTGACATAAATCGATCGATGTTGAGTGGGTCAAAACGGCACACACGTGGCGCCATCTGCAGCCTTTGTCAAAACTATCTTTTTGGAAAAAATGGGCACAAGTCGTCAAAACTGCGTTTTTAATCAGTTTCCGGCCACATATACATTTAAATATGATAACCCTTACTTCAGAATATCATTTTCATTCTCGGAATCAGTTATTTACTGAGAAAAAACGATGTTGAATGGGTCAAAATCGTCACACTCGAGGCGCTATAAATTGACAAAAAATCTTGGATAAATGGAACAAATATGAGCGGATCGTAATATTAGCGAATCTGACCCACTCGCTAATGTCGCCAATAATAGTTCCACGCTAATATTTCGTACTTTACAGTATCTGTATTTTGTCATTGTGTTAATATGTAAGTGGTCTGCATTCATATATTTTTGATAATGATTGGTTGTAGATTTTACAACTCATTTTGAAAAATTAATGCTCATATGAATTAAATCATTTTTCAACTACATTTGGTGATTGCTGTGTTCCTTTTACAACTCAACTTGTGCTATATTATGGTAACATAAGATTGACCATATGAAGGGCTTGCAAACTCCTTTTCACACCAAAGGTAACAAACGTATAGTGACCTCCTTTGAATTATATAAATGCATGACGAAAAGTTTGTTATGTTTTTATGCATATAAGACATGCATAACAGTTACAATGATTGGTTTGCCTATTGATCTGGGAAGTAACCCAATGAAAGGCATTGTCTAATATGCTTTTTGTTATGAAATTGTGAGGCTTTAGTTAGCTGTAGGTTATTATGGATGAAAAAATGCAGAATAGATTGATGTCAAAGTCATCGGCAGGAGCGATACACTAGTTTACTATACATATATATATATATATATATATATATATATATATATATATATATATATATATATATATATATATATATATATATATATATATATATATATATATTTATTATGCCTCACGTGAGGATACTCTCGTCCTATTGGATGAGAGCCATGTCTCAAAGCTGTTAGCAACCTGTGCCTCTGCAGGTTCCTTGACAGCGGTCACCATTCGACGTATTAGCACCTGCTGTCAAGGAGACGACGTATTAGCACCCGTTGTCAAGGTGCCGTTTCATGATTCCCTATATTGTTGAGGACGTCATGATTTCAAGATCCCCACGCGTGGCGAAAGAATGAGCAGAACAACATGCGCGAGTGTCTCAATTTAGGAAACAAAGTAAAATCTCAACCCAGTTGAGAGGATAGGTTGTTCGGTATGATAAACAAATATGACATCCCAGCATGGTCAGCACGGTAAACCTGCTGCTCCGAAATTTCACTGCCTAAGTTGGTTTTGTAAGTTTCAACTTGACATGGATTTTGGGTGCCGAGGGTGAGGGGGGGGGGGGTGTTCGGTATAATAAAACAAATATGACATCTCTGTGGGGTTGCCAACATGATAGTCTACCCCTCGTGATCATTGACAATGCTCACTCGGGGTAGACAATCATGTTGGCAACCCCACAGAGATGTCATATTTGTATAATATATATATATATGTATACACATATATATATATATATATATATATATATATATATATATATATATATATATATATATATATATATATATATATATATATATATATATATATATATATATATATATCATATATATATATATATATATATATATATATATATATATATATATATATATATATATATACAAGTATATATATATATAGCCAAAGGTACTGTGATTGAAACATGTGCTAAAAGCAAACCTTGTAAAGACCGCAGGCCTTTCACGATGCTCGCAGTCATGCAATAGCGTGTGTGTGACGTCACCGAGAAATCCACACAGGGGGCCCTGAAAGTCATCGTGGTACAACAAGAGAAAATGCGACAGATCGAAATCATTTAAATGTATATGCCATTATTTTTCGGTCCATATTTTGGTTAGAAATCTAAAAAAAAAAAAATGAAATCATCAAAAGCTTTGCTCGCTTCCTGCCCATGCCAGCATCATATTATGAATATCTCAGAGGTGAGTTTTACAGTGTATCAATTGTATATATATATATATATATATATATATATATATATATATATATATATATATATATATATATATATATATATATATATATATATATATATATATATATATACATATATATATATATATATATATATATATATATATATATATATATATATATATATATATATATATATAATATAAATATATATATATATATATATAATATATATATATATATATATATATATATATATATATATATATATATATATATATATATATATGTTATACTAGTATATATATATATAGAATATATATATATATATATATATATATATATATATATATATATATATATATATATATATATATATATATATATATATATATATATATTATACTAGTATATATATATATATATATATATAGAATATATATATATATATATATATATATATATATATAGAGAGAGAGAGAGAGAGAGAGAGAGAGAGAGAGAGAGAGAGAGAGAGAGAGAGAGAGAGATGCAAAGGTACAGTGATTGGAAAACATGCTAATATGAATGTCCCTGGAGTGATTGAAACAGTTCACTAATTTTCCTGCTCTCTTTAAAGGTTTCATCAAAGACACGGTTGGATCCTTCGTGGTTGCGTTTGTCATTGGAGGTGGATTTGCTGCGATCTGCGCTCTGATACTCCTCCTAACACTCATCAGAAAACACCGCCAAACATCACGGTACTCTATTGAGAACCCTCCTGAAATAGCCTCAACACCAATAAGCACAATCAGCTATAGAGCTTAATACAGCATTGCAGTTACCTAGTAATGTCTAGCATGGTAATGAATGTTTATTTTCATATTGGGATAAAGGAATGATAAGCTTAATTTCGCATATGAGTTAGGATATTTACTATATATTCCGCAACAGTTTAGATGAATGAGTTATCAAACCGTGCTAGGTATAATCTAGTAAAGGTACGATATTATCAATGATAGTAATCTAATCTACCTATATTTGGTTATCTCCTATGCATTTCTACAGCCACGGTGAAAAACAGAGGGATAGACCACCTGGGTACAGTACATAGGGTATTATTGACATTTTGTAGCTAGTTTGTACATTAATAAAGATGCATAGAAAAAATTAGGCACAGCTTACTCAATATAAAAGGGACTGGCCTAGTGACCGAGTGGTCTAAGGTGTTGCCACTGACTGCGCATTATCTCTCACACTGCGAGTACAAGTTCAAATCCGGACAGGGGTATGTGAGCAAGATAGCGCGCAGTTAGTGGTAGCACCTTAGACCAGTTTCCTAATATTTAAGGCAGCAGCCTTCCACATTGTAATGAAATGTAATTGTTTCAAAAGGAGATTTTGAGGTGTGACTTAGCAGCTGTATCAGCCTATGAGGAAGGTCCTTCAAATACATCTTAATGGCTGATAGGAAGTCCAGTAGAGGCGTAAATGACATTACAATGACACAATTGTCTCATGTATTGATAGACATACAATCTGTGAAATGCATATATCCCCAGTGAGAGATAGGACAGGATTAGGGTTAAGTGAAATATAAAAAGATTAATAGGTAAATAAATGAATATATATATACATATATATATATATATATATATATATATATATATATATATATATATATATATATATATATATATATATATATATATATATATATATATATATATATATACAGGTGAACTTGGATATGACGGACTCAGTGGGACCAGGAAAATTGGTCCCGTCATATGCGAAATCCGTCATATGCATATGATGGACTTAGTCTGTGATATGCAAGTGTGTATCTTATTGCATTGGGGACCTCAGTTGATCTCTAAATAAAAGTCAAAACAGTGAAAGAATATGCCTGCCTGGACTTTTATTATACATTTATTTGTCTGCTGAGAAATACCAGACAATGTGTACTGAGTTCTGTCTGGCCAAACGTAACTCAGCACATGTGTTAGTCTCGGCGAGAATAAGCCGACTGCTAGACACGTGTTTGTCCGTCATACACAATGCTAATTACATAGTAAATAGCATAGTGTGTGCCGTGATATTGGTCCGTGGTAGCCGAGTTCCGTCATACGGAATCCGTCCTACGCATGGTCCAATACATGTAGTTAATATGCATGGGACTGGGACCAAGCATATCGTCCGTCATAGCCAAAAGTCCGTCGTACAGTGGTCCGTCATATCCAAGTTCACCTGTATATATATGTGTGTGTGTGTATATATATATATATTGCACTGTTTGAAAATGAATAATTCACTGTGAGATTTACTTAAAAAACATGTGTGGAGATACTATAAAAAGAGAATACAGTACATAGCAATCTCGCCACTTTACGAATAGAATTAGTAAATAATTGAAATTATGTTGAAATATACTATAAAAAGAGAATACAGTACATAGCAATCTCGCACTTTACGAATAGAATTAGTAAATAATTGAAATTATGTTGAAATAAAGTGTTATAATCTGCACGTAAGCGTTCAATTGAGTTAATATTTATATGTGTGAAGTACTGAGTTAAAAATTATCCAGCAAGGTTTTAGACTTATATTACACCTAAAGAAACTTAGCCACAGCATTCGTTCCAAGCGCTGATAGATCACTTTCAAAGCATTTTTAAGGTGGCTTGTGCGGTTAATTTTTGAATACAGGACCATTTTGAGATTATGACTTACTTTTAAATCCTACACTATTTCCTTACATTTAGACCAACTCTGAATGGCTAGGCCATCGCTGAGCAGAAGATCACTTTCACATAATTTTCAATGTGGCATAAGGGTTTAATTTGTGAGAAAGGGTAATTTTGAGATATTACAAAATTGAAGCCTGCACCCTTTTCATAAATATCAGACCCACCATTACTAAGGTGAAATATCATTGAACACATTTTATCAAGAAATACCAGGGACCATGGCAGAGGATTTACTTTTAGCTAGGGCACGTTTTCTGTTCATTTTCTTTGTATTGAATTTCATCAAAACTTTGGTTGCGTTAAACATATCTTAATTATCAAATGTTACCAGAGTTTCACATTTTAGATGAAATGTATGTATATCTTTTGACTACGACTCTCGTCGTACACACACACAAACATATATATATATATATATATATATATCCAATATATATATATATATATATATATATATATATATATATATATATATATATATATATATATATATATATATATATATATATATATATATATATATATATATATATATATATATACATACACACATGTATATATATATATATATATATATATATATATATATATATATATATATATATATATACATACACACATGTATATATATATATATATATATATATATATATATATATATATATATATATATATATAATATATATATATATATATATATATATATATATATATATATATTGTGGACATCAACAAAATGAGTTCATACATAGTTTCCAGCGAATGTGGATGATTAAGAAGAGGATTAACCTATTTTGTTGATTTGGATACGTCTAACTCAAAGGAAATTTCAAGGTAGTCGAAAAGCGCCTTACCGTATATGCATGTACATATTTCTATAAATAACAAAACTATAAATATCAAAATCTGCTCTTCTACGGTTGTACTAAGCTAGGTATTAGTAACTTTGTAAAGATATCTTGGCTTCGTTGCTAAGCCCTAGATAAGGCGATCACCTGCCGTCATGTTGCTTAATAAAACTGGTGTGTATAGTGGAGACATTCAATTCCTGCACCATTCAACCGGACGTATGCCAATGCCTGGTTGTAAAAACACCTATACGTAAAATGTCAAAATATAGACAAAACACACCGATGACCTATGAGGCTTGTGAATCAAACTTACATTCAGTTGTGAGGTCATCCATGCATTCATGACCTGGAAACTTTGTGGCCATCGGGCATGCGGTCGTGTAGTATGTCCGGGCTGCCCATGCATTTAATACAGTAATTGGATGTCGGAACTGTAAAGAACGAGTCCGTCAACCAGCCATTTTGCATGCTAGTATTTCTATGTGTATGTTTATTGACGGTCAGTCAAAAATCATATAACAATGATATAAAGTGCTTTTTTATTATGACATAGGTATATAGCAGACAATATTACTCGCCATATAAAAGGTTAGGGAAGATATAACAATAAGGCGAAACATGTAGGTACATACTTGCCCAACATAAAAAGAGAATACAGTACATAGCAATCTCGCACTTTACGAATAGAATTAGTAAATAATTGAAATTATGTTGAAATATACTATAAAAAGAGAATACAGTACATAGCAATCTCGCACTTTACGAATAGAATTAGTAAATAATTGAAATTATGTTGAAATAAAGTGTTATAATCTGCACGTAAGCGTTCAATTGAGTTAATATTTATATGTGTGAAGTACTGAGTTAAAAATTATCCAGCAAGGTTTTAGACTTATATTACACCTAAAGAAACTTAGCCACAGCATTCGTTTCCAAGCGCTGATAGATCACTTTCAAAGCATTTTTAAGGTGGCTTGTGCGGTTAATTTTTGAATACAGGACCATTTTGAGATTATGACTTACTTTTAAATCCTACACTATTTCCTTACATTTAGACCAACTCTGAATGGCTAGGCCATCGCTGAGCAGAAGATCACTTTCACATAATTTTCAATGTGGCATAAGGGTTTAATTTGTGAGAAAGGGTAATTTTGAGATATTACAAAATTGAAGCCTGCACCCTTTTCATAAATATCAGCCCCACCATTACTAAGGTGAAATATCATTGAACACATTTTATCAAGAAATACCAGGGACCATGGCAGAGGATTTACTTTTAGCTAGGGCACGTTTTCTGTTCATTTTCTTTGTATTGAATTTCATCAAAACTTTGGTTGCGTTAAACATATCTTAATTATCAAATGTTACCAGAGTTTCACATTTTAGATGAAATGTATGTATATCTTTTGACTACGACTCTCGTCGTACACACACACAAACATATATATATATATATATATCCAATATATATATATATATATATATATATATATATATATATATATATATATATATATATTATATATATATATATATATATATATATATATATATATACATACACACATGTATATATATATATATATATATATATATATATATATATATATATATATATATATATATATATATATATACATACACACATGTATATAATATATATATATATATATATATATATATTATATATATATATATATATATATATATATATTATATATATATATATATATATATATATATATTGTGGACATCAACAAAATGAGTTCATACATAGTTTCCAGCGAATGTGGATGATTAAGAAGAGGATTAACCTATTTTGTTGATTTGGATACGTCTAACTCAAAGGAAATTTCAAGGTAGTCGAAAAGCGCCTTACCGTATATGCATGTACATATTTCTATAAATAACAAAACTATAAATATCAAAATCTGCTCTTCTACGGTTGTACTAAGCTAGGTATTAGTAACTTTGTAAAGATATCTTGGCTTCGTTGCTAAGCCCTAGATAAGGCGATCACCTGCCGTCATGTTGCTTAATAAAACTGGTGTGTATAGTGGAGACATTCAATTCCTGCACCATTCAACCGGACGTATGCCAATGCCTGGTTGTAAAAACACCTATACGTAAAATGTCAAAATATAGACAAAACACACCGATGACCTATGAGGCTTGTGAATCAAACTTACATTCAGTTGTGAGGTCATCCATGCATTCATGACCTGGAAACTTTGTGGCCATCGGGCATGCGGTCGTGTAGTATGTCCGGGCTGCCCATGCATTTAATACAGTAATTGGATGTCGGAACTGTAAAGAACGAGTCCGTCAACCAGCCATTTTGCATGCTAGTATTTCTATGTGTATGTTTATTGACGGTCAGTCAAAATCATATAACAATGATATAAAGTGCTTTTTTATTATGACATAGGTATATAGCAGACAATATTACTCGCCATATAAAAGGTTAGGGAAGATATAACAATAAGGCGAAACATGTAGGTACATACTTGCCCAACATAAACATACATATAAGACTTAAGGTCTCTATAACGCTTTAGGTCCATATACTAAAACAAGAATAGCCTATCAATATCCAAAAAGATGAGATCCTGCTACACATACGAATTCGCATTGTGTGTGCAATTCTCAAAACATAATCAGAGGAGATTCTTTGATAACAATCTCAGGGACTTAAGGTCTCTACATAGCTTTAAATACTGAAACGTTCCAAAACAAAAGCAATGCTAGTGAGGGCCAAAGTGGGGTAAGGCTTTTGCTGAACATAGATTCCAACTACTACAGGCCTGACGAGATATGCTTGACAATGACCTACTCCTTTTGTGCAGTTTTTAGTATAGCAAAACATTTTACAAGTACGTTTTCCAGCCAGACCCAGGGTCTATTTTCAGTGGCAGACCATTCAAGTAGTAGTAGTAGTAGTAGTAGTAGTAGTAGTAGTAGTAGTAGTAGTAGTAGTAGTAGTAGTAGTAGTAGTAGGAGGAGGAGTAGTAGTACTAATAGTAGTAGTAGTAGTAGTAGTAGTAGTAGTAGTAGTAGTAGTAGTAGTAGAAGCAGCAGCAGCAGCAGCAGTAGTAGTAGTAGTAGTAGTAGAAGTAGAAGTAGTAGTAGTAGTAGTAGTAGTAGTATCCTTATTGACTGTACTCGAATGTACAAAATACTCTATAGATATTACACTTTACTTTAAGGACTCCACAACCTATGCCACTTACCAGTTCTTTGGGTACCATGAAACATCTCTTCCTAAGTGTCAAAAGGGTAAGTTAATACTCTAATGGTGTCAGAAGATTGACAACGCTAGTACGTCAGAATGCAATTGCCATAACCCCTAAATTACATGACTACAATGCCGACATTTAATTGCTGCACTAAATGCCTGGGAAGCCCAGGCTTAATACCCGACCGCACCCCGATTGCCACCCAGTTTCCTGGCATGGATGCATTGATGACCTGACAACTGAACGTAGCTTTTGATTTGCAAACAACGTGGGTCATTTATATTTATATATTTATTGGGCTTATGTTTTGACATGTTGTCCATGGGTATTTGTTCAACCAGTTACTGGCGGACACCCGGTCGACTGGTGTGGGAATTAAATGTCTACACTGTAACTACCTCTGGGTATTTACCGACCATTGTTATTCACTCCAGATTTCCAGATGTAAGCTTTAACATTCCATTCAGTATGGCATGGTTCTACATAATCCATATATACTTAAGTGATCACCTCCATACGGCAATTAGCACCACCTATTATGAACAGCAGAAACTCAAATGGAGCATAAAACGAACTGAAGTCAACAACACTTAAGGTAGCTTAGGTAAACTTCTGACTCAGCTTTTTCATCTACCCTGCTTGTATATTCCCATTTAACCTATAGGGTCCTAACCTATATAGATACAACGTGTTTATTTCCAAAAGGCTGTCTGATGAAGAATACATTAAGCATTACAATAGTGCCCTCATAGCAGGGTGTAAGATATAAGCTTTACCGTACATTCTGCGTCATCTACCAAGATTTCTTTCGTATACCCATGCCATAGTGAACAATGTAAGAAATCCTTACACTAAAGAATGTATTCTGTAGTTGTCTCCAGTTGTCTAGTTCGGTTGTCTTCAAAATTCTACATCCAAAACTTCCCTCCAAAAAACAGTATTCTTCTTTGTTGTCACTGTGTATTAGTCCCGGTCACTATTTTTCTGCTATCTCATTGGTTGAAAATAGGTCATACTATTCTATCAGTTTTGCGCAACCGAAGTAAAAGTTAAAAAGGAAGGAAGGAAGGTTTGGGGTTTTACGTCGCTTTGAACAGCTTAGGTCATATCGTGACGAGATAGAAACCCAGAACAAGGAAGGAATTACCTTATCTTTATGAATAGTTCCAAAGGGTCTTTCAGTTTCAGAAAGACCATAGAAAGTCTGCACATTTATTTATCTCATTGGTTGAAAAAAGGTCATACCCATAATTTATATAGTCCTAACAATTGTGTTTCTCCATAATGGGCATGATACTTGATATTGAAATCAACATATATACAAAGTACATATATTCGTGAGAATTCACGACAAATGCTCTGTAACAAGCTCGTTTTTTGATACCCCAAATCCTCAACTCAAACTATCAAGCAATCTATTGAAAATTTATATCTGAGTTTAGGAATAGTAAAGCTGGACGGTTTCACCCGGATATTGTATCTTTCGACTTATATGAATTTTACAAGTCCAAAAATGAGTAAAAAAGAAGAGAATAACACACTCATTAAACCTCAAACCCCATTTAAAATCAAAACCCTTTCTTTGAGTCATTTAGCAGAAGGAAAAACGACTCTGAACACAAACATCAACCCATTTCCGAAGTGGGGGAAAGTATTCAGAATGCCACCAACGTCTTTGCCTCAAATATTTTGTAAAATCGTTCTTAATTCCAAAGTTATTATTCATAGTGTCATAGGTCCAGAAGACCTTTTAGGTAAACCCTTATTGGATTAAAGATAATATATTGGGAATGGAAAGGTCTTTGTTGCATACTTTGATATAACCAAGGCTTTTTATAGCGCCTGAATCGATGGTCTATTCTATCAGTTTCGCACAAT
>OZ012701.1:4948800-4981300 GCA_963942565.1 Maea johnstoni
GTACATACTTGCCCAACATAAACATACATATAAGACTTAAGGTCTCTATAACGCTTTAGGTCCATATATTTAAACAAGAATAGCCTATCAATATCCAAAAAGATGAGATCCTGCTACACTTAGGAATTTTCATTGTGTGTGCAATTCTCAAAAAATAATCAGAGGAGATTTTTTGATAACAATCTCAGGGACTTAAGGTATCTACATAGCTTTAGAAACTGAAACTTTCCAAAGCAAAATCAATGCTAGTATGGGCAAAAGTGGGGTTTATGAATAGTAAAGCTGGACGGTTTCACCCGGATATTGTATCTTTCGACATATATGAATTTTTACAAGTCCAAAAATGAGTAAAAAAGAAGAGAATAACACACTCATTAAAACCTCAAACCCCATTTAAAACCAAAACCCTTTCTTTGAGTCATTTAGCAGAAGGAAAAACGACTCTGAACACAAACATCAACCCATTTCTGAAGTGGGGGACAGTATTCAGAATGCAATTAACGCCTTTCCCTCAAATATTTTGTAAAATTGTTCTTTATTCCAAAGTTATTTTTCATAGTGTCATAGGTTCAGAGGACCTTTTATGGAAGTTCTTACGCATTAATGGATTAAAAATAATATATTGGGAATGGAAAGGTCTTTGTTGCATACTTTGATAAAACCAAGGCTTTTTATGGCGTCTGAAGCGGTGATATATTCTATCAGTTTCGCACAATCGAAGTATAAGTTTAAAAGGAAGGAAGGATGGTTTGGGGTTTTATGTCGCTTTCAACAGCTTAGGTCATATCGTGACGAGATAGAAACCCAGAACCAGGAAGGAATTACCTTCTCATTATGAATAGTTCCAAAGGGTCTTTCAGTTGCAGAAAGACCATGCACATTTATATAGCGACCAGGCCAACCCGCTATTTTGGGGACCCAGCGGAGACTCACGCTTGGGAGTCAGGTGTCGTAAAGACTAGGCCAAGAAGGATCCCTAGTAAAAGTAAAGCGTGGAGGTTATTATATAAAACTTATAAAGACTTTTGGTGTAGGGTCAGATTAGGCGGTATGATGTCAAAATGGTACCCTATGAAGAGCGGTATACATCTTATCCCATCTGAAGGGTATCAGGACAATATCCCCCCGGACAATATCCCCCTGGACAATATCCCCCAAACAATATCCCCCCAGGATAACACCCCCCCCCCCCCGAACATTATCCCCCTGGAAAATATCCCCCCAGGACAAACCCCCCCCCCCCCCCCCACCTGGACAAAATCCCCCCCGTTCCAATACCCCCCCCCCCCCCTGGACAATATCCCCCCAGATGATATATCTAGTAAAACATGTGTTAGTAAAAAAATATCTTATTTTAATTCCAGTGTTTTAAATTATCCTAAAACATGTGTTCGTAAAAAGATTTTTAAAAATTAAAAACTTCCAGTGTTTTAAATCATCCTAAAATATGTATTAGTACAATTTTTCTTTAATTCCAGTGTTTCAAATTATACTGAAATGTGTTGGTAAAAAGGAATAAAAAAATTAAGAACAATTCCAGTGTTTTAAATTATCCTAAGACATGTGTTAGTAATTTGGGGGGGGGGGGGGGTGGGGGAATTCCAGTTTATGAATAAAATAAGGATAATTTAAAACACTGGAATTGTTTTTGATTATTTATTTTTTTACTAACACGTTTGAGAATAAACACTGGAATTCTTTTTATTTTTTTTTATCAACACATGTTTTAGGATAATTAAAAACACTGGAATTTCTTTTTAAAAGAAATTACTAACACATGTTTTACTAGAGATATCATCCGGGGGGATATTGTCCGGGTGTGATATTGTCAGGGGGATATTGGAATGGGGGGATTTTGGCTGTGGGGATTTTGAGATTCGATGAATAATTTGTGGTATGCTGTTTATACTCAGATATAACCCTGAGTCCAGTCGGCTATATGGATGATTTGTCTGTCTGTTCACTGTATAGATATGATTTAGACCGAGTGTTGAGGATAGTATACGAAAACTCCTGTAGGTGGTGTTACACTTATAATGCAACAAAAAGTGTGGTGATGGTGTACGATGTGATAAAGAGGGAAACCAGGAATGGGGTGAAGTACTGTATAACTGGTTAATTTGGCGTGGTTTGTGATTTGGCGTTTTTTGGCGAATGCCCATCAACGCCAAATTTAAGATCGCATAAAAATATGTCTACATAAAAATGGCGTTGTTCTGACTGCTCCAGACGCCAAAATAAATACAGGGAAAATACTTTTTTGAAAAAAAAAAACGCCAACTTAAGTACACGCCAAATTAACAAGTTTTATTATAGAAACTTTTTTCAGGGGAAAGACAGAGTAAAAGAAAGGTTAGAGTATGACCATGTGTGATAAAGAATTGTCTATATGGTAATTTCTCTAGCAGGACAGATAAAAGAATAAGCAGAGGTTAGAGACAGCGTGCTAAGCAAGGGGTAGGAGAGCCTCATAATGTTATTGGAAGTATTGGCCTTAGGAAAAGGGGATTATGTATGACCGTCTTTACGACAATCTTTTGGAATTTCGTTTTTCGTCACATTTGTGCCAATTATGGCTAATTCGTGACTAGCCAGTTGTAAGTAGTGGAGGAAACCGGAGTACCCGGCGAAAACCACCGCCTAGCCCCAAGTCACTGGCAACTTTCTCACATGGCCAGGCTGGCATTCGAACCTAGGCAGTGGTGAGAGACATCAATCATTTGGATAATCAAAATCCTGATAGTTACTTATGGAAACGAGCTGTGGGGGATGGATGGGGGTGAGATAGAAAGCCTGAGGATATTTCAGTCAAAGGTTTCAAAAGAAAGCCTCTGGGATAGATGAGTATAGATAAATGCATATGGGTGAAGAAAATGCTCTTCCTGGGGTATCTTATGGCGCAGAGGAATGACGACATATCTATTAAGGTTAAGCCCCATTCTCACATTCACGACTTCCGCCACGACCATGCCGATCTAGCGAATAGACCGAGCTATACGTTTCTAGCACGCTTTTATGCAAATTTTTCAGTTTTTTTTTAAAGAGGACTGTTAATCGACCACCATACGATTGCCATACGATGGTCGGCGATTGACGGCGATAGAGTCACGACTGTTATTGGACATGTATACGTTCATTCAAGACTTATCCCGCATGTAGTTGTATTTATGAAGACCGTTATACGATGCTCATACGTATACCCCGACTATCATACGCTACTCATACGACTTAAATACATGGCCTACGTGTCTAAATTCAGGGTTGCCCTTTCCCGGCCAGTATATAAGGGGGGTGGGGAGCCTCATTTTTTGAAGGAGTAGAAGAAAATGGATCCTGTGCAACAACGTCTTTTGCTAGCAGAAGAAATCAATCTCCTTGCAGCTATTGCTGTAGTGTATGTCCGGCGAGCCAATAGAAGGAGGCAGAGAAGAGGAAGAGGACGGAAGACCTGTTGGGTCAAGCCATGGTTGCTGAGGAGGCCTATCTTTGGACAGTACGAGCATCTACTCCAGGAGTTAAATAGGGAGGATGTCCGGGGATTCAAGAACTTCCTGCGTATCCCCCCAGAGCTGTTCCATGAGATGGTGGAGAGGGTCGGGCCTCTTATAGAGAAAAAGGACACCTTCTGGCGTAAGGCACTCGATCCTGGCCTGAAGATTGCCATAACGCTTCGGTACCTGGCAACAGGTGACTCATACAAGAGCCTGCAATATGGTTTCAGGGTTGCAGTTAATACCATCTGCAACTTCATCCCCACCACCTGCCAGGCTATCATTGAGGCATACATGGAGGAGTGTCTACAGTCGCCGATGACCGCTGCGGCTTGGGAGGAAGTGGCTGAGGGATTCTCAAGAAGATGGAACTTTCACAACTGCCTCGGTGCAGTTGACGGCAAACATGTGGCAATACGATGCCCTGGTAACAGTGGAACATTCTACTACAATTATAAGGGGTTCCACTCCATTGTGCTTATGGCGGTAGTTGACGCCAACTACAAGTTCATCTATGTCGACATCGGGGCGAATGGTATCTGCTCGGACGGGGGAGTATTTAGAGTGACAGGCTTATGCAAGGCCGTTGAAGGAGGAAGAGCAGGAATCCCACCTCCAACATCACTTCCGAATGACGATCAGCCCATTCCATATGCATGCGTCGGAGATGATGCCTTTGGGCTCAGGACCTGGCTGATGAAGCCGTTCCCTCATCACGGCCTCAGCAACTCCAAGCGAATCTTCAACTACCGTCTGTCCAGGGCCCGCAGAGTGGTAGAGAATGCCTTCGGGATCCTGTCTCACAGGTAACTATTTGATAAATAGTATGAATGTTGTATGTAATGAAATAACACTTCTCTTTCTTTTTCAGATTATGATGTATGCAAACATCTTTGGTGCAGAAGACATATAATTGTTTTGAACTAATGTTGTATTTAAAAGCTTTTTAAAGATTATGCTATATTTAAAATTTTCAGATTCCGATGTCTCCTCACATCGATGATGCCGATGCCAGAACGTGTGGAGGGAATGGTCATGGTTTGCTGCATCCTGCATAATCTGATGCTCACCCGATACCCAAACATTGGCGGATGTGGACCGGACATTGAGGACCCCCAAACACACCAAGTCATCGCTGGAACATGAAGAGACAATGAGGCTATGGTCGGTCTACAGGCTATGGGTAGGAACACTATGAGCGCCGCTGGGAAGCATCAACGCAACTACCTGATGTCCTACTACAACTCACCTGCTGGCAGTGTTCCCTGGCAGGAGGACATGATATAAGGTAAGGTTGTTTCATAATTATTTATTATTGGGGACATATAGAAATGCACATTAAATAATACATAGTAGGTTTCACATACTAAATAATTATTTATTGTACATTTCTAGGAAAAAATGAACAGAAGCAAGTATTACTGTATGTCAGTGGTGAATGGTGTTTATTACAATCAACAACTGTAGTTACATATGCACATTTGTGCAATAAATTCACCATCCAAAAGATAAACAAAATTATGGCACCCGAATTATTCCGAAGAACATCCCATGATTGTGGGAACAATAAACTTTAAAATATGTACAAAAACATGGTCATCACAACATTTCAACAAACCAAAATATATCAGTTCTAAGGCACTTCTGTTAACAACTTGCCAATATGGCCAAGCACTACTCAAACAATGATGCTATATTCCTACCAAAGTCTTCTGGTTCAGTGACAGTGGGTGCAGCTAATGGCACAGGTTGTGCAAATGGTGGTGAAGGACCGGGTGGAATATCTCCGTGATGTCTGTATGATGCTGAGCTGGAAGTGCTGGGCATGGGGCACAGTGGCGTGTATGTCCGCCCAACAGAGTCCTGGGAGGGTGGTCGAAAAGCTCTTGGTTGCTGCAACTGATGGTGATGATAGTGCTCGAATGGGCGCTGTGCAGGGGGATTCCTTGAGCGCGAGATGTAGCTGTTGATCAGTTGCTGTGACTCTAAGGAGTAGTCCAGCCACAACTCCGGTGAGATATGCTTGCACAATGTCTCGATGTGCGAACAGTATTGGTGCACAGTTTCCTCATGAGGGGTCTTCGATGGGGCTGTCACATCGACAGCAGCTGTCGCCTGGTCGGCACGTCTGATGAGCTGAAATACATAATTGAAATGTATAAACTATATGAAAAGATATCAATAACCTTGATTTCCAGTGAATGCATCTGTAAAGGAAAGGGAAGAAATAGTGTGTTATATATGTCATTTCCTTAGGTAACCTAAAAAAAGGAATAAATTAGAATAAGATTATTATCGATAACCTTTCACCTGAAATGAAATTGGTAAGGCATTTCTTAATACAACATTCATTTTTATGTTTATAATTACCTTGTTGAGTAGTTCGGTTTCCTGAGTGTCTGTCTCGCCACTCGTGTTAAGGCTGCGCTTCCTCTTAGGGCCTGCCTTCTGTGGACCTGTAGATGTCGGAGTTGAACTGCTCTGTGGCTGTGTGGATTCGGCATCCGACGGCACCTCACTAGCATCCACCTCCTCATCGATACCGCCTGTGGTCTTGGGAGGATCATACTGAAAATATATGAATAAAATACATGTTCAAATAAATGACAAAATTTCATTTTCATTTGTTGCAGCTCCCACAATAGGAGGTGAATGGAATGGATGTAAATGGAGGTGATGGCAATCAAGCAACAGCAAACAATAGATGATGACAATCAAGAACTCGGAATGGATCTAAATGTTCACTATACTAGACATTGCGACAATCAATACAGACTTAGAATTTTAGATATCATGATGTATATAACAGTGAAGACAATATATAAATAAATGAAATCCTACAATTGATCTAGTGTTTGTTGGTTTATTTTTTCTTTCATGACTATACAATATAGATTTAGATTTTATAATGCTTACCACTTTGGTGTTTGAGCGAGTTGGGCACCTCCTGATGTGGTCCTTGAGGAAGCTGAAGTTGTCTAGGACGAACTGGTCCCTCTCCGTAAGTTCCTTAGAACCTTGCCCTGACTTCCCTGAGTTGGTCAATCGGCCGAAGCGTGTCCGCATCGAGTCAAAGAACATCTTCAGCTGGTTGTCTGAAAATAAATAAAATATTACATAAGCATTTGACAAGGATTTAATATATATAATATTCAAATTTACACTGCTTTTGCTCCATCTATTATAAACCTGTAAACAGAAGAAATTGAAACTATTTTAGAACTTTATTCTGCAACATAAAGTGTAGTTAGTACATGGGAATGATTACACATTACAACATGCATAGATAAAGCCAAGCATTGATTACACAAAATAGGAAGCAATATATGAAGGTCAAATGTAGGTACACACATTTCCAGTATATATTTTATTAGAGCAAATGAGGACATACCAATATGAAACCGATGGATTATATTTAATTATTACTACCCTTATCAGACTTAGGAGATACATGTTGCACATTGTTATTATTATTATTTATCAACTTTGTACTTACATGTAGCTGGGGGGTCCAAGGATGCAGCCTTGTCTCCCATAACTCTCTCCTTCTTCGCCGAATCCTTGTATAACTTCAGCTTCCGGTTGTAGAACATGGGCTGGCCCCCAAACCATTCTGCCAACTCTGCCTCCTGCTCATCACTGAAGGTGTAGGTCTGGATGTGGCGCCCTCTACTCTTCTTCCCTGCATCTGTAGGTTTCGGTCTCTCCGGCTCTTGATGCATACTTTCGGGAGGTGGCGATGGCCCAGCTGGACTGACCGGCTCCTCCTCAATGGCCCCTTGTGGTCCTCCCTCCTCTTCATCATCCTCAGAATCTGGCTCCGAAGCCTCAGGGGATGGGGAGTCTGCTTTGGGGTATGCCTTCATCTGTGCCTTGGTGAGTATCCTCTTCTTGAAGTGGGTCTCACCCGGCTTGGAGGACGTTTCGGCGGTTTCGGCGGTTGATAGGTGCCCATCCTTTGGTTGAGGACTGTCCTGAACCTTATCTACCTCGACGACCAGTTTCTTCTTCAAGTTTGCAGCTTTAGGAGCGTCTTTCCTCGATGTTTTGCGTGGCCGCCCCATGCTCGTAGCGAACTGTCTGCTACTGTCATGGCGGCCAGTTCCGGTCACGTGACTGCTTTTTTTGATTACCAATAGCAGTCGTATAAGAGTCCGGGAAAGCGTATAGGTAACCAATAGCTAGCGTATGGCAGTCCTGTACAGTCGTATGCAACTTTCCCACGGTTTTGCATTCGTTTGACGCCGATGTCTATACGACTGCTATACGCTATCCAAGACCTTCATACGCTGTTGCCGACCTTCATACGCTCCTCATACGCTACCTATTGGCACCTACTTGTATGTGGAGGCGTCGCCGATCGGCTACGACTGTTTTGAAATTTTCAAAACAGTCGTGGCCGACGCTGACTTCAATACGACTCGTGCCGACTATCCAGACTGCCATACGCTTACATAATATTTTTTGCAGACTCACCACGATCGACCAGGACTCCTGAGTCCTGGTAGGTCGTGGCCGTGAGTCGTGAATGTGAGAATGGGGCTTTATGCTTATAGTGAAAAAATAGTCACAGCTGAAAGGAATGAACATGAATGACCTATATTCTAAACCTAAACACATGCAAGGTTCTTTGATATGTGTATTAGGAAGATACAAACTGGATGATATCTCAATAAAAGCGAATGGAGTAAAACGATATGGTCTAGAGTGTGGGCTATGGGGGATGAATAATATGACATTATGGGTGGGAAGCTAGACAAGGGACTAATGTGATTGATTAGCCATACTAGATTAGCCGTAGAAGAAGAGATGATGAATGACTTTGAGGTGATGTCTAGTCTAGTATGTAATGAAAACTACCTGAAAGCTAATGACTATAGACTTTAAAAAAAGCATCTATCCTGAGTAGAATTTGTTCAGAATGTGATCTAGGTATTGAGGAGAATGTGTTGCATTAATAAGAGAAGAGATGTTTGACAAAATCTGTTAGATCACGGTGCCTGGTGTGGCAGATATTATGAGTGATGCACAACAAGTCATTTATACACAGATGGGGAAACATTCACAAGATACTGTATAACTGGTTGATTTGGAGTGGTTTTTAATTTGGTGTTTTTTTGGCAGATGCTCATCTATTCCAAATTAAAGATGGCATAGAAATACAGTTTATTTCCTTTTGAGGCACCTGTGGGGAGCTGTGGTCTGCAAATATATCCGCAAGCATAGCGTGAATTTCACCCATTGGAGGTACCGGCTGAAACAAAGAAAAATCGATGCAATAACTTCACAAATCAATTACAATATGATACATTGGTAACTTATGAATAAGTTACTAAGGTATCATATTATAATTTGCACACTTACCTGTCCAATTTTGGGGAAACTCTTGCCAGGTTATGAAGCTATTGATACATCACTTAATACATCACCACACGCCCGATTGCCACCCAGTTTCCTGGGAATGGATTCATGGAAGACCTCAAAACTGAAGGTAGCTTTGATTCGCAAGCTACGTGGGTCATTGATATGCTTGGCTTATTTTAAACATGTTTCCATGGGTGCCTGTCAACCAGGCACTGGCAGGCGTCCGGGCGACTGGTGCAGGAATTAAAACTTAAAACCGAAATCTGCCATTCAGACCTTTTCCATGGCGGACAACACATTGGGAAGGCAGAGTCAGTCGAGAAATAGGAAGAGATGGGTAATTGTTTTTGCCTGTTTTCTCGCCAAATTTGCGTGCGGCATGATTGTCTACGCAATGCCTTTTGTTTACCAAGAACACCTGACGAGGTTTGGCCAATCAGCGGCCGTGACGTCTGGGCCTCTTTCTCTCTTCAAGGGTCTTGGCTATTTCCTAGGTAAGTGACCAATGTTGAGAATACGTGTCTACAAAACTACATATAAAGAATAGGACCAAACGTGCATTTTTACGAAGCATAATTTTGGCATACTTTAATAGAGCAGTTGTAAATCAACCTCACATGCCTTTTTGATAGAAACCCACCAAGCATCAAATATCACAAAGGAGACACAATGCTATTGAAATGCGTCTACTCTCTAATTAGTGAACACAATTAAATGTATATATATATATATATATATATATATATATATATATATATATATATATATATATATATATATATATATATATATATATATATATATATATATATAAATATATATATATATGTATATATATATATATGTATATATATATATATATATATATATATATATATATATATATATATATATATATATATATATGTGTGTGTGTGTGTGTGTGTATATATATTGCAATGTAGAAAATAACTGAATCATAAGCTGGATGAAAATAAAGTATTTATTCATTTTGTTACCTATGTAACGAATCAGTATAGACATGACAAATACAATACATCAATAAATGGTCAGGGATATAAAAACTTGATCTGTTTTAATAAATCAGCCAGCATAATCAATGCTGCTCACTGTTAAAACACAACTTATAATAGTCATAAAATGATTTTACATATTAAGCAAGTGTCATTCATTTAATAATAATTGTTTATGTGTTAGAGGCATATCCTAAGTTATGACATATATTGGCAGATTTATAGTTCAACAGTTAGCCTTACAGAATATTGAACTACTTATATTAACACAATAATATCCTGTTTAACTAACACCTTGTGAGGATGTCCTCAACAGAGCGGCGTCAGAGTGTCAAGTGCATGTAATAAATGGGAGGGTGGGAGGGATTTTTGTAGATTATTTCTAGAAGATAATCCAATATTTGGTTGACACTTTTAGGTGTATTTCCTAACAGAGTACAAGGTTCCCAGGAATGAATGACTGTTCAGACAAATGCTGGGAAGGCTTACATGTAAGAACAACTAATTAAGACCCTAGGAGAATATGAATATTGGCTGGTTAAAGGAGAATTCCACTATGAATATAACATTGGCTCCACTAAATGAGTTGTTTTTCACTGTCCATCCTGGCCCAATGTTGAATAGCCATCTTGCTGCTAAATCCTTCTTTTCTGGGTTAATCCTTGGGCTAGAAATTGAGAAAAAGGAAATCCCATTTCCTTTTCCCTTGTCAGATCTGTTGTAGTATCCAAAAAACACTACAAATGACCATTTTCACAACATTGTTGTCATGGTTTCATGTGTGATGCTGGGTGCTGTACATACAGGAAGTGCAACTATGATAGCCTGGACTTCCTGTCAGATGTAGAGTTGCAGTCCATTGTGGGATACAGTAGCTCCCATGGTCTTAAGTGTAATGGCTGGTTGAGGGGTGGCAATTAAGTGCAATTTCACAGGTAGGGAAGCCAAACAGTATTTAAGTGAACAGGGACTGTAAAGTACACAGAATATCAAAGTAAGTTCTCAGCATAAAATAGCCTGAAGGTGTAATTGTCCTTTAAGTATTTATCACTGAAGAAATATCTCGCAAAGAAACATACTTGACCCTCCCCCACCGGGCATGCCAGGACAAATAACACCTATGGTAATGTAAACAAAACTATGTCACCTCATATGGTTGATATACCTGACACTATGGCTTTAAAAGAATTTTATCAAGTGTTTTGACTATTGAAAAAAACATTTGTTGGTTCATCAAATGTGATATTTTTATATATATATATATATATATATATATATATATATATATATATATATATATATATATATATATATATATATATATATATATATATATATATTAAGGTGCTTTTGATGAAGTGTGGTTTATGGATAAGCTTTTTTGATGTATCGTTTGCAAATTTTCCTCCACCGGCTAATACCATAACCATGCACATGTTAATTAACCTGTTCATAACTGTCGCATACTGTAGAACATGAACTTTGCCTGTGTGTTTATATATAGTGTACATAGCGTCTGGTGCCGCTTCGCTATATATAAAAACGCTGTACTTTTGATTTTTTTTTAGCCACTGATGGCGCTGACGTCAATATGACGGCCCCCTTTGAAGCAAGAATTGGAGGTTTCTTGTGCAGGCGCTATTTTCTTTTAGTGGTGGCCGCTAAATAGCGCCACTAGTAAATCTAATAGAAGATACATAGCCCTGCTGAAACCCTTTTTCAAAATCGGTTTCTGGGCTTGTGGACTAGCTCCTGATTCCATTGAATTAATTAACATTCCATTTTAAAACCAAAAAACAACAACAAATGGCACCTTTAGCATTCCTTTAGCACAGGCATTTGACACACTTTCAGGGGACGCCATTTTCGTTTTAGCTAGATGGCGCCACTAGTACAAACATGAAGCATACGTAACCCTTCTTGAACCATTCTTTTTGTGTGTTTTTCTGGCCTTGGGAAGCAAAAGACATGTTAAAAAAGCAAAGAAAATCATTGTGATCTGTTTTGATTGTTTATTTTCCAAAAATTACACTTAATAAAACCTGATATGGCCCCTTTGTTGTGCCACCATGGATAGGGTTCATAGCCCCATTTCCTTTGTTTAACCCTTTGTTTGTAAATACGGGCGAAAGAGAGAATGCTCAATCAAACTGCTGCTGAGCAAGCATTCTCTGCTCAAATAAGTTCGTCTTTTTGCGACAGATGGCGCTGTCAGCGGCTGTGGCTACGGTAAAGAGACACTAATATAAAGATACGTTATGATGCAAAACTCCCCAATTCGCTATACTTGGGACACGCGTGAATTTCGTGTTCTACAGTAAGAGATGTCACAAAATGATTGTTATTAATGGAATCTCGGGAATAGCTATATAAGGTATATTCTAAACCATAGCAAGTTTTGGCAACAGTCACAAAACATGACTGTTTCTGAAATTGCACTCTATGCTCAGTTTAAGTCTAAGTGTATAGTTATGGATTTTTTTGGGTCAGTAAAACATTACCCAAAATTTTGCTAGATGTGACTGACATAGCTAAATTCCACTGGGTCTTACAATTACCCTTAACTTGAAATATGTAATCTTGCTATATCTAGCTGAAGTATATTTCCATTGTTTTCTAATTGAAAATGGCTTTTGTTGTATTGAAAACATCTCCATCAGAAATTATTCATACATTTATTCCTTTCTATTTTGCAGCTCCTCTTGGTAAAGATCTCATCAAACGGACCTCGCAGAGAATCGTTGCTACCATTGGTGGATGTTTGATGGGTGGAGGATTTGTCCTTGCTGCTTTTGCTGAGAGCATTGGTGTTGTGTACCTGGCCTTCTTCATCTCAGGTAAGTTTTCTATTACAATATACCCACAAGTTTTACTCTATAGGTCTTATGCAGCAAAATAGGGGTTCCATGGAAAGACCTTAATGAATTTTGAAGATTTGGTAGGTCTTACTCAGTTTCGGAGGAGAAATGAAAGAGAGATATGAGGAGAAACGCGAGAAAAATGTCTCCAATTTTTCTGCGCCCGTTTTTAAGGTATTTGATAGTTTGTTAGGATTTACGTCACTTTCATCAGAAAGGTCTGGCAGGTTGCGTACAAAAAGATTATCCATCTCAGAAGAAAATACCCAAGCAGGGCAATACCGCCTTCACTACCTTAGGTAATATCACTACAAGGCCGCTTATATCTGCATACTGTAAATCTGGAAATAAGTGTGTGTGTGTGTGTGTGTAATTAGTGCGTTTTTTGCGTCACACACAATGCGTACTTATTACAAGAAGCCAAAGATTCATAGGTTTAGTTCAGTATTCATCCACTAGATGGCGCCATTAACATTACATTGAAACGAAGGTACTGTAAGAATTTCAACAGTGTTAAGGGGTGGAATGGGGAAATAATCAAGATAACACAATTAAATTGTTTATATCACGCAAATTATACTCAGATAGCAAAATTTATTCAATCTAACAATGTAAAAAGCACAGTATTGAAAGCATTTTTGATATTGGTATGTAGCAAGGTGGGAACATTTACTAGCTTTGTGTGTAAGTTCAGCAAACGTATGTGTGTGACTGTGTACTGGTTTCACACACCAGAGCTTTCCAGGTCACTTGCAAGTGACCAGTCCGGTCTGTTGGCCATGACAACCAGCTTTAAAATAGCAACAGATGCACTACTTGCAATTGAGTGTCTTCCCTGCTACCTGCTACCTTAGATGACCAAACACAAGAGCTACTTCACCAGCTGCTAACCAGTGGCAGTTCCTTTTATAAAATGAAATGTCTTAAGTATAGTAGTAAAAGCATAAAAACAAGCATAGCGTTTAGTAGTTGAGTTCCGATGCTATACAATAGATGGCGCTTCTAAAATGGTAAGAAACGCAAAGATAAGAAGTAGCTAAAATCTGAAAATGAGAAAACCGAAAAATGTTATGACACACTCAATACCAGATTTACAGTAACAACCAGTCTTAACCTTATTTGAGTATTTCAGCAGAGACCCAAACACACTTCGGAATGTAAGAGATGTAGGCTTTAATATATGTAACCTTCTCAAAATGACCCTTTATTTGCAAATTAATCCCAAAGGCCGCTGTGAAAAAAAGAGTAGGAAAAGGATTGGCAATGTTGTGGTCTTAACTTACATGTATTAAAAGTTGTGTTCTTACCTTTCAGGTGTAGGGTATTCCTTTGTTTTTCTGACTTCAGGAACCACCTTGCCATTTCACTTTAAGACAAAGAAGTTTTTGGTTCTTTCAATTGCAAATACAGGTTATGGGGTCGGTACACTTATATGCCCCCATGCATTTCTGTTTGTATTGGAAGGTTATGGGTATACAATCTCAGGGATTTTTCTTGCCTCCATGGCAGCCTTGACCAGTGTTGCAGGGGGCCTTTACTTTCCAGTCACAACTATGGATGGCTCCCCCAATGAAGCACCTAGTACACAGGCTAAACCTGTGTGTAGTGATAGCTCAGCAACATGTAGCTCAGTTGAGGGTCAGACTAACAGCAGCCACATGATAGAAGAAAGCAACGTGTGTGATCAGCAAAGCCCAAGTGGTACTAGTATGGGTTCAACTGAACAGAATGGCACTCGTAGTGATGAGGTCAGAAATATCCCAAACCAGAGTCAAATGCGTGTCATAAAAAACAGGAAGTGTTCAGTAGAGGGTCAGATCAATTGCATACCTATTGAGGCAATGCTAGAAGAGGGCAACTCATGTGATCAGGAAATCCTAAGTGGTACTAGTGTGAGTTTAACTGAATTGAATGACTCACTAGGTGTTAAGCTAGCAATTAATACAAAACAGAGAAAAGACCACATAATGAAATACAGGAAATGTGGGGAAACATGCAAAGAATCAGTAGACTTTAAAGGGTTAGACGAATTCACAAAAATATATTCAGAACACAATTGCACCTCACTGAATGTGACTCCAAATTCTAGGCCCTTAACGAGTGGACTAATCATTGAGTCAGGAGACTCTGAACAGGCGGCAACAGAATCCCCTGTTCTGGATTCACAAACAAGTGGGGCCTCAGTGAATTCAATTAAAACTGACAGTGCAAGTGGACCAACAACTGAGATATCAGACCAATGTGATATCAATAATTTTGCTGTGAGTAACCCTAAAGCAGCCACTGAACGCACATTCTTATGTGTGAAGTTGAAATTCATTTTATCAACTTATACTGACTTACATATTTTAAAGGACTTGGCATTTCTAGCAGTTGCTTTTGCACTGCTGGGTTACGGGATTTCTCTGTCAACTTATGATTATTTGCTCATCCTACTCGAAGAAAAGGGGTTCCAACGTTCTGATTTTGTCATATTGCAGACTGCTATGTCCATAACAAACACATTTTTAGGTCCCCTTATTGGTTATCTGGTGTCCAAGCCGTCAGTTCGTCCATACGTTAAGTATCTTTATGCAGCTGCATGCATTCTTAATGGTTGTCTTGTAGCTGTGGCTGGATTGGTCAATTCATTAGCGGCTTTTTTTGCGATAAATTTAGGTAGGGGTATATTGATGAGTCCAATTAATGGGTGTCTTAGTGGTGTCATGGTGGATCTGTTTGGAGTGGACCAAATGTTGGAATACACTGCTGGTGCACGGGTGTTTCAAGGTATTGCATACTTCATTGGGCCTTATATTGCAGGTAAGTAAATTAGAGAATTTTCCAAATACAAAGCATAGTTGGTGATCTTAATATTTGTATATCTGTTTTTTGTCTTTGCGTTAATATGTAAATGTTCTGTGTGCACATAGTTTTGATTATAATTGGTTGCAGATTTTTCAAAATTTAAACAGTATTCTTCTATTGTTGAATAAACGAAACATATGATAGTGATATGTAAGGTATCCACCCTTGATAAATATTACAGTCTCTGTTTTGCAGCCTGTTGTACAAAAATATCATTTTGCGTAATTATGATATTGATATCCTTAATCACGGTATTTCAAGGTATACATGAAATGAATTTGCATGTTCAACAGATACGTATGTATGTATGTATGTAGAGAGAGAGAGAGAGAGGGAGAGAGAGAGAGAGATGCAAAGATACTGTGATTGGAAAAATATGCTAATATGAATGTCTCTGGAGTAATTGAAACAGTGCACCAATTTATACTGACTTATACATTTTAAAGAACTTGGCATTTCTAGCAGTTGCTTTTGCACTGCTGGGTTACGGGAATTCTCTGTCAACTTATGATTATTTGCTCATTCTACCCGACGAAAAGGGGTTCCCACGTTCTGATTTTGTCATATTGCAGACTGCTATGTCCATAACAAACACACTTTTAGGTCCCCTTATTGGTTATCTGGTGTCCAAGCCGTCAGTTCGTCCATACGTTAAGTATCTTTATGCAGCTGCATGCATTCTTAATGGTTGTCTTGTAGCTGTGGCTGGATTGGTCAATTCATTAGCGGCTTTTTTTGCGATAAATTTAGGTAGGGGTATATTGATGAGTCCAATTAATGGGTGTCTTAGTGGTGCCATGGTAGATCTGTTTGGAGTGGACCAAATGTTGGAATACACTGCTGGTGCACGGGTGTTTCAAGGTATTGCATACTTCATTGGGCCTTATATTGCAGGTAAGTAAATTAGAGAATTTTCCAAATACAAAGCATAGTTGGTGATCTTAATATTTGTATATCTGTTATTTGTCATTGCGTTAATATGTAAATGTTCTGTGTGCACATAGTTTTGATTATAATTGGTTGCAGATTTTTCCAAATTTAAACAGTATTCTTCTATTGTTGAATAAACGAAACATATGATAGTGATATGTAAGGTCTCCAACCTTGATAAATGTTACAGCCTCTGTTTTGCAGCCTGTTCTACAAAAATATCATTTTGAGTAATTATGATATTGATATCCTTAATCACGGTATTTCAAGGTATACATGAAATGAATTTGCATGTACAACAGATACGTATGTATGTATGTATGTAGAGAGAGAGAGAGAGAGAGAGAGAGAGAGAGAGAGAGAGAGAGAGAGAGAGATGCAAAGGTACTGTGATTGGAAAAATATGCTAATATGAATGTCTCTGGAGTAATTGAAACAGTGCACCAATTTTTCTGGTCTTTTTACAGGTTTCATCAAAGACACGGTTGGATCCTTTGTCATTGCTTTTGTCATTGGAGGTGGATTTGCTATAGTCTGTGCTCTGATACTCCTCGTTACACTCATCAAAAAACATCGCCAAACATCACAGTACTCTATTGAGAACCCTCCTGAAATAGCCTTAACACCAATCAGCACAATCAGCTATAGAGCTCAATACAGCATTGCAGTTACATAGGCATATTTCGTACGGTAATGAATGTTCATTTCCATTTTGGAATAAACGAATGATAATCTGAATTTTGCATATATATTAGGGTATTTACTAGTTCTTGCCACACTGTTTAGGTGAATGATTAGTTTAACCTTGCTAGGTATAATCCTTTCAAGGTTTAAGATATTATCAATGACAGTAATCTAACCTACCTATATTTCCTGTGTTATCTCCTATGCATTTCTACAGCCACGGAGATAAAACAGGGGCTACACTACCTATGTACAGTACCTAGTGTATTATTGACATTTTGAAGTTATTTTGCACATTGATGAAGATGTAAAGAAAAGTATATGTACAATTTACTTCCATGTAAAAGGGCCTGCCATGGTGACTGTGTGGTCTTAGGCATTGCCTTAGTAGTAGATATCGTGTTCTTAAGACTTGTCAAGAGGAGGTACTATATAGTGCCAATACGTTTCTATTAACAAAGGTGTGAAGTGCCCTTAAGTCGCCTCCATGCAAGCACAAAGGAGGTAAATGGGTAAGGTAGACTTGCCTACGTGTGCCATTGTTCTGTAATTCGCCTACTAAGGTACAGAAAACAGGGAAATTACCCATATATGTTGCACTGTTTGAAAACTAGATAGTTCATTGTTATATTAAATTGATAATCACCCGCGTGGAGAAATTATATAAAAGAGAATGAAATAGAATACCATTATGTGAATAGAATCGACAAAGAATGGAAATCGCGGTGAGAAGCCGTATAATTCGCATGTTGGTTTTATATTTAGTCGTAAGTTATATGTGTAAAATGCGGAGATGAATATAAAGCCAACAAGAAGACTTGTGTAACACCCAAGAACTTGGCCACAACATTAGATCTACTAAACAGTACTGCTAGATGACTTTCTAACCATTTTCCAGGTGTCTCATTAATTAATTTGTGAAAAGGGGGTAATTTTTAACCATTACTAAGCAGAATAACAGATGAAATATTATTAAATAAATATTATCAAATAATTCCAGAGAACATGACAGGGTACTATTAAGTTTCAATCAGGGATGGTTTTCTCGTTCTTCTCTCTGTATTGAATTACATCAAAACTTTGGTTGCATCAAAACATCTTTAGTATAAAACTTTAGTATAAATTTCTCAGTTTATATGAAACGATAATTCGTTTTATCAAGTTAGCCGATTGACAAAACCTATTCTGAGGTTCTTGGTTAACAAACTGCATTGCATAGACGATTATAATTTACGCGAACACTATCAACCATCTCTTCCTTTTCATCTTTTCAAAATTTCAAATTGCACATATGTGGAATACCATCTTTTCTTTCCGTGGTCATGTATATAGTATTGGTTCCATTTTTGAAGTCATTTCATTTTCATACAATTTGGTACAATCGGATAAGAGAGAAAAAACAATTATCAATCACCATTCTGATATAGAATAATATATTAGGAATTACAAATGTTCCTCTATTCATAAAGAAACCTTTCGTTCTGAGATGTTCTTTACAGTGTTTTGCATAGGATATCTGTTGCACATGAATATGATGTTACCTATGATATTCTTTTGTAATTAAATCAGAAACTTTGTTTCTTTGTTAATTTGTAAGTGTGTTTTGATTTATATGACCAATTTTACAACTATTCCTTGTATCTCTGTCATTCTTTAAAGTGTCAATAAATATACTCCAATCATGATTGAATAGGTCTATCTGGCGCTTCATTATTTCATTTGAATTACAGAAATTCATGTATATATATATATATATATATATATATATATATATATATATATATATATATATATATATATATATATATATATATATATATATATATATATATATATATATATATATATTTATATACATATATATATATATATATATATATATAATATATATATATATATATATATATATATATATATATATATATATATATATATATATATATATATATATATATATATATATATATATATATATATATATATATATATATATGTATACATATATATATATATATATATATATATATATATATATATATATATATATATATATATATATATATATGTATATGTATATGTATATATATATATATATATATATATATATATATATATATATATATATATATATATATATATATATATTTATATATATATAACGTTTCCTCATTATGAAGCACTGCCCGTCATTTAGGGCCATTTTTATAAATAGTTCCAAACCACTGGGACATGCTTGCTAGCTCCATTTCTACAAGACTGTCACTATGAATTCTGACACGGCGCTTTAGTAGACCTAAAAACCACAGGGATCTACTCATCAGGGTGAGCTTTACCACACCTGACGCCAAGAGCAATGTAAAATACGAGACATCTGTTAAAAATGTAAAATATCTAATTGGAACCATTGAAAATTCATTAATAAAAGTGGACACATTCGGTCTCTTTTAGGGCATTACGATACTTTATACCAGAGACATCTATTTGGTAGCAGACTGACTAAAATTTCAAAACTTTAGTGTCTCACCTTCCCAATAGGTGGGAGCACTTTCAATAATGAAAGGATACCCTTGGTTTATGGTAAGGCATGACAAGTCTTACCTCAACGAATATAGTCATGGGAAATATATTGTGCAAGTCGCCCATAATGGCCATGTCTGTGATGACGAACATCTAATAAGGGCATTAAATTGCACTGGACTGGCTGATGATTTCAAATCAACTGCATTTCGCAAGAAGTACCTAGGCATTTCCCACAAAGAGAGTGACCTCTACGCATTTATTGTTGGGGGACATACAGCACAGACATTTAATTTCTGCAACAGTCGACCGGACGTCTGCCAATGCCTGGTTGTATAAAACCCATGCTAAGATGTCAAGAAAATAATCCAAACACATCAATGACACTTATTATTTCTTCCTCTGGCTCACCCAATCAGCACTCAGGATATGTACCATGCGACCGGTCATTAAATCCCCATAATGCCCTCCACCGCAGGGCATTAAATCTCACTCCATAATGCCCTGCAAGGCTATCTAGGTCAGTCACTGACACGATTCGACCATTACTCATTTGTTCTTTAAAGAAAGCGGACAACTTATATAGGTACTTTCTTCTTGCATCTCACTCTCATGCTTAGTCGGTAAATTTGTGAAACAAAAATGCTTACATTTAGCACATTAAACTCAAATGATCACAACAGGGGAATCTAAAATATGTAACACATTTTTTGAAACATTGTCAAAGGCTTATTTAAGAAGAAAATGTTTTGGAATAAAAAATATGCGAACTTTTGTGGTGAAACTTATAATATAAATAGTTCTTGGTGTGCCCACTAGATGGCTCTTTTTCAGCTGGTTCCCTTTCTCTCACTCCACATCCTACTGTATATGTTGCAGTGTGGTAAGTGTGAGACAGAGTACCAATATTACTCATAGAGCAAGGGACTAGTCTATCATGGGAGAAGCAAAAAGCTTTATACGATTCATGGATATTTCAGATTCAAAATTATTAAATGAGGTAATGCCATTTAGCATTATCTACACAAGTTCTCATAATAAATAAATAGCAGAAATTAAAAGAAAGAAAGTAGAAGAAAACATTGCCCTTTTTAGTTCTTATTGTGGGTGTGCATACCATATATCACAAGCTACTATAAATCAGATCACAAGAAATGTCTCATTAGAGGGAAGCAATAATAAAAACCTTATTAACTGTTCACGAGGGCAGTATGTGTATTAAATGTGCGCCTTCAGGCAACCTGGCCAGACCTCGGGCCTTGGGCCCTCGGTCTGGCCAGGATACCTTCAGGCGCACATTAAATACACATACTGCCCGTGTGAACAGTCATTAAGGCTTTAATGTAGCCTGCGAATCATAGCTACGTTCTGTTATAAGGTCATCCATACATCCACGCCAAGGAAACTGGATAGAGGTTGGGCATACAGTCGTTTATCATGCCTGGGCTGCCCACGCATTTAGTGCAGGAATTAGATGTCGGCACTGTATCAGGCACACACACTGATAATGCTAAATTGGTCCCTATACCTTGATCGTTAGTAGTGCCAAGACTTAGGAAAATTATTAGTAATAATTAAATAGGAAAATTGAACTGAGATTCACAAAAGTGTTGTAAGAGTTTTCATTTTATTTCACTTAGGGCACGAATTGTGAAACAGTTTACGTTTATACTTAGGGAAAAGAAACACATAGTGGTTCGTGTCTTGCTCCATTATATTTTCTGTTGTCCACAATAGATGGCGCTTATTGCTGTTTGGAGGTGATCACTAGAGTAGGTAGTAACACGCTATGCTGCTTACAGCAGGAGATCTGAAGTGGATAACAAAGGTTGGTAAATTCCAAGAGTTAGTAAGAAATGTAAGTTTTATATTGTGTTGGTAATTCTGAGAATTCACAAATACTCTTTATTCCCTGAATAATATTTTGGTCTGACATCCTCCTGAATAATAAACAGTGGATCAGTCTGCCATGGCAGAAACCTTCCAAGAAACAGAAGATATTGCAGATTAAAACTTGACAAATGAGTTAATGTCATTTTTCATTCTTATGACAGTTTCCACCGAAAGTTTCCACCGAAAAAGGGATTTTTTTTTTTTTTCAAACATTTTTATTTTCCTGCGTGCCGGGCAATCACGGCTATGCCAAAGACATCCTAAAATATTACAAATTGTACGCTGAGGTATAAGGGAATATATATATGTATACAAATGTTGTACTGTATAACGTAATAAAATACTGAATCTTGCAATATATTATACATTGTTATTCTTCAAGATATTCTAGCATCATACCCCATCTTTTTTCCAGTTTGTCCTCTCGGTCACATAGAGTATATTTATATTTTTCATATGTGTAAAGGTTTTTCATCTGTGTTTTTACGCTTAGAAAAGTTGGACAGGTGTTATTGGTACGAGAGTTGAAGATTGTCTTTTTTGTCAATAGAATTACAGCATTTATCCAATGTGCCTTTTGTAATTCACCAAGAACTATAATTCTTTCATTTATAAGATAATTAACCACTCCCACTTCTGCAATCCAACGCTCAACTTCTGTCCATAGTGTTTTGACCTTACCGCATTCTATTAGCATGTGTTCATTGGAGTCCTCAGACTCATTACAAAAGTTACACAGTGGAGAGTCTTTGATTCTCATTTTGAACAGAATGTTATTGGTAAAGAATCTTCGGTGCAAGGTTCTAAACTGTATATATCTGAGGAATATATCATCAAACATATTTAACTTTGAGAAGGATTTCTTAAAATCAAGAGTTGCAGTCACATTTCCCAGTTTTTCATTCCATTTTAAACACGCATTTTCAATAATTGAGTTGTTTTTACTCAGCAATAGTTTATATATTGTAAATACTCCTTTAATATCCTTTTGCAGGATGACATTTAAGAGGCAGTTATTTGGAGTAGAGTGGCTGAAGAGAGGCGTCTCTCTAGATTGTAAGGCTTTCACCTTCATTAGTACAGCCCCATACTCTAAAAAGTTTGTCTGTAGTTGAAACTTTGTTTCAAAATCAATCTGAGTAAGGAATTTCCCATCTGCCTGTAGGAGATCATTTATATTATAAACACCTTTGAGTAACCATTCTCTTTTGATTTGTAGTCTGAATATATTGTTGTACCATAATGGAGTCAAGAGGATATTCTCACAAATGTATATTTTGTCATCTTTCCACAGCATTTTCAAGCTGTTTAAAACATTCAACCAGAAAGGATTAAAAGTAATTTCGAGAAGTCTTTCTATATAATCCACTCCATATTTAAAAAGACCATCGAAATCACAGTTATATAGAACGACACTCCATTTAGAGTGTGTGATAATATATCTTCTCAACCATCCTATTTTCAGAGCTGCATCAAAGAATTTTATATTGTGCATTTTTAAACCTCCGTCAATAACATTTGCATCCAGGATTTCTCTGCGAAACTTTGGAGGTTTATTACACCATAGAAAAGAGAAAAAAAGTTGCTCTAATTGGGATATTGCTATATCTGAAGGGGTAGGAAGGGACAGGAGTATATGTGTAATCTTGGACATTAGTAATGATCTGGAAAAAGGGAAATTGGCAGAAATTCGAATTTGTAAAAGGCTTTCCCTTGTTCAGTTTATTTTATCGTGGGTATGTACACCATAAATCGGAAGATACTATAAATTTAATCACTAAATGATAGTTATTCAGAGGAGCATTAATAGAAACCTTGATTAGTCTTCACCAGGGCAGTATGTGTATTAAATAGATACATATACTACTCTTCTAATCACTAACGATTAATGTATATCACATCCCCGCTCAAATCCTCAGCCTAATAGGGCATATGCTGTTTCCTTGTAAGATGGTCATGAACAACCTACATGTTTGCTTCAACCATGCAGTTCCTCGAGTTAGAACATGTTCATAATTACTCTGACCAATATTGTGGGAAGTAATCACGGGTAGTAGGGGATTGTGGTCATACAAAGTCCGGCCCAACTCAGCTGACAGGGAGGGCCCTCTTCTATGGACACAATCACCTACACTACGGACATTTAATTCCTGCACCAGTCAACCTGACGTCTGCCAGTGCCTGGTGGTACAAACAACAAGGGATAACGTGCCAAAGAAATAATCAAAGCACATAAATGACCCAGGTAGCTTGCGAATTAAAGTTACTTTCAGTTGTGAGGTCATCCATGCATCCATGCCCGGGAAACGGTATCAGGACAATATCCCCCCCGACAATATCCCCCCGGACAATATCCCCTGGACAATATCCCCCCAGGACAAAATCCCCCCGGACAATATCCCCCCGTTCCAATATCCCCCCGGACAATATCCCCCCGGATGATATCTCTAGTAAAACATGTTTTAGTAAAAAAATATATATTTTTAATTCCATTGTTTTAAATTAGCCCAAAACATGTGTTGGTAAAAAAAAATTTTTTTTTTTTAATTCCAGTGTTTTAAATTATCCTAAATCGTGTGCCGGTGAAAAAAAAATTAAATTTAAAAAAAAATTGCAGTGTTTCAAATTATTTCAAAAAATTTTTTTCAAAAATTCAAAAAAAAATTTTTATTTTAAATTATCCTAAATCATGCGCCGGTAAAAAAAAATTAAATTAAAAAAAAAAATTGCAGTGTTTCAAATTATTCTAAAATAATTTTTCAAAAATTCAAATGCTTTAAAACACTGGAATTAAAAAAAAGATTTTTTTTTATTAAAATTCTTTTGAATTTTTGAAAAGATTATTAGGACAATTTAAAACACTGCAATTTTTTTTCTTTATTTAATTTTTTTTTTACCGGCACATGATTTAGGATAGTTTAAAACACTAATTTTTTTTTGAATTTTTGAAAAAAAGATTTAGAATAATTTAAAACACTGCAGTTTTTTTTTTATTTAATTTTTTTTACCGGCACATGATAATTTAAAACACTGGAATTGAAAAAAAAAAGAATTTTTTTTTTTACCAACACATGTTTTGGGATAATTTAAAACACTGGAATTTAAAAAAAATTATTTTACTAAAACATGTTTTACTACAGATATCATCCGGGGGGATATTGTCCGGGGGGATATTGTCCGGGGGGATTTTGTCCTGGGGGGATATTGTCCGGGGGGATATTGTCCGGGGGATATTGTCCGAGGGGATATTGTCCGGGGGGATATTGTCTTAGAACCCCGGGAAACAGGGTGGCAATCTAGCGTGCGGCCGTGTATTAAACCCGGTCAGCCCATGCATTCTGAGCAGGAATAAAATGTCACCATACAAACTGTACCATACATAATCAATTCCCATCTTATTGCTTGCCCCCCCCCCCCCCCCCTTCCCATTAAAAAAGGAAATTAAACAAATTATACCCAACTTACATATTGAAATGCTGCTATCAAGTTCGTAGGGGGTGGACTGGAACAGCCAATTGTGTAGAACGGTGAATTTTAGTCTTGTTGGGGGTTTGGATATGAAAATTAACTATTTCACCTACATATTTTACATTTCATTTTCCTTATTTCATGAGAAAGTAAAAAGCACATAAAATAACACAAGTTACCGTTATCATCAGGTTGTTTACATTTTATCGTCAGAGCGGATAGAGTGTAACAGCCACTTTACAGAGCAGGTTATTATCAGAAAATATATCACACCTAGAGAGGGTGGCCTCTTGGAAACTATAAAATGAAAATGATAACTCTCAAACTTTTTGATTGACAAAAACTGTTTATTTACATATTCCTTGAAGTGGTAGCTATGTATAGATGTCAATCACAGCTTTTCTCTAGCTTTGATTACTTTGAGAAGGCCCCTTGTTCGCAGCCTCAGAAAGTATCATAACCATGCTATATAAAAGGTTTGTGATAGAATGAATATCTATACAGTCTTCACAGCCAGTGTTATGGAACATGACAGATATGAACCCCCTCTTGGACCAAGTTCATGTCATAGCTACTTTGAATAATGGCACCTGAAAATATGCATTTACCATTTAAGCTACTTATCTGTAAGTAATTTTAAGACGTACAAGAACATTGATATATATTTTTAAAATACTCATCGTGCAGATCCCTTGTGGAGGCTGGACCTTGAATCATACCAAACAAATGAATGACCATATGGCACAGTCTGGTTTTCAAGTGAAGAGTGAGTCTTGGCATTTTACCATAAATTCAAATACAGATACAGTACAGACATATATTTTCTGCACCAGCCGACCGGACGTCTGTCAGTGTCTCGTTGTCCAAGCAGTCATAGATTGCGAGTCAAAAAGAAATAATCAAACACATCAGTAACCCACGTATCGTGTCATTGAAGCTACGTGCAGTTGTGAGGTCATGCATCAATGCCCAGTAAACTGGCTGGCAATTGGGTATGTGGTCATGTATTGTGCCCGGGCTTCCCACGCATTCAGTGCAGGAATTGAATGTCGACACTGTATGTTTTCCACATTATATCAAAGTTCCCTCCATATCAATACATTTATCATTATTCGTAAACTTCTTTGATAGCATTGAAAAATCATAAGTGATAACCGTTCAAGCAATATACAGGTCTGACATTCAATTCCTAAACCAAATACATGTACGTGGACAACCCGGGTATTATACACGACTGCATGCCTGATTGCCACCCAGTTTCCTGGGATTGGATGCATGGATGGCCTTACAACTGAAGGTAGCTTTGATTCGCAAGCTATGTGGTCATTGGTATGCTTGGCTTGTTTTTGACATGTTACCCATGGATGTTTGTAAAACGAGGCACTGGCAGAGGTCCGGTTGACTTAAATGCGGGATTTTAATGCCTGTACTGCAGATGTTTGGCCTGGGTATGAACACTTAAAACCTTTATCCAGGGATAAACTTGTCAAGCCAACAACAATAGAATACTCGTGGTTTAGGTGTGTGGATAAACGGGAAATCTACCATTCAGACCTTTGCCATGGCGGACAACACATTGGGAAGACAGCTTCAGATGAAAAATAGGAAGAGATGGGTAATTGTTTTTGCCTGTTTTCTCGCCAAATTTGCGTGCGGCATGATTGTCTACGCAATGCCTTTCGTATACCAAGAACACCTGACGAGGTTTGGCCAATCAGCAGTCGTGACGTCTGGGCCTCTTTCTCTCTTCAAGGGTCTTGGCTATTTCTTAGGTAAGTGACCAATGTTTAAAATACATGTCTACAAAACTACATACAAAGAATAGGACCAGACTTGCATTTTTACGAAACAGTTTTGGCATACTGTAAAAGAGAAGTTGTAAATCAATTGCACATGCATGCTGTTATTGATAGAAACCCATCAAGCCTTAAATATAACAAAGGAGACACAATGCTATTGAAATATGTCTGCACTCTAATTAGCGAACACACCACACACACATATATATATATATATATATATATATATATATATATATATATATATATATATATATATATATACATATATATATATATATATATATATATATATATATATATATATATATATATATATACATATATATATATATATATATATATATATATATATATATATATACATATATATATATATATATATATATATATATATATATATATATATATATATATATATATATATATATATATATATTTGTAGAATGTATATATTACGGTGCTTTTGATAAAGTGTGGTTCATGAATACATTTTTAAGATGTATCGCTTGCAAAGAAAAATTTCCTCTATCGGCTAATACCATCACCGTGCACATGCCAACCTGTTCATAACTGTCATATACCATTTAATGAGAGATTTGATTCTTACTGACACAAAATCATATGGTGTGGATGGAATCTGGCGAATAGCTATATATGGAGTATTCTAAACCTTAGCCAGATACCAAAATTAGGGCAACAGTCACACAATATAATTGTATTTGAAATGGCACGCTATGCTCCGTTTAGGTCTAAGTGCATTGTTATGGATTTGTTTGGTCAGTAAAACATTTGACATTACCCCAAGTTATTTGTTAGTTGTGACTGACATAGCTTAATCCCTCCTGGTCCTATAAAGAACCTTAACTTGAAATATGTATTTTCATTATATTTAGAAAGAAATATATTCGTATTGTTTTCCAATTGAAAATGGCCTGTTGTATTTAAAACATCTCCATCAGAAATGATAGATGCTGGCACCTGATTGGCCTGGTGATGAAGAGTTATTTAGCACAGCTTGAAGCTAACTTGCATTTCATAAACATTCTGAAATATATTTCCATTGTTTTCTAATTGAAAATGGCTTTTTTGTTGTATTAATTGATGCTTGGTCTGGTGATGACCTCTTATTTAGATATCCAGGGGGGGGGGGGGTAGCCGTGTATATAATTGAAAAAAATAATTGTGCCCTGAAATTCTTTGAAAAAGATAATTGAGCCTTGAATATCAGTGAAATGAATTGAGCTCTGACTCTGTGAAAAAAGATTGGGCCCCGGTAGTTTATATGTCAGTACTACTGGGGAATGAACAAGGATGTGGTAACACTTTTTCCCAAAAATATAATATCAACATATTCATTTGGCTCGTATCATCTATAATTATTTAAGCCACCTTAAATATCTAGAAAATATGACAAGTCACTGGCACAAACAGCAAGCTACAACTTTAGTATTTGTTAATGCATGTATAGCAACATGCAGACAATAAAAGGCTATTATATGAGGTCATAGTACATATTTTAATGTAAAGAAAGGTTAGGGTACTCAGTTAAGGCTGAGAATGCATCTCAGAGCATCCAGAACCTCTCTGGCTTCTGGGGCTCTTGAGCGGCCCGTGACCCCAGGCCGCAATGGCAGTGCACTATGGGCAGACAGCCCTGCACACCAAAAAAAGGTTAACAAAAGGTAAATTGTTTTCTCAAAACAGAAATACTTTTCATCTGTAATCACTCATTTGGGTCTCAGATAAGGCTGGGAATGCATCTCAGAGCATCTAGAACCCTCTGGCTTCTGGGGGCCTTGCCCCCCACCACCCTGGCCGCAATGGCAGTGCGCCACTGGCGGACGACCCATGTGCCATTGGCATAAGGACTTAGAATGAATGAATGAATGCTTTGGTTAAAGGCACATTGGCACACAAAGGCCATTTAGATCCTTTATTATTGTTGAAAACAATAACAATATTATCTTCAATAAAAGATTCAATGCAAGTTGATTTCTTGTTCTTTTTTGTTCTTCCCTGCAGTGATGAAAAAGAATTGAGCCCTCAAAACCTTTTTTTTTAATTGAGCCCGAAATGATGAAAAAAAATAATTGAGCTCTACGAAAAAGAAATTGTGCCCGAACTTCTATACGCCCCCCCCCCCCCCCCCCTGGATAGCTATTGGTCATTGCCTTAGCACAGCTTGAAACTATTTTGCATTTTATAAACATTCTGCGGCACTAGATATCATGTGCATATCGATGTGCCTTTAAGCATGCATGCATTTATTCCTTTCTATTTTGCAGCTCCTCTTGGTAAAGATCTCATCAAACGGACCTCGCAGAGAATCGTTGCCATCATTGGTGGATGTTTGATGGGCGGAGGATTCGTCCTTGCTGCTTTTGCTGAGAGCATTGGTGTTGTGTATCTGGCCTTCTTCATCTCAGGTAAGTTTCCTATTACAATATACACACATATATATCATGATTAACTGGTACAGTTAAGTTTTACTTAGGTCTTATGCAGAAAAATAGGGGTTCCATGGAAAGGCCTTAATGAATTTTAAAGACTTGGTCTCACTCAATTTCGTAGGAGAAATGAAATAGAAATATGAGGAGAAATGCGAGAAAAATATGTCTCAAATTTTTGCACCCGTTTTCAAGGTATTCGATAGTTTGTTAGGATTTACGTTACTTTCATCTGAAAGGTCTGGCAGTTTGCGTACAAAAAGATTATCCATCTCAAAAGAAAGGGGAATAAGTTGAGAAAGGATTAGACTTTAAAGCTGCCTTCACCACCTTAGGTAATATCACTACAAGGCCCTTTATTTGCATAGCAACCAGTCTTAACCTTATTTGTATTTCAGCAGAGACCCAAACATACTTAGGAGTGTAAAAGGCTTTAATATATATAACATTCTCGAAATGACCCTACATTTGCAAATCAACCCCATAGGCCGCTGTGAAAAAAAGAGTAGGAAAAGGATTGGCAATGTTGTGGTCTTTACTTACATGTATTAAAAGGTGTGTTCTTACCTTTCAGGAGTAGGGTATTCCTTTGTTTTTCTGACTTCAGGAACCACCTTGCCATTTCACTTTAAGACAAATAAGTTTTTGGTTCTTTCAATTGCAAATGCAGGTTATGGGGTCGGTACACTTATATGCCCCCATGCATTTCTGTTTGTACTGGAGGGTTATGGGTATACTATCTCAGGGATTTTTCTTGCCTCCATGGCAGCCATTACATGTGTTGCGGGGGGCCTTTACTTTCCAGTCACAGCTAAAGATGCCCTCCCCCTCAATGTAGCACCTAGTACACAGGCTGAACCTGAGTGTAGTGATAGCTCAGCAACATGTAGCTCCGTTGAGGGTCAGACCAACTGCAGCCAAATGATAGAAGAAAGTAATTTGTGTGATCAGCAGAGCCCAAGTGGTACTAGTATGGGTTCAACTGAACTATCTAGTTCAAAAGTTCTTTTGGGTTCAAAAGAATACATAGAAATAGATTTAGAACACAATGTCACCTCATTGAATGGGACTCCAAATGCTAGGTCTTCAACAAATGGACCAACCACCGAGCCAGGAGACTTTGAACAGGCAACAGAATCCCCTGTTCCGAATTCACAAGCCAGTGTGAATTCCACTCAGAATAATAGTGCATTAGCAAGGGGACCAAACACTGAGATAGTAGATCAGTGTGATATCAATGATGTTACAGTGCATAACACCAATGCAGCAACTGAACACACACACTTATGTGTGAAATTGAAATTCATTGTATCCACTTACACCGACTTACATATTCTAAAAAACTTGGCATTTCTAGCAGTTGCTCTTGCACTGCTGGGTTTCGGGATTTCTCTGTCAACTTATGATTATTTGCTCATTTTACTCGAAGAAAAGGGGTTCCCACGTTCTGATTTTGTCATATTGCAGACTGCTAAGTCAATAACAAACACACTCTTAGGTCCTCTCATTGGTTATCTGGTGTCCAAGCCCTCAGTACGTCCATATGTGAAGTATCTGTATGCTGTTGCATGCATTCTTAATGGTTGTCTTGTAGCTGTGGCTGGTTTTGTTAATTCATTAGCGGCTTTTTTTGCGATAAGTTTAGGTAGGGGTATATTGATGAGTCCAATTAATGGGTGTCTTAGTGGTGTCATGGTGGATCTGTTTGGAGTGGACCAAATGTTGGAATATACTGCTGGTGCACGGGTGTTCCAAGGTGTTGCATACTTCATTGGGCCTTATATTGCAGGTAAGTAAATTAGAGAATTTTCCAAATAAAAAGCATAGTTGGTGATCTTAATCTTTGTATATCTGTTTTTTGTCATGTGTTAATATGTAAATGGTTTGTGTGCACATAGTTCTGATTATAATTTTTTGCAGATTTTTCTAAATTTAAAGAGTATTCTTCTATTGTTGAATAAACGAAACATATGGTAGTGATAAGTAAGGTCTCCGCCCTTGATAAATATTACAGCCTCTGTTTTGCAGCCTGTTCTACAAAAATATCATTTTGAATCATTATGATATTGATATCCTTAATCACGGTATTTCAGGATATACATGAAATGGATTTGCATGTACAACAGTTACATATATATATATATATATATATATATATATATATATATATATATATATATATATATATATATATATATATACATATATATACATATATATATAGAGAGAGAGAGCGAGAGAGAGAGATGCAAAGGTATTCTGATTGGAAAAATATGCTAAAATGAATGTCTCTGGAGTAATTGAAACAGTGCACCAATTTTTTTCTGGTTTTTTTTTACAGGTTTCATCAAAGACACGGTTGGATCCTTGTGGTTGCGTTTTTCATTGGAGGTGGATTTGCTGTAGTCTGTGCTCTGATACTCCTCATCACACTCATCAGAAAACACCGCCAAACATCACAGTACTCTATTGAGAACCCTCTGAAATAGCATTAACACCAATCAGCACTATCAGCTATAGAGCTTAATACAGCAGTGCAGTTACCTGAGCATATTTCGTACGGTAATGAATGTTTATCTCCATATTGGGGTAAACGAATGATAAGCTGAATTTTGCATATATATTAGGGTATTTACTAGTTCTTTCCACACTGTTTAGGTCAATGATTAGTTTAACCTTGCTAGGTATAATCTTTTGAGGGTGTAAGATATTATTAATGATAATAACCTAACCTACCTATATTTGCTGTGTTATCTCCTATGCATTTCTACAGCAAAGGGGGAAAACAGAGGGATATACTACCTGGGTACAGTAGATAGATTATTGACATTTTGAAGTTTATGTACAATTTACTTCCATGTAAAAGGCATTGCCAATAGCGACTCACTATCTCCAACCAAGTATGTCACATTTCCTCCAGTTTTGACTTTTTTCAGAAGCTATAGAATCTGAAAATTTGAAAATTGCACCTTTAGGTCATTATCGACAAAACATCGAAAGAAATGGTTATGAAATTTGAAATAAGCATATGATATGACATCATTGTGGATAATAGATCAGTTTGAAAACTCAATGCACGTTTCTTCACCCCAAAGACCTCACACCCTGCTTGGAAGCTACTGTGATGCTAAATGTATTCCACATCAGAAGACCCCTCAGGCAATGTATACTTTGTATGGGTTGATT
>OZ012701.1:4983800-4991151 GCA_963942565.1 Maea johnstoni
TTTCTTGGAGCAGAAGTGCCATACAAGGGGGCAGTAGTTGAAATTTGACATTATGTAGGCGCGAAAATTGTCAGTCTACTGGATTGGTCTAAGAGGTGACCAATTCTCTTAAGAGCATTAAGTTGTTTTGCAGCCTTCTTACACATTGAGGATACTTGAATGTCAAATTTCAGTTTGTCATCCAATTCTACACCTAGAGGTTTTACAGATTTTTCAGGTTTGATGTTGATGTTGTCAATGGAGAAGTCTGTTTGCACCTTTTTGTGACCAGGGGCAAGAAAGATTGCCTGAAATTTTTCAGGGTTTGCTTGCATGCAGTTTCTTTCGAACCAGTCGATGGCAATTTTAGTCATACTCACTAGGTGTGACTTGACATTTTCAATATTCTCATCACTGTTGCAGATTGTATTATCATCTGCGTAGTTATAAAGAGTTGTTTCATTTAAAGATGCAAAAATGTCATTTAGGAAAATGTTGACTAGAATTGGGCCGAGTATAGATCCCTGGGGTACACCTTTGGTGATGTTTTGCCACTCACTACAGTTATTTTCAATATTAACCCTTTGCTTTCTGTTTGAAAGGTAATTTCTCAGCAAATTAATTGAGTGATCAGTTAGGCCATAAGCTTTTAATTTAGCCAGAAGTAGATTGTGAGGGAGGCAGTCAAAAGCTTTCGACAGTTCCATCAGGACAGCTCCAACATATTTGTGCTGATCAAGATCCTGCTTCCAGTCCTCAATAATTTTAATCAAAACTGACTGACAGCTATGTTGTTTCTGAAAGCTGCTGTAAATGGATTATTTTAAGTGCACCAGAATTGTTAATTCAGGCACTATACTGGGACGTACCATAATTGTCGAGGAATGTTCTACATGCCGGCTGAATGATGGCTTGGTCAAGTACTTTGCCGCAATGTATCGGGTATCTCGGTAAGAAATGAATATAAATGAATAATAGCGGCAAAGTACTTAACAACCGGCGCCATTCAGCCAGTTGTTTGCCATCATGTACGGTTTATCAATTGCATAATCGAACCGGAAGGTGAATAATAATCCGCGTCCAAAATAGAACCCGCTTGTCGTCGGTATTAGGGTAGCAGTAGCCTCAGGAAGCCTCAGGAAGCCCTCTGAGTGCTAAGACGTCGACATCCTTATCTAGGCTTATGATGTTGTTACTTGACATCTACGCGTACGGTAGACTCTTTACCCGTGCAGTCCTCAGGAAGGAGGTCAAGGAAACTTATGATCTTGGAATCCGCTAACCAGGGTTAGGGTTAGGGCGCGTCTCGGGTTGGGTAACCCTGACCCTAACCCTGGAACAGATTCTTACCCCTAACTCTAACCCTAACCCTAGTTAGGGGATTCCGAGATCATAAGTTTCCTTGACCTCCTTCCTGATCATAATTACTGCATGATGATATATCCAGTTATCAAAAACAAACAGAGAGCGCTTTGGCACTGAAAATATCATATTCAACAACACCAGAGACGTCAATACAATATAAACAGAAGCTCCCTGACAACACTTACATTATGCGATCTTTCAAGATTAAAAACTTCTATCTTCAGCCTATTTTGAAGTTTTTGGCACTTAGCTATAAAATCATTTCCTTTCTGAGGACTGAAAGTAAATGTGACTATTTGTTTGATTTTGACACTAAGGTTTAGATATGATATCCCAATTTTGCTCCTCCTAATTTCAAAATATTCTCGATCCGTTTTGTTATTGAATTCGCACAGATAGCTATTTTTTAGTAATATCCTTTGAGATTTGCCTGTCGCACTAATTTCTTGTGTCGCAACATCTATAACCTATGGCGCAAAAAAGTGCGACCGCTTGGATCATAGTCCTGGTACCCGTATCCACACAGCACCGCACTCGAACGACGCATGACGCCCTCTATTGCATAAATAGTAAACTAACGTAAAGCCCTATTTACAAATAGACATTTGAAAGAGCGCTGTAAGTAGGTCAATCTCGACTCGTCGACATTTGCGATATAGGTCAAGCGAAGGACTCGTCCTGTCTTGACTTTTACAGCAGCTACTGGTACTACAAAACTGGGATAAGGATATCGTTCGATTCCATGCGTCCAGGGGAAGCGAGGATTGCGTTTATTTGACTGGTAAGTGGTTGAGAGGTACAGCGTTGAAGTTACGGACAACCACAGCGGGCCCTTTCTATTCATCTAGGGCTGTGTTGTGTACAGGGAGTTTGGATGATTGTGTATGGGATGCGGAAGAGAGGCGGACGCAGCATCCTTGATGTGATTGTGTGTTAGAGATGGATCTGACGTGAGAGTGATGGGTATTTTCTGCCAATGGGTGGTCACCAGGGCTGACATCCTGACACCCAGGTAACCGACCCTGTTAGGGTACCAAGGGCACACAGGGTCGAGGTGGGTGAAAGGGCTCTCAGACCCTGCCTGGAAATATTGCATACAATGTAAATCAGGTCAGGTAAACAATAAACCTCTATAGGTGAAACAAGCAAGATCGTTTTCTTTTTTCTCCATAATACATCAAAATAGCAATGGTTGGTGTTTGTAGGACACAAGGGCTGACACCCGGGTATAACCGATCCTGTTAGGGTATCTCACAGGGTAGGCCCTACTAGGGGTAGGAGGAAGCGCTCTCAGAGACTGTCTGGTAATATTGCATTCATAGAACTAAATCAGGTACACAATAAACCGCTGGAGGTGAAACAACCAAGACGGTTTTTGTTTTTATTTCACCATAATGCATCAAAATATCAATGGTTGGTCCCCAGGGCTGCGGCCACCTGGGTAACCGACCCTGTTATAGGGTGCTGAAGGCACACGTGTTCGGGGTGGTTGGAAGGGCTCGCAGACCCTGTCTGGTAATATTGCATACATAGTGAACCAGGTCACGTGAACAATAAACCGCTGTAATAGAAAGTTATTAACCGCCAATCGTGTTTTCTATATCAATTGTTATAGCATAATATCAATTCCATGAACTTTCCTGATATTAATGAACATAGTCGTCTATTTTGGGAAGGATTACTAAGAAGCAACATTGATCCCTCCTTACCTTTTAATTAGGGGATAAGGTTGTTATTACCCGGGAACTTGGCAGGTGTTACCTTTAGTCGGGTTGCGTGATGTTGGGACTAATGCCCATTTGAGTATATCTTGAACGAGGATAGTCTGTGGAGACTTAGTAGACAGTGTCGCAAATTAGAACCATGCCAAAATTAGACACACACATACATACACACACACATATGTATATATATATATATATATATATATATATATATATATATATATATATATATATATATATATATATATATATATATATATATATATATATATATATATATATATATATATATATATATATATATATATATATATATATATATATATATATATATATATATATAAATATATATATAAATGTATATATACACATACATACAGACATACATTCATATATGTAAACTATACGTACGACGATAGATTGACAGGACTAAACCTCACGAACAAAAGGTAACGAGGTAACGAGGTGATACCCTAAAAGAACAGGCCCTATAGCATCACATCATGTGGGTAGCCTGTCCGTGCTCAGCAAGCGTGTTAGCCTACAGGCATGTCGTGGGATATTGACGTAACTTTCAAGCCAGAATATCCTGAAAAATACGGAATCACTTATTTTCTTCTTACGGAGGGAGAGAAATCGCTTCCCTTCGATTTTCGAGAATATGCAACGTCACTAAAAAGAGCACCTATTCTCCGTAGCATCTTAAACATTTTAGCATTTTTCACCATTTCCCATGATTGCTTCTAATCATTTTTCTGTTATTAAAGTCATTTTCAATTCCAATTTTTTATATACATAAGTATTATAGATCTAGACAGGGAGTGTATATTTATGAGTTGAAAGACTGACCTGGACGAGGATTTCTAGAGCCTGATTTAGACGAGAATTTCTAAAGTCAGTAGATTTACATATAACTAGTATTACATTAATGGGTTGATGACAAGGATATAATATGGAACTTTCCACACGCGTATATGCGCTCAAATGCAATGTTCTTCATCTGGTAGGGTTTTCTTTTAAAAAGTCCACTACACATTGTAGTCCCAGATTATTTTTCCTTGAATCATTGATGGCCATAATGTGGGAAATCGTTCGAAAAATTGTTATATGTTGGCAGTGACGTATTAGTGATATTTCTAATAATGAGACCGGTATTGAGCAATAAAAACTATGAAGTGTTGGGTTCGCACGTTTTCAAATTAAGAAGCACACACACACACATACACATACACACACACACATATATATATATATATATATATATATATATATATATATATATATATATATATATATATATATATATATATATATATATTTATATATATATATATATATAGATAGATAGATAGATAGATAGATAGATAGATAGATGTATATATATACATATATATATATATATATATATATATATATATATATATATATATATATATATATATATATATATATATATATATATATATATATATATATATGTTACAGTAAGAGTGTCAAACCAGGGATTTAGTCAAATCCCTAAAACTTTCAGGGAATCTGTCAAATTCCTGTTTCACTCAAGGATTCGGTCCCTAAATGTCTACGGATATGACTAAACCCCTAAAAATAGGTGGGTCATTTTTGACTTGTTTACTGGAGACCTTTCAGAGGGATTGTTGAATGACAATTACCTTTGTTTTATTCTTAGTTGAGCGCTACTTATGATTCCTGATTATCAAAGTAATGAGGTACAAAGTAATGCTGAATAATCAATGCTCAGCCAAAAAATATTGCTTCATGATGATGATAATTAGTATCTCAGTCAACGTTTATCAATTTCATCATTCTGACCCTCCTATTTTCAAGGATTTAGTCAAATCTCTAGACATTTAGGGACCAAATCCGTGAGTGAAACAAGAATTTGACAGATTCCCTGAAAGTTTAGGGATTTGACTAAATCCCTGGTTTGACACTCTTACTGTAACATATATATATATATGCATGTGGTAGAAGAGTATCCGCAAGCGAATGTCAAGAACTGTAGCCAGGAATATGGGGTTTAAATGAAAGAGCTACATAGCCACGCTATAGGTTTAATAGTACTAATTATATGAAGTGCCTCAGTGTTGAGTGTTTATTAATATTTGGATACACTAGAGCAGCCATAGAGCATGAGCAGGGTGGCTGTTGGTGATAGACCAGCAGCCCTGGGCGCTGCCAAACGTACAGCAATAAGAAATCGAAGATTCTGCCATATATAGGGTACGTTCATACCAGTCTCTCTCTCTCTCTCTCTCTCTCTCTCTCTCTCTCTCTCTCTCTCTCTCTCTCTCTCTCTCTGCATTAGAAGCCTCTGACCATTTCCCTATATCGAGGATTATTTCAAGATCCCACCCCACCGCATGCATGTGTTATTGGGGCAGAACGTATCGTGAGTCAATGTTATTATAAATGAAATGATCAACATTATATGTGTGTGTATAATATTATATATATATATATATATATATATATATATATATATATATATATATATATATATATATATATATATATATATATATATATATATATATATATATATATATATCACCCGTGCTGCTCTTAATTGTGTATTCTCTCGAATTTCCGATCCATGTTAGTACGGAATCTGTGGTATATACGTCCTTGCCCTAGTTGCTGTTTTCAGTAGGGAATGTTGGTATATAACATATGGTTGGTGTCAATCAGTGCCTTGCTATGTATCTCCCTTATCTGTTCGTCTTCAGCCCATACATGCCCGCAGCCTTCTCTGAGAGGCTTGACACATTTCCAAATATTCTGCCTAAGAATACGGCACATCTCCATATTTACCCTTATTTTGGATCTCTCTCTGTCTCTGTCTGTCCCCCCCCCCTCTCTCTCTCTCTCTCTCTCTCTCTCTCTCTCTCTCTCTCTCTCTCTCTCTCTCACACACACACATACACACACACACACACACACACTATTATTCGGATTTGTGATATTGTTTCAAATCTTTACCATTATAAAGCTGCTTTCATTATCTGAGCGTGTTTTGAGCAGATATTACCCTAACCTAACCCTGACCCTAACCCTAACCACAATCAGACTGAAAACAAGAAGAAGAAAATATAAACATTGTGATATCTATCTCACAACGCACCCATGCTTCAGTGAACATTTAGTTTTCGAGGTGATCTCATAACGCAGAGATACGTATACGCACGCACACACACACATTTCCTAATGTTACTCCAAAGGAAGGTGGCACATTTCCCTATACCCTTTTAGTCTCTCTCTCTCTCTCTCTCTCTCTCTCTCTCTCTCTCTCTCTCTCTCTCTCTCTCTCTCTCTGGCGTCCTATTCCAGTTCCAATAACGTCAACATTCCAAGCCATTCCAGACAAAATCGATATGATGAATATCTGTCGCCTTTCTTATTGGACTGCCAAGCGAGAGAGGTAGAGGGCGAGTAATCTAGGGTCTAATTGCGGCTTAGCTTTGCATGATGGTGACCGTTGTAGTGCGACATGGCTTATGGGTAATCTACGGTGCATTCCCGGATAATCTATGCATGCCATGGCTCATGGATGATCGTCTGACATTCTGTCTATACCTGATTGGTCAGTCTGTCTTCTTCTCTTTATTTATACCCATGGGATTGAGAGAAGGGATCCAAAGATACCACTTATCCTGAATCATTCCTTACTTATATATGTTCGTTGCCATGGCAACCCATTTTGATCAAAAATTGTCATGGCAATGGTTTCAACACACTTACCTTTTGTCTATTCTATCTCACTGCCATCCATTACACTCTTCGAAGTTTCGGAAATACCGTTGAAAATTGGGACATAAAAAAATAGATGTTAAGTTTTGCATCAATTACGTATCGCTCGTGTCTAGTAATGGTCAACGTTCTTTTGCGACCATGGTTGGCAGAACATTAGGAAATATGTAGAGAGAGAGAGAGAGGGAGAGAGATAGTCGCATCCAGCGGCTCCAATACACGTGCCTCTGGGCGGCGGTCCTGTCATCTCCATAGTTTGTATTAACACCAGGAAATAGAAAGTCAAAACATGATCAAAGGGGCGCTCAACCCATATAAAAAAGTCCAATCCATGGGGCCGCAATAAACACCAAAATTCAATAAATGATCTGCCAGGTACAGGCACTGCCTACCTAGCCATGCAGACGATAGTGTCTTATTGGAAGCTTAACCTATTCATGCCTAGAGCTCTTCTTGACGAAAGTCGTCTGGACCTGCATTTCTTTTGCAGTTTTCTTAGGAATAAAGCATTTATT
>OZ012701.1:4991351-5108851 GCA_963942565.1 Maea johnstoni
TACATATATATATATATATATATATATATATATATATATATATATATATATATATATATATATATATATATATACTATATACCGTGTGAATATTGCGCATATAAAGTAATGCGCTCAGCAGGTAACTGTCTTGGATGCGCAGTTTAATTTTTGCGCATTGATAACCTCTATCTCAAACCGTGTGAGGGGGCCAAGGGTATGCAACCTACTCGATTTTGGGAAGGGTGGTGCTGCTATATTCAAGCCGGCCAGCCCCTCGGGGATGTCAGATGCAGCCAGTGTTATATGCAAGTGCAATCTTCATTTCGTCACCGGCCGTGAACAGTGTTATGTTGGTTGCAATCAGTAACTCTGTTTAGTGGTTACCAGCAAGTTTGATCACACTCGAGTGTGCAAGTTGTCTACATTGCAATTAAACATAGTACCAGCAGAGGCCGCAGAGGTTCTGTATGATGAATGACAAGCTATCATATTAGAGTGTTGTACGGTACAAGGGATCCAATATCCAAATGATAGTTTTTGTTGTTGATAAATAGTTTATTGTCCAATCCATAGTGCGCAGTTTAATAAATGCGGACTCCATGGGTGCGCAAAGTACGCATTAATTAAACTGCCGCAATATTAACACGGTATACATATATATATATATATATATATATATATATATATATATATATATATATGTATGTATGTATGTATGTATGTATGTATGTATATGTATGTATGTATGTATGTATGTATGTATGTATATATATATATATATATATATATATATATATATATATATATAAGCATTATATATATTTACTACAAAGTTTATTATATATGTCCAGATCCCTCTGAAGCTGCCAAAGAGAATGTCACAAGTTACGTCCATACTTGTCAGAGAGGACAGTCTTGTCTGAGCTACTTAGAAAAATTTAACTACTGTGTGGCAGCGAATGACTTTGGTTACTTTGAAGGGAAACCATGCGTTCTCTTGGAACTCAAACCGGTAAGTAGCATTATACTTTACAAGAATGCTAGGAATTATTGTATGAGTTAATAGGCCAGGGGTATTTAATACCCTGGTTGAAAAAGGACATCATGTTTGTAAAATCAACATTTCCATTCTTTAAAACATTATATACCTAATCGCTAGTCAGCTGTGACAATCGCCTACCAGTGCAGTCTACTGAGAAGCTTGATAATATTAAGTTTAAAAAAGAATCTGGTCTTGTCAAATTATAAGGGATAAGCTAAAACGATACTATCATGTAATATCAACTTAGTATTAACTCCCGTGCATACTCGCTTTGACCTTAAAATGACTTCACGATACCAATTGTATCGATGTTTTTTATTGTATTGATATAATTCTATAGCTTTTTGTCTAAGTTGTATTTTGATCAGATAGATATTCCGCTTCCTAGCTTGATTCTTGTGTCTATGTCCAAGACTCTTTACATCCTTTTGTCGTTGACGCTGACATGTAGTATCTAGGAGTATGCAGTATATTTGACCTTCGTCAGGTTGCCAGAATACTTGCAGAGTAATAAATACTATACACAGTAATTACACACCCAATATGCATTCTATAAAGTGTTAAATTAACATTGCGTAAAATGGGAAAAACTATTCGAACCCAATATGCATTCTATAAAGGGTTAAATTAACATTGCGTAAAATGGGAAAAACTATTCGAACCCAATATGCATTCTATAAAGGGTTGAATTAACATTGCGTAAAATGGGAAAAACTATTCAAACCCAATATGCATTCTATAAAGTGTTAGATTTACATTGCGTAAAATGGGAAAAACTATTCGAACCCAATATGCATTCTATAAAGGGTTAAATTAACATTGCGTAAAATGTGAAAAACTATTCAAACCCAATATGCATTCTATAAAGTGTTAAATTAACATAGCGTAAAATGGGAAAAACTATTCAAACCCAATATGCATTCTATAAAGGGTTGAATTAACAATGCTTAAAATTTGAAAAAATATTCGAACCCAATATGCATTCTATAAAGTGTTAGATTAACATTGCATAAAATGGGAAAAACTATTCGAACCCAATATGCATTCTATAAAGGGTTAAATTAACATTGCGTAAAATGTGAAAAACTATTCAAACCCAATATGCGTTCTATAAAGGGTTAAATTAACATTGCGTAAAATGGGAATAAGATGATACACACCCAATATGCATTATTTAAAGGGTTTAGTGAACATGGTGTAAAAGGGAGGGAAAGACTATACACACCCAATATACATTCTTAAATGGGTTACGTGAACATTGTGTGACGGAAAATAAGACTGTAAAAAGTAAAAATGTATTCTTTACTTTGCAGCCAGCTGACTGGAAACCCAAACCTAAGTTACCTCCAAATTATATGCTCGATTCGTCCCACTTTTCACCAGTCTATGACAACCAAGGAAGACTCGCCAACATTCCTGTCACATGCCAAGGAAGGGTAAGTATCTAGAAAAACTGGAAAAATCAACCTCAGTAGAATTGTCAGCTTGGAGCTGACCTGCCAAATCAGAATCTAAGGATAACAGAGGGCTTAGCCACCTTCTTGGCAGGGCCTGCCCTGATGGCTGTGTGGTCTAAGGTGTTGCCACTGACTGCTTGCTGTCTTTTACCAGTACCGGGCTCGAATCTTATGTGTGGCATGTGAGGAAGTTGCCTGGCATTTCAGGTTAAGCAGTGGTTTTTAGTTGGGTGCTACAGTTTTCCTGCATCAGTTACAGCTGTCTAGTTACTACATAGCCACAATACGGCGGAAATGTGAAGAGGGCTCAGTGGCAACACCTTAGACCACACAATCATCAGGGCAGGCTCTAATACTTCAGCTAGGGAGGATGCTTCTACTGCCTTCAGCTAAAAAAAATCCCTTGCGACATGAAGTCCCCAGGGCATAGTCATATTGACACCATTTGTTGATTGCTGTTGTCCCTACAGGAAGTGAAGTTGTTCACTGTCCATCCTGCCCCAATGCTGTAGAGCAATCTTGCAGCTTATATTAATCCTTCCTTCAGAAGATACTTCGATTTGAACACATAACTTAGATCAAATTTGTAGCAATCCACAGCCACCTTATAAGTGTATACCATGTTAATATTCCGTATACTGTAAATCACTTAAATATGGCGTGATCAATATATAGCGCAGTTACGGTACTTCCCTGGATAGCGTGATCTAAGTATAGCGGTGAACGGGAACAGCAGCAGCAATTTAAATTAAGAATTTAATAAAGACGGCGATTTTATAATAGCGCATATTGGCAGAGCGCTATTATCGCTATCTTATCTTAAGTGATTTACAGTATATAATAAAGCGTTCAACTCCCTTTGATGCGAAGTTTTATGATTGCGCACTGATAACCTCTGGTTCTGTACCAACAGCTCAGGGTCAATGGGTATGCAATCCACCCGGCTACTGGGAAGGGTGGTGCGGCTACATTAAAGCGGGTCAGCTCCTTAGGGATGTCAGATGCTGCTAGAAAAACAAGCAAGTGCAACTTTTATGTCATTCTATTTTTCAGCACCAGTCACAAACTGTGATATCCCGGTTGCAATAAGTAATTCTGATTAGTGGTTATCCGCATGTTTGATCATACTCGAGTGTGCAAGATGTTTACATCGTAATTGAATTTAGTACCAGTAGATGTGGCCATGGGTCTTTGAGATGAATGGCAAGTACCATGTCAGTGTGTTGAGCGATACTAGCATAGGGATTGGATGTCCAAATAATGGTGACCTGGGCTTATCCATTAGTTTTCCAAAGATGCTCTGGTTTCCTCCACCACTTTCAAACAATGTCAATTGTGACTCTAAATGGCAGAAAAAATAACAATAAAAGAATTTCAAATTGGTTTATAACAATTAAAGGACCATTATTTTATTTACACAGATTTTATGGAACTAAAGGGCCTTTATGTAACGATGTGCCTTTAAGGAAGCATTCATTCATACTTTTTTTCTAAGACTTAATAGCAGAAATGGTGATGATAAATGAAAATTTAAATACTAGTATGTTCTTTTTTTCTTCTCTTTTTCAGACTGCTACTGACAGAGACAACTTAGGGCAGCCGACATACTCACCTCTGGAGGGATACCCAGCATGCCTCTTCCCTCTGAAGGACCAGGAGGCTTTTGGACCAATCGTTGCTGTTCAGTTCAACCCATCTGGAGGGGTAGTGGTTGATATAGAGTGTAAAATATGGGCCCAAAATGCTGGGGCAGACTTTGTGACAAATTTCATGATTATGGTAGATTAGCCCGTTTGTGCCTTAAGATGTTTACGATGACTTGACTATTTTGGTATCATCTTAGAAAATAAGCCTCATTTGGAATATGTTTGAAACGAGAAACATCTCTATTATATGGTATGCCCTTTGCACATTTATTCAAGAACTGCGAAGGAGAATCAACACGGTGAGGGTGTACCAAGATGGTGAAAAAGAGAACCAAGAATGAAAGTTTGAGAGACAAGATCTTGGAAAGAGAGGCAAGATTTCTAAAAGGAAACCAAGTTGCTGATAATGTTATGTGAAATAAATGGCATGCCATACTCTTGTCTTTGGGCAATGTCATAGAGGTTTCTTCAGGCCTGGGCTGCAATGCATAATTCTCTTTTACCAAGCCCTGGGCCGAATGATTCTCTATACCTACTTGAATAACTATCTTGAACATTTTAGGAGATCAATAGTGAGTCAACCCTATTATGTAGATCTACACTTTCTTACCAACCTGAGCCAGCAAAAGGGTTTGCCCTAATGGCCAAATGATCATAGGCGTTACCACTGACTGCTTGCTGCAAAGGTTCGAATCCCAGCTAGGGCTTGTGAGAAAGTTGCCAGCGACTTAGGGGTGGGTGGTGGTCTTTGTTAGGTACTCTGGTTTCCTCCATCATTTACAACTGGCTAGTCACGATTAGGGCAGAAAAGGTTACGAAAGTGGAAATTCCATTCTGCCCGATATTTAAGTACAGAAATTATGTCTCGTTACCTTTATCTCAATATGGATAACAGTGACAAGCAGCCAGCTAACTAATGATGTGTAAATGCCTTCTAAAGGATCCAGTAGGCCAAATGACATACTGTAAAACCCATTATTATCGCACTCCTTTTCATTTCACGCGTTTCGCGCTAGGTGATGATAACGCGTATATTACTGGTGCTGATATACGTTCAAAACAGCTTAACAATGCCCCATCTAGGGGTGATACAGTTGATGCGTGTAATTAAATGGCTGCGATCAGATCTAGACGGTAGTTGCATGAATAAAAATGTGCATGGTAATAAATGGTTTTTCAGTAAGTGCGAATCCCTGATTAATGTGTATGATGCGGTTTCATTTGGGAAGTCCATTGTTCTCCCTTTGTATTCCTGTTCACAAGCAGCTCAAAAGCATACTACTAAGGGCCTTGACCAGTTTTAGTGCCCAGGGGAGCCTTAACATTTGGCCTCACGCACCCTAGTGCCTTATTTGTCAGGACCAACTCTGAATAGGGAATTGCAAAGACTATAAGGTTCATGGAATGGACATCGCTGTTGGTTTGTGCCTCATGTGTAGGACAGCATAGTAATGAATGGGGGATGGTGTGGGCAGGTCTCACAATGTGGTATGATCCATTTTGAACAGAAGTCAAATGTAAATGCAGCACCAATGCATTCACTTTCACCTGATCAACCTTCCGTGCCAAAATTAAATGTGTTTAGATAACATGTCAATGTCAAATTTCAATGACTTGGGTTTTCAGTTGTTTCTTCCAGAAAATGCAATTAATCTAGTTGAAGGTTTGGCCATTTGTGTGTGGACTCTAAAAAGACAAGTCATTATATATATATATATATATATATATATATATATATATATATATATATATATATATATATATATATATATATATATATATATATATCACAACACAAGGATATCATCTTATAGAATAAAGAGATGTCTGCTCACTGGGAATCACTCACAATTGTATTATTTATGTTTTCCATTTAACACTTTCCGTCTTTCCCAACAGTGCACATACCTTCTCTTAGGCCTTAAAGGTGAAATAACGTCACAGACTAGCACAGGGCATGAAAGCACCTTGGTTCATTGGTGCAAATTTTGGCATTGACAGGTGTGGAGTCTCAACTAAACAGGTCATTTCCAGGAATGAATGAATGAATGGGTGCTTCAAGACACATCGGCACACAAAAGCCATGTAGTGCGATAATGTCTGCATAAAATGATGGTCTTTTGTAGAAATAGATAACAAAGCGAAAGATAAATGAAGATGTTCCTAATACAATGAACAATGTCAGATTGAAAATAGGTTATGCTTAGTTTCATGAGAAAATAAATTCTCAAAATGTGTCACAATCGGCAAAAGAGACCAATCACGTCTAAATAAGATGGAATGCTCTCTGGGGTAACTTTCTCAAGAGTTCCTTAAAGATGTTTACGTTAATATGTCTATTTCTGGATTCAATAAAATCAACACAATCAAATAAAATATGCTGCAAAATCAAATGACAATCACAAGTTGTACTTAAGAAATGTCAGAACCATTTATCCCTTGATGGATGTTCCTGACTGATTTGGAATAAACCAATGGAAAAGTGTGATGTCGAATTATATTTATAATTATTTCATCTGCATTAAAGGCAGAATATTGAATAACTAGTTACTAATATGGAAGAAACACGGATTAACCATCAATTAACACTAAGTTACTGGAAACTTCCAAACATGTTTTCAGTCTTAAAGAGGATCGGTTAATTCAGATTAAGGGAATCTATGGATGACAGAGGCCTTCCTCCTAAACAGAATCATGAATAGCCAATTTCTACTTGTGAAGAACCTGTAGTAACCATCAATTAAACCTTAGTCACTGGAAACTTTCGAACATGATTTCAACCTGGACCCGAACCACAGACATAGTACAGTGATAGGAAGAAGTTTGTGTGTAATGCATTAGATAGTTTATCTCACGAAGCAGACTGAAATATTAAAGAAAGTGCAAGGAACACACAGGTACATTCCACCTTGTGTTTTGATTGATTGCACATCATTTAAAAAATACTCCACACAGATGTATTCAACTTAAAACTTTACAAAGCTGCATAGGTCCGTGAGCATAAGTTTTGAATTGATTGTAATAGTAATTATACTTATCTGCTTATCATTTTCCTACGGTAGTACTCTATATGTCCTTTAGAATCAATTTGGGTTTTTTATACTCTTATTACCAGAAAACGGTTTAATGATCTGAACGAAGGTTTTGTACTCTATTATTAACCAATATTTGTGATGGCGCCATTTCCACATACAATCTTTGTACACTAGTGGAATATCTTGATAATGCATGTGATATTTTCTATTGCTATGTCTATATTTTTAAGAAGATGTTGTAATACTGTATTTTATTCTGAAACCCCTATATTTGTAGTTACTTTTTCTATCGATATGTATCATGGTATACTTAAAATCAAACGAATGCTCACGTCTTCCTTTAAAAATGTTGACAAACTTAAATAGGAAGTATAGAGAATATGTTTATAGAATATCAGCTTATCATTCCTCCCATTCTGTCAATAGATAGCATCTTCATTATCTATTGTGGTTCAACGAGAGAAAGGTATTTTAAAGGACAATTACACCATGGATAAAACTTAGGCCCAAATAGTTTCTTAGAGTATTCACTACTTAAACCATGTTCCCACCACTGCCAACCTTCATACAAGAAGCATATTGCTGTTTAAACACATTCTAACACACAAGCAATGCAGGAACTGGCAGCGGCCATTTTAGTCTATTAATAGCTGATCTGAGGCTGCTTGGTACTCACTTGTCATTGGATGGTACCTTACTACTAGTATTTGGGTCTATGTTTTATTTATGGTGTTATTTTCCTTTACCGTGACAGCTGATGCTGGTTGTTGGTCCCATTGTTAGTTTATTGCCTTATTAACAGAGTTGGGAATTCATAGCATGGAGTAATTTAGTCTTACACGTGTGTGTATGAGTAGCTACATTCCTATGTCATCTGTTTGTGAAGTGTATTGCATTATACTGTGTGTACTGTGCTTATAATAAAAAATATGAGATAAATAGTGCTCTTTTCCGTAAACCACATACATCTATACCTACATATACATGTATATATATATATATATATATATATATATATATATATATATATATATATATATATATATATATATATATATATATATATCAATTATATATTTTGAATGGAGTTTCAGTATTAGGCCGTTGGTGGCGCTGTCTGTATTCCCCGATCTCGTCTTTATTAGGCGCCATGTGACCTGAACCACAGGAACGTGCTTCAGCTCAGTGGATGGGCCTATAATTTTTCCTTTTTTTCTTTTATGTTTGATGTGTCTTGAGGTGCTTCTTGACCCAAAACAATGACCAGTGACGCTTGAATTGCCTGGAAAACAAAGAAAAAGAGAAAATTAGTATCAAGTATATATAATAAAGAACGGCCTTAGCTTTGGCAAGAAACACCATCGTCTCGGGTATAAATCTGCACCAATGCTCAGCGCGACGGATCTTTAAAAATGTGTCCCAGAGTCAGTAATAGTCGCGTAAGTCACATAGACATACCAGGCGATAACTGGAGGGATATCAAGAAGAGCAACTAAAGCAGTAAAAACATGGTAGGGGATATATATGGCCAGCACCAAATTGCTTGTTCTAATGTGTGAGGTCTGCACCACTGAAATGAAACGGAGCGGCCTTATATGTTTATAGAATAGCAACAATGACCATGTCCAGTACACTTACTAATAAAGCAACATTCATTCAATATTCTGACTGAAAGTTGCTGTAAAAGAAGTCTCCTTACTAAAGTAAAACACGTTATAAATCTTGCCGGCTTAACAATCCCTTCAATTGTGGAATACAGACAACTCTGCTTAATCCGGACTGGTGCGGACCCTACATTTCTGTTTGGATAAGACAAAATCCGGACTATGCCTAGTAAAGGAATTATATGTATAGGAGGGGACTGGGGCCTTCCAATCTGTCCGGCTTAGACGAAAATCCGGATTACACATGTCCGGATTAAGCAGAGTTGCCTGTAACACACGGAGTTGTTGCCCGGCCAGGGGAAAGTATCAGTGCTAAAAATGCACTCACGCCGAAATGACGCCGGGCTTGAATTAATGCCGAGACTGTAACGATGACAGAAACGCCCTCTGACATACGTAGATATTTGATCAGAATATTTATGTTAGTTTCTGCTTTTCCTCCATTACCTAAAAGGACCAAAGTAGCTCAGTTGGTTAGGTGTCGGACTAGTTATCAGAGGGTTGCTGGTTCGATTCCCGGCCATGGTTCTTTGGTCTGTCCTTAGGCAAGACAGTTGATTCCATATTGGCTCAGTCTACCCAGCTGCAAAATTGGTACCTAGCATTAATAAGGCAGTGCTTAGAGCTTTCATGCTATATGCTGCCAGCTGTTCTGGAATATCACTCGGGGGATTGAAATGGTTTCCGTGTGTACAGGCCTATCTTTACCTTTACCTTTACCTACAAATGGTTAAGCCAGAGACTTCGATATAGATAGAAGCTCAACTTTGCCGCAATATGTGACGATACACAATATACTAAATGGATCAGAAGATGTTGACAAACATGCAAACCAACAGTAATACTCTGTTCACCAGAAGACCATTTTATTAGAAAAAATAAGTTATAAAGATATTTGTACATCAAAATGTTAATATCTGACAATAAAGTCTTACCCCTCAGTGGTATTATGCGGTACAAACACTTGTTAGATAATCTTCCCTCATTTATATGGTTGCTTTAATTAGTAACGACTTTAAATGCTGTGAAACATCAATTTTAGAGAAACAATAGCAGAACAGTGTTATATAAGTTGAGACTTTATTTAAGGGCATCGAATATATTGAAAGGCGTGGGTTGCTAATCAATAAGAAACTCCGGTCAACTATAAATCTGGGAGAAACCATTATTAGAGACTTGATATGTGTTTTAATGGGTTGTTAAATAGCACAAAAAATGTGTCCCATAGGGTGAGAATTTGTGAAGATAGTAACAGAGTTCTTGAAGGAATACTAACCCTTTAAAAGAGCCCCCTACTAACACCAAAATGTGCGGCAATATCGATTATATTAGTTGCGTAAGTCATCTGGACTTTCAACAGTCAATAACGGGAGGTGCTGCCCTCTTTTATCAAGAAGTGCAACTAATTTTGAAGCAATAAAACAATGGTAGAAGAGGTATGGTCCGTAGATGAATAAAACAATCGACATTCGTGGCATGGTCGATACATTTTACATTCGTTTTATACATCTGATTACACATGTCCACATTTACGAAGTTTTCCAGCTGTTTATGAATTATCCATTCTCTATCAGATCATTTCTCCACATCAGAAATGCAAGTTTTTCCACATAAACGTGGTGGTCAGTCGTTTGTTTCAGATACATCTTTTGAACCCTTCGGAGCTATTCTTGTTAATGGAGAGCTTAGATAAATGAAAATGGGCATGGGCTTAGTTCATTAGATACCACCTGTATTTGTAATGTTGATATATATTTTATTAAAAATATTAACTCCATCCTTAGATGACCAAACACACTTTTCTTAATCCAAGGCTTCCAAGCTTCATCATATTGCATCGTTTATTTTTTGATCCAGTACTAGTCCTTTATTATAGATATGAGGACATTCGTATTAGTGTTGCCTGGTGACAAATTATTTTTGAGCTAACTATCAGAAATGCTCCAGGGATGTTGGTTTGTGCCCCCAAGATTTAAGCACTTGAACATACCGTGGTATTGAACTGCATGGGGGTTTGGCCATGATTTGGGCTCAAAAGTTAAACTGAGGATTTATGAAAATGTGGGGGGTCATAACTCAGTTGCGCAATTCGCAAGAATTATCATTCATTTCTAGCCATATTTTGGAAAGGTTGGAGTACGTATGGATAAAACCAATGACAGATCTAAATTAACGCATCGTTTCAGAAATGGCAAAAGTGCAACATAAATGCAAGACAAAGTTTGGCTAATTAATGGTTCCTCTGCTAATTGACTTCCAGATCTGTTATACTTTTGGCAATAATTTTGGAATTAACCCTTTCAATGCTGAGGCTACTTTCGTCCAATGCACATAAGTGCAAAGTTTTTTCGAAAATCATCTAAACCCTGTCATGTTGGTACTCATTTGATAGCTCTCACTGAGTACTCTCAGATGAGTACCCATTTACCAGGGTTTCAGAGATTTTTCAGGATTTTAGCATGATTTTGTGCCAATTTAGCCACTAGCAGCATAATGGTTAAATGTAAAATTACAATTTATTTGAATGAGAGTTGTTGGAAATGTTCTGATGAATATTGCTCCTTGAAATATTTTCCCTACTATGCTTTCGCCCGAACAATATCACCAATGTTGTCAGTTTTTTGTCAGGTTTTCAATTTGGCCGCTGCGTGCATTTAATGTAGTTCAATCCAACCTAATGAACCTTCCTTTCTGAACGAACCCTTTACATAGGAAACCTGGAACCGTCCCTAGTGATAACAAAGCTAATTTGGGATCCGATATCAGGAGAGTATTGCTGAGATCAGGATAGTACACTTACTGGAAAATGGTAAAAAATATTCAATGGGCCAGCCCGTTGTGGCGGCCTACTCATCCGTGCCCAGTAGTCGTGACCCTGGCCATTGGCCCATTCATTGCCCCTGACTACATGTCAACAGTTTTGGTAAACGTTCTCTCAGAGATAGAATTACCAAAAATCATCATTTCTATCTGCAGTTTGAGTATTAAAATATGACCAGTATGCAGATATTAATATGCACTATCGTCTGTGTTGGTTTTCAGGGTGTGGCTACCGAGATCGAGGTTGAAAACAGGGACTGATCGTGTTTTGATCCATAGGCATAGCGCACATGTCCAAGTAGTTTTTAGCATAGTCACGTGACCTCAATTCTGAGTGAGGCCGATTCCTCGGCTCCTCTGCAGCCATGAGGCATTTTTGGAAAGATTGGAGTACGTATGGATAATAGCAATGACACAGATTGAAATTAACGCATCGCAGGTAAGTCAGGGATCCTAAAAGTGCAACATGAATGCCTGAATGTTGGGAATATTAGACAAGTTGGGTGTGTTTTGCTCTGTCGGTCGTCAACGGCGGCCATCTTGGATATCCAGGAATCAACTGTAGTAAAGTCCAGTTGGGATATTTATGGTGTTATTACTGCAAACAGAATCAGTCCACATAACTACATTGTACATTTAGCTCTGAGATACAATATACTTAAATTCAAGCGATTGCTCCCATGATTTTACCTAAATTAATACCCGTTTGTCAATTATTGAAATGTCAACTTTCATTTTAATATCATGAGACATGACACAAATGGGATCCCAAAAATGTTGGGCAAGACCCATATATCATCCAAGACCAAGTGAAGATAAGGGCCCACTGAAGGTTCGCAATATTAGAAGCACATTAATGACAGTGTGGTGTGTTTGTGTAGAGGGGGGTGGTGGGGTTATAATATTGAGTTGTGATGTACAATGTACATAACACTGAACCCATAAAACTGAATGGGATGGGGCCTTTCCCTGTACATAGGACAACCTTGTCTGACAAGAGGTCTAGCTGTATGTGTTTAAATTATTTGTTAAGCACTCAACATATTTCCTTTAAAACATTTTCGTATGTACAGACCGGTCTGCCCCTAATCTGTTTTAAATAGGCCTGAGTTAAGATTGCATGGGCAGCAGGGCTCGAAATTATGGGATGCCAGGAGCCGAGGGCTCCCTTGAATACTCCTGCGGCTCCATCAAATTTCTGCAGGGAGGCCAAATATGACCTGTTTAATTTCGAGCCCTGTGCAGTATCTAGTGTCTGTCTGACTTGAGTTTGGCAGCCACTTTTTCGTGTCAAAACGTGAACATGTTTGCCATCCAAACTTGGCAAAACTTTTTGGAGCACTACTGCGTGTATGTATAAACATACCTTTTGTCTCAGCTCCGCAAAATGTTGATTTTACTCCGTAGATCCCATTGTAAAATGTGCCCATTGCCGGCAATACAATCTTACGTGTTTGTCTGTTGCGAACAAAACAAACAAGTGAGATTGTATTGTTGGGAATGGGCACATTTTACAATGGGACTTAATGATCAAAATCAACATACATGTATTCAAATTATATGACACCAATTCATTTAATGATGGTCAATACATGTTACATACATGTATATATAGGAAGTTATGAACGGTTGACTGCATTAACAGCTAGGTAATTAGGTAATCATTTAGGGTGGGTCACCTTTGATTAAAGTGGCACTAAACCCTGAAATACATGCCAGCTTATATGAAAGGAAATACACACTTTAAGCCATCAGTCATAACGATTCAATCCAATTAGGTCTCATGGTGGGGCAGAAAAATGTGTATTACAGTGGCCCCATCTCCTATCAGCCATACTTCACACATCATGCAGGTGTCAGGAAGCCACACTCACATGTGGGCATGGCAGGATGAGCTACTATGCATACAGTGCATAAGCTCTGGGTTTCTACTCAAGCTGGCATGTATTTCAGGGTTTAGTATAGGGATTAAGATCCGCCGCTGAGCCTTGGTGCAGATTTATAGCCGAGACGTAGGTGTTTGTTGCAAAAGCTGAGGCCGCCAAGGCCAAAGCTTTGCAACAAACAAAAGCTGAGGCCGCCAAGGCCAAAGCTTTGCAACAAACACCCACAGTGAGGCTATAAATCTGCACCAAGGCTCAGTGGCGGGTCTTAATGGCTATTATAGCGAGTTTGAGTGATAAATAATTCAGACAACAAAATGACACAAAAATCATGTTTTCTAGTGGTTGCTGAGCCTGGATTTGGTCCCGGCTCTGGAGCCTCATTCTGGATTTGGTCCCGGCTCCCTGCTGTGAACCGGGACCACTTTAAAGCCACAGAAACAGCTTCTCACTGTACATAGTGTGTTTTCCAAGCCTAGGTATTTTCATAGCAGTGCGCTATAATGCCCCTTTAAGGTGGTCAGCTGGTGAGCTGTCACCCTAACAGCTAAAACCTTCATAACAAAATAAACAAACATTTAATGAACTATTTCAGGGTGGAACAAACGTTGCAAAACATTATTCGCTGAGCGAGGCAAGCTGTCCCCAATGTTGACTAGCCCTGCCAACACTTCCACTTGCCCCGCCACTCTGTTTTAAAAGCAAAGGTGAGATTTGACTTTGCCCGAAATATTACTTGCTGAGCGGGGCAAGTCAGGGTCTTGTTCAGCTTGCCCCATTGCCATCTTTTGCCAAATTCACTTGCAAAGGGGCAAATGGTTATGTAGCAAGCTGTATTTGTCTGATGCAAGGGTTTAAAGTTATAACTTTCTAGAAACAGATATTGGTTATTAATCATATCAGACACATTTCAGTGTTCTACATATGGTAGCCCGCTAACGGTAAACGGGGGCTAGTTCTTGCCTCCAAACCAGGCTGACGGGCAGGTGAAACTATGTAATTTTTAAATAATTTTCCCATGACGTTGCATAGTGATATTATGCCTGATTTTAATGAGTAAAAACATGTTTACGGTTGTTACCTTGAGCAGTATATTATTGTCTGAACTTGTCTCCCCCAAATTTTGCAATTGTCAATTCTGGACACACAGTTTCTACATCCTGGCTAAGACCCTGCTTACAGGCGATTAGGTTAAACCCTGATATTTCTTGTATTTGGATATGATGTGTCTCCTCAGCCAGTGGTGAAAATAGACAGTAGCCCACTGGTCCGTTTCTACCAAAAATTTGAATGGGCTGGGTAAAAGTATATGTTTATTGGCCCAGAAAGTCTAGTAAATATTCTGACCACATTGATATAGTATACATCACATTCAGTATCACCTGTCTTCTACATAATATTTAGTAAGCATCACATCCAATTTCACATTTCTTCTACATTAGAATTTAGATTATGACTGTCACAATTCATTTTAGCACAATTAACCATGAATTTTCAGTTATGAAATGGCTATTGGCTACCACTTTGGTTATCAAAGTGATATAGACTGCTAATTTTTCTGGTGGACCACTAGACTATTCATTTTGACGAAGTGTGACCACCAAGGCTTAGCAAACTGTTTTTAGCACTGCTCAGCTCTGATAGATAGGTTCATTTCAAACCCTGTTTAAGGTTAACTTGACAAGATATTTATAGTATGGTATTGGTGGTATTTAGATATTGGACCCATTACGATCATCTACACACAGATGCTTGCTGCTTCAGCGTAACCTTCAGGTTTACCTGTTCACATGTCAGACAAAGTTGCCAATGATAAATCCTTTCAGATAGAGGGGGAAATACCTGGAAAGAATACTGTATATACCGTGTTCATTTTGTGAATATAAACTAATGCACTCAGCCAGTGTCTTAGCCAGGATTTAGAAACTGGGTGCCTAAAATTGGCAGTTGTAAAAATTTTGGGCGTCCAAATATTCAAGGGGTCTCAATATATTCCTATTTCAACCATAAACATGTATTTAAATTCATCAAAATAAGACATGACCTGCACTCAGCAGACAGCTGCCTTTTATGTGCAGCTTTATTTTTTGCATGCGGGTGCTGAATGGATAGTATCTATCAGGGTGTTCAGGGCTCAACATTAACTGTTGAAGGCAATTCATTGAACTCAGGGTTCGACTTTCCCAAAGACTAGGGCATATTCCCCGTAAATTTTGCTATGGGCCCCTAGATTTTTCAGACTAGGGGCCCGAAATAGTATGAGTATATGTATAATACCCAGAAATCCTGTTTTTGGCTACTTTATAGCAAAAGGCCTTTTTTGGCCCCTAGCCTGAAATCTAAGTGTCAGATCCTGTAACTGCTAACTTGTGCCAAGTAGGGCAGGTTAACTTTCATTTGTACCTGCCAGACGCAATTGTCACCTGCCCTGCAAAAGGTTTGATAGAATGAACATGAAGGTGGCTTTTCTCAGTTTTTCTGTGTGTACTTTATTTGTATCAATTACCTGTTTTCATGCTACAGTTCCGTTTGCACTTTGAAAAAATATAGGATTTCCCTTGTTTATAGTATCTCTGAATGTACATGATGAAATCTTACCTTTCATGTAGGGCAGGTTCAATATGATTTTTACCTGCCCTCCAGCCATTTTGAAACGTCTCACCCATGTCTTAGCCAGTAGGGCGTCTGGGTGTCTTTTTGGACACCCAGACCCTTAAAAACCAACCCTAAGGACACCCATTTCTTTTGTGAGGAATTTCTTAAAATGTCAATGTCAAGCATATAATTCAATTTTTTCATCTCCAAACAGTTCCCATGACATTGTGTAAGAATGTCATGCCTTATTTTGCTAAATTTATACATATTCATGGTTGAAATCTAAAAATTTGGACGCCCACAAATTTTACAATTGGGCTCGATCAAGCTGTGACGGAGTCACAAAATTGCAGTTGTCATGAATTTTCCCAATTAAGCCATACAGCTAGCCAATCATACTATACATCATTATAAAGGTCTCCACTTGTACTTTCATATTATAGAAAAGATAATTTTACTTAAAAAGTTTTTAATACCGAAAAGTGGAAATTTGTTGCCTGTGACGGAGTCACGGGAAATTAGCACCTGATTTTAGCCCTTTAATTCAAAACCCCATAACATGCTGTTCTTTTCAGAATTTTCAAAGTTCTATTAGATGGTATGTTTTGAAATATTGTTTTCTATGAGAAAACTAAATATTTAGTAAAAATTATCTCCAATAATGATTTTATTGAGCAAAATGTCAGACAAAGTCTTGTGACGGAGTCACATCTGCCCACTGTGACGGAGTCACACTGATAGTGCAAATGATGGGTTTTCTTCTAATTTGCCATTAATTATCATTTTTGTATTGGAAATTTATGTGTCTCATTGAAATTTAAAGTTTGAATAAACATTAACACTCAACAAAGATGAAACACATTTTGAAAAACACAACAATACAGATAGTATATTCTCTGAACAGTTTAGGTATTTTGCCATAGAAACTCTTTCCGTCTTGAGTGAGTTACATTGACAGAGGGTGAGAGGTTTGATATCTACTCATAGCCCCCTTACATCTTCTCACTTCCTTAAATACATAACTGAGAAACAAAAGCAGTGCAAGCAGTGTGGCATGTGTTTATTGGGTTGATATCCTGTACTAATAGCTGAGGCTCCAGACAGGGATGTACTTACTGGTCAGAAGCCAGATGGCCCAGACCAAGGGATTGCAATTAGACAGTTATATCCTGTACTGCCCCTTAAAGGTGTGGCACTGGAGTAAAGGCAATCCACATCACTAGATTAGGACAATACAATGAGACAGGAAAATATCATGTTTTGTCACTGCATCATGTCTGAAGCTATGGACCTGTGTAACCATGGAATAAACTGACTAAAAGAACTTTGCTATATTAAGCCAATGCCACAAGTTAGGAGAATATCATGTATTTTGGGACAACAAAGATATGGTACTGTAAAGAACTGAAGAATAGGATAATTTAGAGCTATAGGTTAATACAACGGGGTATGGATTTTGGAACTATCCTGTTGTAAGTTATGAAGATGTGAAAAACTGGGGAACAGAATTATTTACTGAAATGTACTTGGTTTATTAAGGCAATGCAAGGAAACACATAACTATTAAGAGTTTTGGATTAGCATCTTTTCTCAACCTATTCATACTTGTGACAACTAAAATGATTTGCCAACTTTTTGATATTTACATGTACTTTTATTTTTGAAAAAATTCAAGAAATCTTTTTTATAGCCATTAATACAAAACCAACAGCTTTCTTTCAGTGATTTTCGAATGTTTTGTAGTTCCAGACAACACTTTTCAATGAAAAATCTATTGAAGCTATGGTACTGTATATGTATATACAATTGAGAAATAGTCTTATTTACTGAGCACTATCATCTTGAAAATGCATAGGGCAAGTCTCCTGTCTATTGGAACTGTCATCTTAATATGATATGGTATGGTACGGACCTCAAAGAAAGGTCATTTCCAGAGCTTCTAACACAGAAAAGATATGCATTTTAAGAAGTAAATTGATACCATATCTATCTAGTCCAATTTTCTATATGAGAAAAATTTAAAAAACATGTTTTTTGTGTGACGGAGTCACATGTGACGGAGTCACAGGTATCCCAATTTTCAACTTCCACAAAAAACACTTTTCAAGTTTCCAAATACAATTTTTTTGTCAAGTGATTAGAGGAGGACTTCCAAAAACCTAGTTTAAACCTAAATTTGAGTTGATTTTATCATTCAAAGGAAAGTATGGTCTTAGTGAATCAGATAGCTAAAATGAATGCCGATGTCTCATTTTGATAAAACGTGGACACCATTAACTCAAACATCCATAACTTTTTTATTTGCGGACACAAACAAACAAAACAAAGATATTCTGAAACTAGAAATAACCAGCTTTCTAGCAATATAAGGCATGATGTGTTACGAATGAAATTTGTTTTTGGCTTAGATGCTAACATGTGCTTGATCGAGCCCAATTGCCAATTTTGGGCACCAAGTTTCTAAATCCTGGCTAAGACCCTGGTCTCACCTGCATGTAATGTTAAGCCGTGGTGTTGTACGATACCAGCATAGGGGTAGGATCATTAGGATGCCTAAATAAGGGTGCAGAGTTAAAGAAATGGGAACTACATGGGGTGCGCAAAGTATGCATTCATTAAAATTGCTGCAATATTAACAGGGTCAGGGCTCGAAATTAAGATTTTTTCCAGGGGAGCCCAATTGCATCTTCAAAAGGCACTTACAGGCGTGTATTGAAACAGGAACTAGATATATTTTAAAATATATAGTTCCTGATAGAAACCAGTACATTTTTGGGCTCCATGCAGGAATTTGAGGAAGCCGGTGGAGAATTCAAGGGAGCTCCCGGCACCCCCTTATGTTAAACCCTGAAGGTAGATATATACAGTACACCTCGGGGGGGGGGGGGGGGGGGGCAATTTGATGTCTTGGGGGATATAATATCAGGGCTCGAAATTAAGATTTTTTTCTTCATAAGCTTCATAAAGGTGTTGTGTATATCAAACAGTACATATTTGGGCTCCCTGCAGAAATTTGAGGGAGCCAGAGGAGAGTTCAAGTGCTCAAGCACTGGGCTCCTAGCACCCCCTTATTTGAGCCCTGAATATCAAGGGAATTATATTGAGGTGGGAAAACTTCAACTATAAGTTCAAAATTGATTTTTAAAGAAATTACCCACAAAAGTTCTGGATGTCCTGAGGGGTACTTTAACTACTTTTTGAGTTTTTAGATACATGTCCAAATCACACCCTTAAACCCTGCTGACTAGAACTATGCATTCATATCACCATTTGGCTTCCTAGGGCATTTCACAGTATCTGGTTCATGACTCAGAAATTCAAAATATTCTTTTGTTCATTTCACCAGGTCCATGGGAAACTATATTTGTTGAACCTCACCAATCTACTTATAGTTTTTTCCTCGCAATACTTTTCTGGCTTAGACTAAACATGTTACTGTAAACAGAACATGTTTAGGTGCTATAAATATAGTAATGTTTATGTTTGTTATCAGTGTGTTTTATTGTCTCCTTGGCATAGTCGTAGCCAGAAGGGCATCTGGGCATCATTTGGACACCCAAATCCTCAAAAACACCTCAGGACACCCATGTCTTTTTTTGAGTGAACTCTTAGCCCTTATCCTGCTGTGAAACCTATGACCACTGCTGCACACCATGACAATTGTTGTGGTTAGCAGGATAAGGGTTAAAATTTCCATTTCAAGCACATAATAAGTTTTTCCACCACAATAGAATTCCAATGACAAATTGTATTCATAAGGATATTATGCTTTAAATCAATTAATAAACACATGTTTATTGGGATAATCTCAATATATTAGGTGCCCTCACATTTTACAATTGCTAATCTGGGCACCCAGTTTCTAAATCCTGGCTAAGACCCTGCTCCCTAGTAGAAATTGACATACAAAACTTTATAATCGCACTATATTGACACCCTTTTTCTAGATCCTAACTTGAGCCCCGATTTCATGTACAGTGAAACCTGTTGTGAACACCCCAGAGATGTGAACACCTGACTACTACTATCCGGTCTCATTTATATCTTTTACATGATCAACAGGCCTCTCATATATGAACGCCCTTTCCCTGGCCCCAAGGTGTTCACATCTCTGAGTTTCATTGTATATTGCACTGGTACTGATATCAGGGCTCGAAATTAAGTGTTTTTTTTCGAGGGAGCCCAATTGCATCTTCAAATGCAACTTTAAGGTCCCCAGGACAATTCAAGGGAGCCCTTGTATTGGCATAGTGTTAGCCAGCAGGGCATCTGGGTGTCGTCTTGGACACCCAAACTCACAAAATCCACCCCTCTGGCCACCCAAATTTTTTGTGAGGAAATTCTTGAAATGTCAATTTTAAGCATATAATTGAAAATTATTTTCACCTCAATATAATTGCCATGGCATTGTATATTCATATTATACCTTATGTGAATAAGACCCTGTCCCTGGGCTCCCAGCACCCCCTAATCTTTTAGCCCTGGATATGATACCGCTATTGATCTTTTCTCAGTCCACTTAAATTGATAATCTATAGATGTTTTTTTAGGAACATTGATAAGGCTATGAGTACAATAACGCATCAGGGTATGAGAATGGGTGGATCAATATTCACGCTTACCAACCATGTCTTACTGAATGACCCATTATTCTGTCAAGCATAAAATGGTTGTGATACCCTATACCCAAAGGCATTGTACACTGATTGCTCGCTGTCTCTCTATACTGTAAATACCTTTGTGAGCTACCAGTACCAGTGATATATCGAGGGTGGTCCATATGGTCTTAGCCAGCAGGGCGTCTGGGTGCCTTTTTGGTCACCCAAACCCTTGAAAAGAACCCCCCAGGACACCCCAAAAAAAATGTGTGGAATTTCTAAAAATCTCAATCACAAGCTTATAATCTCCTTATAATTCCCATGACATTGTTTAATGATATCATGCCTTATTTTGATGAAATACATGTTTATGGTTGAAATATGAGTATGTTGTGATCCCCCTTAAAAATTTGGACGCCCAAAAATTTTACAACTGCCAATTTTAGGCACCCAGTTTCTAAATCCTGGCTAAGACACTGGTGGTCCATATTTCCAAATAATGATTTTGCAAAATATTTATAGTGGCCCAAATTCCTAGGGTGCTCTAAATTTCCGAAAAATTATGGTAGTGCTGGGAATCGTTGGAAACCAACATAAGTTACAGAACTGACTTGCCATGCTGAGCAAGTCGTTAATGACTTGTACTTGCCGAACACGATTTTGTCTTGCCCAAAATAAGTTATAAAATGTGCTAGAATGTCATGTATTATTTATCATGGATTTAATGATTTCAAAACCATTTTCGTTTTAATTGTCTTGTTTGCATATATCTAGGGATTTGTGCCATTTTCTATACAAAAATGTGTAGACTGCTCAGAAAATCAGCTTGCCCATTCTGGCAAGTGCAGACTTGTATGTACTTGCCCGAAAGCCCTTTTTTCAGAAATTCACTTGTCAGGGCAAGCGGGCTAGTACTTATGTCGGTGCCTGGTACAAATCCATGTGTGTGGTGGTGCTGAGAATCGTTGGAAAATTTCAGATCGATCTTTAGTTTTAATTATCGAGAAATTCCTTAGGGAATCCGCCGTGGCCTAGTGGTTACGATGCCTGGCTCCCAAGCGTGAGTTCTCAGGTTCGAATCTCCGCTGGATCCCCAAGCGGGTTAGCCTGGTCGCTATATAAATGTGCGGCATTGTGGAGGACTGCCTATGGTCCTTCTGCAACAGAAAGACCCCTTGGAACTATTCTCGAAGAGTAGGGAATTTCTTCCCGGTTCCAGGTTTCTATCTTATTGCGATATGACCTAAGCTGTTGAAAGCGCCGTAAAACCCAATTCCTTCCTTCCTTCCTTCCAGAAATTCCTTACATAAAAGTGCTGACTAATACTTTGTTGGGAAGGGGTCACATCTTGAGTGTACTCATTTCTTATTTTGATAACGAAGCAGTATTTGGAACGCAAGTCTTGGGATAGAAACCACCTGTTGGGGATTGTCCTTAAATCACACTAGATATGAATGATGACCTCTGACATGGTTGACCTTTGACCTAGAAACCTAGAGACCTAGAGAGCTCTTGACCTACATATAGGGGCCTATTTCATTACGTATCAACATCATTTATACAATAGGTATACAGAAATATTCATTGATGTTGCATGGGAAGGGTCCATATCTTGAGTGTAGTCATTCCATATTTTGATAATGAAGCAGTATTTAGAATGGAAGACTTGGAATAGTAACCACCTGTTTGTCCTTAAATCACACTAGATATGAATGATGACCTTTGACATAGTTGACCTTTCACCTAGAAACCTAGAGAGACTTGACCTACATATGTAGGGGCCTATTGCATTTCATTACATATTAACATCATTTATACATTGGTATTCTGAAATATTCATTGATGTTACTTATGTACATTACATGTATGTATATAATAACAGGGTAATGTTATATTACAAAATTTAATTAAGTACCCTGAATCATCAGATCAAGGCCTAGGTAAGTCAAAGGTGTTTAGAATTCTTTCAAGAGTGTTTAACCATTCCAATACTGAGGCTACTTTTTTCCAAAGCACGAAGAGTCGAGGACGGAGAGATTTTTGAAAATCATCGAAAACCTGTCATGTTGGTATTCATTAGATAGCTCTTGATGCGTACTCTCAGATGAGTACCAATGTGCCAGGGTTTCAGTCTCTTTTTTTTTTAGTTTTTTTGCATCATTTTGTATTGGCCAAATTTGCCACCAGCAGCATAAGGATTGAAACTCTTATGCTGCTGGTAGCTATTTTTTCGAGCCCTGCTTATATTTGGAACAAGGATTTGGAGCCCTCAATACAGAATCTATTGTATATTAATCCAGGATTTTGTATGTACAACGCTCAAAATTAGGGGGTGCCAGGAGCCGAGGGCTCCCTTGAATTCTCCTGGGGCTCCCTCAAATTTCTGCAGGGAGCCAAAAGTGTTACTGGTTTCTATACACAACACCTTTAGGGAGCTTTTGTAGATGCAATTGCCAATTGGGCTCCCTGAAAAAACACTTAATTTCGAGCCCTGGTTATGTATAAAAAGTATTAAACTGGCATCCGAAAATTGAACAGTGTAGAGCTATATATAATTTAATCCCATTTTAAACTAAGGTATGATTCTATTCAGGGTTTTAAATCCTTACTGAAAGGCTTAATCAGATTATTTTAGGATTGGTCTTGAACTTAGGACTAAAAAAAAAAGTTGTTTGTTTTGTGTAACGCAACCTTAACAAGTTTTCATGAAAAAAGTTTTTTTCTGCCCTCCCATCTTATCTCACAATTAACATGAATACAGGGTTAAAACTAGGGCTAGGAATCGTTCCGAAATTTCGGCTCGATTAATCGCTGAATATTCTGACTGATCAATCGAATATAAACGATTATTTTAAGTGTCCCTATATCCTTCAAAACACGCTAGTACCGATCCCGGAAGTACACCGATGTATAGCATGGACACAGCGACGGCGCCATTTTGAAAATCTGACTTGTCAAAACAAGTATAATTCGCCAAGTAACCTGGATGCGGCAGCGAGAATAGACAAGAAAACAACAGATAAGGTAGGTAAATTTGTTTATTAGTATGGGGCTAGTAGAAACCGGTTCAAACCGGCCTGAGCATTGCGGTTAACCAGTCAAAAACCGGACCTCCCTCTAAACGGTTCGGTTTTCTATGCATGCACAGGGTTCCTGGAGGCGTAATAAAACTGTCAGCACCTATCTCCTCGCTGGCCTCACAATGTCTGCCAAGCGCGACGATCAAACAGCCATTTCAAAATCTCTCAAGTCTGGTACCCTGCCCACTTTCACTATGCTCAGAAGCCTTCTGAGCGTAGAGAAAGTGCCCAGGGAGCTAGTATATAGGAACTTTCAAGAACTTTCCAGTTCAGGCAAGTTCAGCCACGCATTCCATTGCGTAGTTTCGTATCCAAGAAATGTCATTAATAAACCGTTTAGGAAACCGTGATAAAACTGAACCGTAAAAGCAAAACCGAGAACCGAACCGAACCGTAGAATTCTCAACGATCCCCATCCCTACCCCATATAGAGGCTACTAATCTCCCTTTTGTTACAGCCATAAACCAGCTTATTATGATTATGTAATAGTTCTAATTTCAGACTAGGTAGTAAAGTCTCAGCCAGTAGGGCGTCTGGGCAACATTTGGACACCCAAACCCACCTAAAAATCACCCATCAGGACACCCCACATTTATTTGTGACTGGTTTATTTAAACGTCATTTTCAAACATATAATTGATTTTTTTAGGCCCATTATAATTCCCATGACATTGTATAAGGATATGCCTTATTTTAGACTAAGGAAATACATATTTATGGTTGTAATCTGAGTACATGCATATTGTGGTCTCCCCTGAAAAATAGGATGCCCAAACATTTTACAAATGGCAATCTCAGCTCCCAATTCTTGAACCAGGGCTCGAAATTAAGACATTATCCAGGGAGCCCAATTGCATCTTCTAAAGCTACCTAGAGATATTCTGTATAGAAAGTTAGAAACCAGTACATTTTTGGGCTCCCTGCAGAAATTCGCGGGAGCTGCTGGAGAATTCAAGGGAACCCTCGGCTCCCAGCACCCCCTAATTTCGAGCCCTGTGAACCCTGGCTAAGATCCTGCTGGGTAGTGATAGCTTGTTTTGAATCTGAGCAAAAGAAACGAGATGTACATGTACACATTGCTGTTACTATCCCTTTTAACATCCAAGGACCATGATGGCATGTATTGTAATTATGTTTTGAACTGGATGAAACTGCTGGTAAAACTGCATGCTCATGATGCATGTATCAATATGCATATTTCAGTTACACTTGCCAACTGGGTATAGGATTCTCCTGTAAACAACCTGAGTAAACAACCTAGTTCAGTGCAGCAGATATGATACATAATTATTCTATGTTCATAGGTATATAACATGGTCTTAGCCAGCAGGGCGTCTAGGCGCCTTTTTGGACACCCAAACCCTTAAAAAGCACACCTCAGGACACCCAAATATTTTGTGTGGAATTTCTAAAAAATCTCAATCTCAAGCTTGTAATTGAATTTTTTCATCCCCTTATAATTCCCATGACATTGTTTAATGATATTATGCCTTATTTTGATGAATTTAAACATGTTAATGGTTGAACTATGAGTATATTGTGATCCCCCCTTGGACGCCCAAAGATTTTTCAACTGCCAATTTTAGGCGCCCAGTTTCTAAATCCTGGCTAAGACCGCTGGGTATATATATATATATATATATATATATATATATATATATATATATATATATATATATATATATATATATATATATATATATATATATATATATGATATATATAGTGTTAGCCAGTAGGGGGTCTGGGCATCATTTGGACACCTCAAAAACCACCCCTCAGGACACCTAATTGCCTAAGCCCTTTGTGAGTACTTTCTCAAAATATTAATTTCAAGGATATAATTGTTTTTCCACCTCAATATACTTCCCATGACATTGTATACAGAGACTATGCTTTGCTTCTATAAGTAAATACATGTTTATGGTTGTAATCTGAGCATATTGTGTTCTCCCTTGAAATAATAATGAGACGCCCAAAGATTTTTACAATTGTCAATTTTTGGCACCCAGTTTCTAAATTCTGGCTAAGACCCTGATATCACTTATGAGCAGGGTTTGACTTTCCCAGTCGCATATATGCCCCTAGATTTTGCTGTGGGCCCCTAGATTTTTCAGTCAGACTAGGGGCCCAAAATAGTATGCATAATAACCAGAAATCCTGTTTTTGGCCACTTATTTTTATCAAAAGACCTTTTCGGGCTCCTAGTCTGAAATCTTAGTGTCAGACCCTGCTTACGAGACCATGATGTGTGAAGTCTTTTGCTAAATCTGATTAACTTAAATAATTCAGAAATTCTGCTATGCCCTTGACACTTGCTTTTATCACTCTAGGAAAGTGGGTCAGTTCACACAATAGACGCTCTCTCAGGTAACGGTGACAATGGATAATTATTTGTAAATATTTTGCTCTTCGCCAAGCAGGCAGGCTGAGAGGAGGAGGAGGGGGGGGGGGGGGGTGTAGCAGTACTAGGGCACCTTGTATCGGTTATATATCCACCAGGGCCCTAGATAAATGTATGTGTGGGGGGTATGTGTGTGTGCCGGTTTGTGTACGTTTATTTGTAGTATCAGCATAGTAACATTGTCAACAGTTGCCGGGTTCTCCAGTTCTCCGTGGAGTCCGGCACAATAGATCAATATCACACTGCTCACACACCCCACTATTACTGTGCAGCCTCACTCAGCCGCACCAGTACACCACTAGCACTGGTTCTGTTGGTACTGGAAATGTACAGTCAATAAGCATGCAATATTGTGATATATTACTATCAAAAGTTATTGAACCCATATCTGTATATATATGTGTGTATATATATATATATATATATATATATATATATATATATATATATATATATATATATATATATATATATATATATATATATATACATATATATATATATATATATATATATATATATATATATATATATATATATATATATATATGTATATATATATATATATATATATATATATATATATATATATATATATATATATATTATAATACATTAGCTTGTAGTATTATATTTACAATTACTATAAGCTAATACTCATCTTACAAGATTTCTACAATAGTGCAATACTATTATAGGCTTTTGCTTTCAAAGCCTCCTGGAAACTTGGGTCCTAAAGTGAAAATGAAGATAGTAGATCAATATAACTCTTACATGCATGCATCACTACTACTTACCTCATCCTGCCAGTCCATCACTATATACTCTTAATAATAGGATAAACAGTAATGCAATCCTATTTTAGGGGATTTTGCTTCTAAAAATCACTCTTACAATGCTGCTCAAGGCTTATTGAGTCCAAAGCACAAGGATGCAAAGATTTTCAAAAACCATCTGAACCCTGTCATGTTGGTACTCATTAAAAAGCTCTCACTGAGTACTCTCAGATGAGTACCCATTTGACAGGGTTTCAGTCACTTTTAGCGTCAAGCCATGCAGTTGTACCAACTACTACCAATTTATGTGCTAAGGCCTAAAAAAGGTTGTTTGTTTCCTGTAAATCTATTCTTACAAGATTTTTTATTTTAAAAATCCCACCCCAAAGTGTTTTCTGCCCTTCAAACTCCCAATCCACATAAAACATGCATGAAACACATATTTCGAAACAAAAAATCCGTAAGATATGTACATTAAATATCTTACCTACCCTTATTTTCGGACCAATACAGAAAACAAACAATTTCTCTTCTTAGGCCCTGCATAACAGAAATCCCCATGGCAGGCACCCACATGAGTAGTACTTACTTGACTGCTTGCCCCGGCAAGTGAACTTTTCGGGCAAGTGCATTTGGCCTAAGTCCGGTTTCCCGGACCCATCCTATATAGGAAGGAAACAAAAGAATATATAAATAAAAACTATTGATTCTAGCCCCGCAGGGTTATAACGATCTGATAGATGTATTGGACCCTCTTGAATTATGCCCCGCAGGGCCAAAACACAATTTTGGAAAACAAAGTAAGGAAAAGAAACTAACCCTTAATGCCCAACGCTTATTATATGTGACTACGGCGCATTTATATGGCGCCTGCGGCGCCAGTAAAAACACTAGGGGGATCCGTATATATATTTCTGAGTCTTTATTTTATGTTTCAATAGTATATATTTCGTCTCTTCTTCCTATATAGGGTGGGTCCGGGGTTCCGGACTTAGGCCGTGCATTTTAGTTTGGACTTGCCCGAATAGGCAAGCTTATTTTCCAAGCAGTCTACACATTTTCATATAGAAAATGGCACAAATACCTTGAAAATTAAAAAGAACAATGCAACATAATTTCGGGCAAGTAAAAGTCGTTAACTACTTGCTAGTTCTGAAGCTTATGTTGGTGCCTGCATAGTCATGACTCTAATCGTGGAAAAACAGCTTAACAGCCCTCAACTTGCCCCACTTGACTATCTAACATTAGAATGGAAATTGAGAGGTACATTCAAAAAGATATACAGAAATAATATTGAATCTTAAGTTTAAAAGATTCAGAATTTTTTTACTGTCTCTATGTCAAGGTTGCACATTGTAATTGCTATCAAATTGGCCTGGCAACCTGAACCCCTGGCGGGACTATATCTGATCTTGGGTCCAACTTGCCCGCCTCACTACATGGGTTTGGGCGGGTACTGTTGAGCCCTGTATCCCTGAACACTTTGATGCACTTGGGTTATAGTCTTAGCCAGCAGGGCGTCTGGGCATCATTTGGACACCCAAATCCTCAAAATTCACTCCTTAGATTCCAAATCTTTTTTTTTTAAATGAAAATGAAATGTACGATTTCCTGACTTTTCTTGATTTTTGATCTTGCAGGGCGTAAGGACGCAGCTCTCGGTTGAGGCGGGCGAATTCGTCCCTAACTTCCACGGCCCCCAACAGATGGCGCAAGATGGCGGCAACCTTACCCCCCAGCAACTCAACGAACTTCCAAAATACATGACAAGCTGTTACCCTTTTGTGCAGGGTGATCCGGGACCTGGACCACGGTAAGTTTGATGCCTAAATAAACGTTTGTTTCCTTTAACCCTACCCTAAAAAGTTTTTATTTAAAAAAATTCCTACCCTAAAGTTTTTTCTGCCCTCCCAACTCACAATCAACTTAAAACATGCATAAAAGACACATTTTTGACCAAAGAAATAATGAAATTCTTTTTTTACCCTACCCTTTTTTTTAGACTGTTACAGGAAACAAACAATATTTTTTCTTGGCCTTAGCAAGCAAGCAAAATACATTAGTTAACATGAGCTAAAAGTTTCTACTCTGATCATGACTACTTTTCATAAACATACATAAAGAAGCACAATGAAACTGCCATCAGCCCAAAACTAAAAAAAAATAAAAAAAAATAACCAAAAAAACAAACAAATTAGGATAAAACCAAATTGTAAAGCGACCTGTACTTTTCTTCAGAGCTTCTGTTCCATGGCTCCCGAAGTGGGTCAGCCTGGTCGCTATATAAATGTGTGGCATTGTGGATGGCTGTCTATGGTTCTTCTGCAACCAAAAGACCCTTGGACCTATTTGTGAAGAGAAGGGAATTTTTCCCTGGTTCCTGGTTTCTTTTTCATCATAATATGACTTTAGCTGTTGAAAGCGACGTTAAAACCTATTCCTTCCTTCGTTGTTTTAGAAAGTCTTTTCAGTGTTTAATAAGTGAACTGTTTTCTTTTCTTCAGAGCTTCTGTTCCATGGCACGGTCCCGGGCGACCACCCGTCACCACGACGACGGGGCATGGCAACGCGGCACAGAGGATGCCCGCCCCGGCCGCTCCTCCTCCCACACAGCCTGGTAAGTACAACACAGACTAGGGTGTGGTTCCTAAAGTTGGGAATCGGTTGGAATTTCATGATCGATAATCAGTTACAGCCAACCGATCGATTATCGATCATAATCAGTTCATCGCACTTTTGCAGTAATTGGGTACTAGAGGTCTAGAGCCTAATCATAAGTGATAGTCTATGACAATTACTTGTTATTAGCACCTACCTTAACTTCGTTTTGAAGGGTTTTTGGGGCTTAGTTTCATAGCAAGAAAGCTGACAACATGTCTGTCATTTAGTTCTATATTTTGCAACTAGGTGTCACCTTTTACGATTATTATCGATTGCCAGTTTTGTAATCGATTAATCAAAATCAGAGAGGTAAACGATTGATTATCGATTATAATCGATGATCGTCCCAACACTAGTGGTTCCGGCACGCAAAAGCTTTGGAATGGAGCATAAATTTGAAAAATATTTCAAGGAGTGGGAAGTGGTGGGAAGAGTACTCGTAAGCTAGAGCTTTCGGTCGATAGGGCCTCTGATCTGAGCGCTTGAATTTAAAAATTGATCAAAAGATCTTGTCAATGTGGCTGGAAAATTCGATATGGACTCAAGTTTTGGTAGCTAGATTTGCCGAGCACTCGAGTTCATTTTTCGGCCCGAGTCCCAGCACTATTGTAGATAGAGTTTTGATGAACAATTCTCCTTCACATATTTTCTAAATATTTCATTTGTTAGATAGATACTACCAATATTGTCAGGCGGTTTTAGCTGTGACAGGTAAAATGAGTTAACCAGGATTTTAGGAAATGCCTATCTAAAACAGCTATCACAAACTTTCCAGATTTAGCTGCTGAGTTACTTTAAGCCCTTCAAAGGGCTGCCCTTTTACAAACTGCCTATCATGTAAAATATGACTGTCTTCATCATCATCATCATCATCATCATTTTTTTATCATCTTCATCATCATCATTTTTTTTATCATCTTCATCATCATCATCATCATCATCATCATCATCATCATCATCATCATCTTTTTCAATGTAATCATCATCTTCCTCATCCTTATCATTATCATCATTATTTTTCAGGAGGCTACAGCTATTCCGGGACGCGCCCTCCTGGTCCTCCTCAAACCTATACCCAGCGCCCTCCTCCTCCTCGTGCCCAGGGGTACCCAAACCGACAACCCCACACCGTACCCCCATATGCCAGCACCCCTACTGCACCCCTAGGGGTACCACCGCCAGCCAGTCTGGTCGGCGCACCACCGGCCGGTATAGCACCCCAACCACAATCCTTTCCACCACCACCAACACCCCCGACAGCAGCAGCACCCCTACCCGCTCCATCGGTACCCGGGTACCAACAGTTCTACCCCGCTCTCGGTGCCACCCAGGGTCTCCTGTCACCCCAGGCGTGGGGTCCTGCGCCGCCACCTGGGTTCCAGGACTACCCGGGTCAGTATAGGGCGTCGGGTTATCGACCGAGCGGGGCTGGAGGGTTTCACGGAGTCTCTGAGCACCCGGAGTGGAGCGGTTCAGAGCGAAGCAGATCCTCGGATAGGAGCAAAACGTCAGCCAAAATAGCAAAGGTGAGTTCCTGATGAGTTGAGGATAATGGTAATGATTGGAATAATGACGATAATGATGGTGATAATTATGTAAATGATGATAATGATAGTAATAATAATAATAATGATAATAATAATAATGATAATAATGATAATAATAATAATAATAATGATAATAATAATAATTGTAATATTTAATAATAATAATAATAATAATTATAATAATAATAATAATGATAATAATTGTTATAATGATAATGATAATAATAATAATAATAATAAAAAAATGATAATGCTATTGATAGTAATAATAATAATAATAATAATAATAATGAAAATGATAGTAATAGTATAAATAATAAGCACACTACTACTATAATAATAATAATGATTATAAAATTAATGATAACTCTACTCATAGTCTGTGTCATTTTGCAGTTGCAGTCTCTGAATGCCAGCACTATGAACCTATGTATATGTATATGTCTTACTAATTACTATTATATCATGTTTAGAAAAAGCGTTATGATAGTGGAGCAGGTTGCGCCCCCACTACCATGGTGAGCATCGGCATACAGAATGAGTCGGGAGTCGCGAGTAGGTCAACGAGGAACAAAGTCAAGACGAAGACCATCATTCTCATGGATGCTGCTATACAGACAGGTAGGGATTCGAACCTTTAACCCTTATGCTGCTGGTGGCGTATTTGGCCAGTGCAAAATGATGCAAAACAACTGAAAAAAGGACTGAAACCATGGCACCTCTTAGAGTACTCAGCGAGAGCTCTCCAATGAATACCAACATCACGACAGGGTTTGGATGCTAACCAAAAATCTTTGCGTCCTTGTGTTTTGGACTAAAGTAGCCTTAGCACTGTCTTCCAGTGACCTAATTTTGTAAAATTCAGAATTATCATATTCGGAAATTTCCCTAATGAAACAGCAATACAAACAGGTAGGCATTGGATTTTCTGATACGATTTCATGGTACGATACAATATTTCCTTGTGATACAATTCCTTAACAATATTTTTAATGATTCTGTCTGGGTTCCAGGGACCTAATTTTGTTGTATTCAGCATTGTTATCTCCAAAAATTTCCTTAAATTAAGTCACTATCTGCCTTTGTGCAGAATTATTCAAGTAGCAAGTAACTTTTTCCCCATTTGATATTGGTATTTTGTTTCATACCAATCATGTGCAGTGTTTTGAAGGGCTGTCTATGGTGCCATTGCAACTGAAAGACCCCTTTGGACTGACCATCTGTGAAGAGACGGGAATATCTTCCTGGTTCTGGGTTTCTTTCTCTTTGCAAACTGTTAAAAGCGAACTGAAACCTTAAATGCTCCCCCCTGTATGAACTGATGTCCAGGGGTCTAACTTTGTGAAATCTTTTAGCACTGTCTGCTTTAGAAAATTTTCAAACAAATAGCAATATTGATACTCTATGGATGATGAGGTACATATGAAAATAAGTCGGTACTTTTTAGCAGAGCATACTCCTAAAGGATTCAATGGAGAAATGTTCTTAAGGTTTTAATAACTTGACATAAATGGCATAAATGAATGCTTGTCTGAAATGACATTGATAAATGTTAATCTAAATCCAGAAAATGCTAAAGAATATATTCACACGTTATATATATTTCAACATACCTATATTTTTACATAAATGCTAGTCTGGTATAATATTGATAAATGTTAATATGAATCCAGAAAATGTGAAAGAATATATTCACCCGTTATATATATCAACATACCTATATTTTTGTAGATTTCTTGGAGGAGATTGCCAACCTGACCTTGGCTGAGCGACCAAACTCTCTCTACAAACGCTCCAAGTCCAGAATGAGGCGGAAAAACCAGGCTCGTAGTCATGACAACACATCTACTGACTCGGAAGCAGTGGATTCCGATTCTGGCTACAGCAGTCCGCTGCATCGCCGTAACCAGATCTCAAACGGCACTCATACGGGTAGCTCGGTGAATAGTGCCGCAAAGGCGCCCTCAGGTCACCAATTACAGGGTGTGGCGTATTCCTCCGCGCCGGTCGATCGTTCTCGAAACGCGCCCTTATCTTACGCGGGAATAACCAGTTACGGTATCGGCGGTGGTGGTGACGGTCCGAGTAAAAGTTCATATGCTAATAATTATCAAGAGACGATTTCGCAAACCCAGGTGGCGCCACATGACGCACCTGGCGAAGGTTTAGATGGAAAGAAGAAAAAACGTCGGCGTAGTCGTCGTAAGAAGCGGAAAAGTATCAGTGGCGAGGATGTTGCAGCCTTGAGCGACGAACCGCGCGAACTTCTCTCACGAGCGCCATCTAGTGGTAATATATCGCGGACATCTAATGACTGTACCAGTGCGCCCGATCCTACGGGGCTACATTTTGAAGATGAGGATGAATTCCCCGATTTACTCTCTTCGGCCAGTGCACTGCATCATGGGATACCACGTCAGTCTAGTAGTATAGTGTCCTATAGTGAAGCTGTAAAAACTGTAAGTTTGTTTTTAATCACTTTTGTTTAAATCATTGTTACTTTTCCTATATAGCAAGAGGGATTCCTTTTAAACAAATCACATACTGGCCTGAAACTGATGGAAATATCTTGCAGAAAAAGCAAAAAAGCAAAATATTTCAACCCTCTCAGGTCTGTAGATCCAGATTGTGTGACTATTTTAGTAATATGAATATATCACAAAAAGAAATCAATTTATGAGAAATGTTTGAAAGAGAAATATTGATTAGACACTAATTAATAATTTTTCTCTTTTCCTTTATATGCTTAATGTGAAGTTATTGACTGAAATATTACAGGTCATTTATAAGTTTTTTACATAATTTTGTAGTCTATCAGTACCAATGAAACGGTATTGCTAACGGTACTTTATTGCATTATCACCTTGTGAATAATTATCATTAAGAGTAACTTTAAGGAATGATATTGTATGAAGAGGTACCACTATTGGTACCTCTTAATAGTATCCAACCCTAAAAGTGCTCTATTGTATTTGAAACCTGTTATTATTATTATTATTATTATTATTATTATCATTATTATTTTTATTATTATTATTATTATTATTATTATTATTATTATTATTTTTATTATTATTATTATCATTATTATCATTATTATTATTATTATTATTTTGATTTTATCCTTTCAGGTTCCTCAACCAGGACTTCCCTTAAGTCTCCAGCGTGCTTCGTCAGAACTACAGTCTCTCTCTCCTGGTCCCACAGATAGCAAGGGTAAGGGATGTTACATGTATGGCTGAATATACACACACTCAAACACACACATACATATACATACACACAGATTTACAGTCTCTCTCTCCTGGTCCCACAGACAGCAAGGGTAAGGGATGTTACATGAGTGGCTGAATACGCACACACTCAAACACATACATACATATACAGGGCTCGACGATCCCCAGAAGGACCAAGTAGGCTGGCGGGGCTACCTGAACCCCAAATCAGGTAGTCCCGCCAGCATTTTAGGTAGCCCTGCCATTTATTCCAAAAAGGCAAAAAGGTTCTTTTTCCCCCTTTTCATGTTAGTAATGGTAGTTATGCTTTTTTGTTCTATTGTGTAGGTTGCATGCTTAAGAGATGCTATATTTTTCTCTTTTTTTAGCTACCATTTTGTAGCATTTTAGTGGGGAACTTCCTCAGGATTCAGGTAGTCCAGCGGGACTACCTGAATCCATCTTTAGGTAGCCAGACAGGGCTGTTTATGAAATTTAGATCTCCCGGGAGATGGGACTATGCTATTTGTCGAGCCCTGATATACACAATTACAGGGTCTTAGCCAGCAGGGTGTATTTTTGGCACCCTGGTCCACGAAAAATACCTATTTTGGGGGGAAAATCTTTTGGTCAGAACCTTTTGAAAATAGTAATTACAAGTAGATATTTAAAAAAATGAATTCTTAAATGATAACTAAAACATTTGTTGAAGAAATGAAACATATACTTACTTGATTTGTCTATATATATATATATACACACTCACATACATATTTTCAATATAAAAAGTTCCTAATGAGATAAACTTAAATTCAGGTAAGGAGACGAAGACTGCACGTAAGCGTCGTAAGCGGCGCGAGATCGCTAACAAGGCCGCGGACGATGAGCTGGCCGAGATCAACCTGGAACAGCAGGTGCTCAAAGAGATGGGGATGAAGAAAAGTCAGGAGCAGCAGTCTACGACGACGACGACACCAGGGGGCACTGTGAGCGGTGGCGCAGCGAAAAGCGGTCCTCCAGGTGGCGCCACTGCTGCTGGTGGCGGGGGAAAGAAATCCAAGGCGCCAATCGCACTCAATATAGCAGATATGATCAGTGCACTAGAGGTTAGTACTTCACATGAGGAAGGGCGGGGATCATCTATATATTATATATCATATTTATATTTACATAATATATAATATGTATATGATATGCCCGTTACGGGCCCTTCATAATTTATTTTCTTCTAAAATAAATGTTATGAAAAATATGTTTTATATATTCAATATCTCCAAAATGATCAATTGAGCAGAATCTTCATATTGTAAGCATTATTCATTTTGCACTGATATTGCAGATAATTAGATATTGTAGGTATTGTAGATGTATTGAGGGATCGAAAACGGGCCCGTCAACTTTTACCTGTATATATGTATATAATCAAGTGATTGAGAACTAACTTCAAAAGGTAACCTCTAATTTTAACTATCAGCGTCAGCAATTGAAATTGCAACTGAAGAATAGTAAATGATTTGGAATCGTACATTTATTTCAAAACTCATTTAATCGTTAGTCAATCATGATCAGCTATTTCTGTTAGGGATATTTTGTACAAAAATGTCTTTGCTAGGAGTGCACCAGGACAGAGGTCTTCACATGCATAGTTTTAGCCAGCAGGGCATTTGTATGCCAAACCCTCAAAAATCACTCGTCAGGACACTCATAATTTTTTGTGGTTAATCTCCTAAAATGTTTTTTTTATATATGTAATTGAATTCTTTTCACCGCAGTTTAAATCTCTCAATAAGTAAATACAGGCCTCAACGCTAACTCAAAATGTTACTGGCCCTGTAGGACCAGTAACACCTAGGATCTACTGGTCCTGAAAATTTTTGACAGGTCCTACATTTTTTTTTCTTTAACATAACAAGAAAAAACATTGCATGAAATTCATCACAACATTTATTTCTTCTTATTTTATCTTCATTTTTTTCAAAAACATTTGGGGACATTCTCGGAGGGAAACATTTAAAAAAAATGTCCTCAAATGTTTACTGGCCCTGTAGGACAAGTTGAGGTCATTTTTTACTGGCCCGAAGCCGTTTATGAGAATTTCTACTGGCCTGGGGCCATAGGTTTACTGTTAGCGTCGAGCCCTAGGTTGTAATCTGAGTACATAATGGTCTCCCTTGAAAACTAGGAACACCCAGAAATGTTACAATTGCCAATTTTTGCCACCCAGTTTGTAAATCCTGTCTAAGAACCTGTTTTATCGTTATTCTTGTATTATGTTTCCATAGAAACAGAAGGAGGTGGACGAACAGAAAGCACTGGAGGAAAAACTCAAACTTAGCAGTGGAGCAAAGGAAAGGCGAAAACCATTCTCTTCCAACACGGAATCAAACGCCAGCCGGTTACGCGTCCAGAATCCCGCCTCCGACGCTAGCGCCACCTTGGTGAAACGAGGCAAGGAGAGAGAGATCCCCAAAGCCAAGAAACCTAGCCCACTCAAAAAGGTACTGAATCATTATACATATATGTATATATATATATATATATATATATATATATATATATATATATATATATATATATATATATATATATATTTATTTATACTGAAAAAGGTATTTGCAAGTAGTGTTTGCTATCTCGAGCAAGAATATAAATAAAAAGGAAGATCTTAACACTTGTAAACAAATCAAGGTACTTTCGGCGAATCTGGTCCCTGATTACAAAATAGCGCACCAAAAAGTATTTGTAAGTAGATATTGCTATCTCAGACAAGAAGAGAAAGAATGAACTGTACAGATGTAAACAAATTATGGTACTTATGGTGATTCTGGCCCCTGATTTCAAAGCAGAGGTCAAGCTTCAGTTTAAAACTCTGAGCGACCCCAGGGCTACAAAGGCAGATACTATCATAGCCCCACACAATTTCTGTAGCCTTGGGCTATGGGGCTGATGGCTAGCGCCCCTCCCCCCCCCCCCCCCCCCCCCCCTCCACCCCCCCTGGCAGAATATCTGGAAGTTTGTAGACTCTTTCCCTGGTATATATGTGCAAGTTAATAGACTCGGCAGGCTCGACAAGCAGGAAAATAAACAAAAAAAAAATAGAATAAGAAAAATTAATAGATTCTTTACCTGTTATATTATTTGCCGTTGTAGGTGATCCTGAAGGAGCGAGAGGAGAGAAAGCGGCAGCGACTTCTAGACGAAGACGTGGACGATACCGACCCGGACAAGGTCAAGGTCGCTGGTGAGGGCGAGGAGGAGGAGGGAGAAGAGGAGAAAGAGAACCAGGACGGAGGAGGAGAGGAGGAGGATGAGGATGAGGACGAGGAGGAGGAAGATGAACCGTCCGAGGCCGCGGACACTAAGAGAACAGGCATGGTCACCTTTCAAGGCATAGACGACTGTGGCCTCTCTCAGGATGGTCAGTGGGCTTGAATTCTGTGATTTGTGTGATTTTCTGTAAAATTTGAGTAATGTTCTTGCATTCATATTGGGTAAAAATTTAAAATCAATTGCTTGAGATCAACCTGATTTAAATTCCTGATTTAGTGGATTTAGTGGATGTCTTAGAGTATATATAAACACATAGTTGTATATACATATATATATATATATATATAGAGAGAGAGATAGATATAGATATATATATATAGATATAGATTTATATATATGAAGAGAGCAAAAGAGAGAGAGAGAGAGATCTATATCAGGCCTCAACGCTAACTCAAAATGATACTGGCCCTATAGGACCAGTAACACCTAGCATCTACTGGTCCTGCAAAATATTTACTGGTCCTACATTTTTTCTTTAGGCCACTCCAATTTAATTACTTGTCTTACGAGCTTTTTTTGGAAAGAAAATCCTGTCAGACTCCAAAAAAAAAGAAAAAAAAAGTCATCTTTGGTGTCTTACGGACGAAAGTGGTTTTAAAATTTTCTGTCAGACTCCAAAAAAAAAAAAAAAAAAGTGCAAGTTTTAAGAATATTCTTTGTAAGTGTGATTCAATCAACTACAGGAAGCTATCATTGCTGTAGTAGAGCCTCAGACTTGAGGAGGTATACCTCCCACCCTTCAGGTTACAGGGATTAATAGATTGATTGATTTTATTTAGTTGAGAATAGGCTGGTAGAAACATTTCGCTACCAGTCCTAGTCGTCAGACTCTAAGAAAAATAGAATAAATAAAAAAAGTCACATTTTTCAACTTTTTTTTTTATTCCAAAATGGCTCATTTCCTACCTCCTGAGCACGTAAGACAAGTAAATAAATTGGAGTGGCCTTAACATAAGAAGAAAGAACATTGCATAAGATTCACCATAACACTTAATTTTATAAATTTTATCTTCATTTATTTCAAAAACAATTGGGGACATTCTCAGGGGGAAACTTTTTAACATGAATGTCTCCAAATGTTTACTGGCCCTGTAGGACCAGTTGAGGTCTTTTTTTACTGGCCCGAAGCTGTTTTTGGGAATTTTTACTGGCCTGGGACCATAGGTTTACCCTTAGCGTCGAGCCCTGTATATATAGATATAGATATAGATATAGATTTATATATTATGGAGAGAGAGCTAGAGAGAGAGAGAGAGAGAGAGAGAATATATAGATATAAAGATACATGTTGATGGATAGATAGATGCAGTTACAGATAGATAGGTGGATGGATAGATACACCTTTTCAAAAAAAGTTCCTGATTATGAATATATGAATACCTGTGAGTAATAATGATAATCAACCTGGCAAAGAATACCTGAGTAATATTCCATTCCCGCGTGTTGTTTCAGTGGAGAGCAAGGGATCTAGTCTAGAGCTCGGGACGCCCGCGAGTGCCGACCTCTCCCCCATCAGCCAGACGTCGCCCATTAGTATGAGTCCGCTGTCACCAGGTGGCAGTCCGCTCAGCAGCGGGGTCAACAGCCCCATCGCGGGCACGCTGCCGTGCGGGGGGGATGCCAGCGTTGCCATGAAGATACACAGTCGCAGGTTCAGAGAGTAAGTACCAGAGATTGCTGAGATTGCCATGTTTGGCATGGGTGAAAAGTAGTGTTCAGATTTGTGTGAGAAAATTTTACTGATAAATCGTCCCAGATGATTTGGCCGCAGTATGACGGAAAAAAACAACTTCAAAATTCCTAATTCGGACATTAGTGAAACTCCCATTTTTACCACCTTTTCTTGCATGTGTCCATTTGTAGAAGACTGCAACAAAATTCTGGACAAGGAGTAATAAATGCTGGACGTTCGTGATGCAAAATGTATCAGATCCCAAATCCCTACTATAGAGAAATTCCAACTTTTACCAACTATTCTACTTGTGTCCGTTTGTTGATATGGGGTTAGGCCATGGCTTGCCTCGGAGTACTCTGGCAGTTTTCTCCACTGTTTACAACTGGGAAGTCAAGAAAATGACGAAAAATCTAAATTTTAAATTCCATATCCTATTTGTAGATACTTCAACCAGATTCTGGACAAAGAAATTGATAACTGCTGCACCTTGCTATTGCAAAACCTGTCGAATCCCATATTCCAACAATAGCAAAACTCCCATTTTTACCAACTTTTCTTGCATGTGTCCACTTGTAGATATTGCAACCAGATTCTGGACAAAGACATAGATAACTGCTGCACCCTGTTATTGCAAGACCTAGTGCGCTTCCAAGATAGACTCTATCATAAGAAACTCTGACAAAAGTGATGAAAAATCATAATTTCAAATTTGATTTGTAGATACTGCAACCAGATCCTGGACAAAGAAATAGATAACTGCTGTACGCTGCTATTGCAAGACCTGGCGAATCCCATATTCCAACAATAGTGAAACTCCCACTTTTAGCAAATATTCTTGCCTTTGTCCACTTGTAGATACTGTAACCAAATTCTGGACATGTGTCCATTTGTAGATATGGGGCTAGGTGGTGGTTTTCACCTGGAACTCTAGTCTCCTCCACCAGTTACAACTGGCTAGTCATGATAAAAATCTTGAAAAATTCCTAATTCCGACATTAGTGAAACTCCCATTGCATGTGTCCACTTGTAGATACTGCAACCAGATCCTGGATAAGGAAATAGATAACTGCTGCACACTGCTGCTTCAAGACCTAGTGCGCTTCCAAGACAGACTCTACCACAAGAACCCCATCAAGGCAAAATCACGGCGCCGCATCGTGCTGGGGCTACGCGAGGTCACCAAGCACCTCAAGCTACGCAAGGTCAAGTGTGTCATCATATCGCCCAATCTAGAGAGAATACAGTCTAAAGGTATGTTTTCACAGGGTGCAACATAGGTTGCAAAACATTATCCTCTGAGCTGGGCAAGCTGCCCCTAAAGTTGATTTGCCCCGGGCACTTCCATTTACCCGCCACTCTGTTAAACAAAGGTGAGATTGGACTTTGCCCAAAACATAACTTGCCGTGTAGTCAGGGACCCAGCAGTCAGGGTCTTGTTCAGCTTGCACTATTGCCCTTTTTTCCCGAATTCACTTGCAACTTGCAACGGGCAAGTGGTTATGTTGCACACTGTATGTATATATATATATATATATATATATATATATATATATATATATATATATATATATATATATATATATATATATATATATATATATATATATATGTATATATATATATATATATATATATATATATATACATATATATATATATATATATTTATATACATATATATTTATATATATTCTCTTCAATTATTTACACACTCAATACTCACTTTTGCATGAGTTATGACTTACTGACTTAGCGTTTGTTTCATTGCAGGTGGCTTGGACGATGCTCTGAACAACATCATAGATATCTGTCGTCAGTACGACGTGCCGTTCGTCTTCGCTCTGGGGCGCAGGGCTCTCGGTCGAGCATGTGCTAAGCTCGTCCCGGTCAGCGTGGTGGGAATCTTCAGCTACGACGGCGCAAATGTGAGTATTAGCTGGCATACCTGTGACACCCTTTAACCCTTTCAATGCTGATCCTACTTTTGTCCAATGCACATGGATGCAAAGATATTTGAAAAACATCTAAACCCTGTCATGTTGGTATTCATTTGATAGCTCTCGCTGAGTACTCTCAGGTGAGTACCCATGCGCCAGGGGTTTAGTGATTTTTAAGATTATTTGCGTTTTGTATTTGCCAAATTAACCACCAGCAGCATAAGGGTTAACCCTCACAGGACAGGTGGCTTATTTTGCAGTCCAATGGTTTAGTTTTGCGCAATTTAGCACTGTCAGGTTCAGAAATTTTGTTAATAAATATGGAATTTTTGTTTCGAAAGTGCCAAAATTGATGCCTAGGTTCGTTTATTTTTTTACTTGCAGGAGCAGTTCCATTGCTTGTGTGTGTGTGTGTGTGTGTGTGTGTGTGTGTGTGTGTGTGTGTGTGTGTAAAGTGCCTAAATAATGCCTAAGTTTGTTTTTTACTTGCAGGAACATTTCCATCGTCTAATGGAGCTTACGGAGCAGGCGCGGCAATCCTACAAGGATATGATCTCAATCCTGGAGAAGGAAATCCAGGAAAATCCCAACAAGACGGAAGCGGGGAAATTCCCGCAAATCTTCGCCCACATGGGCCACTCGCGCACGCCCAGCGCATGCAGCGCCATCTCGTTTACAAGTAGCATACTATCCGAGCCCATCTCGGAGAACTACCCGCAGTCTGAACCGGAGACCGACAGCCGCGGTTACGAGATCGTACGCAAGAAGGAGGAGAGAGAAGTGAGACAGAGCACCGTTGGTGGTGGTGGTCGCCCCGCGGCTAATACCGATAAACCTCGCACCGGTTCCCCGGATTCCGAAAAGGACAGCTTGAGCTTGAATGTTAATAACGGCGGTAGCGGTGGTGGTGGTAATAAAGTTTCAATTGTCGAGTCGATTCACGAAATTGACGAGGGACACGAGGCCGATACGGAAGATATCGATAGCGGGCGACCGCAGGAAAAATCGGGCGACATAAGTAAGGAGCTGGAGAATTTTATCGGGCTGAGCGTAAACGACGGAAGCGAGGCGGACACGGTGAAGGAATTACCGCACATCGATTCAATCCATAGCTCCACGGCGCTTGAGCTGAGCGTGGAGATCTTATCGCAGCACTCCTCGAAAACTCTCGACCTCTGCTCGGAGGTCATGTCCACGCACTCCTCGAAGATCGTGGAGATCGGTTCTCCGGTGAACGTCGATCTGAGCGGTTTGGATCTGGACGAATCGGAGGAGGCGATTCGTGAAGAAGAGGAAGAGGAGGAGGAGCCGAAAGAGGAGGTGGAGGAAAAAAGTAACGTAGAATTAAACCAAACGAAAGTGCGTCCCATGGACAAGGGGCGCATCGAGGATTGGGTCGCCGAGACTCAGAGCCGAATGGAAGAATTGAAAGTGACGGCAAGCGAGGATGATGATGATGAGGAAGAGGGGGAGGATGAGGACAAAGAGGAGGAGGAAGATGAGGAGTCTTCACAAGAACTCGTAAGTCGCGCGTCTCTGAGCTGTAAAATAGAGACGTCATCTGCATCATGTGATACCAAACCTAGCACAGACTCTAAACCAGAGGGCGCCAGCAGTAGTAAGGGAAATACCGAGAGCAACGATAGATGATGATGAAAGAAGAGAAGACTTCCTACCACACCACTACAAGGGAGATAATATACCCACTGTAGAAAAAACATTCTAAAAAGCAATTCCCAAAGGGCACCAAATATTTTCAGTAGTAGTAAGGGGAATCCCGAGGTCAATGATAGATGATGATGATGATAGAAGAAAAGACTTCCTACCACTACAAGGGAGATATGCTATTGAATAGGAGATTAATCTGAGGTGCAAATTATCCAAGTTTGTGATTTTGGATTTTTCCAAGATTTTTTATTCCTAGAAGCTTATATTGAGGGTTGATATTCTAATGACAGGAATAATTCTGTAAATTTATGGTACTATATTTCTGACTATCATTATACAGAACTGACCCCACTGGGAAAAGTTCGGCAGAATAAATCACTTGGATTAATTTCCTATTCTACAGTACCCACTGTCGAAAAACCATTCTCAAAAGCAATTCCCAAAGGGCACTAAATATTTCACACATGACCCTTAACCACTTCCATTGCTAAGACTACTTTCATAGGACGCAAAGATTTTTGAAAACCATATAAACCCTGTCATGTTGCTATTCATTAGATAGCTCTTGCTGAGTGCTATCAGATGAATACCCATGTGCCAGGGTTTTACATGCAAAATTAGCCACCAGCTTTATGCCTTGACTTGTGTTGTCTGGACCCGTCACATTTTTGAAAATAACTTTGGAATGACGCAATAATTTGCATAATATTTGAAGGAGAGTTGTGGATAGAGTTGTGATGAACAACTCTCCTCAAAAAATATTTTTTAAATTTTGTTTTTGTTAGAGCGATATCACCAAAATAGTCGGAAAATTTTGGCTGCTACAGGTATGAATCAGGGGTCCAGTTACACACTAGCCCGATAGCCCGAGGCTACAGAAAATTGTTACGGGCTATAAGAATATTTGCCTTTGTAGCCCGGCTGGCTATAAGAAAAGATTGACATTTTTAGGTCATGCTCAGAGTAATAACAATACTATAAGCACTGTGTGTGTGTGTGTGTGTGTGTGTGTGTGTAATTTAGGATAACTGTGGCAGCTCGTTTTTGTTTTTTAATGGGACTATAACATTTTCTATCGGGCTATGAAGTTTTGGGAACCTATAGCCCGGCGGTCTTCCTCAGTTTATTGCCGTAGCCTGACCCCTGTGAATGGGTTGTTTTTGGTGCACTTTGGGAATGAATATGTTTAATCACCTTTACCGTCAAGATATCAGCCTACCTTTTTGTAAATTGTGAATTCTGGAGTTATTCGGGTTATGCCTTGTAGTACCATAGTTGATGGGGTCAGTGAGACTTCAGACTTTGTCATAGATTGTGATGCTATGAGCCGGACAATTAGCCCAAAGTTCCACTGGTCTTGTAGGGCTATGAATACAAATAAACCTCTCATTGTGAACACCCCAGAGATGTGAACACCTTCTTATGTGAACACAATTTCCCGGTCCTATTTGTATCTTTGACATTAGGAAAAGACTTCTGAGATGTGAACATCCACAAATGTGAACACAATTTCCCGGTCCCATTTGTATCTTTTACATTATGAAAAGACCTCTGAGATGTGAACACCCACAAATGTGAACACAATTTCCTGGTCCCATTTGTATCTTTAATAATATGAAAAGACCTCTGAGATGTGAACACCCACAAATGTGAACACAATTTCCTGGTCCTATTTGTATCGTTTACAATATATAACGACCTCAGAGATGTGAACACCTCCTAATGTGAACACTATTTCCTGGTCCCATTTGTATCTTTTACATTATGAAAAGACCTCTGAGTCGTGAACAAGATTTCACAGTACCATTCGTATCTTTTATATAAGAAAAGACCTTTCAGATGTGAACACCTACTAATGTGAGCGCATTTTGTCCTGGTCCCAAGGTGTTCACATCTCTGAGGTTTCACCGTAATTTAAATTCCAAACCAAACCTTTGGATGACCTGAAGTGTGTTTACCTAGTATACAGGTGACCGAATGGTGCACTGACACTTATCAATTATCAGAGATCCATGGCAAGTGACTATGTTTGTTATAGGAAAACCAACTATTACAGATGCTAGGGGAATGCTTTATTAATTCTCTCTTGCACCACTGTGTACATATTGAGTCAAGTTATTCTTAGGATTGTGTAAAACAGTTTGTCACTTAATTAAGATGGAAGGAATACCATCGATGCGAATTATCGACTTTATCCTGAACCCAATGTGCAGAGAAAATTCATCTTGCATATTTGCAATTAATTTTGAAACTAGTGTATTTTAATAAAGAGGAAAACCTTCCGAGGCTGAGGCTACTTTCACCCCAAGCACAAGAACGCAAAGATTTTTGAAAACCATTGAAACCCTGTCATGTTGGTATTTATTGGATAGCTCTCACTAAGGTCTTTCAGATGAGTACCCACATGACAAGGTTTCAGTCATATGTCAGGTTTTTTGCATCATTTTGTATTGGCCAAATTAGCCACCAGCAGCATAAGGGTTAATTACTCTTAGGTTTTGGCCATAAATATTTAGATTTCTTGTCCACGACACCTCAACAGTGCAGTGAATAAGCGCTCCCTTCGTAGGCATAGTCATTTCAGATGGTCATCAAATGCTTGCTTATTAAACCTTATGCCGTCTCTGGCTAATTTGGACATTGCAAAATTATGCAAAAAAACCCTGAAAAATGACAGAAACTCTGGTAAATGGGTACTCATCTAAGAGTACTTAGTGAGAGCTTTCCAATGAATACCAACATGACAGAGTTAAGATGATTTCCAAAAATATTTGCATCAATGTGCTCTGGACGAAATTCACCTGAGCATTGGAAGGGTAAAATGCTCCCTGCATAGTTATATCTGGCTGTTCCCTTTCTCAGGTCATCAAGTGCTCGCTTATTAACCCTTATGCTGCTGGTGGCTAATTTGGCCAGTACAAAATAATTTTTAAAAACCTGAAAAATTACTGTAACCATGGCAAATGGGTACTCATCTGAGAGTACTCGATGAGAGCTTTCAAATGAATACCAAGATGACAGGGTTTAGATGATTTTCAAAGATTTTTGAGTTTTTGTGTTCGGACGAAAGTAGTCTCAGCATTGGAAGGGTTAACCCTTTAATGCTTAGGAGGTTCCCCAGCAATTGTCGTCTGGAACTGTGATACTTTTGAAAATAACTTGACAATGATTTTACAAAATATTTGAAGGAGGGTTATTGATTAAGTGCTGATTGACATTTCTCCATTTTCCAAAATTGTCAGGCTGCTTTTGGCCGCTTTGAGTATGATGGGTTTAGCAACTGAATTTCTTCACACCCAGGATTTTCTCTGTATGTAAGCATTCTCTGGCACACAGATACACTGACAGATGAGAGCTATTTTGCAGACTCCTTCACAACTATTTGGATAGATGTCATCCATTGATATGCTATTGAACATGTCCTTGTACATACACTTCACGGACACACTCACTCACCAGAGGAGTTATGAGTATATACTATGAGTCAAATCTTCTGAGTCAAGATCAGTCGTCACCAAATCAATCATACTGGCAGATACGTACAGTTTTTTGTACACACCATACTCAGTGTCAGTTGTTAGATATAATATGAGTCAAAATTCCCGGGTCATGACTCAAAGGCATGACTCTGTGCAGTCTATATATCTTGGGTCAGGATTTGCTATCGGGTTGAACAAACTGTCTTTTTGCACGCTCCGTATTCAATGTCAGTTCTAGACATCCTGAGTCAAGACCGAGTCATGCATGACTCACTGGTAACTCTGAGAAGTGTGTATCCTGAGTCATGATTTGCTATAGGTTTGAAAATTCATTAACAAATCACTCATACTTAGAGATTTGTACAGTTTTTTGTACACTACACATTCAGTGACAGTTTAAGACATCCTGAGTCAAGCATGACTCACTGGTATCTCTGTGCAGTTATATCTTGAGTCATGATTTGCTTTTGGTTTGAACATTCATTAGCAAATCACTCATACTTAGAGGTATGTTCAGTTTTTTTGTACACTCCATATTCAATGTCAGTTATAGACATACTGAGTCAAGACCGAGTCATGCATGACTCACTGGTAACCCTGAGAAGTATGCATCCTGAGTCATGGTTTGCTACCGGTTTGAATATTCGTCAACAATTCACTCATACTGGTAAATCTGTACAGTTTTCCCAGTGCACTCCATACTTGTGTGTCTGTTTGCTACGAGTCTGAACAGCTCCTGAACTTTAACTTGCATTGGCAAAAGTCTACAATCCACATTGCGGGTCATGATTTGATATGCATTTTATCACCTCCAAAATCATGACTCTTATTGGCAGATATGCTCAGCTTCTGAGTCGTGATCTACTATGAACTAGAACGCCACCAATATCACGAATCTAAGCGACTGAGCTGTAGAGATTATATTCTGTGTCATGGTTTACTATAAACCATAATACACCCAAAATCATGACTCAAACTGACACATCTGTTCAGCTTCTTATCTGAGTCAAGATTTGCTATGACTCTTAACACACCCAAAACCACAATGAAATCATGACACTCACTGAGAGATCTGTAGAGCTATTATTCTATTAAAACAGGGTACTTGTGTACTATGACTATATATATATATATATATATATATATATATATATATATATATATATATGTATGTATGTATATATATGTGTATATATATAAATATATATATATATATATATATATATATATATATATATATATATGTATATATATATATGTATATATATATGTATATCTATATATCTATATATATATATATATATATAAATATATATATATATATATATATATATATATATATATATATATATATATATATATATATATATATATATATATATATATATATATATATATATATATATGTATACATTTATGAACTCCTCTTCCCAATTCATGATTTATACTGGCAGATCTGTACAGCTTTTATTGAGTCATAATTTGCTATTAGTTGATATAGCAACTGCCTTAATTAATTCTCACATTGTCCTTGGTGTACAGTAAATATGGAAATGATTTGTACAGGCACAAAACGTTGTAAATTTGGCCAGAGAGTGGCTAGTTGGGTATGTAGTCATATCTTTGAGCTTTAAGGTGCACTGGCTGATTTCTAAGCATGTTGTTATTAGTAGATAAGGGGTATGTGAGGGTTTGGGAAATGACACAAATAATCAATTTAGTTTGATTGATTTGTTCACAAATAATCAATTTATTTTATTTGAGCAATTTGTACACAGATAATCAGTTTATTTTATTTGATCGATTCGTACACAGATAATCAATCAATTTTATTTGATCGATTCATACACAGATAATCAATCAATTTTATTTGATTGATTCGTACACAGATAATCAATTAGTTTTATTTGAGCAGTTCCTTCACAGTTAATTGATTTCATTTTATTGATTTCAATGGATTTCATTAATTCTTGTCTGGAACACTAGAACTAGAAATCAAATGCTGAAATTAAGCATTTCGATTCCTAAGGGTTAAGGTAATATCTCTTCTCATTCAGTTTGATTATTATATCTGGAGTTGTGCATGAGTTGGTACCCTTGTGAGTCCAAACTGTAATTTCCCTCAGGAAGGTCTAATGCAAAATTATAATGGGGATTATTGGCCAAAATCCGGTACCAGGTTCTTTATGTTTGACAATCTAATCCACTTTTGGTCTACCATAGCCATGTGACATATCAAAATGAACTGTGAATCGAGCACAACATTCTGACAGCATATTGCCTTAATTTTAGGGCTATGTGAAGGGCCTTTTAGTTTTTTAAGCCAAGCTCTTCTTTAAATGAATTTGATTATCTCGCAAGCATATATGTGTGCATGGTTCTCTAGGTTATGCTACCACAAACACTTATACGCGTGCATGGCATAGGAAAGGTTAACCCTTATGCTGCTGGTGGCTGATTTGCCCAAAACAAAATGATGCAAAAAAATCTGAAAAATCACTGAAACCCTGGCATATGGGTACTCATCTGAGAGTACTCAGTGAGAGCTATCCAATGAACACCAACATGACAGGGTTTAGATGGTTTTCAAAAATATTTGCATTCTTGTGTTTAGACGAAAGTAGCCTCAGCATTAGAAGGGTTAAGCACAACAGGGTGGAAATTACCCCACTTGTGACTAGGGATGGATACCTTTAAGAACGAAATGTTACGGTATCGGTGTGGTATTTTAACGGTACTTTATTGCAATATTGGCAACTCTGCTTAATCCGGACCCTAAATTTCTGTCCGGATTAGGCAAAATCCGAAAAATGCATGTATGAATTATATGTAAAGGCAGGGACTGGGATCTTCCAGTCTGTCTGGTTTAGACGAAAATCCGGATTGAACATGTCTGGAATGAGCAGAGTTGCCTGTATCGGAAGCAATAAAACTACGGTATTTTAATGGTACTTTATTGGGTTATTACCATGTAAATTTTGTTGTGAATAATCATATTTAGGATCCTGGAAAATCCCTAATAAGTGATAACTTCACAGTGGTTAGTAATGTTCCGAGTACCTTCAAGGAATGAAACGGTACCATACGGTTCTTTTTGAAATGGTAACAATACCAGTACTGGTACCTCTTAATGGTATCCAACCCTACTCATGAGTTATCCACTGGTAGTCTTGGTATTTACATTGTATTGACATTTAACCCTTTTGCTGCTGGTGGCTAATTTGGTCAATAGAAAATTTTGCAAAGAACCTGAAAAATGATTGAAACCCTGGCATATGGGTAGTTTTGGGTACTCATCTTAAAGTGCTCAGCAAGAGCTATCTAGTGAATACCAACATGACAGGGTTCAGATGATTTTCAAAAATCATTGCATCCTTATTGTGCTTTGTACAAAAGTAGACTCAGCATTGGAAGTGTTAACCCTTATGCTGCTAAGGCTACTTTCATCCAGGGCACAGTGATGCCAGGATTTCAAAACACATCTAAACCCTTTCATGTTGTTATTCATTGGAAAGCGCTTGTGGAGTACTCTCAGATGAGTACTCGTGTGCCAGGGTTTCGATCATTTAAAAAAATATTTGCGCCATTTTGTATTGCCCAAAATAGCCGCTAGCAGCATAAAGGTTAAATCGTTACTTAGTGTTGATGGGGGATCTGACTGCTCGGAGAGAAACAATTGTGAATATGTTCTTGATTAAACAAAACTTGGAAAGAAATTGAATAAAGGTCATTCTTATTTATCAATTTGTGATTGTTCGCTTATTTTTTCCTGAATTTCAGCTTGAAGCGGCCTTTGAACTGGAATATTTCTGTATTAACTGATTATCACATTCTGGGTATGAATGAATTTAACTGATTTGATTTTATGAATTATTGATACATGGATTTGAATGATCTATTCAGCTGTGAAAGAATTCAATCTTACAGTTGAGTATGGGTGAATTTGAAATATCTTATAGTGCCATTCACTGAAACAATTCAATCTTACAGTTCAGTATTGGTGAATTTGAATGATCTCAAAGGACCATTCATTAAAAGAATTCAATCTTACAATTCAGTACGGATGAAATTGAGGGATCTCAAAGAGTCATACATCAAAAGAATTCATTCAAATTCCTTCACACTGAACTATAAGATTCATCTCAAAGGGCCATTTTTCTTTAGATGCGACCGTATTTAACCGAATTAAAAGATTATCACAAGTTCCAGAATGGATTTGAATTGATTGGAATATCACTATTATTGTTAGGTCTGTTATTGGAGCTGAAGAGAATTGAATTAATAGTGAAATGCAGGATAAAGTTCAGACTTCTAAGCCTTTGTTCAAACCTTTATAACCGAAATTTGGAATCAACTTAGAAGCCATACTGTGACTTCGTTTCACTGATGGATAATATGACTTTTGAAGGGTTTGGCACAGCCTACACGCTATCCTGAATGGCTAGATATTCAGATGCATTACCCAAGGACTGAAGATTCTTCCTGAAAACAGAATTAGCTGGCTAGCCAGTGGTTATTCCCAAGGTAAGCCAGCCATCCCTGAGGTCTACCCTTCTGTAAGTACAGACTGGTGAATTCATGCCACGGAAGGTCACATCTTAATAACAGCTTTTCCTAGGGACTGGCAGGGAATCAAGTATTGTAAATCTGGAATTAAACCTTATGCTGCTGGTGGCTAACTTGACCAATACACAATGATGCAAAAAAAAAACAACAGTAAAATGATTGGAACCCTGGCACATGGATACTCATCTGAGAGAACTCAGCGAGAGCTATCCAATGAATGGCAAGAAGACAGGGTGGATGTTTTTCAAAAATCTTTGATCCTTGTGCTTTGGACGATAGTAGCATTAGCATTGGAAGGGTTAACCCTTATAATGCAGAAGCTTCTTTCATCCAAAGCACAAGGACACAGTTTTTTGAAAACCATTTGAACCCTGCCATATTGGTATTCAATGGATAGCTCTCGCTGAGTACCCATGTGCCAGGGTTTTAACTATCTTACAAGTTTTTGCATCATTTTGTATTGGCCAAGTTAGAAACCAGCAGCATAAGGGTCAAAATATCTCACTGACTTCTAACGATCCCCATTCTGGGAGTATAGAATAAAAAAGTTTTCAAATATTCTTAAAAAATGCTTTATTCAGAATTCTACAGTAGAAAAAGGACAGCAAAGCACATTACACACATATACATATACATTCAGCCACTCATGCTAACACAAGAGGAGGAAGAGGAAGATTTGATCACACTTATTTATATTGAAAAATTAAATTTTTGAACCAATTACAATTTTCAATCCAAATAACTGCAAATAGACCATTAATCAGGTATTTTTCACAGGTTTGATCACACTTGGTTATCTTAAAATTAAATTTTGAACCAAGTACAATTTTCAAGCCCCCACCCCCCCAAAAAAAAATTGAGGCAACTGCAAATCAACCATATACTAAACAACTATTTTAAGCATTTAAGGTATTTTCACCGATTCAGTTTCCAAATAAAAATGAACCATAATTGAGAAATCAGCCGAAATCCTACATCTCATGTCAGAAATTGTGTTCCTTCACCTCACTCTTTGAAGAACCTCTTTGTCCTCCTATTTTCAGTGTCACAGTTATAATCACACTCACGCACATACATACACACACAGACGCCAACATAAACACTTATATCATACATACACATGCAAATGATTCATCAACAACGTAATGAAAATAAAACTAATTATGTAATAATAATTATAATAATATACTGCAATTACTCTCCTTGATATGAATATTTTCATCTCTAACAGTTTCATCATGACATCAATCTAAATTAATTCCTACACCTACGACTGAAATGACGGTTAATCACGACTCTTACCCTGTGAATTTCCCTTTGAGTCACAGTTTGCCTGAGAAATCCATTACATTTTTCTATTGTTCAAAATTAATCAGTCTAACAAAAGGATAATGTCTTTAATTGTGATTTTTTTTTTGCAAGAAATGTCGGCTAAATCAAACAAATGCTACAAGAAATAATTGAAATATATACAGCAAATACATGCATAGTTACTAAAATTCTATTTTCAAAGCTTTACGAAATGAGTGATTTATTAAGTATATACTGGATGCATCGTCCTAGAATCAAAACTTTGTCAGTTGTCAGTGAAATAACTGATTAAAGGGGGGAAAAAGGCGTAAATTATTGCTTGTGGACGCATAGGTCTTATAGATCCTGCTATAACCGCAACTCCACATTTAAAGTCAGTGATGATTCACCGTCAATTAAAGGCTACGAAATCCTACGGCAGCGCCATCTTTATTCAGTAAGACATACCACTAGAATCCTCCTGGTCTTCAAGACACTATGCTGAACCTCTATTTGGTAGGGGAAGGTACATGCAAACTCTATTTTCGAAAAAAGGCTCCAATGACTCTTGCATGGTAATGGTAAATTTGAGGTACTGCCTTAAACCTAAACTTCAATTAATAACTTTTTAAAGGAGTGGGGTTGACATTCTTTATTTTTTTTTAACAAAAAACAAGCTTGGTAATCCAGATGGGAAAAGTAGTAAATTTGAAAACATCCAGGAAAAATTACTGAAAGTCTTATTTTTGTGTTCATCATGTTTTAGAAAATCTACAAATTCATCTCTTAAAGTTACTTTAAAAAGCGTGGCACGTTTATCGATAGACCAGGCGATTCTTGGATCGGTCTGTGTGTTTGTCTTTCCTGTCATAAGATGGCGCTCTGCTTGATGGTAAACGAAGCCGGCTCAGTCGCAGGATGCGTAGTGCGAAAACTAAGGGCACTCTGATCTCATCATTCGATGATCTTCTAATAGAAAAAAGCGTGATTTTCTAGTTCTCTTCCTCAATACTTTTACTCAAAACCATGATTATTATAACTTAGAATGCCTATGGCCAACGAGCTTGGGAACCCATAAGAATGTCTGTATATATATTTATCCTATACCAATCGTTAATTTCTAAAAACATCTGTAGATAAAGGGTATACCAATTCTTTTTTAGTTTTTTTTTTCAAGAATTATATTTCAATAAATGAACACGAAAAAAATTCTAAGAAAAGTGTCCCCAAGCTAAATGTTCAACAATTTCAAAACTAAATTTTAACCCATTAATACTCACAGCCGCCAAAACAGCTTGACAATTTTGATGAAATCTTCCAGACAAAAAACTGGAAACAAAATTTGAAGACGCAAATTAATTCTCCTTTAAATATTTCGTAAAATCATTCTTAATTCCCAAGTTATTGTCAAAAGTATAATAGAACCAACCATCAATATCTAGAGAAACTCGTAAGGTTAAAGAAATTGAAATGAGTATTTACAAGTTATGCTGTACATTGCATTTTCCCAAAAACCTCTTGAGATATGACTATAACGTATGAGTTCCCACTCCAGAACTAATTGTATATATAAATATATAGAAGCCATGATTACATCTTAGATGAGAAATATCTTGTGACTATCACTGCACTCTTGATACACTCTCACACCTGTGAGGATTTCCTGGAAATAAAAAATAAATAAAACAAAGTCAGGAATTGCATTTCTATTGGACATTGAAGCAAGATAATTCTTATTTCTTTTAAATCACATTTGGGTGACCTTACGAGTGAATTTTAAGGGTTTGGCCCAGAAGTCCTACTGAGGGAGAAACATTTCTTCCGTAACCCAATCTGGATTCGAACCCAGGTAGTATAGTCCGGGGACAGGCTTCAGTTAAAAACTCTGGGAGACGGCAGGACTTTGAGTTCGCAAATCACTATAGCCCCACCCAAGATCACAAAGCCCTCGCTTTTTCTGAATCCTGTAGTCCCACAATAGTTCTTTCACAAAAACAATTTTGAAGTCGTAAGCTAGCTCTTCCCTCAGGATGTTATATTAAATTTTGGAATTGAACTGAAGTGTCAAATGATGTTTGTCAACTGATCATTTTCCTCTGAGCATGATCTTAAATGTCCCTTTTCTTATAGCCACAAAGGCAAATATTATTATAGCCCAATACAATTATCTATAGCCTCGGGCTATGGGGCTAGTGGTTAGCTGCACCCCTGAGTATGGTGCGTTCTAAAGGCTGGGTGCAGTGTTAATGTTAACCTTAAAGCTGACCTGTAAATATAAATTCTGGGTGCCTCTCAGGCGCTCCCAGGACCAGTGTTTATTAGGACTGTCATTGATATGACAAGTATTGATCGATCGAAATAATTTTTCCAATCAATCGAAAAAAAAAAGTTACGTCAATTGTTAGGTCAATCAATTGAAACACATTTTTTCACCCTTTTACGCCATTTTTTGCCAATGCTACTAAGAATTTTGAAGAGAAACTCAGGTATTCAAAAAGTGTTGAGAAAACCTTCATTGTCTTTGCATTGTGAGAATCTTAGGATCCTAGCCACAAAAATAGTGTGGAATATGTGAAAATAGTGCAGTTCTTTAGAATCGAATCTAAATAATCAGAATTGAAAAATATGTCACTGATCGAATCGAAAAAAAATGGATGTCAATGACAGCCCTAGTGTTATGTATTTGTTTGCATATGTGTATATATATATATATATATATATATATATATATATATATATATATATATATACACTGATATACATGTCTATGAACACACACACACATACTGTAGAACACAAAATTTCCGCGTGTGTTTATATATAGCGTACTTAGCGTGTGGTTCCGCTTCGCTATATATAAAAACGCTGTACTTTTTTATTACTGTACTGGCGCTGTCAGCGGCGACTACCGTCGCTAACATAAAGATATGTTATGATGCAAAACTCCCCAATTCGCTATACTTGGGACACGCGTGAATTTCGTGTTCTACAGTATATACAAAATCTTTAAATTCCCTTAATATAAATGGGCAGATCAGCTTTAAGGTTAGGTTATAGAGGTGCGGCAGTATTAATATTAGGAAAGAGGAGGGTTACCTAGTAGTGTGTTACGGTTTCATGCACAAGACTCACTTCAGCTGACCATGGCCCTGGACGGCCACACGGCACCGAGTCTCTGTGTCCGTCCAATCACCCTCAAAGTCTGACGGCTTCAGCCCTGGCCTGCGCGTCCTGCAAATATTAAGAGCATGGAAGTTTGTTCATAGGAATTCAATAATTGTCAGGGTATGAGGTAAAGAAGTTTCAACTAGAATACTGTATACAGCGTTTATATTGCGCCAGTTTAATCAATGCATACTTTGCCCACCCCTTGAGTACGCATTCATAAAACAAAACCAACCTCACCATAGCTACTAAAACACTTTCCATAGTGACCATAAGAACGTTACAATAGCGACCAAAACTGCAAAAAATATTTTAAATAAACAAATAAAAAATTTAAAAAACACCCCCAAACCCCAAGTGGAACCAGTGGATTGGCGAGTGGCAAGAGACAGCAAGCCGTCACAGTAACACCTTAGACAACATGGCCCTTGTTAGGGAGCCTCTATATTTTTTCGCGACTGTCTTTGTTTTGTTATTTTCTTGGACGGGAGTCAATAAATATACTAGTTTGGGGTCACATGGTGCCAGCCCTCCAATCAGATACTGACCTGTCTCCGGGGGATTTCTGTTTCAGCGTTTCCACATCGTTAAAAACCACAGCCGCTCCTCCAGTCATTGTTTGAATTACATCTCCCTAGAAAATTCAAAACACAAATTTTGTATTTTTAGAAACCTGTTCACCTTTTTTCAAAAGATATTCATGAATAATCATGTCCTTGCAATTAATTTTCATGTTCTGTGAATTTACTTGATTCTCAAGTGCTTGGACTGCATTGGAAAAATGATATCAACCGTTTATCTTAACACATCAGTTGGTTTAGATCAAGAGATGACTGATTATGAATTCCAAACCGATTTATTTCCTATCCACTGTTAGTTTAGGAAATTTCGCTAATAGGTAGTGAACTACCTTCAAATGGAGGTATCCAGGTAGCAGTTAAGTAAATTTTATACCATTAAGCAGTACTGTATACGGCTTTAATTTAGAGTGGTAAAAATTTTGCTTACAGCCCTGCTGGGTGGTTTTTGTGATACTTCAAATTCACACATTCAAGCACTGAAACGAATCAGATCCAAAGCAGGATATTTATTTGAAAGATGTTATTTTCGCGCTGTCATGGAAAAATGAAATGCCTTTAAAAAATACCAGTATACAATATCTGTATAACAGATGTTAAACGATAAGGTTCTCTTTCAAATTCAATATCTATATTTGGTATTGTATTGAGTGGAGGTAAAGGTAAAGGTAAAGGTATTTGGTTTATAGTCATGTATCCAGTGATATTTTTACACAAACTTCCTTCCCTGGCAGGCCTGTACACACAGAAACCAGTACTGTTACCTATCTCTACGGATTCCTGGCCATACGACAGTGTCTACTCACCTTGTATAGGTTTGTCCTGAGTTCGCCGTCCGAGGCCTCCTCTTGGTGCGTCAGGCAGTACTTGGTGGCGTCCTTTGTCTTGTTCACAGTAATTTTGCTCGTTGACTTTCTCTTCTTCATCTTTGGCTGCAGGAGAGTCCCTGAAAAAATAACGCAATCCCAGGTCAGGCTTCGGTTAAAGAAACATGGGTTTCTTTGCTTGTGTTTACTGCTACTGCGTGCATAATGACAGACTCCTAGGAAACCTGATTTTGACAAATTTAGCTGCATCATCTTCTTAAAGTTCAATTGTAGATAACAAGCTGCCTTTCGGCAGATGTCTCAGCGGAAAGTCAATCTTCCGATTTGATGTTGACCACTTTAACATGACTCATTGTTTTCATCTCTTATGTACAACAGATTACATTTCCTTACTCACCTCCTACTGTTAACTGTTCACCATGAAATGGAGTAAAAATAATTTGAGACAATATCTACTGCTGGTCCGCTACATAGTTGTGACAACATTCCTTAACTTTACTTAGAACTAAGCATTGTAGGGATTGGCAACTTTAGAATTTTTGTTATCTGTTACTGATAACTCCTTAACGGTACCATATCTTGCTGTTATTTCTAACGCTGCTGCCTGCCTCCCTGATTTGTTTAAATGTTAGCACTGTCAGCGTCCGAAATTTCCTTAATAAATAGCGAAATGCCTTTGTTCACAGTTTTTCAGTGATTTTTGTGGATTTTTGCATCGTTTTGCATTCGCCAAATTAGCCACCAGCAGCATAAGGGTTAATATGGCTGGCGTGGTACCTGGAAGCCCTACGTACCTGTGTCCACGACTCCAATGGGTTTGTGGTCCAGCCAGATATCGTTACTGGACTTGGAGCGCCTCCTGGTATTAACCATAGGTACCTGCAAGCGTAAAAATTGCACAATAATTTACTGACAGGGAATTTGCCAGGACCGGTCTTTTCGACAGGCAATATCTCTAAAACATCCTTTTTCAACACGTAAAAAAATCTATGAAGAATCTTTAATTTTGACTTTTTTGCTTAAGTGCACCGGTTTGGGGGAGGTCTTGTATAAGAACATTTTGAACCTAAATCATTCAGATGGTGCATTCTCCCTTTAAGTAGATTTGTCAGTTTCATGTAAAGGGTAAAGGTTTAAGTTCTACATATTGCTCTTGTTGGTCGTCAGAGGGGAGCAAAACATTCTGACAATCAATTGCCTTATTTTCGAGCAATGCACTCTTTAAGATTTGCGAGCTAGGCTCTTCTTTAAATGAATTAAATTATTTTGCAGAGATGTGTGCATGGTTGTCTAGGTTATGCATGTGTGGCATTGGAAGGGTTAATGTGAAGGTCTACATACTGCTCTGGTTGGTCGTGAGATGGTTTTGCTGGACTGTAGGTTGGAGATCATCTGTCTCACTGGGGTACGGCTTGTCATTGCCAGGTCAGGTTCTGATTTAGCTGGCGCCATGCTAGAGCACGAGAAAAAAACATGCATGTTAAAACAGGGGTATTAGACTGTAGGCACCTTTTAATTAACACATATGTCCAAGCTGCCAATAGTTCAATCCAAAACACAAATTCATATCAGGATCTTAGCAAGCAGGACATCTGTGCGTCATTTGGACACCCAGACCATCAACAACGCAAATATGGTAACTTGAACCCCCTAGCCTCCTGCAATACAAACGGTTTGTATTGTGCTCTTGAGTGAGCTGCTGCAATACAAACGGTTTGTATTGTCGGCCTGACTCAGATTTCTAAGGGCTTTGCAATACAAACGGTTTGTATTGTCGCTGTGAGTCAGCACTGCAATACAAAGTGGATGTATTATGATGTGACTGACTGGATGAAATATCATGTGTGGTAAATAAATAGGTCATAAATTTCTCAGGGCTTTGCAATACAAACGGTTTGTATTGTCGCTGTGAGTCAGCACTGCAATACAAACTGGATGTATTGTGATGTGACTGACTGGATGAAATATTATGTGTGGTAAATAAATAGATCATCAGCAACCAGGTTGAAAACTATCAAGTCCCTGATAGGCAAACTGACTGCCTGGTCGACATCAGGCACCGACATAAGTACTAGCCCGCTTGCCCCTGCAAGTGAATTTTTGAAAAAAGGGCTTTCGGGCAAGTACATTTCAGATTTCACTTGCCCGAATAGGCAAGCTGATTTTCTGAACTAGGCAAACAATGCAACAAAACTGAAAAGATATTGGTTTTCAAATCTTTAAATTCATGATAAACAATACATGCCTTTCTACCATATGTTATAATCATTTCGGGCAAGTCAAAAGTCATGTCGGGCAAGTAAAAATCATCAAAGACTTTCCCAGCATGGCAAGTTAGTTCTGAAAATTATGTCAGTGCCTGGACATGGTTTTGGAAACAGTTGACTAGGCTATCAGAGAAAAAATTCCAAGCCGCAACTAATACATGTATCAGTCATACATGTACCCCCAACGGCTCTTTTCAGAGCCACCACATCCTCGCAAAAAAGAGCTAAATACTCACAAGTGATAGTTTTAATATCATAATAAAGTACATATATAGTTTTATAATCGTTATATTTGTAAATATGCACTGTACCTTTCACCATCTTCCATTCAAGGTACTTAAAGTAATGAGTGCTACAAATGCCTACAATACAAACCGTTTGTATTGAACCACTCAATTTCAGCAATACATACGGTTTGTATTGCAGGGGGTTCAAGTTACCACCCACAATACAAACCGTTTGTATTGCAGGTGGTTCAAGTTACCACCCACAATACAAACGGTTTGTATTGTCATCGACAATACAAACCGTTTGTATTGTAGTTGGCTTGCAATACAAACTGTTTGTATTGTAGTTGGCTTGCAATACAAACTGTTTGTATTGTCAGCTCCACAATACAAACCGTTTGTATTGTCAAGTATGCAATACAAACTGTTTGTATTGCAGCTGAGGGCTACAATACAAACGGTTTGTATTGCAGGGGGTTCAAGTTACCATACTTGCATCAACAACTACACATCAGGACAACCAAAGAAGAAATTTCTAAAAATGTCATTTCTCAAGAAAATAATTGACTAATTTCACCTAGATATGATACATAAGGCATAACATAAGGATAATATACCTTTTCTGAATAATTAAATTCATGTTTATAGAAGTTACCTGAATATACTGTGGTCTCCCTCAAAGAAAAGGATACTGTATAACTGGTTAATTTGGCGTGTACTTAAGTTGGCGTTTTTTTCAAAAAAGTATTTTTCCTGTATTTATTTTGGCGTCTGGAGCAGTCAGAACAACGCCATCTTTATGTAGACATATTTTTTATGTGATCTTTAATTTGGCGTTGACGGGCATTCGGCAAAAAACGCCAAATTAAAAACCACGCCAAATTAACCAGTTATACAGTACCCAGAAATTTTCGATTGCCAATTTTGTGCACTATGTTTGTATACCCTGGCAAGTCACTGATTCATATCAATGAAAGCCCTAATTTCTATTATAAATAGCCATATCTCTCTATTGCCGGTGGTAGACATTGTTTAAAATGTTCTCACCTTCCTGTTGTCTTGGTCCTGCTCCGCAGACTCAAAGTCTCGCGATCAACCTCCATGTCGGATTCCTCGTTGACGATCTTCTGCAGGAGTTTGAGTTTGCGGTTTTTGGCGGCTAGGGCGGCAGCAGCTTCTGACTCCAGCTTCTTCTTCTCAGACATCTGAAACACACGTTGTGGGACAATTATTCGTAGGGAATGGCTCCTTTAAAATTTATGATAAGATACAATATTATTTCCTTAACCCTTATGCTGCTGGTGGCTAATTTGATCAATACAAAATGATGTGAAAAAAGCTGAAAATGACTGAAACCCTGGCAGATGGGTACTCATCTGAAAGTACACGATGAGAGCTTTCCAATGAATACCAAGATGATAGGGTTTATATGATTTTCAAAAAATTTTGAGTTCTTGTGCTTTAGACAAAAGTAGTCTCAGCATTAAAAGGGTTAACAATAACATATCTCAACAATATTTTTAATGATACTGCCTGCCTCCCAGAGATCTTTTTTTTATTTTTAATTTAGAATGGTACACTTTTGAATATTTTTTGATAAAATGCACACTGCCTCTCTGCGGAGATGTCCTATCGGTAATTAAGCCAAATTAATACAAATCTTTATCTTAATGGAAACGACATAATACTCAACCTTTTCGATAAAATAATTTTACTCTTAATATAGGTATTTACATGTAGAGATTTCCAGGCAATGTTAAGTCACATCTATATCAATAACCAGAACAAGTATAACAGGTCTTAAATGATACAGTACTTTTCACCATATGATATCATATAAGTACAGCGACCTATTCCGCTGCCAGTCCAGACTGATGAATTTATGCTTTGGAAAAATTCAAATACTTTACACCCTCTTCTTTGGGGCCATCAAATGGTCATTAATTAGCGGGACCGGCCCAGTAGAATTTAGAGGCAGCCAGTAAAAGTAAACCTCTTGGTATTTGGTAACATTTTCCCTAAATACTTACCATGTTTTGTTCCCATTTCTGTTTGTTGATGGTAAGTTTTGAGTTGTAGTCCTGCTTCATGCGGTCTCTCTCCGACCTCACCTGGCGAATCTTGTGTTCCCTCGACTCCAGCTGCACGGCAAAAAGACAAGAGAATAGGTTGAGAACAATCAAGGATAAGAAACATTATCACCAGCTCTGCTTGTGATTCTCAATGTTGATTAGTCAATCAGAGTTTGATCTGCGGCAAGCTTACACAATTTAAATGCTAAGGTCATCACTCATGCGCAGGCACTGCCTCACAGTGGATTCAACAAAGGCGTGTGCCCCTTTATTTCATTGCATACAGGATTAACCGCCAGTTCCCATGCTTACAGAGAGCTGGTGTATGCACAGCTAATTCATTCTTCCCCTCCCAAAACAACAACAAAAAAAACACTTATATTTCCCAGTGTGTTTGTCGTGCTCTACAGAGTCATAGTACCTTGTCTCCAGAACATGTCGTTCTTACTACACTTTCCAGTACTCTTTAGTCTTGCCAATACAGAGTTGTCATGAGTCAAAGCATGTCATTTTTCCCTCCCAAAACTCGAGAACTTACCACGTTTTTGAGTTCCCGTTTGTCGCACTCATAGAGGGCTGTCGTACGTTAAAGCATGTCATTCTTTCCCTCTCAAAACTGAAGAACTTACCACGTTTTCAAGTTCTCGTTTGTCGTGCTCATAGAGGGCTGTCGTACGCTGCAGCATGTCATTCTTTCCCTCGAGTGTTTTGATTCGCTTCTCCATGCGGTTGAACTGCGTATCCTTGGTATCTATGATGGAGGATAGCTCAGCGACTTTGCGCTTCAGACCCTGGTTCTGCTTCTCCATCTCCACAAGGTGAGTCCTGAACTGATCCTCTACAATAGAACAGACATTAATAATTAATTGTTAATGTCACATTATACATATTATATATCATATTATATATATATATACATACATATATATACATACATATATATACATATATATATATATATATATATATATATATATATATATATATATATATATATATATATATATATATATATATATATATATATATATATATATATATATATATATATATATATATATATATATATATATCAGTGTTCGACATAAGTGGTAGCCCGCTAGCCCGGGGCTAGTCCATGGGGAAAAAAACAGGCTGTCGTGCTGGTATGTGGTCCGCTACGCTAGCCCGCTGGGGCTAGTCATTAATCCACAATTAAGTGGAATTAATAATTGAAGATATATGTGGCTACACTGCAACATCCTCCTCAGTGATGCTCTGGTAAACAAACTGGTGTCATAAAACTATCGCTGATAACATCAGTAAGATCTCAAAATAGTCTACACAGCTTAAAAATTGGACAAATTTGACAAGCATCAATATACATCATATACCTGTCAAAATCGGTGTATATATATATATATATGTATTTATTTTATCGACTGTTATCAAAATCATTAAGTACATAATTCATATTAAGATCAGGGTAGACAATCATAGTCTTGGCTAGCAGAGCGTCTGGGCATTTTTTGTGAGTGATTTCTTTAAATGTCAATTTCAAGCATGTAATTGAAGTTTTTTTAATCTCAATACAATTCACATGAAATTGTATAAGGATATCATGCCTTATTTCGATAAGTTTATGCCTCATTATGGTTGAAATCTGAGTATACTCAAAATAGGACGCCCAAAATAATATACACTTTTGTACCCATGTGCCAGGGTGGCAGACAATTTGTAGTGGCCAAATTAGCCACCAGCAGCATAAGGGTAAAGCTTCATTTAAAAGTAATTTTCCATAGTATGATGGCTCAATACAACCCTCGTCAAGTGGATCGAGGCAAGGATGGGTTGGACAAATGAGAGTAACTTACGCTTTCCCTTGAGGTCTGTGAGGAGAGTGGCTCTTCTCATCTCGCGGTCCTTCAGGAACTGAGCGAGCGGCAACAGGATGCTTTCATCATGGGCTTCCAGCAGCTGAAATAATACATAAACATTAGCTAAAAAATACAAATCAAAACCTTAGTTTAGTATATATATATATATATATATATATATATATATATATATATATATATATATATATATATATATATATATATATATATACATACATATATATATATATATATATGTATGTATGTTAATGTATATATAAATATATAAATAGCCAATCGTAAAATTTTTGGGCATCTTCTTCTTCGAGGGAGACCACAATATACTCAGCTTTCAGCCATAAACATGTATTTACTTAACAATGAAATAAGGCATAATATCCCTATTCAATGTTATGGGAATTACATTGAGGTGAAAAAAATTCAATTATATGCTTGAAGATGACGTCTTTTTTTTTTTTTAGGAATTTCCCCACAAAAAGATGCTGGTGTCCAAATGAGGCCCAGATGCCCTGCTGGCTAAGAGTATGTAGACTGGACTTACCTCCATATGAGGGAAGGGTGGTCCCATGCTGTAGACCATGGCCTCAGGAATCTCCGCTGCCGCATCTAATCAGCCAAGCACAGAGAACAAACAATACAGGGTTAGACATGATGCAATTATGATAAACACAATGGCACAGCTATCCAAAAAATAAAATAGGAACTAGGGATGCCGATTGTTAATCTTAACTATTCAGCTGCTGCTGCTAGCTAATTTGGTCAATACAAAATGATGTGAAAAAAGCTGAAAAACGACCTAAACCCTGGCAAATTGGTACCCATATTTATGAACTCAATGAGAGCTTTCCAATGAATACCAAAATGACATGATTTAGATGATTTTAAGTTCTTGTGGCATAGACGTTAAGAGTCTCAGCATTGAAAGGGTTAAAACAATCTGATCTGATACTGATACTTTTAAAATGATACAATATTTTAACGATACATTAACTACTTCTCGCAGGCTCAGAACAGCCTGCAGGGAGTAATTGGTGTCTTGCCAAAGTTGCCATCTATTCTTCCGTAGCTCAATTACAAGTAGGTTCTTGTTTCTGATATGCTAAACGGTTCTATTGTTAAGCATATTGTTAAAAATAAATTGAAATGATCCGATACTTTTCCTTATAAATAACTGATACAGGTGAACTTGGATATGATAGACTCAATGGGACCAGGAAAATTGGTCCGTCATATGCAAAATCTGTCGTATACATATGACGAATACTTGATATGCATCGGACTGGGACCAAGCATATCGTCCGTCATATGCAAAAATCTGTCGTACAGTGGTCCGTCATATCCATGTTCACCTGTATTAAGAATTTCAGGTCTCTGCTAATTAAGAAAACCGTAAAACAAATTTATTCTTTTTAGATTAAAAAAATTAGTGACATAGGTTTTCACTCCTTTATTACATACAAGGTCAAAATGATAGATCTTTGAAACAGATTCTGAAAAATTACTTTCCAGAATACTACCTTCCATAAAAATATTTTGAAATCTTAAACTTCTTGAGATTTTCTTTTGAAAGAATAATTTCTCTGATATTCTTATTTCTAAAAGAAAGATGGGTTTAAGATTAACCCCAGGCTGGTAGGTTTTAAGCGTTAACTTTGATTATATACAAAGCATCACCTTACTCTAATTCCAATTACTTATCTAGTTTGTATGTATGTATATAGACACACATACATCCTTTTCAAGTATTAAAGAGAGGCATTTTCACTAAGGATGAGTACCAAGGCCCAGTTGCATAGAACATGTTAAAGTTTTTAGATTTATGAAGAAAATAAGAGAAGCTTAGGGTATTTGCACCCTTCAGATATTTTATGCAACTGGGTTCCGAATTTTATGCAGTTCCATGAAAATTTATCCAAATGTGCAGGGCTCGAAATAAGCTGGAGCCAGGAGCCATGGGCTCCCTCAAATTTTTGCAGGGAGCCTAAAGATGTACTGGTTTTTATAAACACCTTTAAATAGCTTTTAAATACGCTATTGGGCTCCCTACAAAAAAAAAAACAATTTAACTTCGAGCCCTGATTTAAAAGTACCCTTACACCAGGACAACACCAATAAGCATTTTTTGTCTGATTCAGATATGTGGGAAAAAGTGTTACAAACATGGAAAAATAAAGAAAAAGTGTGGTTTGTTTAAGCTTATTCTCCAATATTCTCTTTAATAAGCAATATATGAAGCACCCAAAGCCCAAAAATTAAATAATGCATCATTAAAAAGTGTTAAATTTTTTCATACAATTATCTATAATTAATTAGTTACTGTATTCAGTATTTAGCATCAGAATATTTCTATTGGAGAAGTATGTAGAACATTGATACCACATCAGGAACTTCTCACAACTTACTGATTGGCAGCTTCAAAATCTTTGCAATACGATACAATATCAATATTTTCTTAACAATATCTTAATGGTCTCTTAAATGATACTACCTGCCTCCCAGGACCTGATGTTGTTAGATTTAACTATGTCAGCTTCAGAAAGAAGTTAACCCTTGTGAGTCTGAATTGTAATTTTTCTTACAAATGTCTGATGCCAAATTATAATGGGGGTTATTGCAATAACCCAAAATCCAGTACGATGTTGTTCATGTTTGGTGGTCTTATAATTTTTTTGTTCCATCGCAGTCATGTGACATATCATAATGTAGAGCCGCACTCACCACTCACGAACTCGAGTGGCTCGAGCCCTGGGGCAAACTCGCCGAGCTCGAGCTGAAATGTTCAAATCGTGAGCTCGTCTATGTTGGGAACACAAACGTAACACAGAGCATCTAACAAACATAAACATACATAACTGCTTATCGCTGCCATGTCTTCTTTACTATCTCCAATGTATACATTCAAGCGGTGTTGAGTGTTATTCTGACCTTTATACCTCGTCAGCACGTTTTAGAATTAAATTAACATGGCAATGTTAGTAAATCTCCGCCAATAGATATTTATTTTTTAATAGCTAGGGTGGAAAGTAAGTATTTTTTTTTTGGAAAATCGGAACGTCCGTGAGCTCATGAGCTCACGAGTCAAACAGGTGGTGAGCTCATGAGTTGATCTACCTCCGTGAGTGCAGCTCTATCATAATGTTCCTAAAATCTAGCAAAACATTCTCATAGCCCAATTTCCTAATTTAACAGTTTAAGTAAGGGCTCTTTCAGATAGGTAAACCAGGCCCTTCTCTAAATGAATTTGATCATGTGGCACGCATATATGCTTGCATGGTTCTCTAGGTTATGTAACCACAAGCACATGTGCATGTGTGGCATTGGAAGGGTTAATGAAAATACATCCTTAAGCCCTGAAAATGAAAAAATATCATGTGTGCTCAGGATTAAGAAAGCGTAAAAGCAAGAAGGTAGTGCGTACTAAAAGCAACCGAGAAGAAGCCACCTGAGAGATATACCTGAAGTAGAAACTTACCTTCCTCCCAATTAATATCACCTGTACATCATAACAATAGCATCAGTCACGTGTTAGACATGTCATGGCAGTTAGTGAGTGTTGGGCATGGGTAGGGTTGGATATCGTTAGGAGGTACGGGTAGGGGTGTTATTGATATGGCCCTGTCAATACATATGTCAATGCATCAAAATATGGGGAAAATGGAAAAGGAGGCTTGTCCAAGAAAGTCAGCGATGGATCTTGCCAGCATTCAGGGTCAAATTTTCTTTTATTATTTTTTTTTCTTCATATAATTAATTTGATTGTAATTGTTGAAATACTACTTAAAGGGCAAATGCACCATCATGATGATTTAGGTTCAAAATGTGCCTATATGTGTCACCTTTCAAATAAGACCACCCGCAAGTCTGTCCTCCTCAGCACTCCTCAGATATGGCTTATGAAAGTTAGTAAAAAGCTGGCCTGAGTCTGGGTATAGAGGCTGACATTATCAGAAGTGGTGCTTATGAAGTGACTGCCAGCCCTGCTTCTGATTGGTTGAGAGATATCAGTGACTGCCACTGATATCTCTCAACCAATCAGAAGCAAGACTGGCAGTCACTCCATACCACTGATTGTGCTTAATTGTGCTTAATTGGCCTGCAATGTCAGCCTCCATGCCCAGACTCAGGCTAGTTTTTTACTAACTTTCATAAGCCATATCTGAGGAGTGCTGAGGAGGACAGACTTGCGGGTGGTCTTATTTGAAAGGTGAGACGTATAGGCACATTTTGAACCTAAATCATCATGATGGTGCATTTGCCCTTTAATGTAGTTGCCATGTCTGATGTTGGGTCCAAGAATGATTGTGAATCTTTTTTACAATAATTGTAAAAGAGCTATTTCTTCAATGCTTCATAAAGAGCAATGTTCTGTGTATCATAAGGACTCTATTACTCTCCATGAAAACAGGGTTGGTAAAAAGTATTAAGAAAGATTAATCATTATCGAATGCAAGCAAGCCAAAAATAGCATTAGTAATTATTTAAGCATTTCTATTAAAAAAGTTAAGATTACATAGCTATCCTATTGTTCAGACAAATAGGACTATATTTATTCATTGATAATGGTAATGATTTTGGTTAGGGAATTAACTACTGAACTAAATACGTTCATTCAGAAAAATATTTTCACAGCCAAGCGAGTGAGAATAATGAAAAAAAAATGTAATTAAAAAAAATAATACCAAAAAAAGAGAAAAGAATTAATGCATTAGGGTTATTTTGGAATATATAAAGCTAAACTAAGAAAATTCTAAACTACAGAACTACCTAACTACTTGACTACTATTTTACCTCCGTTCTCGTCTATCATAAAGAGGGCTTGTTTATATTTCTGATTGAGGCGCCGGCGCCCCGGCGTCAGGCCCGTGTCAAAGCGGACCTGCGAGCCGCGGGCAACTTCCACTTCCTGGGTCAGCTCCGCAAAACGCATTACGTGCTGTGGAAAATACAAGGTGGGATGACAACAATGTGCAACATGAACAAACAACAAAATGGAGAATCACAGATTGGGGTCTGTTATCCATCCATTTAGGGCAAGGGTTGCATAAAAGGACCATAACAATGTGCAAAACAGGTCAAAATAAAGAACAACATAACAAACTTGGAGTACCTTCCTTACCCGTATAATGAGGGTTGCACAAACAGTATTATAGTGATCTTGATAGTGATGAGATACCACCAGGCAATATGACATATCAAAAATAAACCTTTCAGGGGAAGTTAGGCAGATCAATGAGTATCATAAAAGTAGTTTCAGTGATGCCTAACCCCCCTAAAAAAAGGGGGGGGGTCAATTTTTAAAATGAAGATGATCCCAGATGCCTTCTCTGGCAGATTCAGTGAAAAATCTGAGCAAAAGATAAAAGTGTAAATGACCACAATACACGAGACTTTGAAACAAGCCTTGACGGTTATCTCCTATGGGGGTTTTGCTTGCCCAGACAATCTATTATTTGCCCTGGGTAAGTGGGCAAGTGTGTTAAATACACTGGATCTGGTGTACACCACAACATGAGAATATGAGTTCTAAAGAGATCATGACTCCAAGGTTGTTCTGGGTTCTATTAGGAATTCAAACGTCATCCTGCTACAAACCTCGGTGGTATCGAGTTCTTGCTTCGCGCTTATAGTTCTGAACGATATCAAAGCGCACCAGCTGCTGGCGCTGAACCTTCACTTCCTGCGTCAGCTCCGCGAAGCGCATCACTTGCTAAAAACGAACCATCAATTACAAAGCACTGTGCTACACACCACTGGCTGGTAGGATCTGATTGGTCATTATTACTTATAAATATCTATTCATATCTATATATATGGTGGTTGATAATTTTTATAAGAATAAAGAAATATGAATATATATCCTTATAAATGCATCTTCAATTGCATATAATCATTCAATCTGCCTTTAATGGAATAGATGAGGCATACATGTTCTCTAAATATAAGCCACGCAAAAAAATAACTTATCAATTACACAACTACTTTCAAATGGTAAATCGTTGTCTAATACTTAATAAAAGGTTGTTCAAGGTAAACTAAGACGTACCACAGTCTCATCGTATTCCTCCGCCAGGGGATTGATACACACAATCATGCGCACTTTGCCCTCGCCATCAAAGTAGTTCTTGAAAAGGTGAGTCACCTTCGAGTCTCGATATGGCACCATCTGAAAACAAAATCAAATAAAACTGATTAATGTCCAATGGTTTTTTAGACAAACAATTTAGCACAGACAGACGACAGATGATAAAAGAAGGAAAAAAATGAAAACGTAAAAAAATAACAAATTTAACAATCACTTAATATTTTGGATGGGCAGAAATTTTGGAATTGCTGTTTTGGGCAGGCATTCTAAAAATTCTGACTAAGACCCTGGAGAGAGAGATAGAGTCCAGCAACCAATTTCTTCTTTCCTACAACATGCAAACTAAAACTGTTACCCAATTTGCATTTAACACAGAACCAGTAGAAACTCCTTTAGAAGCATATTGATCAATTTTGAGACCATTAAATGTCATTAATCTAAGCGTTAAGCCACCTACCTTATTTGAGTTACTCTGCTGATTTTCTCTCAGCATCTCTATACAGGTCCTGAGCACCATCAGCGAGTGGTTGATGTTTCCGGCCTCCTTGAGTCGGTCGCCAGCGTTCTGCGTGCGGGACGTCCGCTCACTGCCGGCGAGATCCACGAGGGCCAGCTGACTGATGCAGATCTTGTCCTTATCCTGTAGCACCTCCTCTCCAATGGGATCCAGCGGTGCCTGGACCAATCGGATGTTGAATACGCTGTGACTGCGGCTGGATTCGGCGTTCAGGGCTGTGTGGGCGACCTTGCGGCGTTTCTGGCCCTTCCACAGCACCTCGTACGCCTCCTCCGTGGATTTGACCTCGACCTCCACCACGCCGCTCACATACATGTTGTGCTGCCCGTCCTCACGCAGAATCTTCGACTGGGGCGCTCTGTTATGAATTATAATGGGTAAGTTATTCATTTTTCAAATAATATGGAAATAACTATCAGTAAGGTGCTCTGCAGACAAATAATAACAGGCAAATTTTTGATTTTTCAACAAACTCATGAAAATTTCTGGGTGAGGGTCTTAGGAAACAAAGAATAATAGGTAAATTTTTGATTTTTCAATAAGCATGAAAAGATCTAAGGATGAGGTGCTCAGCAAACAAAGAAAGGAGCCGGGCGCTTTCGAGCCCTGGACTCACAGGCATTAAATGGCAGAAAAAGTGAAGAAAAGTAAGGTGTCTTATTTCCGTATTACCTGAAGCCAGTGATGGGGTCATAGGGCAGGTCCTCCAGCAGATCATACGTGTAATTGTTGTAGATTTCCACGTAGGACACAAACACTGCGTAGTTATTATCTTCTTCCACACTCTCGACGCGAGTCGTGTCGCGCACGCGGGGCATTTCGTTGAAATCAAACTTGCTTTCTCTGCAAAAAAACAAAAACAATGACAAAATCTCAAAACTGCTTAGTCGGCACACGGGTCAGGAAATCTGAATATCCTTTTCTTTAATTTCATTGTCTTACAAACAATAGCATGCTCATACAAAAATATATGATGTGGACCTTACAGTATCGTAGTCAGGGTCTTAAGCCAGGTTTTAGAACCTGGGTGCCCAAATTGGCAATTGTAAAATTTAGGGGCGTACATTTTTTAAAGGGAGATCACAATTTACTCAGATTACAACCATAAACATGTATTAAGTTAACGAAATGAAGAATGATGTCCATATACAATGCCATAGGAATGTAATTGGTTTCAGAATTTTCAGTCATATGCTAAAAATTAATACAGGTGAACTTGGATATGACAGACGCAGTGTGACCAGGAAAATTGGTCTGTCATATGCAAAATCCATCATATGCATATGACAGACTCAGTCCGTCATATGCAAGTGTGTATGCTATTGCATTGGGGACCTCACTTGATATACATATAAAAGTCAAAACAGTGCTCAAAAGAATATGCCTGGCTGGATTTTTATTATACATGTATTTGTCTGCTGAGAAATACCAGACAATGCGAGTTGAGTTCTGTCCTGGCCGAACGTAACTCAGCACATGTGTTAGTCTCGGCGGGAATAAGCCGACTGCTAGACGCGTGTTTGTCCGGCATACACAATGCTAATTACATAGTAAATAGCACCATGTGTGCCGTGATATTGGTCTGTGGTAGCCGAGTTCCAGCATACAGAATCTGGCCTATGCATGGTCCAATACACATACTTGATATGCATGGGACTGGGACCAAGCATATCGTCCGTCATAGCCAAAAATCTGTCGTACAGTGGTCTGTCATATCCGAGTTCACCTATATTACAAAAAATTCCTCCAAAACATGTTTAGGTGTCTTAAATGCTAAACCTATGTAATAAACAGATATTTCTGTAATAGGAGAAGTATGGGTTTTCAATATGATACCAAAAACAGGTATCGAAATGGAACAATAAATCATTACGAAAAAGTTATATGCCATATCATTTAAGCTTTAAAATATATAAAATTGTTTGTCATCTCAGCACAAAGGGAGTTTACTGTATATCAGCAAAATTTCCGAAGCAAACAAAGCTGAATTCAACAAAACTAGGCCCTTGGAGGCAACCAGTATCGTAAAAAAATATTGTTTTGGTATTGTATCGTTAAGAAAATATCCACATTGTATCTTATCATAAAACTTTTAAAGGGGGAAATCCCTAAGCTTTTTTTCCAGCTTACCGGCTGCACATGGCTCTAGACCCAAGTCTGAACCCGGATCTTGAAACGGTGTCAAAAATTGGCAGTTTTAAGGTTTTGAGCATCATATTTTTCAAGGGAGACGACAATATACTTGATTGCAATCATGAGCATGATTTTTCTTTTTGAAATAAGGCATAACCAGTGATAGGAATTGGATTGGATTTACATGATCGATCATCAGTTGAGTACAACTGATCGATAATCGATCATAATGAGTTGCACAAGCTTTCATCCCAGCAGCATGTAGAACATTTTTTCATCAGAGTTTTGTTAGTGTGGTTGGTGAGTTATGATATCTAAGATGGCTGCGCCCATGGTAAACAATGTCTTGTATAACTTTTCATCACCTTATACCTCAAAAATGTGGCAGCGACTATATTGTAAACATTTGACGATTATTCTGCCGCTTAGTAAGTAATATTTAGAATATTTTCTGGTACTGCTTTAGACAAATACAGGCAAGGAAGACGTGTTAATACACAGTCTTTTCGCTGTTTATTTTGATCATAACTGATGCCAAATTTTAGGATCTAATGATCAAAATAGAAATTCTTTTGATCCAAGCTTCGATTATAATCAATCATCAGATTACCATTAATAACATCCTTCCACAATGTCATGGGAATTATATTCAAGTGGAAAAAAAAGAATGTGATTGAAATTAACATTTTAAGAAATTACTCCCCCAAAATATTGGGTGTCCTGACAGGTGTTTTTTTTTTAGGGTTTGGGTGACACCCAGATGCCCAAAAATATGCTCACCACTGTTACTGCCTACTTACTTGCTCTTTGGTGTTGATGGGGTGTTGACGTTGAATCGAGGCATGATATCGCGGCGCTGACGCTCCACCATGGCGTCAGCCTCTGTCTGAACATCAAAGCCATTCAGCTTGTCCGGACGGAAAACCTGATAACGCACGACAACAGAGCAGTGATCAACACAGTGTCTGGGGACTTACTTGCCACCTTGGGCAAGTAGATTGGTGGCATGTAGATTAGACTTGTCTGGCAAAATGATGTATACCGTGTTAATATAGAATGTAATGCGCTTGGCAGGTTGCACAGTTTAATATTTGCGTACTGGTTCTTTATGATCTATCATGTCGGCGTATTGTACCATACTAAAATAGGGATCCGATGTCCAAATAAGGGGGAGTAGTTAAAATAAATGCAGACTCCTGGGACGCTTGTAGTATGCATTAAACTGCTGCAATACTGACACAGTATACAGTATTGAAATTTCCTGATGCAAATTTCCCCAATGCAACAGCCCTATGAAAATCAAATGGAATACCCCACCAACTCTTTAATCATTTGATCGAATTAGAATATCGTTTATGGAATGTTATGGGAAGTGACTTACATATTTCTTTGCCTGTAGATCGCCTATGCTGTTGAAGAGTACGTCCAAGGCCCGGGGGAGGATGCCCTGGTCCTGCGGGACACCCATCATGGTGTGTGTCTTACCCGACGACGTGATGCCGTATGTGAAAAGGAGGCCTGCCAACAACAACAATATGAAATATAACTCGTCAATAAGAGCTGCATTTAAAGAAAGCCTGCCAATTAAAGCAATGGAGCATTAGTTACATAACCCATCAATTAGAGCTGCATTTAACCCTTATGCTGCTGGCGTCTAACTGGGCCTATACCAAATGATGCGAAAAACATGAAAAATAACTGAAACCCTAGCACATGGATACTCATCTGATAGTACTCAAAGAGAGCTTTCCTTTGAACACCCGCATAATTTGATTAGGATGATTTTCTTATTTTTTTGCATTATTGTGCATTTAACAAAAGTAACCTTCGGCATGATGGCATCAGAAGGGTTAAAAGTATTTGAAATAGAATTCCCATGACATTTTACAAGGATGTCATGCCGTATTTCAATACATGGAAACAGGGACTTTCCCAGGACCTGTCCAGTCTGTCTTTTGGACAGGCAGTTTCCTGAAAACATCCTTTATGGACAGGCGAAATGTTCTATGAAGAATTTTCAACTTTGACATTTTATGCTGATAGCCAAATATATTCCTATCTAACCATCTTCTATGCCATGGCTGAAATATAAATTGCCCTTAATGGCACAATAGGCTTTTAAATGTAGTTGGTATATGGATTTGCAGTCGATCAATAGCAAAATCTGGACAGACAGAAATTTCAGAGTTCCTATTTTAGACAGGCATTTTTAAAACCCTAGGGAAGACCCTGCATGTATATATACATATTAATGGTTGCATATTGTGGCCTCCCTTGAAAAATAGGACGCTCAAAAATTTTACCAATTGTGTGAAGCATAAATCCTGGCTGGCAGACATACTCACCATTTTTGCCGTGCAGTAGATCGTCAACCAAAGGCAGCGCTGTGTGATCATACAGCGCCTTCTGCGATGTGTATTCGTCAAAAACAACCTGAAATGTGTACTGTGTCTGCAACAAGAAAAGCACATCATGAATAAAGAACATTCTATGAAATACCTGTACAAGTTTTTTCAGGATTTGAGTCCCTATTTGAAAGGCGGAACAGAGTAAAGCCAGGATTTTCCCAGTCTAATATTCACTATAAATTTCATTACTATCATTTTAATACTCCTATATCCAAAATTGCACAAGACATTTACAAAAGAAAAACACATTATAAAATTTGTATCAAAATTTATGCTTAAAACATCTTCAAAAAGACATTTGAACATACTATTAAAGAATTCAAATTTTGTTTATTTCCATTTGTCTGCCATATTTTGGCCAGGTCATGGATAGCTAACTATAAGTCACTGGCAACATTCTCATAAGCCAGGATTGGAGCCCAGGCTGTGGTACAAGACAGCGAGCAGTCTTAGTCCGCTCAGCTACCAAGGCAGCTCCTTGATTTTATCGAGAAAAAAAGTTTTTCAATCATCCCGAACTGCCAAGTAAAAGTCCTCTGGGTAAGACCCTGGCGTCAGTCTCAGTTTAATGCCAATATTAAACCACATGCATTTATATATCATAATCTAGATACAAAAACAAAAGGTTAGTTCACATGCATATCTCAGAACAGAATTTATTTATAGAGGTATTAGTCAAATGTCACTTCAAGTATTAGTAAGATAAGGAAATGGGATGGTTAATAGCACGGTTTATTACCCTCTTTCTATACAAATATTGTTCTTATGTACATCAGATTATATTGCACATCATAAGTAAATTAATAAATCTATGGAACTGCAAACAACTTATTTTTCAGGTATCACTTCTGTTCAGGTGTAAGTTTAATACAGAAAGGAACAAAGTTCTTAAACATGGAAGTTTGTGAAATAGTCAATCATTTAACTGGCTGAAAACTTGAGTAGAAGATAATAAGGATGTTTCATTTCTAAGAAATAAGAATATTAATTAGTGTGGCTGACATGATATGACCAAGCATAAGAAAAATAACAAGCAGATATTATACTTTTTTACTAAATGAATGATGAACAACAATTTGTGTTCTCTTTTTACAGCCATAAAAGAATACTGATAGGCTAGCAGTTCCATAGATGATTTTCTACAACTTAGACATATATTTTACCTCTCTGATGTGCCCATTACTGAAAGCCTTTGATTTCTGAAAAGTGCAACAAATGAAGAGAATATGAACAAAAAGAACAACAACTATAAAGCAAGGAGGCGAAGTACCAATGGCAGGCCTTTGTGGAGAGTGATAGTTCACAAGCCAAGCTCATAAGCACCTACTGTATAACAGAACAGCCAGCAGCAGACCCTCTAGACAGACATACATACACAAGGGTTGCAGTTCCAGAATACAATGGGGAACAATAGACAATACAAGGCAGGGACCAGATTGACCAGGGCGTGAAATTAGGATTTTTTTTCCAGGGAGCCCAACTGTTTCTTTATAAAGCTCATTATGGTATTGTGTATATCAAACAGTACATCTTTGGCTCCCTGTAGAATTTTGGAGGAGCCACAGGGGAGTTCAATCATATTTCATAGTCTGAACTTTCTCTGAGCCTGTGAATTCCGAGTAGCAACTTTTCAAGCTTGAGAGCTCAGAATGAGTTGGATTTTCAAAGAAATCTTCCCACCACTAGTCACAGGGTAACATTTACTGATAAGAATTATTTACCCAGGCTCGAAATATATATATATTTTTTTACCAGGGAGCCCAATTGTATCTTCCAAAGCTTCCTAAAGGTGTTGTGTATAGAAACCAGTACATCTTTGGGCTCCCTGCAGAAATTTGAGGGAGCCCCAGGAGAATTCAAGGGAGCCCCCAGCTCCCCTAATTTCGAGCCCTGTTTACATTTTGATACGACAGGATGTTATGTTGGTAAGAAGAGGAATGGGGAATCTAAAAAAAAAATGCTGGAAATTGCCACGAGAGCATGTAGAATCTGAAACCCTTCTGCTGCATTCTCATAGAGAAAGTAATAAAAAGATTTGATTGGAGTGACAATCAAATTCAACTGCCTGTTGACAGCTTCTACAGGTCCTGAGTTGAGTGTTTAGATCTGTTTGTAAAAATATACTGATCTAGCTATAAAATAGTAAAATATTCATATAAGTACTATTGAATTGATTGACTGCCAAGAAATCAACACAATATAAATTCTTTTATCTTTGAGTAATTTTGGGTACAATTCAAAATTCATGAGAAAATCATGAAATTTAAAAAAAAAAATTTTTTATATATAGGGCACAATTTTTGAGTGAGCCATTTCTTTTTAACTTCCATATTTAGTAGCAGATCTTTGGGTCCATGACAGTATATTTCTGTCGTACAAGATCAGAAATGAACACACTCTTAGGCCTTAAGACAATAACGACAGGTACCACAACTTCAGAGACAGTGTCCTTCCTCTTCCAGTTCTGTAACAAACAGGTTAATAAAGCATTTATAATTTACATATAGAAACACCTAACATAATATATACCATATTTAACACATTCATACCCCAAATCCGCCTGTTTTTTTGATGATATTTCTCTACCAATTCTTTCTTAAATCAGAAACTAATCGAAAAGAGATGTTGATCACAAACTAAAAAACAACACACCTTCAAATATTTTCTCAATAGAAAGGTATTTTTGAAAGAATCAGTATGTCTAGAAGACTCTTGTCAAGGTCTCCAGGCATGAATGGGATTAGGTTTAGACTTGTAACTAGAATGTCAGTATTTGTCCACATATATATAAAAATGTGGGATAATAATAAAAGGTAGGCACTAAAGGAACAACTTCCTAAACATTAAACCTAGAACTGTTTTGATGCTAACTGGCATGAAATGTGTTTTATTTGGGACCATGATAAATTGTTGCAACAATCACTGATCATTTTATAATTGTTGCAAAAAAGTGCAATCATCTGAACTGATAATATTGGTGCTATAACGCTGAATCAACTTAAAAGTAAACATCTGCTGCAATAAAGTTGCAATCATAGAGCTAAATTTGCATGGGGAAGGGAGGATTTAGTAGTTCATTGGTACTCAATACAAATATCAACATCATATCTGTAAGTGTGATATCGCTACTGTTTAGCAATACGAGTTTGATCAAATCGCTGTATACAACTGGCGCTAACTTGAACAAAATTAGGTCCCTGTGATAAAGGTAGTATCGTTTACAATAATAATAAGACTTTTAAAGATATTGTATCATTTAGGACATTTCAATGTTTGTATCACAAAAATATTTAAGGTGTCGATCCTAACCTTGTGCCAATGTTGCATTTACCTTGATCCCAGTTTGAGTACTTACCTCTGGAGGGCACAGCTGAACCACCCTGGTATCCGTAACTTTGACGCACGATTCATCATTCTTATTGCTCAGGGGCCGAACACGACAATACACCTAGTGAATCAAGTATAGATATAGAGGAATTATATTTTACCAACTATAGGAAACAAACATTTTCAATGGGTCATTCAAGAAATTCTTTCTCACCAGGCCCTGCAAATCTATACCGCGGTCAATTAATAGTAGTGTTAAGTGTTAACAGGTAAAATAAAATAGTTCAGAAAATAGTAGCCTTCTATTTTCACCAGCCCTACCAAAGTTGAACTAGTCCCAGGGACTTAGCCAGGACCCGTCCAGTCTGTCATTTGGTAGACAGTTTCCCGAAAACCTCCTTTTTGGATAGGCAAAATTTTCTATGAAAAACTTTCAATTTTGTCATTTTGGGGTTAAAACCAAATATCCTCCTAACAAGCAATTTTCTAGGACAGCTGAAATGTAAAATTTCCCTTTTTTGACACAATAGGCTATGAAATATAGTTGGTATAAGGATTTAAGGTTGATGAGCAGCTAAATCTGGACACTGTGGACGGGCAATAATTTAATAGTTATTTTGACCAGGCATTTTCAAAATCCTGGCTAAGACCCTGGTCCTTGAAATATCATATTCATCATCAACGTATAATACAGTTTAGTTACACCAGGCTCCACATTTGTCAGAATTTTTACTAGTAGCCCTCTATTTTCACCAGCCCTACACAAAGTTGCACTAGAACTAACCCAAATTTTATAAAGCATGAGTGAAAATTTGTCAATACAATGAAATCTAAACAATCTCATTGGCTTCAGTTGCAGGTGTATGCAACTGTAGCAGTTTTTGCTTCCTCCACCTGTACTTACCTCAACCGGATCTGTAGGACCTCTAGCCTTTCGCGGCGTTTTTCTAGGGGTTTTACCTCGCCTGAAAAGTACCAAACAATGTGATGAAATAAAATAGCTGTATACCGGTAAATCCCTTGATAACATCTGTACATACAGACACAAAAAGATATCACCCCACTGACCCCAGGGACTAAGCCAGGACTAAAATCTCCTGCCTGTCTTTTGGACAGGTAGTTTCCTTAAAACCTCCTGTTTGGACAGGCAAAAATATCTATGAATTTTAACTTTTGGGGGTAATAACCCAATATTTTACTACCAGCCATCTTCTAGGGCATAGCTGTAGTGTAAATTGCCCTTTTTGACACACTAGGCTATCAAATATAGTTGGTATAAGGATTTGAAGTAGATTAGTAGCCCAATCTGGACAGGCAGAAATTTTGAAATTGCTGTTTTCTTGACTCCACCTGAGCAGATAGTGTGGAAATCATGAATATTACAGGTTCACAACCAGGGTTCGGATGTGAAGTTTTTTTGTATCAATTAATCGCAAAAATCTTCACACGATCAATTTATTCTGTTCAAGTTTTCCAGCCACATTGACATGATTCTAATTTATTTAACAAAATTGTGCTTCAGCATGTGCCGGCACATGCCACGCACACCTGGAATTGAGAATGGGGCACCAAAACATTGTGTGACACAGGAACTTAAGAAAAAAACAGAAAATATTCATGTTTTTTCACACAGATTCAGGGCAAACAATGTAAGCTGTCTCAGTTTTTATTGTTGCTTTACATATTGCGTGAGTTACAGACATTTGAGAATAATCGATTATGTCAAATGTCTATCGAACGAGTCGTGCTGGCTATGCCACAACAATATGCTCAAGTTTTCAGTTGATCGGCTGACCACTACAGGTGACCATCCTAAAACAATGAAGTGTGCACAATGCTGGAATACAATCTATTGTTTCAGGATGGTCACCTGTAATAATCATGATTTCCGATATTGTCACGGTATGTCACCCTATGTACTGGAAGAAAACAGTATTTACTTAATGGATCGATGTTCATACTTGATACTGAATTTAAAGAGCATTATGTGGTAATCGACACAACATAATGAACATGAATAAACTGGAATTTCTTGTATCGTTGTGGATTCCCCTCAATTCAAGGCATGCAAAGAAAAAAAGTACATCTGAGACTGTGATGAACATGATCTATGATTTAAGTCAAGAGGTGTTTTCTCATTTTTTTTCTTTGTTGACTTTGCCAAGATCTTTTTTTAATTTGCTTGCAATGTTCCACCATGGTCTTATATTTCCCAAAAGGCAACTGAAATAGTCCATGTCGACACCACAGCACGGCTATTAAATGGATTATCCATGGATGATGGATGATACTGCACCAGTTCGGTCTGGGGTACCGCAGGGGACTGTCCTCGGACCGTTGCTCTTCTTGGTGTATATAAATGACCTCGCCGGTGAGGTTTCTAGCTCCGTCAGACTTTTTGCAGACGACTGCGTAATGTACCGACCAGTGGTTAGTGAAGCAGACTGTGAAATGCTGCAGGCAGACCTACATGCCCTACACAGATGGGAAAACAAATGGCTCATGAGTTTTAACACTAAAAAATGCCACGTCGTACGGGTCACACACGCGAGGTCACATAAGGTCACCTTCGACTACAAACTAGGAAATAATTCCCTAACAGCACTCCCCTCACATGGTTATTTGGGCGTTGAGATATCGGAGGACCTGAAATGGAATACCCACATAAATCACACAGTATCCAAAGCCAATAGAATTCTTGGGGTTGTCAGACGCAACCTCAAACAATGCCCAAGAGATATCAAAGCTAAGGCATATTCTTCCATCGTACGTCCCAAACTAGAGTATGCTGCATCCGTATGGGACCCATACACAGATACTAACGTTAATGCACTTGAGGCAGTCCAACGCAGAGCGGCCCGCTTTGTCTGCAATACCTATAGCCGAGATGCCAGTGTCACTTCGTTATTGACCCAACTACAGTGGCCGTCCCTAGCTCAGAGGAGAGCACAGTCACGCCTCGCTATGCTCCACAGGATACTAAACGGCACTGTCGACATTGCTTGTGACAGCTTGGTAGCCAGACCCGCCAAAACAAGTCGTTTTGGCCATAGCAAACAACTGGAGAGGATACAGTGTAGCAAGGACTGTTACAAGTATTCATTCATACCTAGGACAGTGGTTCAGTGGAATAACCTGCCACAAGACGTTGTGGACCTCAATAAACTGATTCCATTCAAAGAGTCGATCAAGACCATAGACTTGACCTTAGACGGTCCTATGTACCGATACTAAGGAGCGCACACTCCAAGCTGTGACAGTTCTCCTTAAGGAGTATTATCAGCTATACATATACAGATACAGATACAGATACAGATCACTCCATCATCCATGCAGTATGATGATCATGATTTCATTTGTAGCATCCGAGTTTAAAAACACATGGAAATGCAGTGAAAATCAAAAGATCAAATTGTAAAACATAGTATTTTAAAAGAAAAACAAATGAATATATTGATCACAAACACAGATAACTACTCACTGCGGCTTCATTGCGATATTTTCCTTATTTTAGCAGCTCTCTTTTCTCGATCACTTCTCTTCCTTCTGTTTTCAAATTTGAAGCTTTCTCCCGCCGACCAATCACTAACGGCCCCTAAAAATAGAAAAATACCCCTGGCGGCATGAAATAAAACTACTTACTTTATACTTTTTTCCTCTTCCCTTCTCTGATAATGAGGTGGTGAGTGCATTCCTGTCATTTTCATGATTTTTGTCTTTTATTTCATTAATCATATGTCGTGTGATTCATTTTTTCGCTCTCATTCGTAACAAACGCGAAATAATCGTGCCAACAAACCCCTCGATTCGTCCGCTCGCGAGCTCCATTTGTCTCTCGTTCTGCTGACCCGGAAGTCAAACAGAATAACACGCACGCGCAGATTAGCGGGCTATAGGTGTGTCAAAACTATGCTGAGCGACGGGATATTGTAAGCTTCTGGATATATTTTTACAGCCTACCCGACACATAGTCCTCCAGTTTCAAAATTTTGAAAGAGACTGGACTCTCAGGGATCGACCATGATGGTCTGGAGTCATATTATCGGGATTCTAGTGGCGATCAGCGTCTGTTTATCTAGGGCAGGTGAGTCACATAACGATACGGCCGGGCAAGATGGCCGCCTGGGTTTATTATTTGTTTGTTCATCAAAACTTTATCTCGTGATTACAACTATGGGACATCTGATACCCTGGTTCATCTCTACTTTTTCTTGGCACTTCACAAACTACTCTTTGTTGTTGTTTTGAATTTTACCATTATCATCGAATGATTCCAATCAACAGTAAACAAGTGACCAGTCCAAAACAGCATAACAACCAAAGCCAGCATAACTTGCCTTGCCTAAGGCATTTCTGTGGTCTTCAGATATAGGGCTTATAGTTAACAGGGTTACTCGCGTAATCCCCTTATCAGACTCAATTGCAATTGGCCTACCAATTACTGAATACAATTGCAATTAGGAGCACATGTCAATTAATGTTTTCAGGAATTGAATGTTGTCAACTGATGGTGACTTATGATTTATCTTCGACTTTGTGATACTGAATGTACATGTAAATCTTCGACTTTGTGATACTGAATGGACTTGAAGTTGTTGTTGTTGCCAAGTCAACCTGTCATTCTCTTACAGCATTCCCCTCCAAGTTTATCCTTGGCTGTTCCGTTGATTTCAACATTTTTTTGTTTTAAGGCAAACTTGTTTAAGGCTCACTAATCATGAGTTTTCGTAACAAGGTATTTTATTCATGTGACAGCAACAGAACACCTCATAGAGGGGAAATGTCAATCAGAATCTGACAAACAGCTCAACACTTCATTTTGGGGGGTAATTCTTGCGTCACTCTAATGTTCATTTACTATTATAAAGTATTAAAGGACACAATAGTTTCAATAAGAATAGGCGATTCTTGGGATCAGGGGCTTAGCCACCTTTGCGTCCAGTGTGTCATTTGGACACCAAAAACACTGTTTTTGACAGTTTGGACACCCAAAAGTTTACGTCAGGATTTGCTGATGATGACAATTCTAGAAGATAGTGCATGTAGTGTCACTCCTGCATTAAATATAAAGCAGTTACTGGCCCCAAAAAAGTAAAATCTGTAGATATATAGGGTTTATTTAATTAGTAGTGTGAACTTTGTACCACACCTTGGACACCCACAACCCCACAAGTCTATGAAACCACTGTTTGGACAACCTGTTTCCAAATCCTGGCTAAGACCATGCTTGGGATATAATGTAAAGATGCTCTGAGATATTGCTAAAAAAGCCTAAAATCTCTAAATTCATTTTACAAATATTTCTTTTTGATACATGTATAATTGATGTAAACATAGATGTTTACATATTTTTGTTCACTTAATCACACACCTTGTCACTATCAATGAATTGATAACAATTAAATATTACCTATATAAGGTAATTATTTCTCTTTAAGCATTAATTGTTACCATCTTCAGTATAATAGGTAACCATCTGTCAAAATCAGGATCTTAGCAAGGACTTAGAAACTGGTTGCCTTAAATTGGTAACTTTTACATTTTTGGACATCCTGTTTTTCAAGGGAGGCCGTGCAATGTACTCAGGTTACAACCATAGATATGCATTTACTTATCAAATTAAGAATTTAGTATTCTTATACATTGTCAGGGGCATTGTATAGAGGTGGGAAAATGGGCTTGAAATTTACATTTCAGGAAATGACACCCAGACGCTCTGCTGACTGAAACCCTGAACTCACAGGTCATGTAGAGTGTGACTCTGGTCTTAGGCCTAAAAGAAATAGTTGTTTGTTTCCTGTAGCCCTACCCTAACAAGTTTTTATTCAAAAAAATCCCTACCCTAAAGTTTTTTCCACCCTCCCAACTCCCAATCAACGTAAAACATGCATGCATAAAACACACATTTTTGTCCAAAATAATAATGCAAAAATGTACCGACCTACCTACCCTATTTTTTTCGGACCGTTACAGGAAACAAACAATTTCTTTTTTTAGGCCTTACCAGGAACCAGGCTCCGAGCTGGAATGTATATTGTTATATTTATGACAAGAGAAGACCTTGAAGACGAACACACACCCAAAACAAATTCTCTATGCTGAAAAAGATGTCTTTTTTGTCAGGGTTCGTTGTCAACTCCACAAGTTGACTTGTAAACACAACTGTGCGGAAAATCTTTAACCCATTCATGCCCGGCATCACCTTTGAAATTTACCAATCTCTATGCTGAAACTTTTCATCTGTGCTGCTGCTGGAAACGGGAAGTGTGTACAGTGTACAACATACAGGGTAGCCATACTAGCCTGGGCTAGTAAAAATGTGAAAAGCGGCCTGTAGGGCTAGTAAATTTCCTACCCAAGGCTTGTAGTAGATTTCAGGCTAGGGGCCCGAAAAGGTCTTTCAATAAAAAGTTATTTATCAAAAACAGGATTTCTGGTTATTTCTAATACTATTTTTGGCCCCTAGACTGAAAAATCTAGGGGACCACAGCCAAACCTAGGGGCATATACCCCTGGGAAAGTCGAACCCTGTGTAGCCCTACCAGATCAGTCCAAATTTACCAGTCTTGATAACATTGATTATTTGACATGTTGAGATATTGGTTAGTGCCTATAGGAAGACCTAAATTAATGGCATGTTTTCTTGCATAATTAGATAATAAAAGGGTTTTGATAGTTTTTTCGACTCCCAGGTAGGGCCAGTACAGGTTGGAGCAGGGCTACTGGGCTAGTAGATTCCATGTTCTACTAGCCCTTGTGGGCTTGTAGAGTTTTCTGGTTATTGTCAGACCCTTGTGTACAGGAAGACAGGATCTTAGCTAGGATCTCCATCAAATGTTTTCTGAAAATTGCTTTAGTTAGAGGGATATCCCCAAAATAGTACGACCTGATTCGGCAGCTCTGAGTGGTTAAAATAGAGTCATCCTCCAGCCCGTTGGGCTAATTATAACCCTGTCAAAACAAGCTGAGAACTATCTAGGGGTGGATACCAGCGCCAGACTCCTTGCGGCTTGTGAATATATAGCGTTAGAAACTAATTGAAATATCAGTGTCTGGTGGTAACCATTCATTCTACTGGCCTCAGTGGCATGGTAGGGCCTTAAAATAGTTGTTTGTTTCCCGTAATCCTACCCTAACAAGTTTTACTCAAACAAATCACCTCCCTAAAGTTTTTTCAGCCCTTCCAACTCCCAATCAATATAAGACATGCATGAATTTTTTTTTTAGAACAAAAGTGTAATATCTATAAAAAAGACCTTTTGGAATTATTTGTGAAGGGAATTCCTTCCTGATTCCGGGTTTCTATCTCGTCGCAATATGACCTAAGCTGTTGAAAGCAACGTAAAACTCATTCCTTCCTTCCATGGTCTTAGCCAATATTTGGAAACGGTTTGTCCAAATAGAGGTTTCATAGACTTTTGCGTGTCCAAAGTGTGGTACAAAGTACATGCTACTAATAAAATAAACCCTATATATTTACAGATTTTGCATTTTTAGGCCAATTACTGCTTTGTGTGTCTTATAAAAGTGACACTACAGCTTCTACATTTTCTATCTTCTAAGAAAAGTCATCATCAGCAAATTCTGACATAAACTTTTGGGTGTCCTAACTGCCAAAAAAAAGTGTTCTGGTTGTCCAAATGACACGCTGGACGCATAGGCGGCTAAGCCCCTGCTTCCTTCCTTCCAACCTGCTGACAGCCCAGGCCCTGACTTGTACAGGGCTCGACGCTAACAGTCGTCCGCCGGCACCAGGCCAGTAAAATACCCCAAAACTCCTGTATATCCTCTGTGACATTACTGGTCCTACGGGCCCAATAACTTTTTTAGTTAGCGTTCAAGGCCTGTTGTAGCATATAATGGGTTAATTGCTCAATGCAAGTATCTGCTTATTGATCTAGTGTCGGTCGGACTTCAACTGTTCCTCTGATCAATAAACAAAACAAGATGCATCCTACTACACTGCTGGCTATAGAGGCTGTCACTGTATTATAGTACTACCTAGGCGAGGATGCTATCAACATTGATAGTCAATATAGGAGATACATTCCAATTGTAGTGAAGATGGCAATGAGAGAGAGAGAGAGAGAGAGAGAGAGAGAGAGAGAGAGAGAGAGAGAGAGAGAGAGAGAGAGAGAGAGAGAGAGAGAGAGAGATGCATCCTATTACACTGATGTCTATGGAGGCTGACACTGTATCATAGGCTAGGATGTTATCAACATTGGTAGTCAATATAGCCTATAGGAGAATAGGAGATACATTCCAATAGTAGTGAAGACGCCAATTAGAAAGTTATCGATAAGCCAAAGTTGCCCAAACATGAGAGAGAGAGAGAGAGAGAAATGCATACTATTGCACTGAGGGCTGTAGAGGCTCTCACTGTATCATTGGCTAGGATTCTATCAGACATTGATATTCAATAGCAGATACATTCCTATAGAGGGGATATCAAGTTGAGTAATATTAATATTTAATAACCCATTCATGGGTAATTGATATTGGGTGGCATCTTATGGAATTGTTTGAAAGAGAAATCGACAAAAAAACACTTCCTTCAAATGTGCTATTACTTCCACTGCTGCTGATGTGCGACTACAACAACTAGTACCACAACAATACTACTACTACTACTACTACTACTACTGCTACTTCTCCTCCTCCAATTACTACTGCTACTACTACTACTACTACTACTACTACTACTACTACTTCTCCAATTACTACTGCTGTTGCTACTACTACTACTACTACTACTACTACTACTACTACTACTACTACTACTAGTCTACTACCACTTCTTCTACTACTACTACTACTACTACTACTACTACTACTACTACTACTACTACTACTACTACTACTACTACTACTACTACTACTACTACTACCACGACCACCACCAGCAGCAGTAATACCAATACTTCTACCTGCTGCTGCTATTACTACTACTACCAATAACACTACCGCTACCACTAACACCACCACTACTAGTAAGAACTCACTTTACTATACTATTCTATCAATACAGCAGTCTGAGTGTTTCTTGGCTGAGGGCAGGGCAGTTCAGGCAGAAAGGAATCTTCCCAGCAGCAGCAGCAGCGGGCCCTGATCTCTCATTGTGGGCTCCTCAAGCGCTGGAGGGCACGGCGTGCAGGCAGCGTAGACGTATTTCGGGCCGTAATGATTTGTTCCAGCAGGATTTCTCAATGGAAGTGGTCTCTCCTCTGTGCGATGGGGGGATCGGGTAATTGCTGAAGCTTTTTCATTTCTCCCTCGGCATGTAAACGCCACTTTCACCACTAATTGATGTGGGCCGGTGTGTTTTGTATTGACTCGTACACATTGGGAGTGTCAGTGTACATATTATCTAGACCAGTTTGCAAAATTTCGCAGCGCTGCTAGGCTAGGCGTTTTGAGCATAAAAGTTGCTCAACCGGCACTGTCACAAATGTCACAATCACAAAATATAGATTAATTTTCTTTTTTTAAAACCATGGGAACGTTTCATGAATTCAACAAGTATTTAGAAATGAATTGCTAGGAAAGGATATATGGTTATAAATCCAAAAAGGGAAAATCCTTTAAATAGGACTTTTTTGTTGGAAAACTGTCTGCATGTGGGCCTGGCTAACTTTAAGTTGCTGTTGGCATCTTATTGGCACTCACTTTTCTATTACTCATCACTGTACTGGTAGGTAACAATATTGGTATCTTATTGAGTACCGTACTGGTACCAATTCCTAGTACTGATATCCCCTAGAATACATATAGCTCTGTAGAAGTTGGTGTTGGTGTCTAATTGGCCCCCAATTAGGCTAACTTTAAGTTGCTGTTGGCGTCTTATTGGCACTCACTTTTCTATTACTCATCACTGTACCGGTAGGTAACGATATTGGTATCTTATTGAGTACTGGTACCAATTCCTAACTACTGATACACTCTAGAATACATAGCTGGTGTTGGTGTCTAATTGGTACTATTTGACCCGCTATTCTATTACTCATCACTGTACTGGTTGTAGGTAATTGATTTGAGTCCAGTGGTGATGGTGCGTGTGGGATTAGATTACAGATCTCAGCACACTATCATCAACAGCCCTGGTATCTCATAGCACTGGATACAGGACAGGTGTCATGTACACTGAAAGAGAGAATAGAGAGAGACAGAAAGAGAGAGAGAGAGAGAGAGAGAGAGAGAGAGAGAGAGAGAGAGAGAGAGAGAGAGAGAGAGAGAGAGAGAGAGAGAAACAGAGAGAAACAGAGAGAAAGAAACAGAGAGGGCGGGGGGGGGGGGGGGGGGGGAGACAGAGAGATCTCAGCATATTATCAACAACAGCCCTGGTACTGTATACAGCACAGGTGTTATTTACACTTATAGCCCATATGCAAACCAGGCCCTGTGTTAGGATATTTCTTGCCCAGACCCTGTGTCAGGGTATTTCATGCTCAGACCCTGTGTTAGGGTATCTCATACTCAGACCCTGTGTCAGGGTATTTCATGCTCAGATCCTGTGTCAGGGTATTTCATGCTCAGATCCTGTGTCAGGGTATTTCATGCTCAGACCCTGTGTTAGGGTATTTCATGCTCAGACCCTGTATTAGGGTATCTCATACTCAGACCCTGTGTCAGGGTATCTTATGCTCAGACCCTGTGTTAGGGTATTTCATGCTCAGACCCTGTGTTAGGGTATTTCATGGTCAGACCCTGTGTAAGGGTATTTCATGCTCAGGCCCTGTGTTAGGGTATTTCATGGTCAGACCCTGTGTAAGGGTATCTTATGCTCAGACCCTGTGTTAGGGCATTTCATGCTCAGATCCTGTGTTAGGGTATTTCATGCTCAGACCCTGTGTTAGGGTATTTCATGCTCAGACCCTGTGTTAGGGTATTTCATGCTCAGACCCTGTGTTAGGGTATTTCATGCTCAGACCCTGTGTTAGGGTATTTCCTGCTCAGACCCTGTGTTAGGGTATTTCATGCTTAGATCCTGTGTTAGGGTATTTCATGCTCAGACCCTGTGTTAGGGTATTTCGTGCTCAGACCCTTTGTAAGGGTATTTCACGCTTAGACCCTGTGTTAGGGTATTTCATGCTCAGACCCTGTGTTAGGGTATTTCATGTTCAGGCCCTGTGTTAGGGTATTTTATGCTCAGACCCTTTGTTAGGGTATTTCATGCTCAGACCCTGTGTTAGAGTATTTCACGCTTAGACCCTGTGTTAGGGTATTTCACGCTTAGACCCTGTGTTAGGGTATTTCATGCTCAGACCCTGTGGCAGGGTATTTCATGCTCAGACCCTGTGGCAGGGTATTTCATGCCCAGACCCTGTGGCAGGGTATTTCATGCTCAGACCCTGTGGCAGGGTATTTCATGCCCAGACCCTGTGGCAGGGTATTTCATGCTCAGACCCTGTGGCAGGGTATTTCATGCTCAGACCCTGTGGCAGGGTATTTCATGCCCAGACCCTGTGGCAGGGTATTTCATGCTCAGACCCTGTGGCAGGGTATTTCATGCCCAGACCCTGTGTTAGGGTATTTCATGCTCAGACCCTGTGTCAGGGTATTTCATGCTCAGGCCCTGTGTTAGGGTATTTCATGCTCAGGCCCTGTGTTAGGGTATTTTATGCTCAGACCCTGTGTCAGGGTATCTTATGCTCAGGCCCTGTGTTAGGGTATTTCCTGCTCAGGCCTCAAGCCCTGTGTTAGGGTATATTGGGTATATTACTGTTGCTGGTATGTGAGATTGCAAGGCTTTAGGGTGGACCATAAAGCTGAGTAGTTGGTCTGTGATACTGCTACAAGCCAGCTTTATGATGATAAGCAGTGATGCTCCTAATCCAGTCTTGAACCCTGTAGCAAGCAAAACCGCCTGACTATTTTGATGATATCTCTGAAACAAAAGCAATTCTGAGTAAATATTTGAGGGAAAAATGTAAATCAGAAACTAGCTTTCAACTCCCCTTCAAATATTTTTCCAATTTATGTTTAATTTCAAAGTTATTTTAGAAAGTAGCACAAGTCCAGACGACAATAATCAAGTATATCTCCAAGCATGAATGGGTTAGGACATGATGCATCTAATCTAGTCTTGCAGGAGAGAAGGTCTAAGAGCAACCATTCTTCTTCAACCAATTGTCTGGCAATTTTGGTGATATCTCTCTTACGAAAGCAAAATTTAAAATTCATTTGAAGGGGGGACTGTTCATCAGAACTCTATCTACAACTCTCCTTCAAATATTTTGCAAATTTATGCCTCATACCAAAGTTATTTCCAAAAGTACCACAGGTCCAGAAGAGAATAGTCAAGGAATGGGTTAAGCCCGGTTTATGATGATAAGCAGTGATGCTCCTAATCCAGCTTTGGAGGAGGGAGGTTCTAAGAGCAGCAATTCTTCCTTAACACATTCATACCTGAAGATCTACTTGATCAGTGTCGTCTGGACCTGTTCTTCTTTTGAGAATAACTTCAGGATGAAGCATAAATTTGCCAAATATTTGAATGAGGTTTGTTAATAGAGCACAGATGAACAATTCTCCTTCAAATATTTTCCAACCGTAGCTTTTGAAATATCACCGTAGAAATATCCCAAAAAAAGAACACATGTAGTCAGGCAGTTTTGTCTCCATGCAACAGGGTTGCCTGAGGCGTCTTTTGAGTTTGGGGAATGAGAGTCGTGATCAAGTTGTAGTGAAAAACTCTTCTACAAATATTTTCCAACCATTGCTTTAGTCAAAGAAATATCACCCAAAAAAACACCATGTAATCACTAATCAGACAGTGTTGGCTTCAACAAGCACGGGACGTCTTTTGAGTTCAGGGTACGCCACCCTGTACTCAAGGGAAATTTAGATCCTAGAAGATTTTAAACCCCCAGAAACTGTCTATATCTAATTTCCTTCAATTGGTACTGAAGCATGCTTGTGTAACTTATTGTTTAATAAAAATGTTATTCAACCAACACTGTCCAGCCCCAGTTGGGAAATATGGTTATTAGAAAATTTCGAAATAACCAACCTCCACCCTCCCTCAGAAACTGTATATATTAGATTTACTTCAATTGGGGCTGGGGGCATCCTTGTGAAACTCATTGTACTGTAAAGAATGTATTGAATTAATGCTGTCCCGTCCCAGTAGGAAAATATAGATCCTAGTTAATTTCCAACCGCCACCCCCAGGAAAATCTACACAATGACTAAATTCTACCCTAACACAGGGGGACAAAGTAGCTCAGTCGGACTAGTAATCAGAGGGTCGCTGGTTCAATTGCTGGCCGGGGCACTTTGGTCTGTTCTTGGGCAAGACAGTTTATTCAATATTGCCTCAGTCTACCCAGCTGCAAAATGGGTACCTAGCATTGATAAGGCAGTGCTTAGAGCTTATGCGCTATATGCTGCCAGCTGCTCTGGAATATCCCCCAGGGGATTGAAATGGTATATATATATATATATATATATATATATATATATATATATATATATATATATATTTATATATATATATATATATATATATATATATATATATATATATATATATATATATATATATATATATATATATACACCCTGAGAAACTACCTACATGACTTCTGTTGCCCAGGATGTAAATATCCTTTACAATATGGTATTAAACCAAATTATCCTAGTAGTCCCCATAGGGATATATAGATCCTAGAAAATTTCCAAACCCCTTGAAACCTTCTATATCAAATTGACTTTAATTGGTATGGAAATAGGCTTGCAACTCATACTATGTACACTAAAGGATATACATCTAACTGAATCAACACAGTCCAGTCCCGGTTTCTATACATTTGGCAGGAGTTCACTATGGATAGATGGGTTGTCCCTAATACCATTTATTCTTGAGCGGGTTTGTATGCATATCGGTGCACATTAAAGCCCGAGGTAGGATCTAAACTAAGCCATCACTCACACTTCGCTGTACACGATTGTGGGATGGGGATCGTCGGAGGCGGTCATCGGTATTGCGTGAGGCGGTACGTCAGGCCCACAGGCAGGCAGGCCGAGCCAGGAGGCCGAGTTGGAAAATGAAGGGATCGCATGCCGTGAAGACTTGGATTGATGTGCAGCAAGCATGTTATACGGCCCATAGTGTGAGCTTAAGGGATAACCACTAACATCTTACTTCCTGGTGAAGAGAGAGAGAGAGAGAGAGAGAGAGAGAGAGAGAGAGAGAGAGAGAGAGAGAGAGAGAGAGAGAGAGAGAGAGAGAGAGAGAGAGAGAGAGGCAGAGACGAAGAGAGAGACAGACAGAGACAAACAGACAGACAGACAGAGACAAACAGACAGCCAGAGAGATAGATGGGGTAAGGGAGGGAATGAGGCAGGCATAGAGACAAACCACCCAAGAGGGAGAAAGATGGGGGAGGCACTGTGTTTACTAGGAGGTCAGTTGGAAATATTCCCATTAAACCCCCTCGTGAGGCAATTGTATGAACTAAATGGCCAACATCTAGCCACAAGTCCCTGTGTAGTATAGGTGCAGGCATAAATATAAAGTAGAAACAGAATAGAGCCTTGCAGCTCACTAGGAAAAGATGCTGATAGAGGTTCATAACCAGAGAGTGTTACATCTTGCAAGTAGATGTAGATGACATTTCCAACATTCCTCTCAAGGAACAGCCATAACTATTTCATGATGTACCAGTTCACGGTCGGTGGTTAACCATAATTTAAATTCTTCATAAAGTGCACGACTTTGTTCAAGTGTGAGATTACCTTGAATCTCTTGGTTCAGTAAATTTGGGTCAAGTCCTTGGCAAGGAAGGATGTATCATTGGCAAAACCGTGTGACATATCTGTCATGGCATAGTAAGGGTTTTCATTGGGCCATGTATATGAAAAAAGTATTGATTCAAAGTCTAAGCCAGCAAGGTGTCTGGGTGTCTTTTTAGACACACAGACCCTTACAAAGCACCCCTCAGGACATCCACCTTTTTGAGGAATTTCTTAACCCTTAATATGCTGTGGGTGGCTAATTTTGTCGATACAGAATGATGCAAAAAAAAATGTAAAATGACTGAAACCATGGCACATGGCTCTCATCTGAGAGTACTCAGCGTGTGCTATCCAATGAATACCAACATGACAGGGTTTAGATGGTTTCCACAAATCTTTGCTTTCTTGTGCTTTGGACAATAGTAGTCTCATCATTGGAAGGGTTAAAATGTTAATTTCAAGCATGTAATTGAATTTTTTCATCTCCATATAATTCCCATGACTTTGAATAAGAATACTATGCCTTACTTTGGTATACATGTATTTATACATGTTTTCTGTTGAGATCGGAGTAAATTGTGGCTTAATTTGGCCAATACAAAAGGATGCAAAAATTCTTCAAAATTACTGAGCCCCTGGAACATAGCTACTCATCTTAGAGTACTCAGAGAGAGCTTTCCAATGGATACCAACATAACTGGGTTTAGATGGTTTTCAAAGAGTTTTGCGTCCTTGTTCTTAGGACGAAAGTAGCCATAGAATTGGAAGGGTTAAACAATTGAGTAAAGGATGTGGAGGTTGTCACAAATCAGAGACATCCTTGAAAACCTTGGCATTTCACCAAGCTTTCTCTAAACTCTTCCTGTGTTTTATTTTGTACTAGAAATTCACCCTGTTGGCCAGGGTCTTAGCCAGGATTTAGAAACTGCATGCCCAAAATAGACGATTATGAAATTTTGGGGAGTCTAATATAAGTACTCAGCTTGCAACCATAAACATTTATCTGATTAATAATAATAATAATGATAATATATTTAATAATAATAGTAATGATAATAATAATAATAATAAAAATAATAATAATAATAATAATAATGATAATAATAATAATAATAATGATAATAATAATGATAATAATAATAATAATAATAATAATAATAATAATAATAATAATAATAATAATAATGATAATAATAATGATAATAATAATAATAATAATAATAATAATAATAATAATAATAATGGTAATAATAATAATGATAATAATAATCTTTATTTGAATAGGGTAACTCAGTCCAATGGTAAGGGTCTTCCCTGAGGCCCTCTGGCATGTTTAGAAGTAGCACGAGGGCCTCAGGGTTACAAAGTAGTACAGTACTTCATGAAACAAGACAATCCTTCCATATACAATGTCATGGGAATTATATTGAGGTGAAGAAAATTCAATCATATGCTTGAAATTGACATTTTAAGAAATTCCTCTCAAAATCTTTTGGGTGTCCTGGGGGTGATTTTAGAGGGTTTGGGTGTCCAAATGATGCCCAGGCGCCTGCTCCGGCTAAGACCTGCCATCTTAGTCTTAGCCAGCAAGACATCTGGGCGTCATTCGGACACCCAAACCCTAAAAAATGACCCATCATGCAGGGTCTTAGCCGATATTTGGAAACAGGGTGTCCAAATAGAGGTTTCATAGACTTTTGCGTGTCCAAAGTGTGGTACAAAATACATACTACTAATAAGATAGACCCTATATACCTTTACAGATTTTGCTTTTTAGGCCAGATACTGCTTTGTGTGTCTTATAAAAGTGACACTACAGCTTCTACATCTTCTATCTTCTAAGAAAAGTCATCTTTAGCAAATTCTGTCATAAATTTTTGGGTGTCCAAACTGTCAAAAAACAGTGTTCTGCGTGTCCAAATGACACGCTGGACGCATTGCGGCTAAGCCCCTGCCATCATGACACCCTACTATTTTTGTAATGAAATTCTAAAAAATGTCACTTTCAAGCATCTAATAGAAATTTGGCACCTCAATATAATTCCTATAACACTGATTAAGGATGTTATGCATCATTTCAATGAGTAAATACATGCTCATGGTTATAATCTGAGCTCATTGTGATGTCCCTTTAAAAGTAGGACGCCCCCCAAATTTTTAATTGCCAATTTTAGACACCCCTTTTCTAAATCCGGCCTAAGACCCTGTCCTGCTGGGAGGTTGCCAGTGTGACATCCTGTCTTTAAAGACCACCTATACATCATTGTGTTTGTGGTCCTTCTTAGCAGGTTAGTAGATTGTTATGACTTGCATTGACCTATTTTCATCGTCACAGTGTACCACACCCTTAAACCTATTAATGCTCGTAACAGCTAAAAGCATCCTGACAATTCTGCTGATATCTCTCATACAAAGGCATCATTTGGTAAATATTTGAACGAGAAATGTTAATAAGAATCCAACCTACAATTCTCCTTCAAATATTTTGTCAATTTATGCTTTATTTCGGGGGTTATTTAAGAAAATATCAAAACCCCAGACGACAATTTTCATTGAGTATTCTAAGCATGAATGGGTTAAAGAACACAATAGAAGCCATTGTGATCAGTCTATTGTCATGGTACTTCATAATAACAATCGTAATAACAAAGTCTATATATAATAGCTATGATTTATAGATGGCCTGGTGGGATATGCTATATGTATATATGCTCAATGTGCATGCAATATCTACATTGATGCAATAGTATGACGCAGAGCCAAGTTTTTGTATAATGCTATATATATATATATATATATATATATATATATATATATATATATATATATATATATATATATATATATATATATATGTATATATATATATGCTATATGTATATTCAATATCTAGATTGATGCAATAGTATGACGCAGCGTTTTTGTATATATACATGTACCAATAAAGTAAGCCCTTCACTATTTGAGTTATTAAAAAGCATTTCATCAAATTCTCAGGCTGCTTTTGGCGGCTTTGAGCATTAACAGGATAATGATATGTAAACTGAGAGGGGTGCGGATATCTATTCTCAATAACATTCACTCATTCATCAGGAAGGAAGGAATTTGCTATTACGTCACTTTCGAGCAGCGTAGGTTGTTTTCAGTGTCTTAGCCAGGATTTAGAAACTGGGTGCCCAAAATTGGCAATTATAAAATTTTGGGCGTTCTATTTTTCTAGGGTGATTCTTGATACTCAAATTACAACCATAAACATGTATTTACTTATTGAAATAAGGCATGATATCCTCATATATTCAATGCCATAAGAATTGTATTGAGGTGGAAAAAATCCAATTATATACTTCCAAACTGACATTTTAAGAAATTACTTGCTGAAACTTTTGGGTGTCCTGAGGCCTGACGGGTGATTTTTGACAGTTTGGGTGTTGAAATGACACCCAGACGCCCTGCTGGCTAAGACTATGTTTGTCATATTGTGACAAAATAGAACCCGGAAAGAGGGAGGAATTTTAAACAGCTTAGGTCATGATATCATGAGATAGATACCCAGAATTGGGCACCTATATCTCCTATGTAATTGATTTTAATTGATTTATCGATCAATATTTTGGATGATTGAGATGAAATCAATCTCTAGGATATACTACCACAAACACATATAGGCATGTGTGGCATTGGAAGGGTTAACCATTATGCTGCTAGTCAATATGAAATGATGTAAAAAAACTATAAAAAAATGACTGAAATCCTCTCATCTTTCGGTGAGTTGGGAGTGTGGCAATAGTCAAATGACAACTGAAAACACATCTGTTCAAAGATGTATATAAACTATATATATATATATAATTGAATAATTGAGATATATATATATATATCAATTATTCAATTATCTATGTGGATATCAACATCTATCCTTTGACAATGGATCAATGTAATGGCCGGATATGGGCCTTTGAGCATGTTTATATGGAAAGGGCGCAACATCAAATGACAATATTATTATTATAATATTATTATCATCTGAGAGTACTCAGCAAGAGCTTTCTAACGAAATACCAACATGACAGAGTTTAAATGGTGTTTTTAAAATCTTTGCGTCCTTGTGCTTTGGACCCAGCATTGTACGGGTTAACTATCCGTCATGTGGTATTGACACTAGGGCTGAATGATGCCACTTGTGGGGATTCTCCCGTGTCTTCAAGGGATCCAAAATAGTGCACGGCCTCGTGCGTCTCGCCCCAGACAGTTCTTCAGAGAAGCTCAATCATGTGGTATTGACACTACCGTAAATTCTCAATAATTTGGGACACTATTTTATAATTAGTAATTCTAATAAAGATGATGATGATAATAATGATAATAATGATAATAATAATAATAATAATAATAATAATAATAATAATAATAATAATGAAGATTATAATAATAATTTTGATAATTACGATTTTGGCCAACGTTTTCTGAAAAATACCTAGAGGTTGTATCAGCATATATTTACAGCTAGGTCCATATTTTGTGAATTGGCAACTGACGATATATCGAGGGTTGCCCAGATTTCCGATTAATTATTTTGCAAAAAAATTACAGTGGCCCAAATTCCTTGGATGGTCTAATTTACGAAAATTTACAGTTGAGCCGAAGGGCTCGAAATTAGGGGAAGCTGGGAGCCCAGGGCTCCCTTGAATTCTCCTGTGGCTCCCTCAAATTTCTGAAGGGAGCCCAAAAGGTTTCTATACACAACCCCTAAAGGTAGCTTTTAAAGATGCAGCTGGGCTCCCTGGATAAAAAAAAAATTTGATTTCGTGCCCTGAGCTGGATGATGCCATTTGTAGGCAGTAGGCACTGGCAGGGACTTAGCCAGGACCCGTCCTGCCTGTCTTTTGGACAGGCAGTTTCTTAAAAACCTCCAGTTTGGACAGGCAAATATTTCTATGAAGATTTTTAAATTTTGATTTTTGGGGGGTAATAACCAAATATAATCTTAACAAACCATCTTCTAGGATATAGCTGAAGTGTAAATTACCCATTTTGACATCCTAGGCTATTAAATGTAGCTGGTATAAGGATTTGAAGTAGATAAGTAGCTAACTCTGGACGGGCAGAACTTTTGAAATTGCTGTTTTGAACAGGCATTTTTGAAATCCTGGCTAAGACCCTGCTAGGCAGTTTCCCAAAAAGCGCCTTTTTGGACAGGCAAAAATTTCTATAAAGAATTTTCAATTTTGGCTTTTTTGGAGTAATAAGCAACTATTTTACCAACTTACCATCTTCTAAGACATAGCTGAAGTGTAAATTGCCCTTTTTGACAAAATAGACTATTAAATGTAGTTAGTATAAGTATTGAAGTAGGATAGTATCTAAATCTGGACGGGCAGAAATTTTGGAATTGCTGTTTTGGACAGGCAATTTTTAAATCCTGGCTAAGACCCTGCTTGTGGGTGTTCTCCTATGTCTACAAGGGATCATAAATAGTGTGCGGCCTTATGTCTCGCCCAGACAGTTGTTTGGAGAAGCTCTTTTTTTTCGTAGCAGGAGATGTCTTGGCACTCCCTCAGATGTTCGCAGGATTATTTTCAGCATACAGATAGCTGTACAATTCATCATGGCGTGTCAGAAAGTGACATCTGGGATGACACTGATGATGCATCAATATATTAATATCCTCCACAATAGTAGATCCATGGAAAGTAGATGTTTCTAGGGCTGGGCTCGATTGCCAGGACATCAAGGCTCGCGAAAGTCTCATGATCGATACTCACCATCTTCTGACATCGAGCGACAAACTCGATACACTCCCCCCTAACCCAACCTCATTTGAACAGCTTAATACCGACATCGAAAAAAATTAGTCAGTTAATCGTATCACAAAAAAATGGCTGATGAGCACAGCCCTAGATGTTTCTCTTTCATATATTTCCTTTGCCTGAAAGATTTTACTAAATGTTGTCAGGCTGCTGTTCTGACTTTTTCGGGGGTAATAACCAACTTTTTTTCTAATAAACCATTTTGAGCCCTGAATCATGGCGTGTCAGAAAGTGACATCTAGGATGACTCTGGCAAATCAATATCCTCCACAATAGAAGATGGGAAGTAGATCTTCTCTTTCATATATTTCCTAACGTTGCTTTCACCTGAAAGATTTCACCTTAGATGAAGATAGAAGATGAATATGTCGCCATAGACCAATTACCCTAAGCATATAACTTCAATGAAATCATAGACTAGGAGCTAGTTGAATATTGTCTAAATAGCCTCCTGAGTTGATGTGATGACTAGTTAGCATGCTGGACACCTGATACCGGGCTCTCGGTGGACAATGTACTGTTAACAGTCAGGAATGCCCAGCTGTGTCATACAAGATGCTCTAATGGCTGGTCACATGGCCTATCACATGACCTCGCTCATTACGGCTGAGACAATAAGACACCCCAGCTGTTTGATATGATGGCCAGGCGGTCGGTGGTCGCTATGTGGCAGTGACCATTGTATTTTGTTCTTGGATGTGTGGGTATGTTGTCAGTTTCAACTGATATTGACAGATAGACTTAACCCTTATGCTGCTGGTGGTTAATTTATAAACTTTAGCACTGTCAGCTTTGGAAATTCTGGTAATGATTTGAAATCTTCCCTTGAAATGGGACGTTGGGGTAGCAATTAAGTAGCAATTTATATACATTTCAATATAAATTTACACAAGACAATATATACAATATATTTGCGATATGATAATTTTTCAAATTTGAATATATCATTATTTGGTATCATGTTGAGTACCAGTACGGTACCTATCCCAATTCAAAGTTTGATTTCGCAATTTCCTCTGTAGAAACATAGTAGAGTACACAATTGTTGATTATTGATTTACAGAAGCTGGCTCAATATATTTCTATATATGCTAATAAATAATGCAGGGACCACACACCAATACTGCTAAGCCTTGTATCAGTGGCGCCATCTATAATTGTGCGAGGGTGCAGTATCGATTGTTCAATGAATATTTCTGTAGCATCATCTGTCTGAGTGATAGGCAATCAACTATCTTTGTAAAGGTACCCTCCTGTAGGGATGCTGACTGTGTAGGGATAAATCCAATAAAGATTCATATCCATGGGGACAGCAAAGACCCTGGAACAATTTGGTGAAATCAGGGCTTGAAATTAGCTGGAGCCGGGAGCCCAGGGCTCTCCTAAACTCTCCCGCAATTCCCTCAAATTTCTGCAGGGAACCCAAAGATGTATTGTTTTATATACACAGCACTTTTATGAAGCTTGTGAAGATGCAGTAAGGCTCCCTGGAAAATATCTTAATTTCAAGCCCTGGGAAATTGTTCTAAATAAAGCATATTTGGGAAGGTGTTTGAAGGGAATCATATAACTAAGCTCTAAAATCATGTCAGTTGGCCGTTTATATTTTGAGCTTGATGCATGGGACTAAGGTCAGGGCTCGAAATTAGTTATTTTCCAGGGAGCCCATTTGCATCTTGAGAAGCTACTTAATTAAAGATGCTATGTACAGAAATCAGTACATCTTTGGGCTCCCTCCAGAAAATTGAGGAAGCCGCAGGAGAATGCAGCGGCTCTAGGTAATTTTGAGCCCTGTTGATGTATCAGTTCTTCCTTGTTGATATGTTAGCCTTAGTATGGGTGCCCGTCTGGTCTATTTCTAGTCTATTGTCATTTCGCGTAACATTAGACACGGGTGTCTTTTTGCTATGAGTTTTTCTGCAAACTTTTTTGTCTGATGTGCCAATATTTTGTACTGACCTACTTTGCACTGGAGTGTCTGTGTCTTAGCCAGGATTTAGAAACTGGGTTCCCAAAACTAACAACTGTAACATTTTTGGGTGTCCTGTTTTTCAAGAGAGACCACAATATATATATATATATATACTCAGATTGCAAACATTTATTAACATGTATTTGCTTATTGAAATAAGGTATAATATCTTTATACAATCTCATGGGAATTATATTGAGGTGCATCAGTGTCTAAGCCAGGATTTAGAAACTGGGTGCCCAAAATTGAGTTCTGTTACATTTTTGGGGGATCCTGTTGTTCAAGGGAGACCACAACATATTCAGAATACAACCATAAACATGTATTTACTTATTGAAATAAGGTGTAATATCCTTATACAATCTCATGGGAATTATATTAAGGTGAAATAAGTTAATCATATGCTTGAAATTGACATTTGAAGAAGTTACTTGCAAAATTCAATATCATCGTTTGAATCCAGATTTAATCGAATTCCTCACAAAAAAAATTAAATTTGGGTGTAAATAAAGTAAAATCATAATGGAGCCTTGTAGCTAGGCTTACTAAGACTATGTCTGTACTGTTTCCAGATAGCGTGTTACTGCCCTAGGCGGTCTGAGTACCGTGACTTGTAACAGAGATAGCAGTATCATTTTCAGACAGAGTTTTTTCACCTTGTTTTATTGTGAGTGTGTGTGAGCGATCCGTCTGTCTCGTCAACAGCTTTGTTATGTCCCCGCACAGAGCTTGGTACCCAAGAAATATTAAATTCATGCGGTTTGCACCTTTTAAAAGGACAAGAATTTGATACCACATTGTGCAAGAAAGACAGCTTAACCCTTATTATATGCTGCTGATGGCTAAGTTGGCAAATACAAAAAGATGCAAAAAATCTGAAAAATGACTGAAACCCTGGCACATGGACATGGGTACTCATCCAACTCAGCAAGAGCTATCCAATTAATACCAACGTGACAAGGTTTAGTCTTTAGATGGTTTTTTGTAAATATTTTTGTCATTGTGCTTTGAACGAAAGTAGCCTCAGCATTGGAAGGGTTAAAAATGAGTTGTAACTAAACCCATTCATGAAGATGGAGCCTTTATAAATGAAATCAAAGTCATACAGTGAAAAAATGTCATTCAGTGTTTAATCAAAGGGTCAAACCATGCTATGTAGACTAGTATGGACTTTAAGGACTTAGCCAGTCCTGCCTGTCTTTTGGACAGGAAGTTTCCTGAAAGTCTTCTTTTTGGATAAGCAAAAATTTCAAGGGCAAATTTTCAATTTCGACTTTTGTGGGGTAATTATTAATTATTTTCCGGACAAACTCTTCTATGACATGGCTGAAGTGCCCTTTTTGACAAGAAAGGTTATTAGATGTAGTTGTTATAAGGAGACGTAAATCAGGACATGTAGAAATTTTGGAAACAGGTTATAAGACTTAAGTCAAACCTGTTCTGTTAACCACCTGTATAAAATGTCAATTTAAAGCAAGAAAAAACGACACATTGCCCTTTTCATATTGGTGACACAAATGGGTATCTCATGATGTGTAATTTTTTAGGGTTTGCATCGTTGCAGACACCCCTCTGATTAATGCTTATGGTCCCTAGGGCACTTGGCATAGAGATCTCAAGGTATGAAATGGTTTAAAACCCTTGTGTTGCTGGTGGCTAATTTGGCCAATACAAGATGATGCAAAAAGTTAGAAAATGACTGAAACCCTGGCACATGGGTACTCATAACGATGTAAAAACGATGCGAATAACCTTAAATGTGACTGAAACCCTGGCACATGGGTACTCATCTGAAAGTACTCAATGAGAGCTATCCAATGCCACAAACATGACAGGGTTTAGGTGGTTTTCAAAGATCTCTGCAACTTTGTGCTTTGGACGATAGTAGCCTCAGCATTGGAAGGGTTAAGAGGGAAATCAGAGTATGCGGAATGTGATTTAAGAATAGACGCTCTCTCACAAGGTCGGTTGGTTGCGACTTAAGTTATGCTGAACTTGAACTGCAATCAGGGGTGAGGTATGTTATGTACATGACTACATGTTGTGCATGTCATGACGGAAACGTTATCGCATGATACTGCATTCAAGGTAGCCCTGTAGCCGGCAGAAATGTTACTATTTTAAACGGGAAACCAAGGCCAGATCAGGGCAGGGTCTTAGCCAGGATTTGGAAACTGGGTGCCTAAAATTGGCAGTTGTAAAATTTTGGGGCGTCCAAATTTTTAAGGGGGATCACAATATACTCATATTTCAACCATAAACATGTATAAATTTATCAAACTAAGGCATGGTATCCATATAGAATGTCAAGGGAATTAAATGGAGATGATAAAATTCAATTATATGCTTGAGATTGATATTTTAAGAAATTCTTTACCCAAAAAGTGGGTGTCCTGAGGGGTGCTTTTGAGGGGTTTGGGTGTCCAAAAAGACACCCAGATGCCCTGCTGGCTAAGACCATGGATCAGGGTCTTAGCCAGGATCTAGAAACTGGGCAGGCACAAAACATTTGTGGTAGTCCGCAACTCCCGGAGTTAGAATTTCTCAAAATATCAGCTGTAGGACTAGCAATAATGAGATGGAACTAGTCCCACAGGGACTCTAGTGAATATTTGTGCCAATTCTGCGGTAGTCTCAAAGAAAAAAGATCTAAAGAAAGTCATAACTGGAAAAAAGGAAACAGAAAACAAAAATAAGAAGTCCTAGAGAAATGTTACCAAACTGGAAACCAAGGCCACTTTCGGGAAGCTAGGTCTGTACTAGGATTTTGATTTTTACCACCTGAGGCAGAAATACCAATTGAGAAGAAGTCATTCTCAATAGCCTTACTTGGATGGAAACCAAGGCCAGTTGCTCATATATAATAATAATAATAATTGGAATTATGACATATAACTAAGATTTCAATATTCTGAATGTATCATAAGATTTTTGAAAGGTACAATTGATATTTTAGTTATCGGGCCGAAAACCAAGGCCATTTTCAATGTTCAGCTAGGGCCGAAGCTAGGATTCCAATACCCTAAATGCATCATATAAATTTTGAGAGGTATATTTCTTATATTAGTTACCAGTCTAGAAACCAAGGCCGTTTTCAATTAATCATCTTCTGGACTTAAAGGTAGGATTCCAATATCCAAAATGTATCATATAACTTCTGAGAGGTATTATAAGTTTTTGTATCAATTACCAGGCTATAAAATGAAGGCCATTTTCTATGAAGTTATAGTGCTGAAGGTGGGATTAAAGCTAGTATTCCAATATCCTGAATGAATTAAATAATTTTTGAAAGGGACAATTAATATTGATTACTTGTCTGGAAACCGAGGCCATTTTCATTGAACTAGGGCTGAAGCTAAGATTTCAACTTCCTGAATATATTATATAACTTTTGAGACACACAGTTAATATGTATATACTGGACTGGAAACAAAGACCATAACAGTGAGCTTGGGCTGTAACTAGAATTTTAATAGATCTTGAATATATTATAGAAGGTAGGCTTTAGCTAGGATTTTTTATATTCAATAGATAATTGTTGTTTTTTTCTGAATTTTTGAGAGCTACAGGTAATTAACTATACATTTTCTTTCAAGGAATCTTTTACAAGAACTAATTTAGTAGAATAGACTACAGGAAACCTCTCATACTGAACATCCTAGAGATATGGACACGATGGCCTGGTCCCATTTGTACCTTTTACATCATAAAACGACCTTCAGATGAGACAGGATCTTAGCCAGGATTTGGAAACTGGGTGTCCAAAATTTGTAGTTGCAAAATCTTTGGGCGTCCTTTTTTTCAAGAGAGACCATAATATACTCTGGTTATTGGTTACAACCATAAATATGTATCTACTTATTGAAATAAGGTATAATATCCCTATACAGTGTCATGGGAATCATATTGAGGTGGAAAAACTTCAATTATATGCTTGAAATTGACATTATAAGAATAACTCACAGTAATATTTGGGTGTCCTGAGGGGAGCTTTTTGAGGGTTTGGGTGTCCAAAAGACACCCAGACACCCTCCAGGATAAGACTATGAGATGAGATGGTAATACCGCCTAATATTAATGTGTTGCCCTGGTCCCGAGGTGTTTACATCTCTGAGGTTCTTTTGTCGTGATTGAATTTAAAATAGAGTAGAATCTAATTTAAAGTATATATGTAATGTAATTTACAAGTGTAATTCCATTCTCCCCATTACTCACAAATTATGTGGTATTTAGTGAAATGAATCATTTTAACCCTTTCCATGCTGAGGCTACATTCGTCCATGGCAGAGAAATGAAAAAGGTTTTGAAAACCATCTAAACCCTAACATGTGGGTATTTATTGGAAAGCTCCCGCTGAGTGCTATGGGCGTCCTTTTTTTCAAGACCATAATATACTCTGGTTATTGGTTACAACCATAAACATGTATCTACTTATTGAAATAAGGTATAATATCCCCATACAGTGTCATGGGAATCATATTGAGGTGGAGAACCCACATGCCAGGGTCTCAGTCATATTTCAGCTTTTTCACATCATTTTGTATCAACCAAATTAGCCACCAGCAGTGGTTTTCATATAGGCATAGATTTCACCTGTCCTCACATAACTCTACACACGCAGAAGCCTGTGACAGCTGCCAGTTAACCCATTAATGCTGAGAAATCCTGCTTCAATTGTCGTCTGGATCTATGATACTTTTGAAAATAACTCTGGAATTAAGAATAATTTCGAAAAAGATTTCAAGGAGAGTTGTTGGTAGTGACCTGATTAACATTTCTCCCTCAGATATTTTTCCAAATATGCTCTAGCCTGAAAGATTTGCCTGAAATTGTCTGGATGCTTTTGGCCACGGCAAATTTTAATAGGTTAATACTTGTCTTATCTAAATTGCCTATATACTAGTATCTAGATAATTAGTTGCTTTCATTTTTGCCAAGGCATCTACATGACAGTTTTTCATAGAGAAATGTTAAACGAAACCTCCCGAAAAACAACAACTCATAAAATTGTTTGTGAGCTCGTCCTATATTTCAAATTTATAGTATGGGTATGGGACCAATACATTTTGTAACTCAAAACATAACTGGATTAACCCATTCATGCCTCGAATGCCAAAAAAGAGCCTGACAATTTCTAAGATATCTGACGATACTTTAAGTTTAAGGATACATTTGAGTGAGAATTTGTCAGCAGGACAAAACTTACAACAAATCTCCTTCAAATGTTTTGTGAATTTAAGTTTAATTTCAAAGTTATTTACTGAAATATTATAGGTTTAGCCGACACCTGTTTTCATAAATCTGTAGGCCTGAATGTTTAGCCGCATGGTAACAGATGGCAGACATTGTTATTGAGTATCATTTTTCTATTGATCTGGTCCGATGAGGAAGTGATTGTCACGAATATGTTGTGGCAGAAAATCTTGGCTGAACTAACTCAACAGTTCGCATATGCTGCGACCTTCCCTGATAGCTGACAGATGAGTAGCCATGTGCCAGGGTTTCAGTCATTTTTCAGGTTTTTTGCATCATTTTGTATTGGCCAAATTAGCCAACAGCAGCAGAAATTTCTTGAAATATCAATTTCAAGCATACAATTGAATTCTTTTCTTTTTAATATAATTCCTATGGTATTGTATAGAGATATTCTGCTTAACTTCATTAAATAAATTTATACATATTTAATTATTTATTGATCAATGTAATCTTAGAATATTGTCGTCTCCATTGGAAAATGGAGCACCCATAAAAGTCACAATTGCCAATTTGCCATATTTGGCACCCAGTTTCTAAATCCTGGATGAGTCCCTGGGCTAGGTTAAAGTTATTATTGATGGTGCCAGTACTCCTCTGGTCTTGCGGGAAGATGATATCCGAGCAGGGCGAATCAGGGCGGGGCATCGTGCAGATCGGATCGCACTCATTGTCAACATTGATTGAGAGGTTTACAATAACAGGCTGTCAGGGGGGCGGTCATCTGAGCCGAGCTTAATGTGATTAGCTTGGTCAAGAATTTCAAACAATTCTGAGTGGTCAGTGTGCGCTGCCTGCCGCCAGCCTGGATATGTTACTGGTATAAAGGTTGGGTTACACTGAGTGAGATGCCCAAAGGCCTGCCCTGATGGCCAAGTGGTCTGAGGCATCGGGCACTGACTGCTGGCTGTCTCTAACCACTGTGGGCCAGCCCTGATGGCCAAGTGGTTTGGCACTGAATGCTTGCTGTCTCTCACCACTGAGGGCCTGCTCCGATGGCCAAGTCAGGTTTAAGACATTGCCACTGACTGCTCGCTGTCTCTCACCACTGAGGGCCTGCTCCGATGGCCAAGTGGTCTAAGGCATTGCCACTGACTGCTGGCTGTCTCTCACCACTGAGGCCTGCCCTGATGGCCAAGTGGTCTAAGGCATTGCCACTGACTGCTCGCTGCCTCTCACCACTGAGGGCCTGCCCTGATGGCCAAGTGGTCTAAGGCATTACCACTGAGGGCCTGCCCTGATGGCCAAGTGGTCTGAGGCATTGCCACTGACTGCTAGCTGTCTCTTACCACTCACCACTGAGGGACAGCCCTGATAGCCATGAGGTCTGAGGTATGGCCACTGACTGCTCACTGTCTCTCACCACTCACCACTGAGGGCCTGCCCTGATGGCCAAGTGGTCTAATGCATTTCCACTGACTGCTGGCTGTCTCTCACCACTGAGGGCCTGCTCTGATGGCCAAGTGTTTATTTTGGATTGGCAAAATTAGCCAGCAGCAGCATGAGGGTTCCGAACACCCAAATACTTTGGTTTGAAATTATACCCAAGATATACATGTCAAGAGATTAATTGGAAATTTTCACACTTCAAATTATATGCTATTTTATTATTCAAAGGTGCTATACTTTTAACTAAATAAGTAACTTTATCCTTATGTTTGAAATGTGTGTATACAATCGGCTCCCTAAAATATTGGACTGGCAAAATATGTATGAAGCCCCATTACAAGCACCCACTTCATAGACCCTCAGGTTATAAATGGTGTTTACTTTGATATCAAACATTTGACTTCCCCTATGAAATCCAAGGCAAGCGAGAGAGCGTACATGAGTTATTTCAGTATAAGGTTACGTTGAATATGGCCATGAACAGTTCAGTGTTATGACTGGTCAAGCAGCCCTGTGGGGATCTTTGTTCTAGCGCTCTAGGGCGCGCATCTGAGTGACCCTGCTTGACCAGTTCACGACCCTATAACTGCTAGTGGCGTAAATGCATAGTTACAGTACTGGAGAGAGAGAGAGAGAGAGAGAGAGAGAGAGAGAGAGAGAGAGAGAGAGAGAGAGAGAGAGAGAGAGAGATAGAGAGAGAGAGAGAGAGAGAGAGAGAGAGAGAGAGACAGACAGACAAAGGGAAAGAGAGAGAGAGAGAGAGAGAGAGAGAGAGAGAGAGAGAGAGAGAGAGAGAGAGAGAGAGAGAGAGACAGACAGACAAAGGGAAAGAGAGAGAGAGAGAGAGAGAGAGAGAGAGAGAGAGAGAGAGAGAGAGAGAGACAGACAGACAGACAGACAGACAGACAGACAGAGTGAGAGAGTGAGAGAGAGAGAGAGAGAGAGAGAGAGAGAGAGAGAGAGACAGACAGACAGACAGACAGACAGACAGACAGACAGACAGACAGAGTGAGAGAGTGAGAGAGAGAGAGACAGACAAAGGGAAAGACAGACAGAGAGAGAGAGGGAGGGAGAGACAGAGAGAGAGACAGAGAGGAGGGAGACAGACTGCCAGGGACAGAAAGAGAGATTGAGAGAGAGAGACAGAGAGAAAGAGAAAGAAAAGAGTAAGGGAGACAGGAGGAAGGGAGACAGGCAGACAGAGACAGGCAGACACACACAGAGACAGTGCTGCAGCTTGATGAAGTAAAACATAACAATGTACACAAGTCTTCCCAGCAGTTCACATTGCCAGGCCAGTTCATGACCCTCAAACTACTTCAGTTACTAAAAATAGCTCTGACACACCTGTTGTGTGCCCTGATTGCCGAACTTACATCCTGCTTGCACCCGACTCATGAAACACCCTAAAAAAAGAGAGTCGTGGCCTCACCAGTGAGTCAGAGGCTCGGGTGATATGACATGGGCATGGGTGTGGCACTGCAGTAACAAGCATACATGTAGTACAAGCCTAGCTTCTATGCGTTACTGTGTCTTACCATAATATATATATATATATATATATATATATATATATATATATATATATATATATATATATATATATATATATATATATATATATATATATATATATATTTATATATACATATAGTCTTACCATATTAAATATGAATCTATGCCTGCACTTATACTATATAAGGGCTTGGGGCCTACTGTTGGACTTAGGGTGGACGCAGGGTGTTAGCCAGGATTTGGAAACTGGGTGCCTAAGTTAGCAATTGGAAATTTTGGGGGTGTCCTATTTTTCAAGGGAGACTACAATATACACAGATTACAACCATAAACAACATGTATTCGATAGAAAACTGGAGCAAAAGAAGAGCAATCAGTTATTCTCCGGTGTTGATGTAGTTAATGCTACTGACACAGATGCATCAGTCTGCCGATCTGCTTCCTTCTCCACAACAATGCTGTTGCCTGGTACACAGGTCTGTTACCATAGCACTCGATGCACACGTGGGAGTCTAGTGTGGCTCCCCCTGGATTGGTGATTGTACACTACTTCAGCGGTTTCATACTTGATAGTAATTGTCAGGGGAATGAGAATTGAATACAGATAGTCGAAAAATGTGGTAGGTTTGGTTGGTTGGCCTTAAGCACACCTGACATATCTAATGAACTTACTTCCTGCTTGGTGCTGAATCATGTTGTAACAATCATTTACCTATTTACATCTGGATTTCGCACATTATCTCACAACCTTGAATATAACTGATATAACTTGTAGAATAAGATAAAGAATATTTGAGGAGGAATTGTTAAAAACTTAACATGAACTCCCAGGGTCCGACGCTAAGGCTTGCCCTATTGCCCGGGGCACGTTTGACAGTGAACAACACGGTTTCGGGCAAGTTCATGGCCTTATCTAAAAGCCCGAAGAGGCAAGTCTATATTCCCACTTTAATACCCCATACAAAAGTTAGACTGAGATTATCGTTGTTATTTCGGCAAAACAATGCCCTTTACAGTGAGATTGTCATTCTAAAGTGTATGCCTCTATAGAGTTTATTCTCATGAAAATGCTAAAGAGGCATCCAAAATAGGATGTCACTGTGTTAATAATGAACAAAGTGCAAAATAACATTTTGGGGGGCAAGTTGAATTTTTGTCGGGCAAGCAAAACTTGGGGTCGCTCTGCCCGAATGGGCAAGTGCCTTTAAAAGTTAACGTCGGTCCCTGACTCCCAACTTTCAGTTGGATAATTCAAGGGTTTGGGTATCCTGATGGCACCCTGCTGGTTAATACCCTGCTCTCAGTCCCCTTTTATTCTAAGAATAGACTGAAAACTAGGTCAAGACCAAAATTGATCATTTCGACCAAATTAGACAAGGGCCCTTAAAGATTTATCATGTGTAACACTGTATTGTGCAGGGGAACCTGCATAGTCACTGTTCTTTGGCTTGTTTTCAGGAAATTAGTTGTGTAGCCGGAAGAATTAACCCTTTCATGCTAACTTGCAGGGTCTTAGCCAGGATGTTGAAACTGAGTGCCCTAAAGTGTCAATTGGAAGATTTTGGGGCATCCTATTTTTTAAGGAAGACCCTAATATACTCAGACTACAACCTTAATTATGTATACATTTATTGAAATAAGGCATCCTCATACAATGTAATGGGAATTATATTGAGGTGGAAATTTTTCAAATTATATGTTTGCAATAAATGTATATTTATAATTATATATATATATATATTATATATATATATATATATATATATATATATATATATATATATATATATATATATATACATATATATATGTATATATATATATATATATATACATATATACATATATATGTATATATATATATATATATATACATATATATATATATATATATATATATATATATATATATATATATATATATATATATATATATATATATATATATATATATATATATATGTATGTATATATATATATATATATATATACACACACACACATGTATGTATATGACTCTCAGGCTAGAGTTGCTAGTTATTGGGGCACACCTATGTTAGATGTGCACTTAGGAGGCGTGCCAACTCTGTATGTGCTACTAGTGCTCCACCGTCTGTAATGAGCACACTGGAGTAGCACTTAGTGCAGCCACCTGTGCAGTACTGCAGGAGAAACACCCTAATACCCCCCTGTATGTATGTAGGTGCATGCTACACTCTGCTGACTCACACATATGCATACGCTCTTAGCCAGCACCTGTCTTTTTTGTGGCAGTCTCCTGAAAAAATTTTTGACAGAGGAAAATCCCTTTGTGTCATAATCAAAGATATTCCTAGCAAACCTTCTTCTAAAAGCTGGCTGGAGTATAGAGTGCCATTAGTAGTAGTTAGAGTAGTAGTATTAGTAGTAGTTGGTAGTGGTAGCAGTTATAGTAGCATTAGTAATAGTAGTAGAAGAAGTAGTAGTAGTAGTAGTAGCAGCAGCAGCAGCAGCAGCAGCAGCAGCAGCAGTAGAAGTAGCAGTATCATTAGTAGTAGTAGTAGTAGTAGTAGTAGTAGTAGTAATAGTAGTAGTAGTAGTAGTAGTAGTAGTAGTAGTAGTAGTAGTAGTAGTAGTAGTAGTAGTAGAAATAGCAACAACAGTAATAGCAGTAGTAGTATGATATAACTCAGGGTATTATCAATACCCAATGCAGGACTGCACTGACATCTATAGTCGCACAAAGGCATGATATTTACTGATTGTACATTATGAACTGAGCATGATATCATGAGAATAGCTGATATTTATAGGTCCCCTAAGTCCCAATATTGATAGAACTTAGCTAAGCTGGCAAGCAGGGCAGGAAGACACTCATGTTTGTGACATAGTTTGAGATGTACTATTACTTTCTCTAAACCTCAGCTCAGAAATACAGCAGGATATTTACATAGAAACATAACAAGGGGTTGCCACCAGCAAAGTGTGGAGGGGAAGCTTCTCTTCCTATTTCAATTAAACACTCATTGGTTCCAGGTAGCAACATAACAAGGGTTGCCACCAGCAAACAGGGTCTGACATCTAGATTTTAGCCTAGGGGCCCGATAAGGTCTCATGGAAAAAAATAGGTCTCAAAAACAGGAATTTTTGCAATAAAACATACAATTTTAGTTAGAAAAGTCCAGGGGCCCACAGCAAATTCTAGGGGCACTGGGAAGGTCGAACCCTGCCTTGTGTGTCATGCCCAGTGCAGAGTAGTTTCTCTGCCTGCCAATAGGTGGCAGCACTGTTTTGGCCTACTTTGGCCCAGTTCAGTGATAAGGTCAGTGCTTAGGGAAGATTTATGCCTCAGAAGTATGCAGCCACACTGGAAATTGCTTGCAAGGTTAGACTTCATAGGGTACGACAATAACGACATTAACTTTTGCTGCGACTTGCCCAGTAAGGCAAGTGAGATTTATTTTTCACTTGTCTTGCTCCAACTTCCAACAGCCTTTGACAGATTGTATGTTTTATAATGTTTTGACACTGAAATCCAAGTAGAACATGGTGCTGGCACGTGAAAGCATATTTTCAAGATCAAGTTGGATCACAGACCACAAAACTTGCACACATTCTCAAAAGTAAACCTGCAATATATACAGCGTACTTGCCCAGTTGGGCAAGCAAGAAACAGTTTTTACTTGCCACTTCAGCATCAGGATATGGGGCTAGTGGTTAGCTGGATCCCTGCATTTGAAATATTGTATCGCACATTTCAAGCCACCTAATATATATTTCCCTCTCTGTGTGTTTCAGATGAGCAACAACTGAATGATTACTTTACACATTATGAATCTCTTATCTACGACTCACACATAGTACCATAACACACCTGATATATATTTCCCTCTCTTATTATTTCAGTTGAGCGTCGCCTCAATGATTACGTTACACATTATTAATCTCTTAACTACGACTCACAAATAGTACCATAACACACCTGATATACACTTCCCTCACAAATAGTACCATAATGCACCTAAGATATATTTCCCTCTCTTATTATTTCAGATGAGCGTCGACTGTATGATTACGTTACATATTACAAGTCTATTACATTTTATCCCCTTCATGTTTCAGTTAAGTGTCAAATCATTACATCTGAATTATTGTATCACACATTTCAAGATGGCTTATGTGTTTCCCTCTCTCTATGTTTCAGATGAGCGTCGCCTGAATGATTACGTTACACATTACGAGTCTCTTAACTACGACTCGCAGGAGCTGCACAGCCACCACCTCCGCGTAAAGCGCTCACTCACAGACCCACATCTACACCTCACTTTCAAGGCGCATGGAAGGTAAGAAATATAATTAACCCATTCATGCCTGGAGATCTCGTTGACCAGTGTCGTCTGGACCTGTCATATTTTTGAAAATAACTTTGGAATGAAGCATGAATTCCTAAAATATTTGAAGGAGAGTTGTAAATTGAGTATTGATGAACAATTCTCTTTCAGTTATATTCTAAATATTGCTTTAACTATAGAGATATCGTCAAAATCGTTAGGCGGTTTTGGCTGCTACAGGCATGAATAGGTTAAATTGAATTTCATTTTGCATTGATATTTGATTTAATTTAAATGTGATTTTGATTTTATATATATTTTTGATTTTGATTAATAAATTACTTTAATTCTATATTTATTTTTAATTTTGATAATAAGTTACTTATAATAAATTTTGATTTCAATTGAATTGAATGTTATTTTAAATTATTTTTTGTTTTGTATTTATTTTGAATTTTAATACTATTTAGTTCGAATTTTGAATTTACTTATGATTTTACTTTTACTATTAATTTAGATTTGAATATTAATTTTAACTTTATTCTATTTTGGAAAATTGTGGTATTAAACAAAATGATATTAACTACAGTTATAGCTAGCAGGTTGATTGGGTGTCATTTGGACACCTTGAATGTCGCACCTAGGACACCCATTTTATTTGTTTGCGGTATTTCTCCCTCATAAAATAGGAGATCACAATATTCAGATTACAAATCTAAACATCCAAGTCCATATATGTATGTATAATAGCCTTAAGCGATGTCCTATCACTCCCATTAGAATAAAGGCTTTCAATTATTTGTTTGAAAATGCCACCTTTAACCCTTCCTTTAACTTTCGTCAAGAGCACAAGAATGCACAGATTTTTTTTGAAAATCATCTAAACCATTCATTTTGGTATCCATTGGATAGCTCTCACTAAGTACTCTCAGATGAGTACCCATTTGCTAGGGTTTCAGTCACTTTTGAGTTTTTTTGCATCATATTGTATTGGCCAAATTAGCCACCAGTAGCATAAGGGTTAGAGTTGTTTTAAAATCCTGACTTTGATACTTAACTGATTTTACAGTATGTAATTGCTGACTCTGCCATAAAAGTTCATTTTTGTATCTCACTTGTAACACTTACAGTAATGATTAATAAACATGTATTTATTTACTTTTTCAGAGTTTTTAAATTGAGATTAAGTAAAGATACGAGCACTTTCAGTCCAGATTTTAAGTTGATCAATTCTAATGGGGAGCTGGTGGACCATGATACATCCTACATCTACAAAGGCACCGTCTGGGGTAAGTGTTTTACGCAAAATACTGGATAATCTCATAGTGATGTCATTGATATGAAATTTTATCGATTCGATTAATTGGTATATTTTTCCATTCGATTTGATACGATTCGATACCCACAATTATTTATAGATATGTCATTGATATCCCTTTATCTTGGTTGGATACCCTGTGTCTTGGCCATATGCCTGAGTAAAGCACACCATTCCTTCCAATTTCCCTTAAAAAATCCATAGAAAATACTTTAATATTTAGTCAGAGTTTTACCTTGCATTGGTTTAACAGGAAAATGTCTGGGAAAAGTGTTTTTTTCATTAATAATCATACGCCATTATTGGGGTACAGAATATCGATTATTTCGATTCGATACCCAACCATTCGATTTGATTTAATTGACAAAGTGAAAATGTCGATTTATCGATTTGTGGACTATAGATGACATCCCTATAATCTCATGTAAACAATGAAGGTATTTGGTTTATAGTCTTGTATCCACCGAAATGTTCACACAACCTTCCTCCCCTAGCAGGAAACCATTTCAATCCCCGAGGGATATTCCCGAGCAGCTGGCAGCATATAGTGCACACGCTCTAATCACTGCCTTATTTATGCTAGGTACCCATTCTGCAGCTGGGTAGACTGAAGCAATATGGAATAAACTGTCTTGCCCAAGGACAGACCAAAGTGCCCCAGCCAGGAATTGAACCAGCGACCTATTGATTACTAGTCCGACACCTAACCAACTGAGCTACTTTGTCCCTATATCCTGTGAAACACGCTAGTACCGAACCTGGAAGTTCACCAGTCAAGACCTGTCCAGCCTGTCTTTTTGACAGGCAGTGTCCTGAGAAACTCTTATTGAGACAGACAAAGATTTCAACGAAGAATTTTCAAAGCATGAATAACATCAAACCTAAAGTTTAGACAATTAAGAAAATTTTATTGTCTCTATGTCAAGTTTAAACAAGGTAATTGTTATCATAATGGGCGGGCAACCTGAACGCCTGGCGGGACTATCTGATCTTAGATCCAACTTGCCCCACCTGACTACCTGGGATGGCCAGGAACTGTTAAGAGGAACTGGTACCAGTTTTGTTTCAAAAACTACTGTATCCTACTATTTTATTCCTTAAATGTGCTCTTAATGGTACTAACCTGAGTGAAGTTATCATTTATAAGGGTTTGTCCAGGATCCTTAACGTGACTTTTCACAACAATATTTATGTGGTAACGATGCAAAAATGTACTGTTAACAGTACCATTAAAATGCCATACTGGTTCATTGGTGCCAATACTGTACCATATCATTTCGTTCTTATAGGTATCCATCCTTGTTGTGTGATTTAAGTGAGCTCAATAGCGGAAGTATCTGCTATTTTACTCCAAAATCATAAACATATGTCCTGAAAGACTGAAGATATTACTCATTGTCAATTAGTGTGTGCCAACTTGCTTCCCCTCTACTTATCATTAATATTGCTGTTACACCCTGTACGTTATATTTTAAATTGTCATTTTGTAGTCGGCCAAGAGCCCTGGCAGCTCGTGTTTACTCTGTAAAATTATTACCGACTTGAAATAAAGATTATCTATCTAACTATCTTTAATAGCAGAGTTATAGTCTTAGCTTAAAAGAAACTACTTGAATTTCTTGGAAATTTGGACGACCCTAGAAACTTGGGCCACTACCTCTCAATTTCTATTCTAATGATAGAAAGTCAAGATAGATAGTCATGACTATAGGGCTATCTGTTATGTCAAGCCATTCACTTATTTTTCAAAATAATTAATGGGAAATATGGGCAACCCTCTATCTATCACCATTTGCCATATCACAAAATACAGACCTAGCTGTAAATCTTGCTGATACAACAACAAAGTATTTTAGGAAAACATGGGCCACCCTGAACCCATAAAAATCGTAATTATTAAAAATCTTATTTCCACGCCATCTGTTTTTTAGGTGAGCCCAATACAGATGTCCATGGGTCCATCATCGGTGGGGTGTTTGCGGGTACGATACGCACCCCGCGAGAGACCTACTACGTCGAGCGCGCCCAGAAATACTTTGACGATAACAGCGAATTTCATTCCATTATCTACGCGGATAAGGATGTCGTCGTTGATCCAAAAAGGTGAGACCAAGTCTAGCTGAACATGGGACTTCATGTCTTAACTGTTATTATGGACCTTTTAAAGGGAATAAGCTTTAATTTCTTAAAGTTCAACATATATGTGTGTATATGTATATATATATATATCTTTGGTATTAGAAGCATTTTAAGATTGTTGATCCCTGCAATGCCATCCACAGCTAAACTTTTTACAAACTTTCTTTCTGAAGAAAGTATTGTTTGAAAGGTATATATGATAGGGCTTCTACAGTCACAACACAACTTACAAATTTTCATCAATCCATGTCATACAAAGTCATATTATGATTAACAACATCATCATCATCATCATCATCATTATCATCATCATCATCATCATCATTATCATTATCATCATTATCATTATCATCATCACCAACATCAGTATTAGTAGTATTAAAGTTTGCGGTGCAATTGATAATTTGATATGAGAAGGATTGATTGATTGTAATGATATTTACAATTAATTGGGAAAAATATTGTGCTAATTGTTATGTCAATTGATTGATAAAAGAATCATCATAGTATTCGTGTTCATTGGAAAGGCATGGTGCATATGCACAGAAGGCCCTGTCATCAAACTTTTTCAGATTAGTGTGTGGCATGGTCTTAGCCAGCAGGGCTTCTGGGTGCCTTTTTGGACACCCAAACCCTTAAACAGAACCCCTCAGGACACCCAAATTATTTTGTGTGGAATTTCTAAAAATCTCAATCTTAAGCTTATAATTGAATTTTTTCATCTCCTTATAATTCCCATGACATTGTTTAATGATATCATGCCTTATTTTGATAAATTTATACATGTTTATGGTTCAAATATGAGTGTATTGTGATCCCCCTTATAAGTTTGGAGAAAAATTCTACAACTGCCAATTTTAGGCACCCTGTTTCTAAATCCTGGCTAAGACACTGGTGTGTGGTATCTGTGAGAAGTTCTTAGTGTCAATAATTGAATAAAAAAAAATGGATGGCAAAGCCAAAGTTTAAGTATATCATCATCTTTACAATGATTATAATATACAATAGTTATCATTATCATTATTACTAATATTATCTTTGTTATTTTTCCTTGCAGCATTCGTCTGAAGCGAGCTGTAGATGGAGGGTCTCCCTCTTGTGGTCTGAACAATGCAGATATAATGAAAGAAATGGACCACACAAGTCACAGTGCAACGGGAAAAGTAGATCTAACAATGCATGAGGTACCAATATCTTGAGTGTGTTTTATTGTTTACTGTAAAACCCATT
>OZ012701.1:5113851-5124720 GCA_963942565.1 Maea johnstoni
CCCGTCACTCTGGTGTGTTGGTGTTATTTGAAGTGTTCTCACTGAAATCTCTCTGCAGATCAACATGACGGACGTGGACTGCCCGAAAGGCGCGGGCACGCCGAACGCAGAGAACCCCTTCTGTAAACCTAACATTGATGTCAGTAACTTTCTCAACTATAACTCTCTGAGTAACCATAACGACTTCTGTCTGGCCTATATCTTCACTTACCGCGACTTCACGGGCGGAACCCTGGGACTCGCCTGGGTCGGGTCGCCAAGCCGTAAGTATTCTCTAACCCCTGACCACCTCTACTACTACACAGGTTTTCAGTGGTTTATCCAAACATTAAGCATTGCAAGTATTCTGAAGATTTTTGTTATGAATTCCAATCATTTTAATTTTAGCATTCAAAAAATCTGAAATTTGAATTTAGAAGTTTGAAAATTTGATATTTGAAAATGAAAGAAATATCTAAATATATATATATATATATATATATATATATATATATATATATATATATATATATATATATATATATAAATATATATATATATATATATATATATATATATATATATATATATATATATATATATATATATGTATATATAGATATAGATATATATACATGCATACATACATATTTATATATATATATATATATATATATATATATATATATATATATATATACATATATATTTATATATGTATATATATATATATATATATATATATATATGTATGTATATATATATGTATATATATATATGTATATATATAGTGTAAAAAAACTTCATTGAAGATGACATACTTAAAAGAAATTAAATCAAAAACATGCATTTAAGATCTGGATTTCATACTATGAATATTTTGTTGGCCATGCTTGGTTATAACACTGTAGCCCTGTGCCAGGCTCCCAGATGTTCTGACAACTATTGTAGAATTTAGAATTTAAAGGGAATTGAGCAAACTTGGCCAAAAAAGAAATGGTTTAGACAAACATTATCAAATGTGGAAAATCAAATAATTATAATGCATCAAAAGGACTATATTTGCAATTCCAAGTGTGGATAAAGCCAAAAAATAAAGTTTTAATAAACTAAGAAAGTATTATCCATTAATGCTCACAGCGGCCATAGTACCTCGGCAATTTTAGAGAAGTCTGAACAGTTAATGTACTCTGAAAGCTGGATAATGTTACACATATTTTAGAATAATGTATTTAGAATTAGTCATTTAGAATAAAGTATGAGCCTCACTAAAGAAACTTCAAAAGTCTTAGTATACATCAACAAAACTCTAAGCTGCCCTTCAATTAAAGAGATTTTCATGAAGGCTCATACCAAAAATGAATTATTCACCTATTTCTAAAGGTGCTTATTAAACAAGAACACACTTCAACGTGTTCGTTCTTAAAGAGTTTCTGTAGAAATTGCGTTCTTGATCCATTGAACTTTTTACAATAACTTACAATAACAATAAGGTATAAATAATCATTTTATTTTTAAAAAACTAGGAGAGTTGATGGCAGTGTAATGTTAACATTTCTCCTCAGATATCTTTTCATCTTGCTTTTGCCTGATGATAACATCAGTATTATGAGACTGCTTTTGGTCGCTGTGAGCATTTGGGGGTTTAGTTTGCTAACTGATTAACTATCTGATTTTTGCGAAACAGTCCCCTGTGGGTGTGAATATCAGGGGTTTAGCCAGGACCCGTCCAACCTGTCTTTTGGACAAGCAGTTTTTTAAAAATCTTTTTGGACAGGCAAGAATTTTTTTGAAAATATTTCAACCATGACTTTTTTGGTGTAATAATCAAGTTTTTTCTAATAAACCATTTACTAATACATCGGTGATGAGTAAATTGCACTTTTTGAGACTATACCTACCAACTGAAGTTGGTATAAGGATTTGAAGTAGCTGAGTAGCTAAATTTGAACAGGCTGAAATTTTGCGATTGCTGCTTCAGACAGGCATTTTCAAAACCCTGGCTAAGAATATATGGTCCAACAGGACTTGAGCTACAAATATCTACTTATTCTTAAACATATAGTTTACGATAAGAGATCAGAACATGTGATTGTCTCAGTTGTTAGAATACCTGGGTGCTTTGACAGTTAACGACTTGATTAAGGCCTAAACAAAAGGTGTGCATAAGGTAACACTTCACTCCTTAGAAAAAAACTGTAGAATTTTATCACAATTTATTTTCAACTTGCATACTTGGGACACATGTTCATTGAATAAGTGAAAATCTGATTAAGAACAAATATATTCACTACTATGAAGAAAGTATCTGTGAAATATTCTGCGAAGGGGCCCAGTTTAACCTACAGTCATAGAATCATATGAAAGTGAATCTTGTGTAAAGTAAAAAGAAATAAGATATATATGTGTATATATATGTATATATATCTTGAATATTGTGACTTGTTACCTGACGCACACCTGTATTTGTTTATGCTGTAGCTGTGTATTGTGGTCCCTCTATTGGGGATTAAGGTGAATTACTCAAATTAATTAAAATATAATGGTATACATGTTTAGATATTTGAGATTGAGAACTGTAGAAAGGGAAGATGTGTTCTCTCTTAATTCAACAATGGAAATTGATTTAACATTGTAATTTATGTGTGAAATGAATTCAATTGTTGAGTTGAATTGGTTGTTTTTGTGGGTTTTTTTCACTTTACAATAGAAATGCAGTGAAAAGTGTGCTTTGTTTTGAATTCACAGTTGAAATGAACCACAGGGATTGACATACATCTTACGATCAGTTTGCTATGCTGGCAAGTTGCTGAACAAGGAAATTGGGCTTGTCTGACCAAAAAAATTGACTCTCTTAGTATCTCTTTATTAAGAAACGTTGTATTATTTCATTTATTTATTTCTGATTTACCAATGCTTATGTAAATATTAATTAATTTCCTCTATGCAGTTCACATGATTAATTAGTTCATCATAAAAATGTTTTGGAATATTGACTTTCCATGTTGGGCATGTGAATTATTATATTTACTTGCCCTGCAGCCATTTTGACTTGCCATGGCAAGCTGGCAAGTATATATGTCGGTGCCTGAAGTGAAAACTTTAAAAAATTTACTTCAGAATCTGAATTTATTTTAATCAACTTTACAATAGAATTTGAGTGAGAGTTTTACTCTTGGCTGTGTCTTTCTGCACTCTGTCTCTACATTCCTAAATGTCCCTTGATCGTGAATCAATATCAGTATAAATTTATGCTGTTTATATCCCATTTATGCTCATTATCTACTTAGGGAGTGTTGTCTGGACCTGTTATATTTTTGAACATAACTTTGGAATTAAGCATAAGTCCACAAACTATTTGAAGGAGAATTGTAGATTGTGTTCTGATGAACAATTCTTCTTCAAATAATTTTTAAATATTGTAAATAATTCTTATAATATTCTACATAAATGTTAGAGAGATATCAGTAAACAGACGGCTTTGACTGCTATTGCTTTAGACATATATGGGTTTAAGAAAGTTGAGCTGACGTATATAATAGTCTACAGGTACACTTTTGCCATTATTCCAATGACTAGAATTGACAAATTTAAAAATAATATTAAGAATAATATCAAAATTGCCACTAACAATTTTAAGCCAATCAAAAACTTTAAAGTCTATTTTGTGCGGTCCTGTGTTCCATTGTTGCATTGTCTAATCATAGGAGCATGGTCTTAGCCAGGAGGGTGTCTGGGTGTCTTTTTGGACACCCAAACCCCAAAAAAGCACCCCTCAGGATACCCAAAAAATTTTGTGAAGAATTTCTTAAAATGTCAATCTCAAGCATATAAATGAATTTCTTCATTTCCATATAATTCCCATGACATTGTATACGAATATTATGCCTTATTCTGATAAATTTATACATATTAATGGTTGAAATCTGAATATGTTGTGGTCCCCCTTAATAAGTTGGACGCCCAAATATTTTACAATCACCAATTCTGGGCACCCAGTTTCTAAATCCTGGCTAAGACCCTGCATAGGAGTGTCCTGGGTTCCGTTATATCAAAATTTGTATTGACAACTTTAAGCCAATCAAAAACAATCAAATTAAAATTTTTATTAAGATTGATATCAAAATTGTAAGTGACAAATTTAAGCCAATCAAAAACTTACTAGCCTATTTTGTGCGGTGCTGTGTTCCATTGTTGCGTTGTCTCATCGCAGGAGCGTCTGGAGGAATCTGCGAGCGCTGGAAGGAGAATAACGAGAACGGCAAGAAGGTTTGGAAATCCCTCAACACCGGAGTTGTCACCCTCGTCAACTACAACCAAAAAGTTCCCACAAAAGTCTCGTCCTTGACCTTTGCTCACGAGGTCGGGCACAACTTCGGAGCTCCCGTAAGTAGTGGCGTAAAAAAACAATGTATATGAAACCTTCAAAGTTTGGAAAGGTTTCGGATCTGTTTAATATTGTCTATAGCATAGTTCTTATGAAGTTGCACCTGTTTTCGGGATTTTTTATACTATTGAAAAGTAACTTAGAAATTAAGAACGATTTTACAAAATATGTGTGGGAGATTTGTAAGTAAAGTCCTGTTTAACATTTCCCCTTCAGATATTTTCCATATTATGCTTAAGCCTTAAATAATTCATCAAAATAGTCGAGCCACTTTTGGCTGTAGTGAGCATCAATTGGTCAAATATTTACATATATATGTATTTATATATATATATATATATATATATATATATATATATATATATATATATATACATATATATATATATATATATATATATATATATATATATATATTTATGTAGATGTTCATATCATGCTTTAGCCTAAAATCTTTCATCACAAAAAAAATCAAGCTGCTTTTGACAGAAGTGAGCAATAATTGGTCAATCGCTGTTTTTCTTCTCTGCAGCACGACAATGGCGGAACCTGCACTCCGTTAACCTCGAACAGAGACGTGAATGGAAACTACATCATGTTCGCTAGCGCCACCGCTGGCGATCGCCCGAACAACGACAAGTTTTCTATCTGCAGTAAAGATAACATCACGCTCGTCCTGAACTCCGTCTTCAACGAGCTCTACGGGAAATACAACTGCTTCGTCGGTACGTGCCGCACAGAATTCATACCAACCTATACTTATACATTCAGTAGAATAGGAAATAATTCCGAGCATGTAATTAATCCTAATTTATCGAATTAGACAATCTCGGTATGATTTAATTCTGATTGAAATCTGTCTCCCATCTGTGTTAATGTGTAATGAAACTGTTTGGTAAAATTGAATTTTGAAAGGTCCTTTTTGGGTCAAATTCGGTATATTTCCACCCCGGATTGATTTCCTATTCTACAGTATACTTATATACATATACACATATATATTTACCTTCACCGTCAAATCTTTTCCATGTATCCTTCCATCTATAAATCTTCATTTAATTTCTAAGGCTGCTTTTGGCTGGTGCAAGCATTACTTTGTCGGCGCAATAGAAATGATCGCAAAACATTAGGAAAACAGTGTTTTGTACAAAGTTGTGTATTGTTGTGTAACAAAGACCCTGTTACAGAACAAGATTGTTAATGTTTGAGAAATCAAGCAGGAATTGTATATGAATCAACATTTTGGAATGAATGGATGAAGTACTCATTTTTGAAATCTTCGATTCTTAGATTTACAAAAAAAAGTTTCTATAATTTTTTTTAGTAATTTTTTGAAAGTCTTTAAAGATTTTCTTAATTTCAAAATATCAAATCTTTTAATTATTTCTTTTGAAAACCATGATTTTTTCAATTTTTGAATTTCAAATTTTTGTATATAGTTAAAAAAAGATTTTAATAAAATTTAAAAAATATTTTAATAGAATTTAAAATTTTTTTAAATAAATTTTTTTTTTAAATAATAAAAGTTTTAATGAATAATATTTCTAATTTCATAATTTTTTTCCTGCAGAGCCGGAGGCGGCGTTCTGTGGTAACAACATTGTGGAGGAAGGCGAGCAGTGCGACTGCGGCTACAAGGACGATTGCAAGGACTCGTGCTGCAATCCGCGCGATACGGAGGGCGACAACAAACTCTGGTGCAAGCTCAAGGGAAACGCCGCGTGCAGCCCCACGGCAGGACCCTGTTGCTATAGCAACTGTACCAAGGTGCCGAGCGAGAGGAAGATGCAGTGTAAATCGGAGGCCGACTGCAACGCCGCGTCCTTCTGCAAATATCCTTTAACATTTACAAGAAATTTACAAAAAAATGCATGAATTTATCCTTGAAGGAAAAAAAATACAAAAAAAAATTGTTTGAATTTTTCAATTTTTTAATTTTCAAATACTTTATTCATTTTTAAGAAAGATTATCATGATTTTTTCAATTTTTCAATTTTCAAATTTTTGTATAATCATTTTAGAAAAAAGCAAAGCAGTGTCCTACTGCAAATATTCTTGAAGGAAAAAAATACTGTCATATGATGATCAATATTACCGTAAATTCTTGATAATTTGGGACACTTAATATAATTGATGAATTAATGAATAATTTAATTATTAATATGATAATAAAAAAATTTCGAGTATCTTTACATATCTTTGTGCTATTGCTAATTAAGCATCAATTAATAGGTATCCTAGAATGTTTTAAGGGGAAAATGATATTGCACTATTAAATGGAAATCTTTTTTATCGTCATTTTTAGCCATACTGCAGCTTTGTTGTGACTTGCCAGAAATATCAATATTACATGATTTTAAGTTAGTCGTGGTTTCGGATTTTGGTTTTAAGATATTGATGTGTTAGAAGGTCCTTGTTCTTTTGTGATTGTTGCATTCTCATTTACCTAACTAGAGAAATTTTTGAGAAAAGTGTTTTTCCTTAACCGTTTGTACTGGTATCAATGAAACCTGTCCATCTCCTGCTCCCAAACCCAACAACACTGTGTGCAACGACAACGCACAGATCTGCCTCAACGGGGTAAGCCACCAAATTACTCTTAGCTTCTAGAAACATACTTAGGTATATATAATATATATATATATATATATATATATATATATATATATATATATATATATATATATATATATATATATATATATATATATATATATATGTATATATATGTATTCATATTTATATTCATATATAAATACATTGTGTAGGATGTAACGACAACGCACAGATCTGCATCAGCGGGGTAAGCCACCAACTACTCTTATATTCTAAAAAGATGCTTAGGTATATACTATAGAATAGGAAATGATTCCGAGCATGTAATTAATCCGAATTTACCGAATTAGAAAATCTCCGTATAATTTCATCCATTATAAAATCTGCCCCATCTGTGTTAATGTGTTATTATGACTGTTCTGTAAAATTAAATCCAGAAATGTCATTTTTGGTCAAATTTGGTATATTTGCTATTCGACAGTATATATTTATATATATATATATATATATATATATATATATATATATATATATATATATATATATATATATATATATATATATATATATATATATATATATATATATACACTTACAATACTTAATTATAAATGTATAATGTGTTTAATCTAGAACCCAGTTAGTTCAGTTAAAAAGTTACTAAAGGTGAACAGATATGTATGAAATGAAATGTATGTACATGTGTGCAAATATATATATGCTATATACATATTTTAAGTATGGTATCTCTGCAAGTATGTTATTGTACATTTTTCTGCTTTTGTAGGAATGTCGAGGATCTATCTGCCAGACGATAGGCTGGAATGTGTGTTACCTTACGGCTCCCAAAAATGACAAGACCTTTGATCGTGGTCTTCTCTGTTTTGTCTCCTGTCAAAGTGAGTAAAAATACTTAAAGGAATTTCTATACTTGAGATTTAAATAGTCCTCACCTATATGTGTACATATCTATCTATATCTATCTATTTATATATATATATGTATATATATATATATATATATATATATATATATATATATATATATATATATATAGATATATATATATATTCATTTATTTATATAAATACATTTATATGTATATGTATATATATATTAATATTGTATATATATATATATACATATATATATATTTATATATATATATATATATATATATATATATATATATATATATATATATATATATATATATATATATATATATATATATATATATATATATATTTATATATATATATATTTATGTATGTATAGATAGAGAGATGAAGAGATTGATGGTCTGCAAGCAGCTTGCAAATATGAAAGGCTAATAATATGAAAGGATAATCATAGCACAAGTTATATATTTATAAACATGGTGAATGCCAGAATAATAAGAAATCATCCGCAAATTAAGGCTTTATTAAATGACATTTTTCATGTGTATATATATATATATATATATATATATATATATATATATATATATATATATATATATATATATATATATATATATATTGCATTTTTTTCTTGCAGAGGACCCTACGAGTCCGTGTATAAGCAGCAAGGATGAGAATCTGCAGAAGGACTACCCAGAGATGTACCAGATGCTGACCTCCCACAGTAACGGAAACCCAATAAAACTACCCGCAGGTACGTCATACCCAGGTGCCCCATGGCCGCAGACAACCACAATTAATTCTGGGCGATCATTAATTGAATTTTAGTTGCCAATTAGTCAAGTTTGACCCAGGTGCCCGTTGCTCAAAGGCAACCAGAATTAATTTTGGGCAATTAATAATTGAATTTAAGTGGTCCCAGGCAACCACAATTAATTCTGGACAATCTTTAATTGAATTCAAGTGGCCCATCAGGCAAGTCTCACCCAGGTACCTGGTGGCCCCAGGCAACCAAAATTAATTCTTGGCAATTATCAATTGCATTTAAGTAGCCCATCTTGCAAGTCTCGCCCAGGTGCCCGGTGATCAAAGGCAAACACAATTAATTATGGGCGATTATATTTTGAATTTAAGTGGCCCACCAGGCAAGTCTCCCCTTAGTGCCATTGGTTTCCAGGTAATCTAAATTAATTCTGGGCAATCATAATTTGAATTGAATTGGCTTATCAGGCAAGTCTTGCTTGGGGGTCCAAGGCAGCCACAATTAATTCTTTACAATCTTTAATGGAATTCAAGTGGCCCATCAGGCAAGTCTTGCCCAGGTGTTCAAAGGCAACCACGATTAATTCTAGGCAGTCATTAATTGAATTGAAGTGGACAATCAGGTGCTCATTTGTTCGAGGCAACCATAATTAGTTTTGGGCAATCTTTATTGAATATAAGTGGCCCATCAGCCAATGCCTTGGGGTCCCGGGCAAATGCAATGTTAACAAGAATCTCCACAAATGTTTACTGGCCCTGTAAGACCAGTTGAGGTCTTTATCTTACTGGCCCAAACCTTAATTGGGTAATTTTTACTGGCCTGGGACCAACGGTTCACTGTTAGCGTCAAGCCCTGCCTGTGTGATTTCTGAGGGTTTAGGTGTCCAAATGATGCCCAGACACCCTTCTGGCTGATACTGTACCCATGTTGATCTAATTGTTTGTGTATTTCAGGCGCCCCATGTGATAACTTCCAGGGCTACTGTGACGTATTCCATAAATGCCGTGGCGTGGATGCTGATGGTCCTCTCGCCAGACTTAAAAAGCTGCTCTTCAACGAACAGACCTTCAATGAAATTAGAGACTGGATTGTGGTAGGTCATCTTGCGTTGTTGTCTAATTATGGCAGAAAAAATGATGATAAGGCCTTAAAGGAATAATTGTTTGTTTCCTGTGAATGCCCAAAAAAAGGGCTGGATTGTGGTAGGTGATCTTGCCCTTGTTGTACGAATTAATGTGGCAATGAAAATGATGATAAGGCCCAAAATAAAAATGTTGCCTTTAAAAAAGGTTGATAGGAAGCTAAATAATCGTTTGTTTTTTTCATTAAATTTTTTCAAATAATGCGTGTTTCGTGCATATTCTCTGTTATGGTGCAGAAGAAAATTAAGGTAGGGATTTTTTGAGGGAAAGCTTTTTAGGATATGGTTACAGGAAACAAACAACTTTTTTTTAAGCTTTACAAACAATTCTCCTTTTTAATTCCAAAAGTTTAATCAAACGTATCATATATATAATATATATATATATTCCCTAGGTAAAATAGTCATATATATATATGTGTGTGTATATAAATAAATATATATATATATACATGCTGAATATCTTTTGTGTGAAATATATTTATATATATATATATATATATATATATATATATATATATATATATATATATATATATATATATATATATATATATATATATATATATATATATATATATAAATATATATATATTTATATTTATATATATATATATATATATATATATATATATGTATTATACATATACGATTCCGAATATCCTTTTTATGTTTTTTCAGACGCACTGGTGGGCGGTGCTGCTGATGGTGCTCGGTCTCATCATCCTCATGGCGCTCTTCATCAAGATCTGCGCCGTCCACACACCATCCAGCAACCCCAAGAAAAAACCTGCCAGGAAATTAACCCTGCGACCCCAGTCCAGGAACCAGGTAAGAACAAGAACTAATGATTGTTGCGCTCTTCTTATTGTTATTGTTATTGTTATATTGCCTTGTTGTATGTGTGGTAGGTCTTAACTTACCTTTAGGGAATCACTTATTTTGGTAGTGTTAATATAGTTATTGTTGTTATTATTATTATTATTATTATTATTATTAGTAGTAGTAGTAGTAGTAGTAGTAGTAGTAGTAGTAGTAGTAGTAGTAGTAGGAGTATCATTACTATTTTTGTTATTGTTATCCTTATTGTTATTATTATTATCATTATTATTATTATTACTTTTATAATTATTATTGT
>OZ012701.1:5129920-5152234 GCA_963942565.1 Maea johnstoni
GCAAGCAAATATGTCGGTGCCTGAAGTGAAAACTTAAAAAATTTGCTATAAAATTTGCTATAAAATTTGCTATAAAATTTGCTATAAAATTTGCTATAAAATTTACTATAGAATTGGAATATATTTTAGTTAACTTTACAATAGAATATGAGTGAGAGGTTGGCTCTTGATTGTTTCTTTCTGCACTCTGTCTCTACATTCGTAAACGTCCTTTGATTATCGATGTAAATTCATGCTGTTTAAATTACTTGTAACCTTTTGATGCTGGGGCTACTTTTGTATCGGCACAGAACTGCAAAAATGTTTAAGCCAATCAAGAGCTTAGTAGCCTATTTTTTGCGGTCCTGTGTTCCATTGTTGTCTCTTCTTATCACAGGAGCATCCTGGGATATCTGTTAAATCAAAATTTTCACTGACAAATTTAAGCCAATCAAAAACTTAGTAGCCTATTTTGTGCGGTCCTGTGTTCCATTTTTTGCGTCATCTTACCGCAGGACCATCCTGGGGCATCTGTGATATCAAATTTAAGCCAGTCAATAATTGAGTAGCCTGTTTTGTGCCGTCCTGTGTTAAGTATCAAAATTTTCACTGACAAATTTAAGCCAATCAAAAGCTTAGAAAGCTATATGTGCGGTCTTGTGTTCCATTGTTGCCTTATTTTATCGCAGGACTATCTTGGGTAATCGGTGACATCAAAATTTTCACTGACAAATTTTAGCCAATCAAAAGCTTAGCTATATGTGCGGTCTTGTGTTCCATTGTTGCCTTATTTTATCGCAGGACTATCTTGGGTAGTCGGTAACATCAAAATTTTCACTGACAAATTTAAGCTAATCGAAAACTGCAATTTTTATATTGACAAATTTAAGCCAATCGAAAAACTTATTAGCCCATTTTGTGAGGTCCTGTATTCCATTGTTGCCAGGGGTCGAAATAAGGGGGTGCCGGGAGCCCAGGGCTCCCTTGAATGACCCTGTGGCTCCCTCAAATTTCTTCAGGAAACCCAAAGATGTACTGTTTGATATACAAAACACATTTGTGAAGCTTGTGTAGAAGCAATTGGGCTCCCTGGAAAAAATCTTAATTTCGAGCCCTGTTTGCGTTGTCTCATCGCAGGAGTGTCCGAGGGCTTTTGTAAAATCAAAATATTCACGGCCAAATTTAAGCCAATCAACATTTATATTTATTGACAAATTTAAGCCAATCAACAATTATTTTTATTGACAAATTTAAGCCAATCAAAAACTTAGTAGCCTATTTTGTGCGGTCCTGTGTTCCATTGTTGCTTTGTCTTATCGTAGGAGCGTCTGGAGGAATCTGTAATGCCAAAATCTTCACTGATAAATTTAAGCCAATCAAAAACTGCAATTTTTATATTGACAAATCTAAGCCAATCAAAAACTTAGTAGCCTACTTTGTGCGGTCCTGTGTATCATTGTTGCATTGTCTTATCGCAGGAGCATCTGGAGGAATCTGCGAGCGCTGGAAGGAGTATAACGAGAACGGCAAGAAGGTGTGGAAATCTCTCAACACCGGAGTCGTCACCCTCGTCAACTACAACCAAAAAGTTCCCACAAAAGTCTCGTCCTTGACCTTTGCTCACGAGGTCGGGCATAACTTCGGAGCTCCCGTAAGTAGTAGCGTAGATAAATAAAAACCAATGTATATGAAACCAGCCGGTCAACCTGAACAAGTTAGCCTCAACGAATGGCCCAAAAGTTGTGCTCTGCACATGCTGGTGCATAGGTTTCTCTGTTATGTAAATGATACGACAACCTTAATTGAGTCAATTCAAATTAATGCAACTTGTCGGAATTCTTGATAATGCAAATAATAGAAATATCATGAATCTCATAATATTTAATCTTAAGGAGGTAAATGCTGGAAAAGGAAATTGACACTTAAGATTAGAAACTGTCTTATCGCAAGTTAAACATTAGATAATTACAAGGAATATATTTAAGAAACTAATGAACCATGGCAAGCGACGCTTGAAGTCTGGAAATGTTTCGGATCTGTTTAAAATTGTCTATAGCATAGTTCTTATGAAGGTACACCTGTTTTCTGGATTTTTTATACTTTTGAAAAATATGTGTTGGAGAGTTGTAAGAAATGCCCTGATTCACATTTCCCCTTCAAATTTTTCCATATGAATATGCTTTAGCCTGAAATATTTCATCAAAATAGTCAAGCCGCTTTCAAGCATTAATTGGTCAATCGTTTTTTTCTTCTCTGCAGCATGACAATGGCGGAACCTGCACTCCGTTGACCTCGAACAGAGACGTGAACGGGAACTACATCATGTTCGCTAGCGCCACCGCTGGCGATCGCCCGAACAACGACAAGTTTTCTATCTGCAGTAAAGATAACATCACGCTCGTCCTAAACTCCGTCTTCAACGAGCTCTACGGAAAATACAACTGCTTCGTCGGTAAGTGCAGCGCAGAATTCATATCACATATACTTAAATACATTCAGTAGAATAGGAAATAATTCCAAGCACGCAATTAATCCTAATTTATAGAATTAAAAAATCTCGGTATGATTTAATTCGGATTAAAATCTGCCCCCCATCTGTGTTAATGTGTAATGAAACTGTTTGGTAAAATTGAATTTTGAAAGGTCCTTTTTGGGTCGAATTTGATATATTTCCACCCCGGATTAATTTCCTATTCTACAGTACACATATATACATATATATTTACCATCATCTTCTTCTTCTTCTTCCGGTGTACCACCAAACTTCATAGAAGACTCAGGTGGGGATGAGTGCCTGTTAGTAAGAAAAGTAGGAGAATATGAACGACAGCGGGTTAATTTGTTAACGGGTTAAAAACCTGACCTCTATTTAGGTTGTGGATAGAGACTTGAGGCTAGCTTTGAAAGCCTCAGGTGTCTGAGATATTGGGACGTCCGGGGGTAGAGCGTTCCACTCCCTGATGGTTCTAGGGAAGAAGGAGAACTTGTGGTAGTCACTAGTAGAGCTGGGTACCAGGTAGCCGGCTGGGTGGCACAGACGGGAAGATCTTGTTATAGGTCTTAGATGGGGCGATGCAGGTACAGCAACCAGGCCATTGGCAATCTTATACATCAGTACAAGCCGCATGTCTCTCCTTCGCTGTTCTAGTGTCTCCCATCCTAGCACCGAGATCATATCGGTGACACTATCGGTTCTGTCCCATCTGTTTGTCACGAATCGCGCTGCCCTTCTCTGTACCATCTCAATTTTGTTGATGTTGTCCTTGGTGTAAGGATCCCAGATGGTTGCCGAATATTCCACCATTGGTCTTACTAGTGTTTTGTAGGCTTTGGACTTCAGTTCTTCTGAGTTTATCTTGAGGTTTCTTCTCAGGAAGCCCAGGACTCTGTTTGCTTTGGTTTTGGCATTTTCTATGTGAGTGTTCCATTTGAGATCCTTAGTTATGGTGACGCCGAGGTATTTCGCTGCGTCTACGGATTTGAGGGTGTGGCCGTGAAGGACGTAATCGGACTTGATGGTTGTCTTCTTGTGATTGATGTTGATAACTTCACACTTGTCCGGATGGAATTCCATCTGCCACTTTGTTTCCCAGTCAGCCAGTCTGTTCAGGTCGTCTTGCAGGAGCCGAGAGTCTCGCTTGGATTTGATGGCGAGATAGGCGATGGTGTCATCTGCAAACAGGCGTACTGTCGAGTTAAGGCCTTCGCTTATATCATTGATGTAGAAGAGGAACAAGGACGGTCCGAGAACTGAGCCTTGCGGTACTCCAGATAAAACGCTGACATAATCCGACTTTTCTCCCTCCACTACTACGGCCTGGGTCCTGTTTCTGAGGAAACCTTCTATCCATCGGTTTGTTTTCCCGCGTATGCCGTAGAAGTCTAGCTTTTGAGTGAGCTTGGTGTGACTGACTTTATCAAAAGCTTTGGAGAAGTCCATTACTAGTACGTCTGTTTGTCTGCCTGAATGGAGATTGTTGACCACATCAGTCACAAACTGGAGGAGCTGAGTCTCGCACGATCGATTTTCACGGAAGCCATGTTGGAAGTCGCTTAGGATGTTGTTGGTGTTCGCGTGCTTCATGATGTGGCTTGTCACTATGTGCTCCATCACTTTACTTGAGATGCAGGTAAGTGATACGGGCCGGTAGTTAGCTGCCACATATTTTTGGCCTTTTTTGTAGATCGGGGCTACATCAGCTGTTCGCCAGTCTTTCGGGACTTCTCCTGTTTGTAGCGACTTCTGAAAGATGGTAGTTAGCGTCGGGGCTAATGTGACGGCCATTTCTTTCATGATCCTGGGACTGATCTGATCAGGACCGGCTGCTTTGTGGGGTTTTAGATTACTCAGGAGCTTCAAGACACCCTCTGATGTTATATGGATGTCTGAAGCTGTCAGGAATGGACTCGAAGGCGATGGAACGTCCTGTGTCGCTGTCTGGTCTTTCGTGAAGACCGACTCGAATTGGCGGTTGAGGATTTCGGCCTTTCCACGGGCGTCAGACACTAGTTGACCTTGGTCACGTAAGGGGGCGATTCCTCCGCTGTCGGATCGAGCGTGTTTCATGAGCGTCCAGAAGCGTTTCATTCCTTCGTAGGGTTTTTCCTCGTCCATTGGTTCGATGATACTCTCCACATAATTCCAGTAGGCTGAACGGACTTCCCTTTGGACTCTGTGTTTCAGGCTCTTGAACTGGCTGATGTTCTCTGCTGTTCTTGATGATTTCTGCCTGGAGTAGAGTTTGTCTCTCTTCCGCATCATCTTACGGATGTCTGCAGTAATCCAGGGGAAGTTGTCTTTGCTCTTGGCGGTTTTATGTGGGATGAACCTTCTGATGCCTTCTTGTAATCCGTCTCTGAATATGCACCAGAGCTCGTCGGTAGAGCATGAGTTAGTCTTCTTCGTGATTTGTTGATGGATATCTGCCATGTGGTGTTTCAGGCTGTCCCAATCTGCCTTCCTGTACAGGGGTATGTTCCGCCTCTTTTGCTTAGGTCGGATTGGGTTGATATCCACTTCGGCGAAGACTCCCTCATGATCGCTGATGCCCGGGGTGGTGTGGACCCTGTTGAACTTGTTTGGCACATTTGAGCAGATGAGATCCAAGGTGTTCGGTCCCCGGGTTGGCTCCTCCACCATTTGTACGAGGTTGTAGTCGTCGAGCATGTTGCCAAATTGGAGATGGGCTGATGGGTTAGATGTTCCCTCTTTCAGTCTTCTCTCTGCCCAGTTCCAGCCCGGAAAGTTCATATCTCCGGCTAGAATGATGTTGGCACTGGAATCCATACCCAGTTTATCCAACGATCTACAGAGGTGAAGTAAGCTTACTTCATCTTGTACATTTGGCCTGTAATAAGTCGCCAGATGGAGAGCCTTTTGGCCCGCGATTTCTACCTTGGCCCAGATGATCTCGCAGTCCGAGTCGAGTTCAGGTTCGCTGGAGCTGATGAACTTGTTGTTGATTGCCAGGAACACTCCGCCACCCGTTGAGTTGGATCTGTCCTTCCTGTACACCTCGAAGTCAGGTGGGAATATCTCGTTGTTCTTGACATCCGGAGTCAGCCATGACTCTGTGCCGAAGATGATATCAGGTTTGACGCTGTCTACTGCATTCAAGAGTTGTTCTTTCTTGTTTTTCACTGACCTACAGTTTAGGTTCAGTAATCTGAGCAGTTTGGGCACATCTTTCGCTGGCTTCTTGGCTCTAGGTGACTTCCTGCTCTTCGGTGATGACGAGTGAGCAGGGGGGCCTGGAGATGTTACAGATGTGAAGCTGGCTATATCGCTGCTTGCTAATTCGGAAAGAGGCTCGAAACTATTACTGGTATCGAGAGTTGTCGAGTCGAACAGGCATCTGCTGTAGTTCGGAGTTCCGCAGCATACGCAATGCCAGGAGAAGTTGCTGTTGTCCAGGATGCCATACGTCATGGCACCAACATTCTCGCAGTGTATGTGGAACCAGCAATCGCAGGTGTCGCATCTCAAGGCTTTATCGTTCCATGTAACATCCGCTTCGCAGGCTCCGCAGGGATACCTTGAGTCTTCAGTATTATCGGGACTGCTGGCCGTTGGGCCTGGGTTTGTCTGGATGTCACATGATGTAGATAGTAGGACTGCAGCCAGGTAGAATATGGCGTTCCTTTGGATTCTGTTGTCCTTACTTTTGGTGAGTAGGTTAGCTACACGGAGTGTTGAAACCAAGTTAACGTGGGATGTGGAGGCTGGTGTTGAAAGCAGACTGCAGGCTGGGAACCATCTCAAATCATCAGGTGTTAGGTACCTGGTATGGTAGATGTGTTGCTCCTGGTTGGTTAGACCTGCAGTGCAGTTCGTGAGAAGGGCGACCAATAGCAGCAGACCAGAGGAGATAGGGAAATCCATTCTCCGACCCAGCCTACTCTGACTACCCACAGTAAATTCTTCTCTAAGATGGTAATATTACCCTAGCAGGGAGGAATGAACGAAATGTACTCACCCGGACGTCCTCTCAGCATTGTCAGGTTAAAGACAAGAAAGATAAGACAAGTCAAGGAAGGAAGTTGGCTTAGGAAGAGAGATAGTGTTAGAAAATATTAAATAGGATAGGAATAGGAGTGGATGCGATCCACTGATAGAGGCACCGTTACTGTTGTTGACACCCGTCGTGTAGATTCATGGCCGCCGCCATCTTGGATCTTGTGATGGGGAGATGGCTGGATTTGATCAACTGTTCTAGGACTTTCCAGCGATGCCAGACTACTGATGTTGGTGTTGGTCAATTCTTGGGTGTTTCCGATTAGTGTTAAGGTAGATGTTGGTATAAGTTGGAAGTAATTTGATGGCCTAAACACGCATTTTAGAAAATTTTGTTGACCGGAATTGAAGAGTGGACCGTCGCGGTTCACGCATGCGCACTCGCACTCGATCATCGTCAAATCTTTTCCCATGAATCTTTCCTGCTATATAACTTCATTTAATTTCTTAGGCTGCTTTTGGCTGGTGCAAGCATTACTTTGTCGGCGCAATAGGACTGATCGCAAAACACTAGGAAAAGAGTGTTTTGTACTAAGTTGTGTATTGTTGTGTAACAAGAACCCTGTTACTGAACAAGATTGTGTGAGAAATCAAACAGGAATTGTATATGAATCAATATTTTGGAATGAATGGAGCAAGTACTCATTCCAAAATAATCAATTCTGGAATTTACCAAAAAAATCAAATTTCTATAGGTTTTTCTATTTTCAATTTTTTTAAGAATTTTTTTTAATTTTAGAAATTTTCCTCTTTTTCTTATAAATTAGAATTTTGAAACTATTGAAGTATCATATTTTTTTATATAATCTAAATTTAGAAAATCATTATTTAAAAAAAATTCTTTTACAAATTGTTCAATTCAATTTTTTTTAAAAACTTGTCATTGTTTTTTCCTGCAGAGCCAGAGGCGGCATTCTGCGGTAACAACATTGTGGAGGAAGGCGAGCAGTGCGACTGCGGCTACAAGGACGACTGCAAGGACTCGTGCTGCAATCCGCGCGATACGGAGGGCGACAACAAACTCTGGTGCAAGCTCAAGGGAAACGCCGCCTGCAGCCCCACAGCCGGACCCTGTTGCTATAGCAACTGTACCAAGGTGCCAAGCGAGAGGAAGATGCAGTGTAAATCGGAGGCCGACTGCAACGCCGCGTCTTTCTGCAAATATCCTTAAACATTTACAAGAAATTTACAAAAAAAATGCATGAATTTAATTTATCCTTGAAGGAAAACAAATTACAAAAAAAATTGTTTGAATTTTTTCATTTTTTTGATTAATTATTATGAATTTTTTCTATTTTTCAATTTTCAAATGTTTGTATAATCTTTGTAGAAAACTGCAACACGGTGTCCTACTGCAAATGTTCTTGAACGAAAAAAATGCTATCCCTTTTATGAATATCAATATTACTGTAAATTTTTGATAATTTGGGACTTTTAATATAGTTAATAAGTTAATGAATTATATGATAATTACTATAATAATTACAATTTTCAGAAGCCTGAGTATCTTTTCTTATATTTTGGCTATTGCTAGTTTAGCGTCACCTGATATGCATACTAGAATGTTTTCAGGGGAAAATGATATTGCACTATTATATGGAAATCTTTTTTTATTGTCACTTTTTGCCATAGAGCAGCTTTTGTTGTGACTTGACAGAACTAGTGCATAGATATGAATATTACATGATTATAAGTTAGTCATGGATTCGGATTTTGGTTTTAAGATAGTAATGTGTTAGAAGGTCCTTGTTCTTTTGTGATTGTTGCATTCTCCTGTACCTTGCTGGAGAATTTCTTTTTGAGGAAAGTGTTTTTCCTTAACTGTTTGTACTGGTATCAATGAAACCTGCCCGTCTCCTGCACCCAAACCCAACAACACTGTGTGCAATGACAACGCACAGATCTGCCTCAACGGGGTAAGCCACCAAATTACTCTTAGCTTCTAGAAACATGCTTAGGTATATATATATATATATATATACAGGTGAACTTGGATATGACGGACCACTGTATGACAGATTTTTGCATATAACGGACGATATGCATGGTCCCAGTCCGATGCATATCAAGTATTCGTCATATGTATACGACGGATTTTGCATATGACGGACCAATTTTCCTGGTCCCATTGAGTCTGTCATATCCAAGTTCACCTGTATATATATATATATATATATATATATATATATATATATATATATATATATATATATATATATATATATATATATATATATATAAATATATATATATATATATATAAAAAATGTATATGTCGTGGTAGAAACTGCGATCCGGTAGGATCACTGATCCTACCAGAAGAAACCGCGATCGCAGTTTCTGCCGGTAGAAACTGCGATCGCAGTTCCTACCGGTAGAAACTGCGATCCACCTTATCACTATTTAAGGGTTTGAATGAGCAACTCCATGGCAGATTAGTTGTACAACACTACAGGCATTCATTTAAACCATTCGTTTTTGGAGTGTGTGCATGGTCTTTTAAGTTTTAACAAATCTCATTTTAATTCAATATAATTTGAAAAATATTTGAAGAAGGATTGTAAAACCAAACAGGATCACCAACTTTCAGTGAAATATTTCTCGATATGTTGCTTTGATATCAAAATATTTACACATACAGGAATTGAGTATTTGATTGAGATGATTTATTGCTCTGTGATAAGACAGTTTCGGGTTAATTGACTTCCAATCTCAATCAACATTTTGGGTGTGGTTTATTGCAATTAATTTGATGCTGTATTTGTCAATTGTATTAGGTTGATTTGGAAACAGTTTAAAATCCTAGGAATCTTCTCCCCTGCATCAGTCTGGTATGACCAGTAGCTAGTGCATGATTGAACAAAAAGCAGAGCCAGCCAGAATGTGATGTAATAATGAAAAAAAAATTAACAATGTAGGTGTGGCAACAAAGGTGTCAATGGTGTTCAATCCTTACACCATTAATGCGTACAGTGGCCAATAGCAGTCAAACAATTTTGTTGAAATCTTTCGCCCAGAAGAATTTGCATTAAAAACAATTTGAAGGATAAATGTTCAGCAGATCATCACTGACAACTCTCCTTAAAATATTGTGTAAAATCATTCTTTATTCCAATTGTCAAAAATCCAGATGAAAATTTCAAGTGTAACTCTCAAGGAATAATGATTTAACTTACTTATGAATTTGCTTTAAGTATGAACTATGAAGTGAAATTAAAAATATTTGCTACTGTAACAATTACTAACAAGCAGGTAAATTAATAGATATGTATTACTGAACTGGTGCTGGGCCTTCTAACATCCAAATACTGAGAAAAATGTGCAATTGAGGTAATCCTAGTAATCCAAATGTATATTATATTCTAAAAAGATGCTTAGGTATATACTGTAGAATAGGAAATGATTCCGAGCATGTAATTAATCCGACTTTTACCGAATTAGAAAATCTCGGTATAAGTTCATTCATACTTAAATCTGCCCCATCTGTGTTAATGTGTTATAATGACTGTTCTGTAAAATTAAATCCGGAAATGTCATTTTTGGTCAAATTCGGTATATTTGCACCCCTGATTAATTTCCTATTCTACAGTATATATATATATATATATATATATATATATATATAAATATATATATATATATATATATATATATATATATATATATATATATATATATATATATATATATATATATATATATATATATATATATATATATACACACAATACTTTATTATAAATGTATAATGTGTATACATCTAGAACCCAATTAGTTCAGTTAAAAAGGTATTAAAGGTGAACAGATATGTTTGATATGAAATGTTTGTATATGTTTACAAATATATATATATGCTATATACATATTTTAAGTATGGTATCTCTGCAAGTATGTTATTGTACATTTTTCTGCTTTTGTAGGAATGTCGAGGGTCTATCTGCCAGACGATAGGCTGGAATGTGTGTTACCTTACGGCGCCCAAAAATGACAAGACATTTGATCGTGGCCTTCTCTGTTTTGTCTCCTGTCAAAGTGAGTAAAAATACTCAAAGGAATTTCTATACTTTAGATTTAGCACAAGTTATATACTTTTAAACATGGTAAATACCAGAATAATAAGAAATCCTCCACAAATTAGGGCTTTATTGAATGACACTTTAACTTTTCCTATATATATATATATATATATATATATATATATATATATATATATATATATATATATATATATATATATATATATATATATATATATATATATACATATACATATACATATATGTATATTGCATTGTTTTTTCTTGCAGAGGACCCTACGAGTCCGTGTATAAGCAGCAAGGATGAGAACCTGCAGAAGGACTACCCAGAGATGTACCAGATGTTGACCTCCCACAGTAACGGAAACCCAATTAAACTACCTGCAGGTACGTCATAACTAGGTGCCTGGTGGCCCTATACAACCACAATTAATTCAGGGCAATTATTGATTGAATTTCAGTGGCCCATCAGGTAAGGTGCTTGGGGTCGTAGGCAACCACAATTAATTCTGGGCGATCAGGCAAGTCTTGCTCGGTGGTTCCAGGCAACCACAATTAATATTGGGCAATCTTTAAATGTAGTTAAGTTGCCTATCAGGCATGTGTTGTCCTGGTGCCCGTTGACCACACATTATTAACTGTGGTCGAATAATTATTGATTTTAAGTGAGTTCTGTGTTCTCCATGGGAATTGGCATGTTATCCTGCATGTTTAGTATGATACGGACGCGCAAATCCACATTCACCCTTGATAATTGTATTGTCTCTGTGTTTCAGGTGCCCCATGTGATAACTTCCAGGGCTACTGTGACGTATTCCATAAATGCCGTGGCGTGGATGCGGACGGACCTCTCGCCAGACTTAAAAAGCTGCTCTTCAACGAACAGACCTTCAATGAAATTAGAGACTGGATTGTGGTAGGTCATCTTGCTTGCGTTGTCTAAATATGGCAGAAAAAGTGATGATAACGCCTTAAAGGAATAATTGTTTTCTCTCAGTGATCCCATGAGGGGAGAATTTTGGGTATTGCCAACAGCCTGCCCAGGCTCTGGCAGCCCCTGCTAGCAGCCATGTTCTCCAGTTGCTATCAGCTGGGACTCGCTGAGGGGCAGCCCACTTGCTGTCCCCTACTCTCTGAGCAGTGTATCATAGACTGAAGTGCTTTACACACCAACTCTCTTCGAAAGTTGCATAAAAACTTGTATGAGTATCAAACAGTTTTTTTTTTGTTATTTAATCTTTCAAATTATGTGTGTTTCATGCATATTCTCTGTTACAGTGCAGAAAAAATTGAGGTTGGGATCTTTTTGAGTGAAAACCTTTTAGGGTAGGGTTACAGTAAACAAACGATTTTTCAAGCTTTACAAACAACACTCCTTTTTAATTCCAAAAGTTGAATCAAACGTGTCATATATATATTAGTCATTAGCAGTTACCTTACTGCTTAGACAGCCTGCTTAGAGGCTATTAACTGGCTAAGATGGCCGCCCCCAGTGCTTCTATTTTGTGTCTATTAGGAGGTGTTTGAACAGCAATATACTTCTTGTATGAAGGTTGGCACTGGTGGGAACTTAGGTTTAAGTAGAGAATACCATAAGAAACTATTTGGGCCTCTGTTTTATACATGGTGGAATTGTCCTTTAAGAAGGATTTTGGGATCTGAGTGAGGTTATGAAAAACAAGGAATTTCTAACAATGACCAGGTTCTACTTATAGTAGGGGAGGAACGGGGGGCTTACGAGCACCCTCATGATACATTTTTTTAAATCACATTTTTGGAATCCTGAGGTGCTGAATTTTACTAAAACTTTTGTTCCCCGCGCCAACTCGTGTCCCATGGGCTTGCTTTTTGGCCATCTTGGCAGCCATATTGAATTTCCCTTAGACACCAAAAATAGAGGAAAAATAGGGGTAGGGGTAACTATTTTGATCATAACTTCAGTTATATTGGTATATTTTCAACAAATGAGGTATCAAAATTTGAAATATTCCATTCCGAAAATTTTAAGACCGGTCATGTTCTGATTGGTCAATTATGAAAGGTCATTTGGGGTCAAATAAGGTCAAAAAGGTCACAACGGTGAAAATCTGCTTTTCATTTTATTTTCATAAACTAATATTTTTTTTTGTAAAAAATCAGGTTAATGATTTTTTCAACATCATAGCATTTTTAGGCAAGATTATAAACACAAACCCATAATTAGTAGTCCAAAGAACAGGAAATTACTATTGAAGGGTATGCAAGTGGTTGAAAGATGACTATACGCATTCAAAATCTAGTCAGTTCAGGGCTCAATATAGGAGGGTAGGGGTAACATTAGTCTCCATAACTTCAGTTATATTCAGACAATTGCAACAAATGAGGTATCAAAATGTGTAACTTTTTATTCTTCAAATTTGAAAGTGGGACCCTTTCTGATTGGTCATTGCGAAAGGTCACTTGAAGGTCATTTGAAGGTCAAATGAGGTCAAAAACATCACAAAGATGAAAATCTGCTTTTTAATCATCATTTTTCCATCGGCTAATATTTTTCATAAATCAAGTTGATAATTCGTTCAACATCATAGCATTATCGGACAAGAACATTAACCTACTCACAATTAGAATTCCAAAGAAAGGGAAATTACTATTGAAGGGCGTGAGAGTGGTTGAACGATGACATATGCACATTCAATATCTTGTCAGTTCTGGGCTCAATATAGGAGGGTAGGGATAACATTTTTCACCATAACTTTGGTTATATACAGACAATTGCAACAAATGAGGTATCAAAATGTGTAACTTTTTATTCTTCAAATTTGAAAGTGGGACCCTTCCTGATTGGTCATTGAGAAAGGTCACTTGGAGGTCATTTGAAGGTCAAATGAGGTCAAAACATCACAAAGATGAAAATCTGCTTTTTATTCATAATATTTCCATAGGCTAATATTTTTCTTGAATCAAGTTGATAATTCGTTCAACATCATAACATTTTTGGGCAAGATCATCAACCCACTCACAATTACTGTTCCAAAGAAAGGGAAATCACTATTGAAGGGCGTGAGAGTGGTTGAAAGATGAATATGCACATTCAATATCTTGTCAGTTCTGGGCTCAATATAGGAGGGTAGGGATAACATTTTTCACCATAACTTTGGTTATATACAGACAATTGCAACAAATGAGGTATCAAAATGTGTAACTTTTTATTCTTCAAATTTGGAAGTGGGACCCTTCCTGATTGGTCATTGAGAAAGGTCACTTGAAGGTCATTTGAAGGTGAAATGAGGTCAAAACATCACAAAGATGAAAATCTGCTTTTTATTCATAATATTTCCATAGGCTTATATTTTTCTTAAATCAAGTTGATAATTAGTTCAACATCATAACATTTTTGGGCAAGATCATCAACCCACTCACAGTTAGTATTCCAAAGAAAGGGAAATCACTATTGAAGGGCGTGAGAGTGGTTGAAAGATGAATATGCACATTCAATATCTTGTCAGTTCTGGGCTCAATATAGGAGGGTAGGGATAACATTTTTCACCATAACTTCGGTTATATACAGACAATTGCAACACATGAGGTATCAAAATGTGTAACTTTTTATTCCTCAAATTTGGAAGTAGGACCCTTCCTGATTGGTCATTGAAAAAAGGTCATCTAAAGGTCGTTTGAAGGTCAAATGAGGTCAAAAACGTCACAGATGAAAATCTGCTTTTTGTTCATAGTATTCCCATAGGCTGATATTTTTCTTTAATCAAGTTGATAATTTGTTTAACATCATAGCATTTTTGGGCAAGATCATTAACCCACTCACAATTAGTATTCAAAAGGAAGGTAAATCACTATTGAAAGGTGTGAGAGTGGTTGAAAGAGGACTATGCACATTTAATTATCTTGTCAATCCTGGGCTCGAAAAAAAGACGATAAGAATAACATTTTTCACCAACTTCAGTTATATTCAGACATTTGCAACAAATTAAGTATCAAAATGTGTTACTTGACAATCTTTAAATTTTGAGGTGGGACTCTTTCTGATTGGTCAGTGACAAAGTTCACTTGAAGGTCATTTGAAGGTCACAAAGGTCCAGCACACTGGCAACAATCAGACGCCACTACAAGGAAGCAGTTATTGTTGATAGTAAATATGACCACACGCTTCGCATGTATGACACTTTTTGACTAATGGTCCTCATTTAATGACGCAACTTTCAACTTTCCAACATTAATGGCCAAATTATATATCTGCCTTGTTCTATAAGATTAATGAAGGTACACTAGGACATACCCAGTATTTGTTTTATTCTGATTTAGGGTACAAGGGTGAATTGTAATTGATACTGAATATATAGTGACTGTTTGTTGACTTCACTAGTCAAAAGCGGAGATGAGAGCAGACACCAACTTGTGCAACCTGTGACTCTCCTGGCTGATCTGTACTAATTTCAATCGACCTGCCAGCCCCTTTTACCACTTAATCATGTTACTCACGCCCTAAGGAATCCACGTGGAAGTGCCACTCTCTCCTCCTGGGGGTGCGGTTTTAGTGTCAATGGGAGAATAGCTCACTTCTGTTTTTAATTTACCGGTTTTTAATTTACAATAGGTAAATCAAGATTTGGCAAATTCAGAAAATGGCTTAATCGGTAAATTCAGATACGCCAAATTAACCAGATCTACATTATGTTAGGTAAATATATCATCTGGTGTTTTAGCCTACAATATCGGTGCTGGCCTAGTTGGCCGGTGTTAGTGCACGGTGTCATGTATTTGAATATCTATGACGTGTTACGTGAGTATTCCCTTGCTCTTTGTCATGTGGCAGGCTTGGGTTTCCCTTGAGTTATATTCAATATCTTTAAAAAACCATATATATATATTATACATTGGTATCATATGAGTATGTTACCACTGTATCCTATCATTTCGCTTTTTCCCTGTCATTATTTGGCAGGCTTGGGTTTCCCTCGCTTTTTGTCTCGTGGATGTATCAGCAACATAGCTAGAAAATGGCCATTTGCCGGTCCGAGGCTGAATTGGTGGAGGTTACTTTCGATAAATTTACAAACCATATTCATGTGATACATTGGTATCTTATAAATATATTACCAATGTATCAAATCAAATTGCCCTTTTATTGCCTGTCCTAATTTGGGGAGTTACAGCGTTGTTATGGAGCCATTTTGATACCTCATTTGTTGCAATTGTTTGAATATTATTGGTGAAATTTGTAATATGAATAAAAAGCAGATTTCCACCTTGGTGATGTTAATGACTCTTTTTGACCTTCAAATGATCTTTGTCAATGACCAATGAGAAAGGGTTGTACTTCCAAATTTGAGGAAAAAATGTTACACATTTTTATACCTCATTTGTTGCAATTGGCTGAATATAACTGAAGTTATGGTGAAAAATGTTATCCCTACCCTCCTATATTGAGCCAAGAACTGACAAGATATTGAATGTGCATAGTCATCTTTCAACATCTCTCACACCCTTCAATAGTGATTTCCCTTCCTTTAGAAATACTAATTGTGATTGGGTTAATGATCTTGCCCAAAAATGGTATGATGTTGAACAAATTATCAACTCGATTTAAGAAAAATATTAGTCTACGGATAAAAAGCAGATTTTCACCTTTATGACGTTTATGACCTTATTTGACCTTCAAATAACCTATAGATGACCTCTTCAAATAACCTATAGATTTCCCTTCCTTTAGAAATACTAATTGTGATTGGGTTAATGATCTTGCCCAAAAATGGTATGATGTTGAACAAATTATCAACTTGATTTAAGAAAAATATTAGTCTACGGATAAAAAGCAGATTTTCACCTTTATGACGTTTATGACCTTATTTGACCTTCAAATAACCTATAGATGACCTCTTTCAAACACCAATCAGAAGAGGTTGCACTTCCAAATTTGAAGAATAAAACGTTACACATTTCGATACCTCATGTGTTAAAATTGTCTGAATATAACAGAAGTTATGTTACCCCTACCCTCCTATATTGAGCTGTTTTTGACCTTCAAATGACCTTCAAATGTCCTTTGTCAATGACCAATCAGAAAGGGTCCCACTTCCAAAGTTGGAGAATAAAATGTTACACAGTTTGATACCTCATTTGTTGCAATTGTCTAAATATAATTAACGTTATGGGGAAAAATGTTATCCCTACCCTCCAACATTGAACCCAGACCTGACAATATATTGAATGTGCATAGTCATCGTTCAACCACTCTCACACCCTTCAATAGTGATGTCTCTTTCTTTAAAACATTAATCCTTAGTGGGTTAATGATCTTGTCCAAAAATGCTATGATATTAAACAAATTATCAACTTGATTAAAGAAAAATATTAGTCTATGGGAATTCTATGAACAAAAAGCAGATTTTCATCTCTGTGACGTTTTTGACCTCATTTGACCTTCAAATGACCTTTAGATGACCTTTTTCAATGACCAATCAGGAAGGGTCGAACTTCCAAATTTGGTGAATAAAAAGTTACACATTTTGATACCTCATTTGTTGCAATTGTCTGTATATAACCAAAGTTATGGTGAAAAATGTTATCCCTACCCTCCTATATTGAGCCCAGAACTGACAAGATATTGAATGTGCATATTCATCTTTCAACCACTCTCACGCCCCCTTCAATAGTGATTTCCCTTTCTTTGGAATACTAATTGTGAGTGGGTTGATGATCTTGCCCAAAAATGTTATGATGTTGAACTAATTATCAACTTGATTCAAGAAAAATATTAGCCTATGGAAATATTATGAATAAAAAGCAGATTTTCATCTTTGTGATGTTTTGACCTCATTTGACCTTCAAATGACCTTCAAGTGACCTTTCTCAATGACCAATCAGGAAGGGTCCCACTTCCAAATTTGAAGAATAAAAAGTTACACATTTTGATAACTCATTTGTTGCAATTGTCTGTATATAACCAAAGTTATGGTGAAAAATGTTATCCCTACCCTCCTATATTGAGCCCAGAACTGACAAGATATTGAATGTGCATATTCATCTTTCAACCACTCTCACGCCCTTCAATAGTGATTTCCCTTTCTTTGGAACAGTAATTGTGAGTGGGTCGATGATCTTGCCCAAAAATGTTATGATGTTGAACGAATTATCAACTTGATTCAAGAAAAATATTAGCCTATGGAAATATTATGAATAAAAAGCAGATTTTCATCTTTGTGATGTTTTGATCTCATTTGACCTTCAAATGACCTTTAGATGACCTTTCTCAATGACCAATCAGGAAGGGTCCCACTTTCAAATTTGAAGAATAAAAAGTTACACATTTTGATACCTCATTTGTTGCAATTGTCTGTATATAACCAAAGTTATGGTGAAAAATGTTATCCCTACCCTCCTATATTGAGCCCAGAACTGACAAGATATTGAATGTGCATAGTCATCGTTCAACCACTCTCACGCCCTTCAATAGTAATTTCCCTTTCTTTGGAATTCTAATTGTGAGTGGGTTAATGTTCTTGTCCGATAATGCTATGATGTTGAACGAATTATCAACTTGATTTATGAAAAATATTAGCCGATGGAAAAATGATGAATAAAAAGCAGATTTTCATCTTTGTGATGTTTTTGACCTCATTTGACTTTCAAATGACCTTCAAGTGACCTTTCTCAATGACCAATCAAAAAGGGTCCCACTTTCAAATTTGAAGAATAAAAAGTTACATATTTTGATACCTCATTTGTTGCAATTGTCTGAATATAACTGAAGTTATGGAGACTAATGTTACCCCTACCCTCCTATATTGAGCCCTGAACTGACTAGATGTTGAATGTGTATAGTCATCTTTCAACCACTTGCATACCCTTCAATAGTAATTTCCTGTTCTTTGGACTACTAATTATGGGTTTGTGTTTATAATCTTGCCTAAAAATGTTATGATGTTGAAAAAATCATCAACCTGATTTTTTACAAAAAAAAATATTAGTTTATGAAAATAAAATGAAAAGCAGATTTCCACCTTCGTGACCTTTTTGACCTAATTTGACCCCAAATGACCTTTCATAATTGACCAATCAGAACGTGACCGGTCTTAAAATTTTCGGAATGGAATATTTCAAATTTTGATACCTCATTTGTTGAAAATATACCAATATAACTGAAGTTATGATCAAAATCGTTACCCCTACCCCTATTTTTCCTCTATTTTTGGTGTCTAAGGGAAATTCAATATGGCTGCCAAGATGGCCAAAAAGCAAGCCCATGGGACACGAGTTGGCGCGGGGAACAAAAAAATTAGTAAAATTCAGCACCTCAGGATTCCAAAAATGTGATTTTAAAAAATGTATCATGAGGGTGCTCGTAAGCCCCCCGTTCCTCCCCTACTATTAGGTTGTTAGGTTTAGCTGCGTTTGTTGAAATTTCGTCATTATTATTTTATGATTAAACAATTCAGAAAAATAAAAGTGGAACTCCAACATTAATTGAGGACCTTCAGAAATGATATTTTCTTTCAATTTTACCAACATTTCATTGTGCCCTTTCTAATAGACAAGGCATCTAGGCATTCAAGTGGCCGTTGAATGGAGGGCCATTTAGTCTTAGGGTCGTTGGTCGCGTCAAGTAATTGGTCGTTGAATCAAGGTACAATATACAGGGAATAGTCTTGGGGGGATTTGAAACGGTCCTTCATGGCAAGTGGTCGTTTAAGAGAAGTGGTCGTTGAGGCAAGTTTGACTGTATATATTTATATATAATTATATATAATGCTGAATATCCTTTTTGTGTGGGCGGTGCTGCTGATGTTACTGGGTCTCTTCAAGCAATCTAAGCTACATATATATATATATATATGATTCTATATATCTTTCTGTGTGTGTTTCAGACTCACTGGTGGGCGGTGCTGCTGATGGTGCTCGGTCTCATCATCCTCATGGCGCTCTTCATCAAAATATGCGCCGTCCACACACCATCCAGCAACCCCAAGAAAAAACCTGCCAGGAAATTAACCCTGCGACCCCAGTCCAGGAACCAGGTAAGAACGACTGGAACTAATAATTGTTGCGCTCTTCTTATTGTTATTGTTATTGTTATATTGCCTTGTTGTATGTGTGGTAGCTCTTTACTAAACTTTTAGGGTATCACTTATTTTGGTAGTGTTGATATTATTGTTGTTATTATTATTATCAGTAGTAGTAGTAGTAGTAGTAGTAGTAGTAGTAGTAGTAGTAGTAGTAGTAGTGGTAGTGGTAGTAGTAGTAGTCCTTATTATTGTTATGATTAGTATGATTATCATTATTATCATTATTATTATTATTATTATTATTTTTATTATTATTATTATTATTATTATAATTACTATTTTTAATATCATTATCATTATTGGTATTATTATTATAATTATTAATATAATTATCATTTTTATTATTATTATTATTATTATTATTATTATTATCATTATTATCATTATTAATATTATTATTATTATTATCATTATTAATATTATTATTTTTAATATTAATATTATTATTTATTGTATCGTTAATATTATCATCATTTGTTTATTTGTTTCATTAATATCATCATCAATATTTTATTATTTTACTTTCTATTAAGATAATTATCACACATCTTTTGCAAAATCCTATCAAATCTTATATATGTATATATATATATATATATATATATATATATATATATATATATATATATATATATATATATATATATATATATATATATATATATATGTATATATATATATATGTATATATATATATATATATATATATGTATATATATATATATGTATATATATATATGTATATTTATATGTATATATATATGTATATATATATATATATATATATATATATATATATATATATATATATATATATATATATATATATGTATATATATATATATTGTTTTCTCCCTCCAGCAGGGTTTTCGTGAGGTAGCACGACATGATCAGCCACAGGGTAGGGCAGGAAACCAATATGATAGTTATGGTGTAAGTACGGCAAAAGCACTAGCCTAAAGGGGGGCCCCCACCCTCCCTCTCTGCTTCTAAGCACTGCCCCCTAGTAGTCAGTTATAAGTTATGCTTTGTCTACTAATTGAGCTTCTGGTCCCCAAATGGTCTAAATGGTCAAATGTCGCAGATTCTTGCACAATAACGTAACATCACTGAGGGTCTACCTCCGATGGCTGAGTGGTCTACGGCATTGTCACTGAGTGTTTGCTGTCTCTCACCACTGTGGACCTGCCCCGATGGCCAAGTGGTCTATGGCGTTGCCACTGACTGCTCGCTTTCTCTCACTACTGAGGGCCTGCCCTGATAGCCGGGTGGTCTAAGGAGTTGCCACTAGTTGGTCACTGTCTTTCACCACTGAGGGTCAGCCCCGATAGCCGGGTGGTCAAAGGAGTTGCCACTGACTGCTTGCTGTCTCTCACCACTGAGGGTCTGCTCTGATGGCCGTGTGGTCTAAGGCGTTGTCACTGAGTGCTAGCTGTCTCTCACCACTGAGGGCCTGCCCTGATGGCGAAGTGGTCTAAGTTGTTGCCACTTACTGCTCGCTGTCTCTCACCACTGAGGGCCTGCCCTGATGGCGGAGTGGTCTAAGGTGTTGCCACTTACTGCTCACTGTCTCTCACTACTGAAGACCTGCCCTGATGGCCAAGTGGTTCACGGCCTTGTCACTGGCTGGTAGCTGTCTCTCACTACTGGCCCAGTTTTAATGTCTTGGGCATGTGAGAAAGTTGCCAGTGACATGGGGTTAGGCTATGGTTTTCTCAAAGTACTCCAGTTTCCTCCAGCACTTACAACTGCGTAGACAGGAATAAGTGGCATTATGGGAGAAAAGGTGAAGATAAAATGAAATACAAATGTTAAATTCCCAACATCCATGCAGTACAAATTGAATGAACAATGCTTAGAATAGGAAATGGAATGTCTTCAATATGAAATAGAAAAAAAAAGTTCAGAATAGGGATTTGATTATCTTCAACATGAAATAGAAACAAGCCTAGGGAATATATATATATATATATATATATATATATATATATATATATATATATGTGTGTGTGTGTGTGTGTGTGTATATATATATAAATTTATATATATATATATATATATATATATATATATATATATATATATATATATATATATATATATATACACATGTATATATATATATATATATATATATATATATATATATATATATATATATATATATATAGATAGATAGATAGATAGATAGATAGATAGATAGATAGATAGATAGATAGATAGATATATACATGTATATATGACATGGTCTTATTACTGTGTGTCTTGTCTTAATTGCCTTTCTTTGAATTGGAGCATGTTGTTTGTCAGTTTTATTGCTTTCGCTTCTTTCTAATGCCACATATATGTGTATGTAGGCACACTAACCTAGAACGCTATGCAAATATATGTGCACGATGATCTTATATGACCAACCAGAATAAGAGACCACTCAAAAAGTTTGAAACTGGCTTTCAGTATGTTGTCCCAGATTCAGGGTTCATTTCAAATGTTAAACAAATATTTTTATCAATTTTTCTAGAAAGTCAAACATAAACATCCTGAAACTTGATATTGGTTGATTCCTTATCATAAAGTTTTTGAAGAAAGAGAGTCCCTTCTCCTTATTAAATGTAAGGTGTTGTCACTGCTGGCAGACCTTTGTGAAAAAGTTACCAGTGAATTTGCGTTAGTTGGTGGTTTTCGCTGGGTACTCCCTGGGTTTCCCCTACGACCTCTTACACATAAC
>OZ012701.1:5152434-5294434 GCA_963942565.1 Maea johnstoni
GTAGGCTAAACCATATTTGGGAAAATATTTGAAGGAGAAATGATAATTCGATCTTCACCAGCAACTCTCCTTCAAATGATTTGTAAAATCATTGTTAAATCTTAAGTTATTATCAAAAGAATCATAGATTCAGACGACAGTTCCTGGATGAACTTTCAAGAATTTTCAATTGTCTTTTATGTAACTTGATTTATAACAGACCGTCGGTCAGGTTAGGTATGCCTCTCCAACAGTGTTAACCATATCTGCAGAGTGCCACCTATCTGTCCTCCACTGAACTATATCTCTGCTCCACCTATCTCTCATTTACTTAACTACAATGCCAAATCTCATCATTGCTCCACCTATCTGTCATTCTCTGAACTACAATGCCAAATCTCATCACTGCTCCACCTATCTGTCATTCTCTGAACTACAATGCCAAATCTCATCACTGCTCCACCTATCTGTCATTTACTTAACTACAATGCCAAATCTCATCATTGCTCCACCCATCTGTCATTCACTGAACTACAATGCCAAATCTCATCATTGCTCCACCCATCTGTCATTCACTGAACTACAATGCCAAATCTCATCACTGCTCCACCTATCTGTCATTCACTGAACTACAATGCTAAATCTCACCACTGCTTCACCTATCTGTCATTCACTGAACTACAATGCCAAATATCATCACTGCTCCACCTATCTGTCATTCACTGAACTACAATGCCAAATATCATCACTGCTCCACCTATCTGTCATTCACTGAACTACAATGCCAAATATCATCACTGCTCCACCTATCTGTCATTAGCTGAACTACAATGCCAAATCTCATCACTGCTCCACCTATCTGTCATTGACTGAACTACAATGCCAAATCTCATCACTGCTCCACCTATCTGTCATTGACTGAACTACAATACCGAATCTCATCACTGCTCCATCGTTTTGAAATATACTGAACTATAATGCTGAGCCACCTATCTGCAATACACTGAACCAAATTGCTGCATTTTGTCACAGTGCCATCTATATCTCATTCACTGAACTATAATGCCATATCTCAACACAGAGCCACCTATCTGTAACTCACTGAACTATGTTGCTACACTCATCACTTCAATTTTTTCTCATCAAAGACTGTGTGATCTGATGAAATATTTGTTTGGAAATGTTTATCTAGAAGTGGGTGTTTTTGTTTGTTTATTTAAGAATTTAGTGTTACTTAGCACCAGGAACTCCTCTATTCAATTTCCAAATACAGACTACTGAAAAGCATCCCCGATTCTAAGGATGGCTAATATTATTTGATTCATTTTGTGAGTTTCTTGATAGTGAATATTTTTCTATGGCCAGATTACCACATTTTTATCTCAATATTGGCCCACTACTCCCTAGACGTCTATACACTACCTTAATACACACCACACATATGTACTTGTGTGTGTGTGCGTATATATACATACACATATATATATATATATATATATATATATATATATATATATATATATATATATATATATATATATATATATATATATATATATATATATAGGTGTGTGTGTTTATGTATATATATAAACATATATATATATATATATATATATATATATATATATATATATATATATATATATATATATATATATATATAAATAAATAAAGAGAGAGAGAGAGAGAGAGAGAGAGAGAGAGAGAGAGAGAGAGAGAGAGAGAGAGAGAGAGAGAGAGAGAGAGAGAGAGAGAGATGCATTTAGAATACTGGCATTCATACCTTTTACTCTGCGTGTTTTTCAGGGTCCGCCACCGCCCTATTCGGCTGGTCAGAGCAGCAGGGGCGGACCACCCCACGGCAGAGGTCATGGGCGAGGCAAGGACGGTCAAGGTCGCGGCGGACAGAAGGCGGATAAACCCGGTCGCACACAAGCTTACGAAATGCGCCACCAGCGCGTATAACACTAAGAATGTGTCCAGGCCATCGATAATATGATATTTGCATTGAGCACAAAATGGTGTCCGCGACGTTTGATATTCTCTGAAAGGAATTCTGGGATAGCAAATACTGATGTTCTACGTTGACTTATGTATTATGTGCATTTTTTTTTATAAAAAAAATAATAAAAAAAGATATGATCAATTTTAGTTTGGTAATGCACATTTTACATTAGTCTTCCTGTCTAGAAATTGAAGGATGAAATAGGTACAGTGGCCCCAAAATGTAGGAAAGATCACCATCTTCAGTCAAAAAAGTATTGCCTGTACAATGCTTACTTTCCTTAAAATCATGTAAATAGGATTCAAACTGGCCTTAATTATTGATAATTGTTACACTTATCCTGATATGACAATTTCTAATCTATCTAGAACATCACAAAAAATACAATTTTCTGTTATAATAGATGAAGTTTGGTGATCTTTCCAGTGGTTTATGGAAATATATTTTTTATTTCTACTAAAGACAGAAAGTATCAACATGGTTGAAAAAAAGGGGAAACTGGATATATTTCTATATCTTATTTCTATGTTGTGTGTTTTTTTAAGTATTACTCCCAGAATTTCTTTCAGTAATAAAAAAAGAGTTATACATATTTTTGTACTGACTGTAGCTACCATTGGATTAGAGCAATGGTTTTTTGAGGGCTTGTAAATTTCTGTCATGGCGAAGGGGAGGGAATAGCCTGTAGTAGGACAATTGTAATAGAGAGGTACAAAAGGGATATTTCTCCTGTTGCTGCATACTCACGTCATCTCATGTCATCAAGATTCACCCGCAGTGAGCCCCTCAAACAATTGATCACATTGGGGGATTTTTGTAATAAAAGCCGAATTTGGAAAATAATTGGAGAATTGTCCAACTGATATATTTTCAAATTATTTCTTTGTTCCCCTGAAAGGATTAATTATTTAAGGTGTTATCTTATAATAGATCATATGCAATATGACGTTTTTAGCTGCTGCTTTCTTGGAATGGGTGACCTTTAGTTTTGCAGTAACTTCACATGCACATGCTATGTATGCGTAAATAGCTCATCTTTTCCTTGTGCAAGCTGGTACTGATTTTTGGGTAGTGGGGACCTTGTTTAAAATTATGGCTGTGCACATGTGATGCATATCCTTGATCTCATCCTAGACGGAAGTAGTTACACATTTTGCCACTAGGTGGCGATGGTGTCACTGTTTAAAGATATCGTCAGGATTATTCAATTCCTCAGTCTTAACTTAAAAATTTTTATCGATCATTTAAGTCAAAATAAGATGCACTAGTTAAAGGTTGCGGTTACTTTCGGTCACTTTTCTGAAGTGTTCCCCTTAGCAACATGGTTAGTCATAGATAAGAATTGTCAAGAGGGTGAGATATGGTGTAAAGAATTGATGTGATGACCATATAAGGTATTGATAGCAAATGAATTGGTGTGATGACCATATAAGGCACTGACAGCAAATTAATTGATGTGATGGCATTGACATCCACCAAGTTTATTGATGTGATGACCATATAAGGCATTGACAGCAAGTTGATTGATGTGATGACCATATAAGGCACTGACAGCAAATTAATTGATGTGATGACCATGTAAGGCATTGACATCCACCAAGTTTATTGATGTGATGACCATATAGGGCATTGACAGCAAGTTGATTGATGTGATGACCATATAAGGCATTGAGAGAAAGTTAATTGATGACCATATTAGGCATGAACAGCTCACTGATTTACGTTGTTTTAAGGACAGTTTATGGTCCTGCTTGTACGTTGAACATATCTCCAATTTATTAGTGTTATATAAGCGCTTTGTATTATATCATTTGAATTAACCCTTTCCACTCTTGAGTGCAACTCCAACGGTAAAATACTCAACTATATATTTACTGACAAATCTCTTGGACCTTGAACCCTTGACCACAACTAGGAATTGGTACCAGTACTTGATATAATACCTAATACAGATATTGAATCTGAAAATGTATCTTATCGGAAAAGTGTTGTATTGTATCGTTAATTGCTACTGGGACATCTCCATACGAAGGCAGTTTGCTGTTTTTAGGCAACATTTCCGAAGCTGACATTGCTAAATTTAACACAATTACTGTGTTCTATCGTCCCTAGGAGGCTGGCAGTTTTGTTAAATACATTGTTAAGGTACCGTATCATTAAGGAAATATCGATAACACATCATATCACAACATTTTGAAGGCGCCAATTTCTAGCCGTAATGCCCCAAAACACCCTTAGGATACAGATGAAATCTTTCCAACAATGCCATGGGGTGCTCAAGGGTGCAAGGGGTTATGGTATTCCAGTATTTTAACCCATTAATGCCCACAGCAGCCAACTGTAGCCTGACAATTTTGATGAAATCTTGCAGGCAAAAGCATTAGGTAAATATTTGATGACGAAATGCTAATGAAAACGTCATCAACAACTCTCCTTCAAATATTCTGTAAAATCATTCTCGATTTCCGAGTTATTGTCAAAAATATCAAAGATCCAGACAGCAATTTCATGAATAACGCTTACGCATTATTGGGTTAACATTTGCCGATGTTTATAGTTATTTTATATGCATGTGTCTAGCATGGCTGATACAACTACTTAATCATATTCAGTTCAACCAGAAAATTACTTCTCACCTTTAAGTCAAATCCGGAAACATTTATAGGGATCGCTATGTGTTTTTTTTCCCTTTTTGACAACAATACCTGTGTATGGTACACATCACCTGATATGATGACAATATTGTTTTCTAGTCCGGTAACAGTGACTATTGCTCTCCAGCATCTTAACAGTACCTTTCTATTGTTCTCCAGTATGGAAACGATACCTGTCTATTGTTCTCTAGTATGGAAACAATACCTTTCTATTGTTCTCCAGTATGCTAACAATAGCTTCCTATTATTCTCCAGTTTGGTACCAACACCAGTCATTGTCATCCTGTCTGATAACAATACCTATCTATTGTTGTGCTGTGTGTTTTTAAGCCTGTATAGTCTATTACAGTGTCTTTCAACCTGATGCCTGGTGGCCCTGCAACCAAAAACGGTACAGCATGGTAGCATAGTTTCCAATTCAGCAGAACAAGGGTTACATAATGAATAAAAGTAAATGGTCACAACAGATAGGCATAGTGTCAGTTCTTGATCTTGATCCCCAAGATCTGCAATTTCCTCCAAAAGTACATATGGAGAGTTGCATCCGTGATTTGGCCGAAAAGTGACGATTAGCAAAATTACAAATAACAAATTTGGAAAATCTTGTATGATTTCCTACATTATTTGGGTATGAAAGGGTTAACAGGAGAGCAGAAGTGGCGAAAACAGTGTAGAATTGTAGAATTGTACAGGGAAACCTGGAAAAAACCTAAACATACTCAGAAGATTTCTTGAAGGAAGAAAAAAATATGCTCTTGAAGTGGCATTTTCACATATAGATTGAAATGGTTATTAAAGCATTTAGTTTATGTGATTGGTGATGAAAAACTGGGTCTCTTCAGCTCTAGGTAACAAGACAAGAGGGTCATTGGTTGTCTTACAAAAGACTTGTGAATAGTCGCATGTATTTATAGAGACATAAACGTATATACATATATATATAAATACATATATATATTCCTACTAGCATTTTAGTTGATATAGGACATCACTCATGAGTATTCATTTCTCATCACGATTCTGATTGGTTTGTACGACATCAACGTGTCTCACATTAACATCTCATGAATATTCATGAGCCAGCTGTGTTCTCTGATTGGCTGAATGAGTGTCAAGACTTGTCAGCCGCGGTTCCCCATGAAGATGTTTTATTCGCTAGTTCATGACAATGTTTTTGAGGATCTGTATAGTATGACATGTGCTTCGAAATCTCCCGATTGGCATTGTAATTAATGCAGTATTTTGGTGTGTCTTATTTAGTTAACTGTCACGTCGCCGTCGCTTACAGTAACCGTCTAGTAATATTTCAACCCCTCGTCCCTCAGAGGGTGACAGTCCTGTTGGCTGAGTGGTCTAAGGCATCATCACTCATTGCTTGTGACATGGGGTTAGGCAGTAGTTACCCCACATTGTATGGTGTCCTCCACAACTAACAACTGGCTATTCATGTTGTTGCCTTAACATGGCATAAAAAGGGGTGATAATCAAAATTCAAAATTCCCTATAGGGGAGCTATATGGTCATGTTATGTTAAAGCTCTGTTTGAAATAATCTATTTATTTCTGTTGCTTCTATTCGTTTAATCATCGTTCAAAATGGCATCATTTCCACTATTTTTACGGCAGTGTAGGAAAAGGGAAGCAGTTGCAAGAAACAGGTCATGGGTTTGTAAAAGTGACAATAATAGTAATAATAACATCTCAGGAAATAAATATATTACAACTGCAGCGGACAAAAAGCTACCTTTTGTTTAAAAAAGAAGGAAAGGGTGAGATTGACCAGTACATTGTTATAATACTTTTCAGTGTTTCAAGCGTTTGGTTTATTGTATAGGAAAAAAATGTTCTTAGTGCTGCCATCTACATTTGGTTTGTGAGTGAGGGGCGTGACAGTTACTCGTGTGGGGTGGTGAGGGGGAACCTGAATAATGTCATAACACTTTCTACTAGTTACTGTGTATTAGGGAAATATAGCTATCCAAATAGTTTTACCCTTATGCTGGTGGTGGCTTATTTTGCCAATACAAAATGATGCAAAATTGCTGAAAACTCTGGCATGTGATACTCATCTGAGAGTACTCAGTGAGAGCTTTCCAATGAATACCAACATGACAAGGTTTACAAAAATCTTTACATCATTGTGCTTTGGACGAAAGTAGCCTCAGCATTGGAATGGTTAAGTGAACAATAGCTCATATATAATTAAGTGGAGGGTTTAGTCATGTGGTGTTTTGGGTACGTAAGTTATTGTTGCAAATGTTACACACGTGTCTGTATTTGAATTGGAGTGGTATTTTACGGCCCGTTTAACGATATTTTCTGCTAACAACTCAAATGCACTTCAGCAATATTTGGTATTTAAACTAAATTTTCCTTTTGAGAATATATATCATTACTTCTCCTGTTTTATGTCTAACAATAGCCAATTAGAGCTGAATCCTTCCATTATTACAGTTGCACAAAACGTGTTAAAGTGACGAAGTATTTGATCCTATAGAATATATTGATCTACTAGTCTATCAATTTATGACAATACGCACCATTACACATTAATTATTACAGAAACATTACATTTTTGGAATAACTAGTCCGATATGTTTCCTATCACAGGTTCCTCCTCGACTACTCCTATTATTTTGCTTACCCAGTAGTAAGAGCTTTGCTTTATAGGTGGTGCCACCAGCAGGCCATAGTATAGGAAAAGAATCCACAGGCAAACGTAATAAACTGCATGTTTCTCAGAGAAATCCTAGTTTTTAAGCAAAAAATGTGTGTGTTTATGAAGGATTTCGCCGGGAATGACCACCAACTTATAGGGTGCTGATGACAGCGCCCCCTATAACTGATCACGGTGACATTATATGGTCTGCTGTGGCGCCACCTGCAGTGAGATGTGAGAAGCTTGTACAGATGTCAGCGGGAGTTTCATGGTTTGTCGCTTTCTGGGCCCCAGAGAGGCACAGACGGGGCATATTTTCTGATTGAAATAATAAAAGATTTCTAATAATTTCTAAAAAAAAAGAAAAGTGTCTGTTTTGCTTTTGTCGCCTTCGTCATACCCACTTTGAATAATGTTTTTGTGTTCAAGATTGCATGTCATTTCATTTGTAAAACTTTACATTCTTTATGAATTCAATAATCTTATTTTAATGGAAAATTGGGCTCAAGATCCTGGCCCCCAATGCTCCAAAACGACACCCAAAACATTGAATTAGTGCCATAAAACAACCGTAGTCGGGCAAATACAGATTCAGATTAAATGATGCAAGTCTTAAAAAAATACAAAAGACAAATCAATCGAGCAAAAAATATTGAAAGAGAACAAATTCTGAGTGAATTAAAGAGCATTTGTAAAAATAAAATAATGCCAAAAAAAGCTGAAAAAGACTGAAATCCTGGTATGACATTCGAAGTAAAGAAAAGGGATAATCCATTTTTACCTCTAGCAGCCCATATCAAGGCCGGGTTATTCTTGGAAAAAGACTATCAAAAGCGCATATTCAAAGATCGGGAGTTTCCATGACGTCATTCATATCACAACTGCGCGGATATAGTGTCTACCCAAGTGAATATAATTACTTTTGTTTATTCTATAATTTAGCTTTTGACCTTACTAACCTAAATTGTTTAGTTTACATGTACTCTTCTTTATGAGTATGCTCGTCTTATTGGTATTTCTCTATTGACACTTTTCTGTAGGTTTAAGACGTATTGACTGTATATCTTGGTATTCTTACCATATGTTTTTGGTATGTGTATACTTTTGTGGAATATATCTTACAGTCAACATATATACAATGCAATACAATTAGTCCATATGAAAGGGATCCACCATGCGTAAGGTCGCAGGTTCGAGTCTCCGCTGGATCCCCCATTTAGCGGGTTGTCCTGGTCGCTATGTAAACATGGAGTATTAACTGAAAGACCCCTAATGGAACCATTAGTTACGAGAAGGGAATTTATTCCACCTATGGTGCCTTTACAACTGAACATCTCCTTGGTGCAATAGGTAAAGAAAATGTAATTTCTTCCCGTTTCCGTGTTTCTATCTCGTCGCGATATGACCTTAGTTGTTGAAACCCATGTAAAAAAGACCAATTCCTTCATTTTCATAAGTAGCCATAGCAATAACAACTTATCAATAATGCAGCGTGAGATGCATTGCGCTTATTTGTTTAGCCTGAACCTAACGACATGCTGCTGGCTTATGAATGATTCCGATACTCGTAACATAATAAAGGCAATCTTTGATGAGGTACAGTGACAACATTTAATTCCTGCACTGAATGCGTGGGCACCTCGGGCATAATACACGACCGCACCCCCGATTGCCACCCGTTTCCTGGGCATGGATGTGTGGATGACCTCATAACTGTACGTATAGCTTTGATTTGCAAGCGACGTGGGTCATTGATGTGCCTTGGCATAATTTTTGACATGTTATCCATGTGTGTTTGTCAAACCAGTACTGGCAGTCGTAGGGTCGAATGGTGCAGGAATTATATGTCTGTACTCTAAAGAGGAAGGATTAGGCTTTACATCAATTTAAAAATCAAGCGTCATATCCCGACGAGAGAGAACTGCTGGACCAGGAAAAACCTTTTCTTTATTTATACAGGTGAACTTGGATATGACTGTACGATGGATTTTTGCATATGACGGACGATATGCTTGGTCCCAGTCCGATGCATATCAAGTATTCGTCATATGTGTACGACGGATTTCGCATATGACGGACCAATTTTCCTGGTCCCATTGAGTCAGTCATATCCAAGTTCACCTGCAGTATCAAGAGGATTTTTGCAGTGAAGTTGCAAAGGTACCAAAGATGACCTTGTATACTGCCACACATTTGTTAAGGAACCACGCCAGTCCACTAACGAGGATTCAGCAGAAACTTGAACTGCTGTCTACCTGTTTATGAGCTAGGCGCACTAACCACTAGAGGCCACAGCAGATCCTAAACTTTATAAGAAAAGGAAGGAAGGAATGAGTTTTATGTGGCTTTCAACAGTTAAGACCATATCGCGATGAGATAGAAACCTGAAACCGGGTAGAAATTCCCTTCTCTTGAAGGGCTCAATGAATTGTAGGACCATAGAAAGCCCTCCACAGCGCTGCACATTTATATAGGGGATCCAGCTCAGACTCAAACCTGCAACCTCACGTCTGAAACTGAACAAGAGCAACGTGTATTTATTAGAACAAGAGTTATTCTCTTCTTACACTTTATTCTCTTTTCCGTAGTAAACTGAAAAGGTAACAATAAAAATATCCTGTCATAGTGTTTGTCATCCTTTTCACTATTTCATGATAATAATTGTATATTCAGAACATTATTTCCAAGCAACAGATAAAGCTGTAAAAACAATTCTTTATCATATAATGATTAATTATCTATAGTTTGACAATAATTTCAATGTCATTTTCATTTGATATTTTTCTTGTTTTTCCTTTTGTCAAAGGTCATCTATTACTTTAATTGTTTTAAAGAGGAACATTTGCATAACACTATGCTGATATAATAAATCTAGAGATCGAGGTTGGCTGCCAACTATAACTCTCCACAATTCGGTACTCCTGTGTAAAGTTGATGGAAGGGAATATTATAATTTACAAAAATCTCCCCTGTCACAGATGCGCCCAAGTCACCATCTAGTGTTCCACCGGAAACAATCAGCCAATCACCCAGCGCAGCTTCTTCAAGGTACGTAGAACAGCCACACACTCCACAGAAATGACGGGTCACGCCCTCTGAACTCTTGTAGGAAGAATCTCGGGAATTCGCGTCGAAGGTCATGTATGACCTCAAAAACTGAGCCTAGCTTTGGCTCGTGAGTCTGAGTGTCCTTGATGTGCTTGGCTTATTTTTTAACATGTTATCCATGGGTGCTTGGCTTATTTTTTAACATGTTATCCATGGGTCTTTGTAAAACCAGGCACTGGCAGACGTCCTGTCGACTGGTGCTGGATTTAAATGTCTGTACTGTACTTGCCAAGAATAAAAATAAGTTTAACAAAAGGGATTAAGAGATATTACAAACTTTCAGAATTACAATATACTTAGGAATCCCATGACAAACATGACACTGCTATAGATCATTTTATTATAGCTGATTAACAAATATATAACTTTTAAAAAGGGGCAAAGATATGTGGTACTACCATGACACACATAATGATTTGTACTTGGATTTTATCATCTGACGACCATTTTTGAAAACAGGTTGTTAGGAACGCTCAGATGTGTATTGACCCCTTCCAACAGAGCAATCCAATGTTTTTTTTATAACCGCCCCTACCACCCCCCCCCCCCCCCCCCCCCACCTAGTCTGTTAAATTGTGGGACAACCCCCATCCTCCCAAATTTTTCAATTGACTCCGACCCCTTATATCTTATTTTCTAATGGGTGGCAGAGTGACGCCCCATGCCTTTTTTAATTATCTTAATTTACCCATTCATTCTCGGAGCTTTTCTTTGGTGGTAAAATCTGGAGGCCAAGATACTTTAAAAAAAAAAACTTAGGCCTAAAAGAAATTGTTTGTTTCCTGTAACGGTTCCAATAAAAATAGGGTAGGTAGGTAGGTAGGTAAATCTTTTTTTTTTTGTATTTAGCGGTAGGTGTCCTGGAAAAATGCTGAAAAAACATATTTCATTCACCTATTACATTGTGTATTTATAATTAACATTGTCACATGCTTCTTGTCAGTTATGTTACCTGTCACTTATGTTTCCTGTCACTTGTTTCTTGTTTCTTATGTTTCTTTTCTTCTTCTGAAGGGGATGACACACAACCTAGCCCTAGACATGCCTGCTTTGGTTTGCTGCATGTGCTTTGTTCAACTGTAAACCCGCCCTGCTTTCCTTTCCGTGTAGTTTAGATCATAGTTTTAGCAAAAATTCTAATTCATTCTATTTAACCACCATATCAAAATATTCTTTCTGTTGTAATGCTATTTGGTTTTGGCATTTTGGTTTTATTTTTTAAATTTTGAAAAGCTGAATCATCTTGAGAAAGCAGCGAGTGTCCCAAGCCACTGAAAAGGGTGTGGGCAGTTGCAGCAGGTAAAGATATTCAAAAAGGAGAGGAATTGATGCAGTCATTTGCATTTAACAACCCACCTCCACCCCATTCCCAGACAGCATGTTGGACTTGTGAACATCTGGACTTGAGGATTAAACAGTTCTTCTCTGATGCTGGATAAACATATGGAAGGAATTGGAAAGATATTGAAGAACTCAAATTGACTTCCGCATTAACTTGTCTTTATTAACTTGTCTTTGTAACTCCAAAACAACAGTAAACAGCCAAACAATAGCTGCAGAAGGATAACTTTGAATGAAAGAGTATTATTAATATCCTTAATACTCAAACCTTTGCCTGCCTTCAAATCCTTCATTTATTTATACCAATATCTCAGCAGAATATTATCCAGATATCAACAATAGTTTGTATCGGTACCAATGCAAATGGCATGTATTCTTCATGTATATAGAAATATGATACAGAAAGTTTGTGTCTGCTTGATGTAAAAGTATTTAATATCTGAAACTATCTGCAGTACTGCAGATACTGAATTGTTCTGAAAATGCCCTTTTGATATGGTTTCATAGATCTTTTATCCTTGGTATCTTGCTACACTATGCACCTAAAATGGCAACTGATAAATAAAATTGATAGAGTTCAATTTCATATCACAAATCATAAACACTTCTTTGTTTTACTTGTTAGCTATTGAATGAAATATCAAATTTTAATATACAGATCTCTACACTATTGCTTTGACTTTGTTACCTCTCATGCCACAAAGGGCACACATATCTACTGACCCAATACACTGATTGCTAGCATGTAAAAAGAAAGGTGGAACCTCAAAGCCTGATAGCAAACTGTGTATAGATGTGATATGTGAATGACTCACTCAGGTCATCTAATCTTGGTACAGAGATGAATACATCCCTCAATGAATAAACTGTTCAACTAATGAATAAACTGTACATTGAAGCAGTACAGCTGACCTACTTTACAGTCAACTTGTCACAGGTTTCAGACCCCTGACAAGCTGACTGCAAAGTGGGTCAGCAGTATTGCTTCAATGAACAGACTTCTTGAGTTGAACAGTTCAGTTTATATTGTGGGATATATTCATCTCTATAGCATGACTTGATGACCTGAATCAGTCCACAGCATGACTATATGCAGATCTGAGATATAATATGGGGTGAAATGAGATAGCGAGTGTCAATGCCAGGTTAATATACAAGTAATATATGAAGCAATCTGACAGTATGGCAGATTAAAAAGATATTGAATGCTATTCTGAAAAAGTTCTTTGATAGCCTTACTATAGTTTGGAACATTTCATAAATAAATCCATGGTATCCCGCTATGCTATGTACCTTATGGCAACAGCTATTGAAATAGAATTCAGTTCACACATCAAAGAGTTCTCTGGTTTTCTTGTTTGCATTTAATAATACCATATCAAGTTATCACAAAGAAAGTTCCACAGGTTTACTGTTTTGCTTTACCATAAGGCCTGAACACTATGGCCCTTTCTCCCTTGCCCTTGCATTCCATACACATAGGCAGTACAGTTTTGTATTTGGTTTTCAAGTTTTGGTCAACCTCTGCCTCGGGCATACCGCAGTGTATATATCAAGTTGCCCCAGTGCAGCATTATAGTATGAAACTTCAACTGGGACACCACAAACAAGTCCAGCCCTGACCTGTACAGTTTTGCTAAGACGAGATTTGGGAGGTAGGACAGGCGCACCACAGGTGAACTCAAAGTCGCTTATCGCAAGGACAAGTGTACCTTTCTGTGACTCAGATAGGCTTCTTTTGCTGTAAATTACTCTTGGCTTCCTGCACTCATGGCACATAACAGTGAGCCTGGCATTCTGGGCTGTATAAGGAGATGCACCTCCATGATAAATATCATCATCGTCATCTGTAGCATCATCAAACTCTGTAGCATGTTCTGTGCCATCGGTAGAAACACCCTCCTCAGCTGGCTCCACATTTGGATCATCTGTAGTATTCGCATAAGGCTTACGCTTAGGTGGGCGGATGGGTTTTTCAAGAACTTTCTTAAGCGATGGATGATCATCATCTGTAGTGTCCTTACCTTTCAGCTCTTCATAATTCTTGTAATGCTCCCCTGTGTTATCCAGAACTGGGTCAGGTAACCACATGAGAGACTCTTTCGGTAGGGAGCTCAGCAGGCAACAACTAGGGTCGCCACATTTCCTGATTTGAAAACAATAATGACTCTCGTGGCAGTGCTCCTCCTTCCACTTTACATATGCTTCCACTTTTGAAGTGTGTACCTTTTGCAGTTTCGATAGATCCAAATCAGGTAATAACTAACGTAGGTGTCGTTTCAGACTGTCTATCTCTACTTCTGTTAAAGGATCAACAGCTTGGAAAGGCCTATCCTTTAACTGCAGCTTTAAGAATCTGTTTCTGACAAGAGACTGGACAGGCTCCATAGTAGAAACCCAGTTTGTCTTGAAGTCAGGATCGTTCTCTGCCCTACCTCTTATTTCTGCAACACTGCCGCATTTCTTGATATCTTTCTCAGCTTCCTCAGTAAGAGCTTTGCGCTCCAAGGCACAGTTCTGTAATCCTAAGTTGAGAATAGACATCACCCGTTCTGCTGGGTTTGTATAACTGTGCCTTGGAGTGCATCTGGCATGAATGAGCATATCCAAATTAAGTTCCCTAAAAACACATATATTAGCTTTGTCATCAGTACAAAAGTGTGTCTTCCTTCAGCTCCACTGCCTTTTCTTTTAAGTATCGAAGTTGTGCCATACAGAAATGGTCATCAGGACGTTGCAGGCGCAGCTGCCTCTTCTGTACCTTGTACTGTATTGGAATTTTACTGGTGAAGTTCAAGGCTGTCTTTGCATAGGGGTTCCTAGGAACGAATTGCAAGCGCATACGACTCTTTGATGGTATGGGTGTATCTCCTGGACACCGATCAGCTGCTGCTCTTCTCAGATCCTCCAAAGAAATCCAGTGTGCCAGGTGTGAGACATTGTGCCTCCTGTCGTCTGCTGCAGTGCACATCTCAACCACCTCAGCTAATTTCTCAAAGAAGCAATCAAAAGTTGTAGGTCGCCCAGTATTGTTTCCTGAGGTCAGCTAGAAGTCCTGTATGGCCAAGCGAAATCAATCGCAGTCTTTCTTGCACAGTTCTATTGACTGGTGCTGAAGCATCATTTCTCATCATTTCATAAATAAACTCTCTGCATGAACTGCTGGTGATATCTTGGCTATGTTTGACAGCTTCTGTTTGAACTCTGCTTTCATGGTTCTTGTATGAAACTCTTTAAGTTTGGGAGCTATGCGCTGCATGACATGTGCACCTTCTATCATTGTATCTGGCTCGGAACGATTTTCCTTTGCATGAACCAAGCACAGCGTTGTCATCTCACTACCACCAGGAGAGTATCTAATAATATCAATAGGTACAGTTAGTTGTAAGTTCTTTATAAACCTAAATCGCTGCATACGATTCACAAATGGGTTGACCAGATGCTCGGCTTCATCAAAAAACAATGGCTGTCCAATCTCTAAAGCTTTAATTTTCGTATCAAGTAGAGCATAATCCTCCTTCAGATGATGGGGAACTAGTAATTTCTTCCTTTGTTCAATTGTAGCACATTTATGTATTGTTCTCACTGGATGAATTTCCTGTTGATTTGCTTTCTGTTTTGCAAGCTGCTTCTCCAGGTATGCTTTGTAGGCCATAATACACTCTGCAACTGCAGTGATATCTTTTCCTGCATCTTTCCACTTTGGACTAGAGTTAATAATAGGTTTCTGCAAAAGGCTGAACAAAGCTAGGCCATGTCTTTCTAGATCTGTTTCACACATCTGGATACTCTTAACCTTCTTATGCTTGACTTCATTATAGCCAGAGTACTTTAAAATCCATTCAGGAACTGCTAGAACGTCTGGTCTAGAATCAGCAGCATCATTGATTGTTGTATGCTGGTTTGTAAGATACCAAAGAGCGTTGGTGATGACCTGCAAAAATGCAAGTAGAAAAGTTGTTCAAGTTTTACATTGGAAAGTAGTGCTTTGACAATTGTTCACCAAATCAAGCACATATTATAGTATTATATTCAAAATAACCAAGTAAACGTGCCGATGGTAAAGCAACCATTGGTGCGACGTTGGGCCGACGTACCAATGTCTGCCTGCCCAAACGTCGGGCCAACGTAGCATATCTGTGATTATCCAGTTGCCAAAAATATGGTTGCCATGCCAACCGTTGACCAACATTGGCCCATCGTTGGAATGGTGTTGGAATTATTGCCCCAACATTGGGGCAGGTGGACAGTGGTACGTTGGGCCAATGTTGCACCAATGATTGGCAGATTGTTGGCTCGATATTGGCCCATCATCGTCATGTTTATGGGGAATTATCTAAATTAAAACTGCAAATTCTGAGCAACCAACTTGTCCATGAAATGAAAGTCAGGCCACTTTTCAAACACTTGTTTAAGTACAAGTATAAAATAGCACAGTACTATAAAACAGCATAATGAAAACTAATTATTATTGTTATTAATTAAATGCTCTCAAGTCCAAGCACTGTATTTCATATTGTATTGAAAAAACTACCTCTGATATACCAAACACACATATACACTTGCTTATGACAAACTCTCATAAGACGGATACTTGCATAAGGCGGACAAATATTTCTGGTGAACCTGGTCCCATTGTCATAAAACAATAGAAAAATGTATGTGTATGACAGACTTTGCATATGACGGACCAATTTTCCTGGTCCCACTAAAAAGAAAATGTCAGCATCCAAACTCACCTGAATGAAATATACGCCTTGGTCACTGGCTATGAACTTCGGCCAGTCAAGGCCCCTGAGCCAAAAATCCTCCACCAGGTCGTTAAATAGCTCATCTTTTCTGGTGGTTTTTTATGCCAGAACTGAAAAGATATATGTAGAAAAAAAGATGAACCTTTGAAATGATATAGATCAAGTTGCATGGATTCATGTCATATTTATAGAAAATTTAACACAACAAAGTTTTTTGGCACTTCAGGTACACGGGTGATACATGCTGGACTTCTGAAGTATCCATTCTTAAAAGAAGTAATACATGCAATTCCAAATAGGGCGAACATGAATACAAGTCACTGAAAGCCTGCATGATTATTTATTTTGTTTTGAAAAATAAATGCTTTGAAAAGTGCTTGGTTCACAACACCACTTTCGCAAGAAGTTTTTTTCTTCAATTTTATGTACCATACACATTTTCTACGCACATAGACTTCTTCACAAACTCCCTACCCCCAGACATCAGAATCTGGAATGCATCAGTGGCCTTTTTCGTTGCCTCTTGTAACACCTCAGTCACCTCCTGGTGTAACTCATGTTCTGGGTGTGTTTTACACTGAAGATTTAATGCTGAAATCTTGAAAACATCAACGATGTCTCCTACTGGAACATCAAGGGAAACTTCCCCACATGATGAGTTTCCTGTGTACAAAAAGTGCTTGGGGTCTAAGGGAGGATGGTTTTCCTCAAAGACATCTTGCACTGTGTCAGTCGTCCTGAAGAGAGAGATGATCTTCTTTTCATTGATGTGTGAGCACTTGCCATGAGTAACAGACAATACTCGCTTTCCAGACACTGATGCCATGCTCAGTGAAGATGTGTGAACATCGCATAATGTCCAAAGTATGATGAAGACCTATAAAACAAAACATACATATTAATATATATTTAAATGAAAAAAACGCATGAAAATTGAATACCCTGCAAACAAAGGAAAAGACAGGTTGTGGCTTCCCTCTAACTTAAATGTAGAACTATGAAGGAGGGAGTATTAAAGGGAGGGCTGTGAAAGGAAGCACTGCTAAGGACGGGCCATACCCCAAAGAAAATTTGGGCATGATCCCTCCTTAGCAGTGCTCCTTTTTTACTTTGATATGAATTTTATTTTATTTTAAATCCAATATGGGATGAGGGAGGGACAAAGGAGGGCTGTGAAAGAAAGCACTGCTTTATAGGAAGGGCCATACCCCAAAGAAAAAATGGGCATGACCCCTCCTTAGCAGTGCTCCTTTTTACTTTGATATGATTTTTTTTTAAATTTTAAATAACTATATGATGAGGGAGGGACAAAGGAGGGCTGTGAAAGGAGCACTGCTTTATAGGAGGGGCCATACCCCAAAGAAAAATTGGGCATGACCCCTTATTAGCAGTGCTCCTTTTTACTTTGATATGAAATATTTTTTTAATTTAAATATAAACTATAGGATGAGGGAGGGGCAAAGGAGGACTGTGAAAGAAAGCACTGCTTTATAGGAAGGGCCATACCCCAAAGAAAAATTGGGCATGACCCCTTATTAGCAGTGCTCCTTTTTACTTTGATATGAAATAATTTTTTTAATTCAAAATAACTATATGATGAGGGAGGGACAAAGGAAAGAAAGCACTGCTTTACCCCAAAGAAAAATTGGGCATGATCCCTCCTTCGCAGTGCTCCTTTTTTAAAAATATTTTTAAATTTTTATGTTCATTTTTATTTCACTTTTCTTTTATTTTATTTTTGTTTTTCAATACCTGCAGAGAAATCAGCTTCACTGGTGACCAGCTGCTGTTAGAATACATTTGATATATTGCATGTATGCAGGCACTGGGGTGGTTGGCATATCTTCTCCTAAATTGCTACCAGTCCTACAAAAAAAGAAAAGAAAAGAAATTTTATTAAAACATTTATTAAAACATTTATTAAAATTTGAATATAACAAATGAACTACAATAACATTTTTAATCTTAATGTCTTGGCCAGGTGTAAAAAGATATGCCAAGACATTACATGACATTACTGTAACATGCTGCCACCTGTGGTATTTCAAGTGAACTAGATCTAGATCTACACATGGACCTTTTACATTTATATCACTCACCCGCAACGTGAGTATCTTGTTAAGTTTATATTCAAATTACCCCTCCCCTATTACTTCCCCTCACTATGATATCAACTCCTCATTACTTATTACTTACTATTCTATACTATTTACTATTTAGTTGATTTTAAACATTACCTTGCGTGGTTTGGGTTCGGTCCGGCGCGGCGCGAAAAGTAGTTCAGGATCATCGATCCTATTGGCCGTGCGACACTGCCCTGAGCATAGGGCAGTGGAAACGGCAAACCTGGCACATTGAAATCGATCGCAGCAAGTGTCCATATATGAGACCGACGCGGCGATCGATACGCCAGTCACTGGTTTGTTTGAAGGCTATTTTTAGCCTTATTTGATATGTTTCACTGTCGGGTGAGTCGGGAGGTTTGCGGATTTTGGGGGAGTTTCAGTTGGGGAAGGGAGATCGTGCCGTATATGGATAAAAAGACGAAGGGTCGGGCATGAAATGTTAGGGTCGGTCGGGTTACAGGAAACAAACAATTTTTTTTAGGCCTTATCGTACAAGTAATTTTCAAGTGCATCTTTCATCTGAAAGATTTCCCTACAGCCCAGCGGGCAAATGTACGTACAATGTACGTACATTGTATGTACGAGCCCGTACATACGGATTTGGTATGTATAACATTCGGAATGAAAGTTTTTTGGACGTACGGGTCCGTACGTACAATGTACGTACATAGCCGTACGTACAATGTACGTACATAGCTATACGTACATTGTACGTACAGTCCAATACCAAAACTAAATCATAGTTTTTACATTACATATTCTGAAGTGAATCTCACCTAGGATTTCCCTATCATCATTTGTATTAAGTACAAATAAATAGGAATTCCTTGATCAGTGTTTCCCTTGAAGGAGTATTCTGTTCAAGTATATACCATGTCTGAATCTGAAGTTAACTTATATCATTTGATGCTGCACTAAATCATGCCCTGTGACCTACATTCAGTTTCTAGGCTTTATTATCAATTCTCTTCCTCAAACATGGTTATTGGTATTGTAGACACTTAGGGAATGAATTTTAGAGAATTCTCAAACTATTTAAAATGGAGATTGACGTAACTATCTACCTGCTTTTCTCAAAAAAAGGTCATTTACTGCATTAACCGTATTTAGTTCGTTTACGTACAATATACGTACGGACATTGTACGTACGGACCCGTACGTACATCTAAGTGTGAACCAGAACCAAACGCACATTGATTTTTGATAGTTAGGGGAAAATCTATCTGAACCTAAACTGTACGTTATCCGAATGTTCCGTTTCGGTACAGGTTGCGAACCTAAACCGTACATACAATGTACGTCCATGAGTGCGAACCTAAACTGTACGTACAATGTACGTACATTGTACATCCAGTGCCTGCTGGGAGTGCCGACATTTAACTCCTGCACTAAATGCATGGGCAGCCCAGGCATAATATACAACCAATTGCCACCCAGTTTCCGGGGCATGGATGACCTTACAACTGAACGTATACGTATATGGGGCAAAAATCATCAAATATGGGTCTTCTTCTGTCGGCGCCTTGCCTGGTGGATTTTTAACGTTTCAACCTCTCAGCGCTTACATTCATACATACAAACATGTATATATGACTGACTGACTGACCGACTCTGACTGACTGACCAACTCTGACTGACTGACCGACTGCTTGACTGACCGACTCTGACTGACTGACTGACTGACTGACCGACCGACTGACTGACCGACCAACCGACTGACTGACTTCTTCAGCAAGATGCCGATTTGGAAAGTATGGAACAGCGATAGGACTTGTAAGAAGGCGATTGTAGCTAATAGAGTAACATGTTTTAACTACAGGTGAGTTGTGTAAACTGATTTCTGATGGGTTTAAAGGAATTTTCAATTTCTTTACACCCCATAAAAAATGCCCTTTTACATGTACTTATTAAGGCTTACCTGTTGCATTCGCTCTTGAAAATGGAAAGGTTTCGTGCTGTTAAGAGCAGTACTTCAGAATTATGATGCAAGTATGTAGTGAGTGATGATAATATCAGATAGCAATACCTTACTATGATGTCGATCAGAAGGTATCAGCAACACAACCATAAGAAAATTACCTTCCCGCCCACATCTTTACAACTGATTAACCCTAAAGAAACATTCCTTCTGTCTGCCATAATCTGATGAGGATCTTTTCAGGTGCACTAAAATTACAGCTACAACAACCGTCAGAGTTGGTCCTAGAAGAAGATGGAACTGTTATAGATGAGGACGAAATTCTTCAGGAATTTCAAGAGAAAACTTTGATTGTACTGGAGAGAGGACAAATATGGATCCCACAAAGTATTGCAGATGGACCAGTCCAAACAGCAATAGAACCACACATTCAATGAAAGGAAACACGTGATCAAAGTGCATCAGAACCAAACCATCTGGTTGTTCATGTCACGGACAACATCACAATAGATGATTCTAAAAGTAATCCAGGTAATCATGTTTTCTATATAAATGACATTGATAAGTCTAGGAATCTTTACAATGCTTTTCACATAAAATCTCAACTACAGATACTGTAAAGTTCGGAATATTAGCGAGTCTTTATTTAGCGAATTGATCCGCTTTTCCATAATAGCGGATCGTAATATTCGCGTGTGAACCATCTCCAAAAGCGCCTTCACCATGTTTTATTACGACACAACCACCTAACAACTTACATTAAGGGTTCAAGATATTCAAATCGTGCCGTGAACGGTACGAGTGATCGTCAAAATGGGTCTATAGCAATCGTAATTTCTAAGGACCGCCGGGTTATACGCGCTAGACTAGCACCGCCACGCGGCTGTTTATCGAACTCATGTGTCATTAAAGGTCCGTCCTAATTGGTATATTGCAATTATGTAACTCAGATCCATGTGATTACGCACATCATTCAAATTTGGTTGCATACCTTGAGACATTCATATATCACAACCCCCGCGTACGCGTGTCTATGTATATGTACGTAAGATTATCAACTGACCGTGTGTAATTGTGACTAGATACGCATTTTGAATACAAAATAGAACAGACATTAACGAATCGTAATATTAGCGAATCAGACCCACTTGTTAAAGTCGCTAATATTACTTCCACGTTAATACTTCAAACTTTACAGTACTTCGTTTTAAAAAAGATAATAAATTTTTTATATAACCTTACTTTTTCAGTGGTTAAAATAGACAGTAGCCCACCGGTCCGTTTCTACCAAAAATTTGAATGGGCTAGTAAAAGTCTATGTTCACTGGCCCAGTAAGTCTCACTTGATTTAGTAAGCACAGATACAGTTTCGCATTTCTTCTACAATATATTATAACTGTCACAATTCATAGATTAATCACAATTAACCATGAATGTTCAGTTATGAAATTACTGTTGGCTACCATTTTGGTTATCAAAGTGATATGGACCACTAATTTTTCTGGTGGACCACTGACCTATTCATTTTGATGGACCGTTTGACCACCAAGGCTTAGCAAACTCCTTTTTCATTTCTATTGTGTAGACATTTCAGTGAGCTTTATCATAGGACAATGACCTTAACTGGTTTTGGCTTTCCAACATACCAAATAATCAAACACCCCCCTAAAACATGGAAACATTGCATTATAATCTTTAATTGCAAAAAAATAGCAAATGATTTGTAAGCTATGCAGATTATACAGCACTTTCAAAGCCAAGTTATTGTAATCATAGATACAGTTTATGGACATATGATCTTGTGTCCCATACAATCAAAGGTACATAATGGAGCTTCGTAACTTACCAAATTAGACCGAAAAAGCTCCACATGCCAAAAAATGATGTAGTAGATTATGTATTAAATCTGCCTTCTTTTATAGGCCACATGCTGAAGGAGCTTGAGAAGGAGCCTCTGCCCACATTCAGTCCTCTAGTTCTTCAGCCTTTAACAGGAGTAAATGCTGTGCCAAAAGAATATGGAGTTTACTAATATCAGAAGCTGCACATTATTACATAGGAAAACGGCATGAAATTGGGGACCAAAGTCATTACCGTATTATAGGAAAGCGAATGTACCAGTGCTACCCCAGCATAAAGTTAGATGGCCTAAATCCTTGGGTACGACAAATCTTAAGTTTCTTTACACTTCAATGCTAATCATTTCATCTGCCACCGCGGCTAGATAGTGCTGCATTCACTAACGCCTTAAACAAAAGCGTAATCATTTGGCTATACACCAGTTTTTCTGCTTTTATAAAACATCATCATACCTATGAAAAGTTTACTGAATTTCAAAATCAAGAAATGACATTAAAATTGATTATGACAAGCATTTGAATTGTTACTGTTACCATTACAGATGATATCAGGCCTTCTTGATAAGCTAAGTATCATATACAGGTGAACTTGGATATGACGGACCACTGTATGACGGATTTTTGCCTATGACTGACGATATGCTTGGTCCCAGTCCCATGCATATCAAGTATGTGTCATATGTATATGACAGATTTTGCATATGATGGACCAATTTTCCTGGTCCCATTGAGTCCGTCATATCCAAGTTCACCTGTATCAACCTATATCATTCTAGTATACATAGCATTCAAAATGCTGATACACACTTTCACTTTTTCATTGTAGACTGCGTTCAACAAAAGCCTATCGCAAAAGATAAGACACATCACACATAAGCTGAAGACATCATGCCAAGCAGCAGGTGACACTGGGAAACCTAAAAAGAGAGCACGCTTTGAGATCTGCGCTCATGTGGAAAAATGTACAGCAACTGATGAAGATATCAAAAGACATCACGAGGAAATGAAGACGGAATGGAGTAAACCTGAGCACAATAGAATTTTTAATCAACTGAAATCTTTGCTCAAAGCTACAAGAACTGACAGAGTTGCCATCCTGAATCAACACATGGTTGGCACAGTAAGTCTAACATACAACGCATACCCATGCTTAGAGTCAGCCAAATTAGTAAGCTAATGATTATTCACAGGACTATATTGTAGCGGAATGGATCCCTGGCCGAAGGGATGATCCGACTAACAAACAGAATCACCTTACTTAAATAAAAGGTTTCTTAGTTCTCTCTTGAAATGAAATAAAGCTCAGTTGGGTTTTCTGACTCTTACAATAACGCTTAGCGAAGGTTGGGGATGGATGTGGTGTTGAAGAGAAGACGGGACGAGCAAGTATAAATCAACAATACAGTTTAATCATCACAGTACAATATACATACCACCGCACTCGTTCTCTATACAGCAGCATCAACACAATAAGTCCACTCTATGTAAATGACCATCTCGACATCACAAGTCCACAAAAAGTTTTTGATCTCTCTAATCTCTGGTCTCGACTTCTGGTAAATCCGGATGTAAATACACACTCTGCTCAGCTACAGTTCTTCTCTATGCTGTCATCATAATCCTCTCTATATACACATAATAATCCGTGAACAGCTTCAGTCTCTTTCTGGCTACTTGACCTTGTAATCGTTACTCTCTGGGTAGTCTAAATCCAGCTCTCAAGCACCTTAATCCGTCTGTAAACACCTCTGTCGTTAACTCTACTTCTACTCTACTCTAACTCTAATCTAAGACTTCTCACTTCAACGATCTCTTCTAGACTGACGTGACTCGAATCTAACCTAGTTTCCCGCCCTTCCTTCCAATCGCACGCGCGGTACATCAATCGTTGAGGCCGCACGAGCGCTACGTCATAGAGCACTCGAAACAACTAGATACTTTGTAGCACGTCTAAATGCTAGGCTCTGCGGAGGCGGAGACCCAGCTTACAATAATAGAAGTGACGGAACATGACCTGTTTCTTAGCCCTGGGGTCATTCCGTCACACAGCCCCCGACTTGCTCTGAATCGTCCTCGATTCCTAAATTTCACAAATTTCCAAAAAGGGAACTCTAAACGTAACTCGAAAGTTAAACAAACAATTCTCTCGAACAAGTTCTAAACTCGTCTGTTATGAACAGACTAACCCAGTGACACACAGGTCACTAAACACAGTATAGGAATACTAACTTCTAATGTACACAATTTCCGAGAGTGGACAAGTCCTGAACTTCCGGTCCAACTCTCCCAATTATCGCTCACTTTGTTTACTTTCAATATCGCTCACTTTGTTTACTTTCAATCTCGCTCAGCGAAATACTCTTAACTCTCGAAAATCTACATAAACACGAACTCTGCACTGGAGCGGAATACTTAAAAAGAACTACTATAACTACTAATTAAAATAACGCACCTCTTATACCTAAACGTTAAACGTTAATCCTTAAAATACTCGACTTATATAAAATCTTTGACTAGAAAAATAGCACTCTGAGTTAACTCTAAGAACAATAAAAACATTGATAAAACATGGCAAGATAAAAACAATCAAAATCATGCAATACAGTGGTTTACTCACGTTACGGCTACCAGCTGTTGTGTCGCTAAGGTCTCAAAATTGTTCGCTTATTTTAAGTTCACCAAAATGTGAACGACTCCGACACACCAGCATAGTCCAAAATCTCTCAAGTGTCACTTTGTTAAAACTTCTCCTTGGTCGCCGATTTCTTCCTGGGACGTCATGGATGGTACACAGGTCCGGTAGTTCGTAGAGTAGTCAATAATAATCCAATAATTAGGCACAAAAATCGTCGTGACTTGTTAATCCGTCGCCACAGACGATGGACGTAGTAAGTTGGCACTTCGGGTAATTATCCATGGAAGAGACACAAATCCTCGTGACTGGGTAATCCAGCGCCACAGAGGATGGACGGAAATAGGTTGTATCAGGAATAGCAGGCAGGTCGAAGGTTCGACCGCTGCTGCTGGGTACTCCAGCGCCAGAAAGTAGAAGTAGACGTCTCATGATGATCACAATAAAAATAATAAATAAATAAATAAATAATGGTTCGCTCAGGCGTAAGATAAATTGGTTCGCTTAATGCGTGAGATCGAGGTTGTCTGTTCTTTCTTGCCCCAAGTTTCTTCACTTAAGCATCCGAGTCGGGCATGGGTTCCGAGTCGGAGAAGGGGTCCGAATCGGAGATAAGGATGATCCCGTCAGCCGCATCCCGGTCTGCCATCTGCTGTCGTCGCATCCCCTCCAACACCCCCCGATCAAAGGCCTTCCTCTCGAGGCCCATTCGGATTTCATCGATGCGCGCCTTGGTGAATTTCTCCAGGTATGTCATCAGTTCATCAGGGCTGGTTCTCACGATGGGGCTCAGCACGTTGGCATCGAAGGTGAGACGACGAGACTGCTCGACAACCTGTCCCCGCTGGACTGCTCTGATGTCGTAGGCTACCGCCAGGGTTCGCCTCACCTCGACTTGGTCTGTTTCTCTGTCTTCTACTGGTGGGAATCGGGCCATGGTCGTTTCACTACCCACCATCGTTCGCGGTCTCGAAGTTCGGCCTCCGCTCAGTTCGTCCCACTGTAGTCTTAGGTCTTCCAGGCTTGTCGTCAGGGCGTCTATTTCTTCCTGCTTTCCGGCTGACTGCTCCTGGACAAGTCGGATTTCATTCTCAGCCGCCGTCAGCTGCCGTTCTCGACGTTCTATCTGGTGCTGCATATGGTCGATTTCCAATCTGCAACTCTGCACCAGTTCTTGCGCCTCCTTGGCCTCTAGTCGGATCTCCGTCACCTGCTTCTGTAGAACCAGCCTCTCTTGGTCTTGGCAGTGGGCAGCCTGCATGGCTACCTTCGTGGCCTCTTTGTTGGCGTGTTTCTCTAACCGGAGATCTTCTAGCGCCGTCTCGCAACACTCTCTGTAGTTCTCTACGTCTTGTTCTGCTGCCTTCAGACGAACGTCAAGCTGTCTCTTGGCTTCTTCAGCTTCTTCCATGTTGAGCAGGGTTTCGGCCAGCATCTTTTCGGTGATCTCTTTCTTTCTCTTGTAGTTCTCTGTTGCCTTCGCTGTCTCGGCGCCAGCCCACTCTGCCATTTCCTGTCGGATGCTGGTCACTTTCCGGCGTAGCTGCTGGATGGTTCGCCCATCGTCCCGTCGACCCGCCACGGCCCTCTGCTCGGACTGGTGGGCTAGGGTGAGCGAGTCTTTCTGGGCTCGACACCTGTCGCTCAGCTCTCTGTACTGCCGCTCTAACTCGGTCTCGTGTAGCGTCATCAGGTCGATCTTCTGCTCCATCTCGGCTTTCGTCTTCAGCGATACCTTGTGGCTTTCTTCGAGGGCACTGTACTTTTCCCTCCAGAGGTCCTCCACATCTTGCATGGACTGCAAAAGTTCTTCTTCGACGCTCTGGATTCGCTGGGCCAGCGCGTCCCGCTCTGCCTCGGCCTTCCTCGCCCTGTCCGCATTAGCTTCATACCGCACGTGAGCCGGTTGCACTCCACGGGGATGGTCGTCTCGAGGGTAGCCTCCCGCTGCTCCGGGCTCGCTATCTTGGTGCCAGTTATCGCCTCCCCCATAGCTGCGCCTGTCGGTATCTCGCCTGCTTTCTTCTCGGGAGTTTCTGCGGGTGCGAGGTGGTGAAGGTGTCCTCGTTCGCTTCCTTGGTGGTGGAGTCTCGCCTTCCCATCTTCTCGCCTCCATGCGATACATCGCACTCGCCGAAGTAGGCCGCACCATCGGATCAAACGGCGTCGCTCCCCTCTCTGTTTGCTGGTATCTCTCCTCGTCGATCTCAAGACGTCGGGCAGGGAAATCCGGGTCGTCGACGGCGCTAAACGGGTGCTCCGATGGGTAGAATGGAGCCCCAGGCACGATGTGTCCGTCTTCGACTGCATAATACCCCTTCTTCCACTTGACTTGTATGCACTCGAGTTCTTCGGCATGATGTTTCATGTAGTGCATCTTCATCTCGGTAAAGTTGCAGTCTACGTAGGTGCACCGTCCGCCATGTCCCGTTCCCTTGTAACTCAGGCACCTCCACGCGTGTATTCCCCTTCCATCGTGCAAGTCTAGGTTGTGTCGGCCCATATCCCGAAAATTCCTCTTGCAGATGCCGCAGTATCCCTCTTCTCGAAGCGAGTGTGTCAGCTGCGTGCTCATGTTGCTTTCTTTTGTATCGGATGACTTGTTGACAATGGGATTAGCGGCGATTAATTCGTGGTCTGTTTGGTTCGCTCAGGCGTGAGATGAAGAATGGCGTCTTTCCGCTAACTGGGTCAATCTGATGATGCGGTTCCGGGTGTGTGGCACCCCTTGGAGACATCTGATTGGTTCTCAGGTGACCTCTGCGACACTTGTTGTTTTTCGGACTCTCTCGCCGCCGCCATCCTTCACCATCACCGCCGAAATATCCCAAGTCTCCTCGTTCTCCAGCCTCCACGTTCCCGCATTCCATTCAGTTACTGCTTGACTGCTTGCCATCAGCTCGGTTGGTTTCTATTTCGCCGCGCGGAGATTATTTCTGTACTTTCGCCCACGGCAAATTCCTCGCTTCGCCAACTAGGTCAACTCAGCCACTGCCGTGACGTCATGCGGGGACTCCCTCTCACGTGCGGGGAAACCCCTTGGTCTCCAGATGGGACTTCTCACTCGACCCGCCAACACTCGACGCAGCAACAGGCACAGTTCGCCGCTCTCCACAGTCTCCATTCTCCAGCAGCTTCTCACGCCAGAGCGTCTCTACGTCTTCTCTCCAGCAACTTTCTAACGCCAGAGCGTCTCTACGTCTTCTCTTCTCCAGCAACTTTCTAACGCCAGAGCGAATCTTCTTCTCTTCTCCAGCGATTTCCTACGCCAGAGCGATTCTTCTTCTCTTCTCCAGCAATTTCCTAACGCCAGAGCGAATCTTCTTCTCTTCTCCAGCAACTTTCTAACGCCAGAGCGAATCTTCTTCTCTTCTCCAGCAATTTCCTAACGCCAGAGCGAATCTTCTTCTCTTCTCCAGCGATTTCCCACGCCAGAGCGATTCTTCTTCTCTTCAGTTTTCATACTTCAAAAATTTCTTTTGTCTTTACTATTCTTGGTGGTCTGGATGATGCCGTCACCCTACTCCCCCTCTTCTTTTACGCTACAATCTCCTGATTGTTCTGGGATTTTTCTTCCGGATGCCTTCCTTTCTCGTTTCCATGGCAACCATTTCTCCCCAGGTGTCATCATAAGGACTTTCTGTCGGACATTTTCTCTCCATCGTCTCTTCCTGCTGGTACTCAGGCGGCTGGTCACTTCCCCAAGTGGTCGAAATCACCATTCTTGAGCCAAAAGACATCTAGGGGGTGTGTGCACAATTCCGGATTTGGTAATTTACTTGGCGTCCTTCTCACTCTTCGGAATGACTCCTCCTCCAGCTAGACGAATATTCTTCAGTCCTCACGGTGCATTAGCTTTTGAGTTGATGTCAGCATGATCCAGGGTTGTAGGAGTTATCCTTGTTGCTGGCTAGTCTTGCCATTTCCCCTGCTACCAGCCGGCACAGCATATACACACATATTTCGTAGCTCGAACTTCAGTGTCTTATCTTTCTCTATCCTTCACACTTCCATACGATCTCTCTCTGCCTTAGACCACCTGGTTTTCTTCACTCTCTATTCACACCCATAGCGCTGCGGAGCTCTTCTTTCTCTCCGCCCTGAGGTTCTCTGGGAATTTTCTTTCTCTGGTCTCACGTCGGGTTGGTCATCACCACTTTCGGAGTCTACTGATGTCGGAATCTCGTGTTCTCTCGGCTCATCCTCAGCTCCATCGGTGCTAGACCAATCCCCGGGCTTGACAAAGGTTATCAGCCTCTCTCCATTGACCACTGTTCTCTTTCCTTTCTTGTCTTCTATTCGGTACGTCACGTCGGGCATCACGTCGATCACGGTATAGGGTCCCTTGCACTTGTGTTCAAACTTGGCAGCTCTACCCTGTCTTCTAACCTTGGTGATCAGCCAGACTAAGTCCCCCACGTCTCTCCGGTGGCCCATTGCCCCCCGATCATGCTGCAGTTTCTGTCGTCGCATAGCTTGACCGGTGACTTCCCTGGCCCGTCGGTGGACTTTAGCCAATTTCTCTCGGAGGTCCCAGGTGTGCTCCAGCTCGTCCTGCTCCACCAGGCTGGTGGGCAACTCGGACATGGTGAGTGCCAAGGGGACGGTCATCTCTCTTCCAAACAGCATCATGTGTGGTGTCTGTTGAGTGGTCTCATGCACACTGGATCGGTAAGCCATCAGGGTGAGGGGTAAGATTTTATCCCAGTTGTCGTGTTCTTCTCCTATCAGGCTTCTGATCATGGCTCCCATCGTCCGGTTGAACCTCTCCACCATTCTGTTTCCCTCAGGGTGATAGGCCGTTGTTCTTGTCTTGCGTATTCCCAGTAATCTGCACACCTCCTGGAACAGCGTACTCTCGAAGTTTCTTCCCTGATCGCTGTGGATGGAGACAGGAGTACCATATCTGCTGACGAAGTCATTCACCAGGGCCTCGGCTACCGTCTCGGTTGTCTCGTCCGGCAAGGCATAGGCTTCTACCCACTTGGTAAAATAACAAGTGATGACTAGGATCTTCGAGTTCCCTCTGGCTGTCTCAGGCAGCGGTCCATAATTGTCTATGGCGATTCTCTCAAAGGGCGTCCCCGATCTCACAATGGTCATAGGATTCTTCCTGGTCCTGCCTCCCGGTCCCTTGGCTCTGACGCAGACCCCGCACTGGGCCAGCCAACTCCTGACGTCAGCTCGCATGTCATACCAGAAGTACTTCTCATGTAGACGTGCCACTGTTCGCTTCACTCCCAGATGAGCTGTCCACCTCTCACCGTGGGCTTGCTGTAGGAACTCTTTCCGCTTGCTCCTTGGAACCAGCACTTGAGTGTGAACTTTCGCTCCGTCGGAACTCTCCCACTTTCTGTAGATGACACCTTCTCTCATCCTCAGGCGTTGCCATTCTCCCCAGTAGGACTTGGTGGCCAAGCTGTGTTCGGATATCTCATTCCATCTGGGTCTCTCTTCCCCCCGGGCCAGCCTAGTCCAGATTGGCGCGATGTCGGGGTCTTCTTTCTGTAATTCTCTCCACTCAGCATTCGTCCACAGCGGCTGTATAGTGACCGCTGCCACCCTGTGGTTTTCCTCTGGACGAAGGCAGGTGATGTTCTCTTCCACCTCTTCAGGCGATTCACTCTCTGTACTCTTGATTTCGGGGTCACCACTGTCGGAGCTTCTCCCCCTCTCTGGTTGTTCGTTTGGTCGTCTGCTCAAGCCGTCGGCGTTACCGTGACTCCTGCCAGCTCTGTGCACAATTTCCTTGTTGAACTCTGCCAGGGTATTCTGCCACCTGGCCCACATTCCCGTGGCGTCTTTGAAGGTTTGCAACCATCTCAGGGCGGCGTGATCTGTGCGTAGCTTGAACTTTCTTCCTATCAGGTAGTGCCGGAAATACTTGCAGTAGAAAACCACCGCTAACAGCTCTCTCTTGGTCACGCTGTAGTTCCTCTCCGACTTGCTCAGCCCCCGACTTGCATATGCTATGGGTCTCTCTACGCCATCTTGCACCTGCGACAATACCGCCCCGATTCCTGTGGCACTGGCGTCGGTATCTAAGATGAAGTCTTCCTCACTGCTAGGGTAAGCTAGGATGGGGGCCTCCACCAATTTCTTCCGCAGTGTCTCGAAGGCAACCTGGCATTCGGTGGTCCACAAGAAGGGTCTGTTCTTCTCCGTCAGCCTATGCAGGGGACGGGCAATCGTCCCGAAATTCTGTACAAACCTCCTGTAGTACGATGCAGTCCCCAGGAAGCTGCGTACCTCTGTCTGCGTGGTGGGCACTGGCCACTCCCTCACGGTCTCGATCTTCTCAGGGTCCGTCATGACTCCCTCCTCCGTCACCACGTGCCCCAGGTAATGTACTCTCTTCTGGAATAAGCGACACTTGCTGGGCTTGAGCTTCATTCCCGCCTGTCCTATTCAGCTCAGGATCGCATCCAGGCGGTCCAGGGTCTGCTGCTCTGTTTTCCCGAAGATGATGACGTCATCCAGGTAGATGAGGCAGGTTTCCCACTGTAATCCCGACAGCACTGTTTCCATCAGCCGCTCGAAAGTACCGGGTGCTGTACTCAAGCCAAAGGGCATGACCTTCCAGGAATACAACCCCCCACTGGTGATAAACGCGGACTTCTCTTGTGCACTCTTGGACATTCCCACCTGCCAGTAGCCGCTGGCCAGGTCAAGGGTACAAAACCACTTGCTTCCTCCCAAGGCATCTAGTGAATCATCGATTCTGGGTAAGGGGTAGGCGTCCTGGATGGTGTGGCTGTTCAGACGTCGGTAGTCTACGCACAGACGGGTCGTGTTGTCTTTCTTTTTCACCATCACCACTGGTGCCGCCCACGGGCTCGCCGACGGCTCTATCAGGTCCCTCTTCAGCAGGTCGTCCACTATTTCCTTGGCTTCTGTTTGTTTCCAAAACGGAAACCTTCTGGCCGGCTGTCGCAATGGTCGCAGGTCTGGGGGTGTCCTGATCTCGTGCTGGACCAAATGTGTCCGCCCCAGGTCGTCTGGCCCACTAGCAAAAGCACTCTGGTGTTTGGTCAGCAGCTCCAGTTTCTTCTTCCCTTCCGACGACAGGTTTTCACTTCCATCTTTACACAATGGCCGCAGGAAGTCGGGCATCTTTTCTGTACATCTTTTCTGCTCTGGTTCTTTCTTGGTTTCCACGGGGACGGGTGGCTCTCCGGCCACCGGGGTCACTACTCCTGCTGGCGTGCCCTTGTAGATCGTGATAGGTTCGCTGGTGGTATTGAGGAGTCGGATGGGTATATAATCTTTGCCCACATCCACCAGTGCCTTCCCCACCATGACGCCCCTCTGTCCCATCTTCCCCTTCGAACTAGGTTCCACCAATCCTGATCCTCTTACTTTCTCCCATTCTTTCGTGCGGCCGCAGATATACCCCGTGGTCAGGATTTCCTTTCGGGGGGGTATCACCACTGTTCTGTCCGCCAGCACCTTGCAACACTTCGACAGCCCTGATATTCTCTGGCTGATGTAGGGGACTGTTTTTCCTCCCTCGAACTCGACTTGTTGAGTATGATGGTTCACCAGGATTCCGCCCGCTCTCTGTAGTCCTATACCTAACACGACGTCATCGGCTATCTCGGCGATCATGAAGTGTCCTACCAATATCGTTCCACACAAATCCACTTCTAGTTCCACTTCTCCCCGAACTGTCACTGGTGATTTGTCGATGGAGACTAGCCTCTCTCTGCACTCCCTCAGGGCTAGGTCGTTTCTATTCGGGTGGTTCAGGTAGACCTCGGGCGAGATAATCGACTTCGTGGCGCCGGTATCCAACAAGCATTCGTACTCTTTTCCTCCTATCTTTCCAATCATGTAGGGGCTCCCTTCATCTTCCCCGTCGAAGTGTATTTTCTTGGGCGTCTGTTCTACTCCTCCTGTGCCGGCCCTCCTGCTCCCGAACCGGTCTTGTTGGGACAGTCTCTCGCCATGTGACCTGGCTGTCGGCAGCTATAGCACAGGAACGGCCTCTGTTGTCCTCCAGCACCCTCCCATCTTCTGGGCTGCAACTTCAGGACGAGTTCTTCCAAGGCCTCTAGTTTCGCTTGGATGGTGTTATCCGCAGTGGGTGTCACTGTCCCCACCTGTCGTGCTACCGTGGTCAGCAGGGGTTTTCCCTTCAGTTCTTTCGCGCCACGCCCGCTTTCGGTGCCCTTGTACTTGATGGCTAGGTGCACGGCTTCCTCCAAGGTCTGGGCATCCCCTCTGGCGGTCAAACGCTGTATCTTCTCGTCCGCAATCATCTCGATGAACGCCTTCTTCATGAGACGATCCTTCAACTTCCCTTCTGCGTCGGGGTAGGCCAGGGTGAACAGCCGTCTACACACGTCACCCAACTCCTGCAGACTCTCTTCTGGCTTCTGGCGACGCTGTGCTAACTCCATGGCGTGTTTCTCGGCCTGGTCATCCGATGCGTAGCGCTGGTCAAGAACCCTGACGATGTTTCGGTACGAGGATCTCTCGGCGTCGGACAGGTGCTGCACCACCCGCTGGGCTCCTCCCTTCATAGCCGCGATAAGGCACAGGCTTTTCTCGCTGTCGCTCCACTTGTTGAGCTTCGCTGTCGCCTCGAAGTGCATGCGATAATCCACCCATGACTCGCTCACCCCGTCAAAGCGGTCCACTCGGGCGTTTCGCCAGTGCTCTGATGTCTTCGGCCGTTGGGGCTCGCCCGTTCCCTCTACTCGTGCTGCCATGGCCCGCTGCGTCTCCGCTATCGTCTTCAACGTTCCTCCCATCAGGGCTGCCATGTCTGCTATCACCTGTTCCATACCAATCGGCTCTCTCTCTCGCAGTGACTCTGTACCTCGGGCCGGGGCTGTCGTCCGCCCTGCCCCCACAATTCCCTTCCTGGGAAAGTCAATCACCCCGGAGCTGCTACTGGCTAACGGCACTTCCATCATGGGCACCGTAGTGTCTAACGAGGCGTTGACCGCTCCTCTTCTACTCGCCGAGGGATGGCCTGGTGGTGCTCGTGTACCGCAATCAGCTTCTGTCCTCTGCTCGGCTCTGGAGGTCACCCGCTCCCCTGTGACGTCACGGCACGGTCGATCTGGCGCCACCGACTCTGCATCTGACGACGAATCTCCCGCCTCTACCTTGCTCTCTCTCTGAAGAACCGCGTGTCTCTCAGCTACCGGTCGCTCGGACGGCCGCTCTGTCTCTCGGGTTGCACCAAATGAACGATCTGCTGACATAAAATCGTCCAAACGGGCACCCGAGATCTGTTCTCTGAAAGTTTTAACGGTTCGCTCAGGCGTAAGAAAGGTTCGCTCAATGCGTAAGGAATCGGTTCGCTCAGGCGTAAGAAAGGTTCGCTTTATGCGTGGTTTGGACGATAATTCTGTGTCTTGAGGTGGACTCAATGCCACTTTTGGTGAATGTTCTCGCCCAAACTCCGATCCCGATCTGTTGGCCGCCGCCATTGCCAGTGACTGCGCCGCCAGCCACGGCTGCGTGATGTCTACCCCCTCGAGCCGCAACGCACCGTCTGCCTGTTCCTCCACCACCTCGACAATTTGCTTTCGTTCCGCTTCACCTTCCATCCCCACTGATTATTACTACCAACTGTGAGTTCGTTCCGACAAAAAGTTTCGAGAATTTCGCCGATAGTGCTAAACACTATCCCACCGCTGTCACCAAAGAAGAGTGTGCTATATGTAGCGGAATGGATCCCTGGCCGAAGGGATGATCCGACTAACAAACAGAATCACCTTACTTAAATAAAAGGTTTCTTAGTTCTCTCTTGAAATGAAATAAAGCTCAGTTGGGTTTTCTGACTCTTACAATAACGCTTAGCGAAGGTTGGGGATGGATGTGGTGTTGAAGAGAAGACGGGACGAGCAAGTATAAATCAACAATACAGTTTAATCATCACAGTACAATATACATACCACCGCACTCGTTCTCTATACAGCAGCATCAACACAATAAGTCCACTCTATGTAAATGACCATCTCGACATCACAAGTCCACAAAAAGTTTTTGATCTCTCTAATCTCTGGTCTCGACTTCTGGTAAATCCGGATGTAAATACACACTCTGCTCAGCTACAGTTCTTCTCTATGCTGTCATCATAATCCTCTCTATATACACATAATAATCCGTGAACAGCTTCAGTCTCTTTCTGGCTACTTGACCTTGTAATCGTTACTCTCTGGGTAGTCTAAATCCAGCTCTCAAGCACCTTAATCCGTCTGTAAACACCTCTGTCGTTAACTCTACTTCTACTCTACTCTAATCTAAGACTTCTCACTTCAACGATCTCTTCTAGACTGACGTGACTCGAATCTAACCTAGTTTCCCGCCCTTCCTTCCAATCGCACGCGCGGTACATCAATCGTTGAGGCCGCACGAGCGCTACGTCATAGAGCACTCGAAACAACTAGATACTTTGTAGCACGTCTAAATGCTAGGCTCTGCGGAGGCGGAGACCCAGCTTACAATAATAGAAGTGACGGAACATGACCTGTTTCTTAGCCCTGGGGTCATTCCGTCACAATATTAACTTAATCAAATTGTACACAATTATCAGTAATAATATGAAAATTATATCACTGGTCCAATGTAATAAATCATTTAAAAATTTAGCTTCATTGTACTCCATTCATTCTTTAAATGGAAATCTGAGATATGAGAACTTGATTCACTCAAATGTTCTCTTTTTCAAAGTAGAGTTACCAAGGACATACAAAAGATAAAAAAAATTAAGAGAAGGTATATGATTTGCAGTTGATCTCATCAACAAGACATAGCTTCATGTGCAGTTATGTGTACATGTATTTTAATACGCCAATTAGCATGCTCCATTCCTTGACAAATTCATCATACACTATAACAGAAACATTCACATTAGGTTTTCAGAAATGTTCAACGCAAACGTAGCTAGCTACTTTGTAAAGACATATACAGCAGAACTTAGTTTTGGCCTCTGCTGGTCCTTTGTGTGTTGTCTTTTGATACATTGAAAAGATAATCTAATTCAAGAATAGATCTCCCAAATTCAAGGTGTCACATTTTTGTTTCAGTTGCTGTATGATTTGCACCTCAGATATGGGAGAGAGAAGTTTGAAAGGATTGCCAACAACCTCAAAGTATTCTTAACGGTGATGTTACAAATGACAGGAAAAACATGCTGAAACACCCAATGTAAGTAACTAATCAGTGCGAATGTATTAGATTTATTGTATAAAGAACTGCAAAGGAATAGTAACAATATTCAGTGTTGGCACCATTAAAGGACTTTCAAAGATAAAATGATTATAAGTTAAAAGGGTATACATCACAATTGTCTAATATTTAAATGAAATTTAAGTTATAGTTCATCAGTATTTCAATCACATTATTAGATGTGTAGTAAAACGCAATCTGCACCAGCATCAAAAGGACACTAAAATGCAAACATTTTATTTTGGGGGGTATTTTGTAAGGTTACTTTGCAAAGAATAGAATATATTACGTCTGATATGAACAGTGGTAAATACATTTTTGAGAGAGAATTTACAATTTAAGTATATTATCAGTCTTATGCAATCCAGACCTTCATTTCATGTTTTTGAATTGTAAATCTAACTAATTTTTGGTAAGGATGAAATTGAACAAAAAACCATAAATGCATTGTATGTGGTTGGAAAGCAAGGTGTAAATGCATGGTAGCCAGGTTGGGGTTAAGAGTTGATATACAGTATGTTGAAAACATTTCATTTGTATTACAGATCACAGATGAGATGATCAAGGTTGTCAGGTTCATTGAAAAAATAACTCACTGGGGACAAGGAAAGAATCAATCTAGTACAAAAGGATCAATTGTAACTGTTCTCGAAGACATTACAGACGGTGATGTAGCAAAGAATTTGCTCACGCCCACACTAGAGGCTCCAAAACTGATTGTATTCATATCGGAATCCACTGTAAAGGGGATCTATGTGGTAGCAGACACTGTCTTATGTGAAGTTGAAATTACTGGAGGCATCACTTCTGCACTTATGTGTCTCATGGCCATGCATGTACTACTTGTTTGATCTCGACTACCCACGGAAACACGAGATCTTCATGGCAGGTGTGCAAGTATTCATCATTGAGGAACCATTCAAAAAATCGACAAGCCATAGTTACAAACTCTTTATGAAAGAAGTTCGAAACAAAATGAGTTCAGAACCCTGAGGATAACTGTCTTTAACTTATAACAAGCTACAGTGATTTTCTTTATTGAATTCACAATGCCTTAAATTACTATGATAATGAGCCGATACTATGTGGCAGAATTGTCAAAATTCTTCACTAGTGGCCTACCTATCGAGTACACTTCTCAATCCTTATGAGATTATATAAGCATACAGCTTATAGAATTACAAAACTTTTCAAAATTCATTTAGAAAAGGGTTGAATTGTTACTTTAATATCAAATCTGCATAAAATGAAATTCAACAGGTCATTTCAAGGGTACTGAAGGTCATTACAAATTCAAATGAATTTTTAAAAAGTTTTGTAGTCTCATATACTGTATTCTTGCAAAATCCCATCAGGATTAAACAAGGCACTTTAAATATATGCCCCAAGAAGCCCCAGAGTGTTGATTTTGACAATTCTGCCCCACAGTGTGAGGTATGAAATGAAGATATATGTCCTAAAACATGCCTTCAGGCAATAATTTCACATGGAGGAAAGTTTAATTATGATAATATCAACTGAGGTAATGGTGAGGTAGCCTGTGAAATTGCTTTAGGAATTTGAATCTCAACAGGCTATAACTTCACAAGGTGTTAATGACTTCACACACATACTTTTAGCCAGTAATCAGTTACATAGTATAATTCAGATAATCAATTGAGAATTTATAAATAATGAATTACACATAGGATGAGTTTTGCCCTAGAAAAGTGCTTAAGCCATTAATACCTCATCAGAATACTGAGGTGCCACTGACTCGAGTAATTTAGCTGGTCTTGCAATATATATTTAGTGAATTTCTAAATAGCCATTACAATTTTGTAAATATGTGATAACGAGATGATGATAATTAATTTATCTCAGTGTGATATAAGAATATGTCCTGATATATGCCAGTATTCAGCTGTTGAAGCAATTGTAAATATCAGTGTAGGTAATGACAAAGTACAAGAATGTAAACATATTTCATATTGAGTAACAGTGGTTAGACTCGGCACTGTCCTTGAGCGCTCCGACAAAAGAATAAGTGAGTGCTCAAGTTCGGTCATGTTTTGAGATCCTCAGCTACAGTTGTTTCCATGCCACTGCAGTCATGTTAAGTATGCCAACATCAAGCTGTGGTGCAAATTCCAGCATGATCTCGGAATACTTAAGATGGCTGCCTTGGTCAAGTTTAAGCAAGATTTAGCTGATAATATAAATTGTTAAAATCAGTGTGAAATGGAGGTACTATTCGTAACGCCCTGTTTGAAAGTGTGGTCTGGCCTGATATCCACCGATAGTCATCCATATTCCACAAACCGGAGCCGAGAGGAATATGGATGACTGAGGGTGGATAGAAGCCCGGACCGCACTCTAAAGCAGGGCATAACAAATTTATCACCAGCTCTTTCATGGTAAGAAAAAAGAACAAATACATCGCATAAAATTTAAAAGTAACTTTGCAGGTCTTATCGAGGCTGATGACCTCTATTGATTAGATCAATGGCTATATGGTAATATCAATCAAGTTGGTGCTTCAAGTAGTAATATTGAATTCTGCTGTTTGATATTAAATCTACAAAGTGTGAACGGCTTCAGGTCTAATACCTGTTGACCAATCAGCATATAGAATTACAGCAGAGCAGGTGATAAAATCTGGTAACCTGCTGAAATTGTTCATATCCCCTGTGGCAACAACCACAAAGGAGACATGATTAAAGAAAAAGAGTTGTGCCTCCATTTTGCACTTTGAATGCATATTGTTACATGTTGAGTATTAACACATTCATTGTTATGCACTGAATAACCATTAAAGTGAAACTAGATTCCCACTAGGGAAAACGAATTAAGCAAGGGAATACCGTTAAATGGCCATTCAATAAAAACCCTGCAATTCTGAAAGGAAGTCTGCAGCAAATAAACCGAAGGAAAAGTCTGCATATGACATCATAGGAAAGAAAAATAGTATGCAGTATGCAATAGTTTGCTCTCACTTGACATCATAGGCAGACAGTAATTGGGTCATTTACTGCTGACTTTCGCGTCAGAATTGTAGGGTTTTAAAGTTATTGGCCATTTAAGGGCATTCCATTGCTGAATACATTTTCCCTTGTGGGAATCTACAATCTAGTTTCATTTTAACATTTTGGAACTGATATATCAATTAGCAAAAATAAAGCTCTAGCTTATTTTTGGCACCTAACAGTATTTTCATGGTAAGATATACGGTAAAGTTCGAAATATTAACATGGAACTATTATTGGCGACTTTAACGAGTGGGTCAGATTCACTAATATTACGCTACGTTCCATTTTTCAATGATATTTCTATTTTCTGTTATATGTCTCCTTCGCCTTGTAGTCCAAAACAAACAAGACACTTTTAGGTTACCCCCAGGAGGACAGCTTACACGGCAGCATATCTACTTGTATTTAATTTATGGCATGCCAAAATGATATTAATTCAACTCTCAAAATATCATGCAACTTTCAAAATATCGTTCAACTTTGTTAAATATTATGCAACTCTCAAACTATGGTGCAGCTCTGGAAGGATGTACATTTTTTGGGAACATGTATAATGACCTCAGAGCAGTCATGGGTGTTGCGCCAGGTCATGTACTTGTAGTGGGGAAGGTCGCTGGTAAAGGTGAAACTTACTTATTCTACCCTCAATATAATATTATTTAAGCCTGGAGCTTAACTATACATATATATATATATATAAGTATATATATATATATATATATATATATATATATATATATATATATATATATATATATATATATATATATATATATATATATATGTATATATATATATATATATATATATATATATATATATATATATATATATATATATATATGTGTGTGTGTGTGTGTGTAAACATATCTATCTATCTATACAAATATATATATATATATATATATATATATATATATATATATATATATATATATATATATATATATATTTATGGGGGGGGGGGAGTTCTCTATAGCAAACTCTGAGAATAATGGGTGTAAAGTATGCTATTCAACTACATCTACCATTTAAAGAAGCCCCTGTGTACACAAGTTGTCCTAATATTAGCAAATGACCCATGCAGTTTAGACTGACTGTGCTTATGTTCACGCTTTGTTTAATTGATAATGACTTACTGACCACAGAGCTATATATGTAAATTACTTCTCCAGCTGTGTCTGAAGTACTTGTTGACACCTACTCGGCCATCTTAATTTGCATTCGGAAAGGTCTGAAGGGTGACATGTCACCTCAATCTGATGTGGGAGGTCCATGGAGGGGGCAGGTTAACCCTTGTAATGCTGAGGTCCAAATCACAAGGATGAAAAGATTTTTGAAAACCATGTAGACCTTGTCATGTTGGTATTCAATGGATATCTCTCACTTAGTACTTTCTGATGAGTACCCATGTGCTAGGGTTTTAGTCATTTTCATTTTTTTTTAAATTGTTTTGTATTGGCCAAATTAGCCACCAGCGGCATAAGGGTTAACTAAATGACTCAGTGTCCACCAAATGACTCTATTACTAATAGTATTTGACTCCCTCTATCTGGTAGGTTTTCTCCTTTACCAATGACCTTCCCCACTAAAACTGTACAACCTGGCACAACACCCATGACTTCTCTGAAGTCATTTTACATGTTCCCCAAAAATATACATCCTTCCTGAGTTGTACAATATATTTCTAAAAGTTGCACCATATTTTGAGAGTTGCATGATATATTTAACAAAGTTGAACAGTATTTTAAAAGTTGCATGATATTTTGAGAGTTGAATAAATATCATTTTGGCATGCCATATTAATTACATTATAATTAGGTGATTACATGGGATAGGGAGGGTGGGTCAAGATTGATACTGACACTGAGTAAGCCAAAGCTGTTACGACCACAGAATGTGTATATGTTGACCAGTACAATCTACCATTAATGATGTTACAATACTACCTCCTAATCGTGTTCATGATTTCCTAAAAAGCTGATCCTTGAATTTTTATACTGGTATACCAAGTTCTCAAAGTCACCTTCCACTTAAAAGTGAAGAATTGCTCACAAAAAGGGGACTGACAAAAAGGTGCCCTAGGGGTTGGGACTATGCACAATAGGGCAGAAGGTCAGAATAATATCCCTGCCACCCATCCCCCTCCCGGGGATTCAATTAACTGGTACATTTACCTGGTTAATCCTAAATTTACTCCATCCAAAACTGGCAAAAGAGCAACTGGATACCAGTATATGTTGACCAGTATAATCTATCATTAATGTTACAATACTACTTCCTAATCGTGTTCATGATTTCCTAAAAATCTGATCCTTGAATTATTATACTGGTATACCAAGTTCTCAAATGCACCTTCCACTTTAGAGTGAAGAGAAGACTTCAGTTGTCTAGCTGTGGCATGACTCCCAACACTCCATACGATGGTTGCGCTCCTAGCGGCGAGTACAATCACGCTACTGTGTTTGCTAGTCATCTCCAAGGGGAGTTACTATCTCTCCCGGCCAATATATGCCGTTCTTATCAATTCCCCATGGAGACTAATGATCTCCAGTGACCGGCCGTCGGCAAGAACAATGCTTGACGGTCTTCCTTTTCCTACTCTTCTTGAAACAAAATAAGGAAACTCATTAATAAGCCCCTTTAAGAGCCCCAAATATTTTTGTGAAGAATTTCTAAACGTGTCATTTTCAAGAACACAATTGTATGATTTTTCACGTCAATATAAGTCCCATGGCATTGTACATGGACCTTATGCTTTATTTCATTAAAAAGGAAATACATGTATGTTTATGGTTGTAATCTGAGTATATTGATTCTGGAGAAGGGGATTACCATAATGAGGGTCATTACCGAAACCACTCCCCACATTCATAATTACATTCATGAACCCAATTTGCTTTTTTCCAGCTATATAACCCACCATAGTACGTCAATTAATGTACACCTGGAGATATACAAAATCAAAGCAGACAGCTGTGTTCATAATTCGTTTGTTTGTAACATTTAAATTTCAACCATTTGCCTAGGGATCCGCCGTGGCCTAGTGGTTACGATGTCTGGCTCCCAAGCGTGAGTTCGCAGGTTCGGGTCTCCGCTGGATCCCCAAGCAGGCTGGCCTGGTCGCTATATAAATGTGCGGCATTGTGGAGGGCTGTCTATGGTCCTTCCGCAACTGAAAGACCCCTTGTAACTGGTTGTGAAGAGAAGGGAATTTCTTCCCAGTTCCGGGTTTCTATCTCGTCGCGATATGACGTATGCTGTTGAAACCAATTCCTTCCTTCCTTCAACCATTTGCCCTAATATCAGAATAAGTAAACAATAAAAAAAGTTGACTTATGCCCTATAAACATGTTATGAAAGTGCTTTATATGGTCAAGTACCTGTGTGACAGTAAATCCTCATTCATGGGGGGGGGGGGCTATCTCCTAGTAAATTATCCAGCACCCGTGAAAATCTTCCCCCTGGGGAATGATCACCTAGAGCGAAAATTTTCCCCGCCCCTTGTCATATAATGAGCTGATTAGTTGGGGTCAGGGGCATAGGTCAAAATCATATGTAAAATCCTGCATCCATTATATCTCTGAAACCATTCAGCAAAATCATCCGTCCCAGGGGTGGGGGAATTTGCCGCAAAGTGATGATAATCCAAATTTGAATTCTTTTACTACCCCTCTTCATCTGTATTTCAGTTTGCACTACCCCAAAATTAGCATGGCTTTAACTTATGAGGGAAATTGATGTTCAATGAATCTATCTGTTAATTAACACAGATTCCAATATTGTCTACCTTAATGTGATGTCAGAAAGCAGGTTTCTAAAAGGGCTTGTGAAATTAAATACTTAAGCGAGAATACATTTTACTCTTTAGCACATACGTGGAATGATTGGAATTAGTATACCAAGTTTCCAAAGATTTAAAAAATCAATAACAATCACCTAATTATAATCATATTTATCTCAGCCAACAGCATGCTTATAACAGTGAGAAGTGGAACTACTTAAGTTCGGCTCCCTATAAGTAGCCCCAACAGCTTTTCTCTGACTGACCTCAGTAAGTATTTTACTATAAACCATCCCATCCAAAATCCTAGTATGTACACTTCTTCAGGATACCTCAATGAAATCCAGAACCCTGCTGTGAGGGTATTTTTATTGTCTAGAATACTCTTTTGAATCTGGCCTTTCAGAAATTATATACAACAGGTATCATAGCAAATGAAGCAAAATTTCATATTTTGTGTTGACAAATCCTTTCAAGTTGCCAACTGAACAAGCCACCTTATGTAAATAAGTTGCAGTATTTTGATTGAGTCATACTTCTTGTACATTTCTTTCCACTTATGTTATATTCTAATTGCTTTTGTAGGAGTGGCCTTTCCAAGAGCTATAAGGTTGAAATACTTAGATGATGGCGAGACCATCCCTGTCATTATTCCCATGGAAAACAGTATTTTTTCCATTCCTGATGATGACTGGGGTCAGCGGAAGGAAATACATGACCGTAGAAATTGAACAGGGCTTCAGCACCTTCCCATCGTTCAGTTCCTATAAAGGGAAGGGCCATCAACCTGTTAAAAAAAACAGAAGAAAGGTGCTCCAATTGAGGATAAGAGAATAACCTTCCAGATTGGTGCTGGCGAGTAGGGCTCTTACGAATACAGTAGGTTGTGAATACGAATATATTCACGAATATAGGGTCATGAATACGAATACAGTATTCTCTCTGGTTTTCAGATCGTTCAAGCAATGAATAATTGCTTAAGGTGATAGTCTAGCTAGTACACCATGATTATCACCACTAGGTGGTGTCTTTGGCTGGCCCCTAAGAATGGATTTCAAAACAAGAGGTGACACATGAGCAGTGTTCACTCGCCACGAATCTCAAGCTGGCAACACTATTGTGGAGCACAAAAGGTAAGGCCCTTAAAGGTAAGGGGTTTTCCTCGTTACATCGCTCCCGAACGACATGGCTGTCTGCTTTTACCATGCAGATTCCATTTTGATCAAAATTTTCATCTAATTTTTTGGCTGAAAGTGAATAACGATACAGTCCCCCATAAACATGCCAATGTTGGGCCGACGATGGGCCAATGTTGGGCCAACCATCTGCAAACCATTGGTGCGACGTTGGGCCAACGTACCATTGTCCACCTGCCCCAACATCGGGCCAATGTTGGGGACATAATGCCAACATCATTCCAACATTGGGCCAATGTTGGTCAACGGTTGGCATGTCAACCATATTTTTGGCAACTGGATAATCACAGAAATGCTATTTTTAGAATTTGCCAGCGTTGGCCCGATGTTGGGGCAGGCGGACATTAGTACGTTGGCCCAACGTCGCACCAATGGTTGGATTACCATTGGCATGTTTACTGGGGTCTCCGAAGCCAGTATGTTAGAATATGACAGATATGAACCCTGTGTAGGTGCAAGGTCATGTCACGGGTACCTTGAATTCTAACAGGACCTGAAAATCAGCATTTACTATGTAAACCACATGCTGTTAGTAATTTTGAGGCTTATGGGAAGATTCAAAAATGTTTTTAAGATACTCATCGTGCAAATCCCCTGTTGATGTAGGACCTTGCACCTCACCGAAGACATGAATAATCATATGGTAGACTCTAATTTTCAAGTAAAGGGTAAGTCTTGACATTTTGCCAAAAAACGAAACTCATCCAGATATGTTCTTTAAGGGTGCCACATTACCTCAAAATAGTCATTTATTGATAAGTTTACCATTATTCTGTAACTATGAGATGTAACCGTTACAATAGCATAAGTGTCAATGTCTTCATAAAACTCGGTTTTCAGATATTCAAGTTTTAAAAATGACCCATGTATCGAATAGGGATCTACCTGAAAGGCACATTGGCACATGAAGGCCATTTAGTGCCATAAAAGTTGTGTAAAACAATGGTCCTTTGTTATTGTTGAAAACAATAACAAAGCAATAGATAAGTAAAAATATTCACAATACAATGAACAGTTTTAGACTTTAAGTAGTGCATACAAAGTTGTTTCAAAAGAAACTAAATTCTTAAAATATTTTATATTCTGTATGACAGACCAATCTCATGTAAATTTGATAAAATGCTGTCAGGAGGAACCTTTTCAAAGAGTTCCTTAAAGCTATTTACACTAAAATGTCTATTTCTTGATTCAATAAAATCAACACACTCAAATAAAATATGCTTGACAGTCAATTGACAATCACACGCTGTACATTGGGGAGGATCTTCCCCTTTCAGAAGGAAGCAAAGAGTCAAATGAGTGTGACTGGATCGACTTCTTGTTAAAACACTCTCCTCAAGCCTAATGATTCGAGAACCTGCAGGCCAAAGACCCAACTGTGGATGAATCTCATATAGTTTGTTGTTTACAGCCTCATCCCACTGAGACTGCCATTTGTGTTTTAAAAGAACATTGATGTGTTTTCTAAAATCACCATAAGGAATCGGAACATTTGTTACTCTTTTCGAAAGACCAGCTTTGGCAGCAGTGTCTGCCTTATCATTACCTATGATGCCAACATGGCTGGGAATCCAGTAAAATAATATTCTGTTCTCTTGGTAGTGTACTAGCCAATTGAGGCATTCCAGTATGTAGAGGACTAGAGGATGTGTCCAGTCTTGGCCCGAAATGGCTTGAAGAGCAGACTTTGAATCGGAGAAAATAATAAAATTCCTTTCATCATCTGTCGTCTCAACCCGATCAAGAGCAAGGTACAGAGCGTGCAACTCCGCAGAAAATATAGAAGACTTGTCTGGAAGACGCTCAATGGAAGAATAATTATCAATGACTGCTGCTGCTGCAGCTTTATCATCTGAAACAGAGCCGTCAGTGTAGATGAAATTGTAGTCTCGAAAGACATCCTTTACCTCATTATGCAAACTTATGTACTTTGAAGGATCAATTTGATCATTCTTAGCATATCAAAGCCTCGACTATGGGGCGCCGTTGTTGACCAATGTCGAAAAAACCCATTAAAAATGAAATTACAATTTTCACATTGAAAAGCCCCTTTTTAAAATCGAAAGTAAATATAAATATTGATTAGCAATTGAAATGTTTGAAAAATGTAAAAAGTGACTTGGACTCGATTGAAACGAACGTCCAAGGCAATGTTTTTTTTACATCCACTTTTTTACATAGAAAACGATCAGAAACATGACAATTCTGAATGAGCACTGTACATTTCAATCTCACAGGTAATTTGGGTTATTTCAATGTTTTATTTATGTTTTCACACAATAAATAATCTCAATGTTTAAATGTGTATTTCAATCTTTCTTTTACTTTTGTCCACAACGGCGCCCCATACTTGACACATTTTTTCTTTAGGCCCTTGATATGAGGGACAAATGTCAATTTTGAATCAAGTAATATGCCAAGGAACTTTGTTTCCTTTTTTACAGGAATGGGGTTATCATAAAGCACGAAGTAGGGATCCGGATGAAGACCCCTCCTTCGACAAAAATGGAGACAGACAGTCTTTGATTGGGAGAATTTAAAACCATTGTTATCAGCCCAATCTTCTATTCTATTTAGATTAAGTTGGAGCTGCCTTTCTATAGCGTGCATGTGTTTGGATCCATATGAGACACCAAAGTCATCCACAAATAGAGACTAATGTCAACACCATTTCTTATACAGCTGGTGATGCTGTTGATTTTGGCTATAAATAGGGTGACAGATAAAATGCTACCCTGAGAAACTCCCATTTCTTGATCATAAAAGTCAGAGAGGGATGTCCCCACTCGGACGCGAAATTTCCTCTCAGATAAGAAGTTCTGATTAAAAGGGGCAAACGTCCCCTGAAGTCCATATCATGTAAATTTTTTCATAATTCCATTTTTCCAAGTGGTGTCATATGTCTTTTCAATGTCGAAAAAGATAGAAACCACATGTTCCCTATTTAGAAATTCCTCTCTTACAAAAGTCTCAATATCGCACAAGATGATCCATTGGGCTGCATGTTTTCCGGAAGGTACTTTGGGCTTGATTAATGAGTGAAGAAGATTCAAGATAGCAACCAAGACGATCATTGATCATACGTTCCATGGTTTTACATACACAACTGGTCAGATCGTTCAAGCAAAACGTAATCTTGCGAGATAAGAATGCCAGCTGATTCTTCCATATTTAGAAAGATCTGCTTAAACGATCTAAAACCAGAGCGCTGTTTTACCTTATAAGGATAGGAACGGTCCCAACCCTCAACCGGTATTACCCACAATGTACGTCTAGTGCCCGCTGGGTAGTAATCGTGCGCCATTAACGAGTGCGCCCACAACGTAAAATGGAGGCACTTCAAAACTTAGAGCTGCTGATTTGAAGTGCATTCATCAATTTCCAAGGTCGCAAACAGGTAGGGCATTCCATTTTTGCTTATATTTGTCTGTATTTGAATATACAAATGTGTATATTTGAATACTATTTACATCACGGCAATCCGCGGTGCAGCGACTATACGAGTGTATCTCGGGAGTTCTCAGGAGGAATATTCCACAAAATAAGGTGCAACCAGAAAACGGATATTGGCAGACCCTTGTCTATTGGCCCACTATCTGTTAACAGATCAAAGTAAGAAGTGTTACAGAAATCAGTAAACAGATGTGTCAAAGGACTTTATCATGATAGAGACATTTCTAACTATGACCTTGCTTACCCTGGTGGAAACCTAGTGAACAAGATATCCAATAGTGAGGAATTCAGTCTCCAACGATATTAAAGGGTACGAGAGATGCCCATATAGCAAGTTGAGACTCTATGTTGTACAGAAAGCTGAGTAGTTAAAGCTATATATCAATGTGCTCTATACACAATAGAAAATTTCATATATACCATCAGAATTTTCTGGAAAACGATGGAAAAAAATTTTGAAATATTTTTTTTGCCGATAGTATACATGTGATTTTATATACACAGTTTTTGTCTCAACTCCGCAAAATACTGATGTTTTTCATTGGGCCCCATTGTAAAATTTGCTCATTGCCAACAATATATTCAGGAAAGTTTGTTCCGGGGGCCGACTGCACAAAGAATCTTAAGTCAGAACTTAGCTAAGACTTTTTTTGTCTTAGCTAAGACAGATTTCGGACTTAGCTAAGTTTAAGACTCATTTTGGACTGCACAAAGATCCTTAAGTCAAAACTTAAGCTAAGTGCAAAATCTAAGACTGTTTTTTGTCTTAGACGAATTTTTATTGTTGTAGGGGGCCTTTCCAACCTATGCGCATGCGTCAGATCGATCTACCCCATTTCCGGTTGCAGCTTTTCATCTGCACCTTTCAACCTCTCAAACTTTGATTAAATTAATTTCTAAACCATGGAAGGGGATGGCAGTGACAAACGGGTGAAGAACTGGACGTCTGCAATGACGGACGTCTTGCTTAAGGAATGTGAGCTGCGATATCAAAGGATAGAGGGCAAATTTACTTTCACAAACACCCATGCCAACAAGGAGAAGGCATGGGGTGAAATTACGGATATTGTCAATAGGTATGTTTTGATTTTTTTTATTGTTATCACTAATTTTTTCTTGTTTTATTTTGCAGATCATGTTGGTGCTGTATGTGGATCCCTGTATGCTGTTCATCTATAATTATTTGTAAGTATTACTTATGGGACTTGCTCTTTCTATGAGGTGATGAGAGCTTTGACATATCAACTATGTCCCTTTAAAGAAACATGTACATGCACAATCATTGGTTAGTTTGAAAAGTAATTTTAAACCTCAAAAGGCTTATAGCATCCCGTCAGGGAAACCATGCCTTAATAGCTTCTAAGCATACTCAGCTGGAATGAATTCAGTGCTCCTATAGCTGTCTCAGCCAACTATTGCATGAAGGGTTTAAGTGCTCCCTTGGAGTAGAATTGATGTACATACAGGAAGGCTTATTTAACCCTCATGCTGCTGGTTGCTAAGTTAGCCAATACAAAATGATGCGAAAAATCTGAAAAATGAATGAAACCCTGGGTACTCATCTGAGAGTTCTCAGTGAGAGCTATCCAATGAATACCAACATGACAGGATTTAGATGTTTTTCAAAAATCTTTGCATCCTTGTGCTTTGGACCAAAGTAGCCTCAGCATTGGAAGGGTTTAAGTGCTCCCTTATAGCAGAAGTGGTGTACTGAAGGCTTGTAGGTAGGTTTTATTAGCCTTATCATATATATATATATATACACACAAATTCAGGACCGCTAAAAAAATAATTGAAGGGCCAGTAAACAACAAATATTACTAGTCAGTCACTTCCAGCCACTGATATCTCTCGACCAATCAGAAGCAGTGCTGGCAGTCACTTCCTAAGCACCACTTCTGATAATGTCAGCCTCCATGCCCAGACTTAGGCCTGATTTTTACTCACTTTCATAAGCCATATCTGAGGAGTGCTGAGGAGGACAGACTTGCGGGTGGTCTTATTTGAAAGGTGACACGTATAGGCACATTTTGAACCTAAATCATCATGATGGTGCATTTGCCCTTTAAGGAAAAATGAAGGAGTGAACATGTCAAACCTGTTTCTTGATTTTAGACGCTAGATGTAATATGGTGAGGTCCCATTAGCAGCCACATGCAGGATCTTGGCCATGATTTCAAAAATGCCTGTCCAAAACAGCAATATCAAAATTTCTGCCCGTCCAGATTAAGATACTCTAAATGCTTAAACCATCTACATTTGATAGTCTATTGGGTCAAAAAGGGCAATTTATACTTAAGCTATGTCCTAAAAGTTGGTTTATTAGTAAAACATTTGGTTATTACCCCTGAAAAAGTCAAAATTGAAAATTCTTCATAGAAATCTTTGCCTGTTCAAAAAGGAGCTTTTCAGGAAACTGCCTGTCCTAAAGTTTCCTTGTGCAGTCGGCCCCAGGTCACGATGATGTCTCCCATCTGGGTTGCTCACGCTAACAATGTCTGACATGGCGACAACAATGCCAACATTGTTGCTCATGTTAATGCCAGTACTAATGCCGCCAGCAACAAGGTTCTACCACTTCTATCTTCGCAACCACCACCAAGCGGTGAGAATAAGAACTGTAATGACGATAACAATACTCATAACAATGCTAACAACGTTGTTGATCACTCTAACGTTGCTTTTTAGGATGACCAGGACCTGTTCATGCCCATGAACAACAATCCCATACCCTTTTATAGAAGGGTAAGGGGCTGCTTCTGCGCAAAAGCTAAGGCCTAGGAAAGAGCCTCATCTTTAGAAGCACTCGCTGATGACGGCAAACCACCAAGATGGTCCTACCAACTGGCCCCATATCCAAACTACATGGGCCCAATCTCCAACCTGATAGTCATCATCAGGCATTGCCATGCCCTGGAAATGACCCGTGAAGTAGCCAGGACACTGGTTATGCCGAGAGTTGGGCAACATTCTTGTTTGGAGTGCCAATTCCTCACCAAATAGGACAACGTGGGGTGGTGTGGGGTGATCAGCTTTTGTCCCTAGAGTTTAGTAAGATTATTAAGATTGATTTATTTTTTCTCCATCTGACGTGCGGTTGCGGGTGTCCTGCCTCTGCACAATTGGGTAACTATTAACCATGTGAACCCATTGTATAGGTGTTCGCATCACCTCAATATATGTTTTCTAAATATATTGAATGTATAATGAAGTATATTTATGATTGTATTTTTGATTGTATTTGTGTTTACATATGCACATATATATATATATATATATATATATATATATATATATATATATATATATATATATATATATATATATAATATATATATGCCAGCTCTTATTGAACACTATTGACGAAGCTTGCTGGGTCGAAAACATAAACACAGCAAAGGAGATTCAAAGAATGAACATTCAGAAATAAAAAAGAAACTACAACTTACAGAAAAAACTGGAGTAAAATCAAATGAATTTGACATAAGATCAGACTAATTAATAGTGAAAATGTCCACAAAATGGTGAGAAAAGACAAGGAATACATGGATCCAGGTGAGATAAAGGAGGCATACAGTGCACTACAAAGAGATTCGAAAAACAAGGGAAACCCAGGAACAACATTAGGGAAATAGTAGAGGAAAGATTTTGTGAGATATGTGAGAAATACGGAAGAAACAAGGGAACCAGAGATTACATCTAGCGAAGTTGATGAAAGACCTGATTGGAGAAAAGAAGGCAAAACAGATACAAGAGGTTGTAATGCAAACCCCCATATGACTGGACTTGATTCGCTTGATTTTTTTTCAAGCATGCATGTGATTGTAATATGGATGGTGCTTGGAATCGGAAATGTGACTGCTGTGCTACACTCAGCAACGTAGCAGGAATCAGTAGCAAAATGTTAATGGTTCCAAGACTAGTCAGTATGACTATGTAACTTACTAAACTTAGATAAAATTTGGAAATATTTTCCATTGTCACATTTTTCCACATGGACTAAAAAGGTACAGAACCAAGCAGGAATGGTTTATTAACTTTCTTCATGTCTTTATGGGTATATTTCCAGCATGTGAGGGTAACATGGATGGCTCAGAGACACGTCAGTGCGACCAGGATCTCAAGTACCACGCCGATTTCGCCAACATGGAGGGCTGAGACCCGTCAGTGCGACCAGGATCTCAAGGATTTTTCTTCTCGCCTGACCTTGGCATTTGCGAATATGTGGATTATGGTATCTGTACTTGCGGGCCATGGGCCAGGTCTGGGGGTACCTGTGGTACTGGAGTGAGCAGGCACCAACCATGAGTTATAATGCTCCATTTGTATTGGCAGCATTGATATGTGCAAATATGATAGACACATGAGGTGGAATTAAAATCGGAAAAAACAAAAATAACATCCCTGATATTCAAGGATGATATTCTGCAGCCTGCTGCTACATAAGCCACAGCACGGAGAGTAGCGATGGCATTCGAAACATTCCAGGATGCAACCCGAATGAAATATAACATGAAAAAAAACTACACAAATGATGACATTGCAAGTAAATAAGGGAAATAAGAACAAGATTCAGATAAACAATCAAGAGATGCCAGAGTGCACATAATATAAATTCCTAGGAGATTACCTAAATGCTTAATGAAAAAAACTACAAAATCGCAATACAGGAGAGAACTAAAAAAGCACATATTGACAACATGTAAACAATAACAAGGGAAATGAACATTTCGGAAAAAAAGTTAAAATAAGCCTGAAACTGGTACAGACAATAACAATACCATAATTATACTTCAATGGTGAATCCTGGGCAAACCTAACGAAGTTTTAATGGTACATCAAAACGCTCAGGCTACAGCCTCTGAAATGGAGCTAGTGGCCAACATTTTTGGGCAGCCAGCTGTTGATTGCTCTAGGTCACATTCAGTTCGTTTACTTTGGTGGCTCCTTGCATGGAACATCTCAGTATTAGAGCCAATAATCTAAGGAGCTTAGATCTATGATCCAGTTCAAAAAATAAGTCAAGGCAGTGGACTGCCTTCTTTTTATGCACCAGCCAGAATGTGTAGGATTTTACTCTAAGCTTTTAAGGAGGCTCCTGGCCAACTATAAACTTGAAACTGGTGGAGAAGTGGTTGAATTCACTGGTCACTCCAATTTATTTCAAAGTCTGCAGAAAAATACTCAAATTGTTATCACTATTATTTTGATCTAAGGACTGGACTACTTTCAGGAAGTCAGGGAACTAGTATTGTGGTATACAATGCGGGAGATGTCACGAGCCTTGTGGACGACATCGCTACATTGGGCAGACGCAGACGAGTGTCTGGTTCAAAGAGAGTTCTACTGGCAGCCATTGCGATAATACAGATGTGTTTCCTGAACTATCGGAGGTGAGAGACTCATAATAGGCTGGATACCGGCTATATTCTGGTTAGTAGGCTACTGCAGGAACTGCTAGGGATATTCACCACACATGGAGATGCAAGCTTCAGACAAATTCTGGCAGGTTTAAAGGACGTTTTAGTAGATTGTGAGGAATGAATTTATATATATATATATATATATATATATATATATATATATATATATATATATATATATATATAAAGCTTGTTTCAGAGTCTTTCTGGCCGTCTCAAGTGATCTACTCTCTAGTGCCAACATTAGCTGGGAGTCAATCACTCAGGCGATTATTCAGGTGGTCTGGACCACAGACACTACATTTGCGGAAAGTACTTGTCAAAGACAAAAGTGGGGAGGCCAAAATGGTCTAATGGAATGACCTTGCCAAACAAAAGATCAAGGAAGGAGATGTTATCAGGCTTACAGATTGCCGTCCTTTTATCTTCAGCAGAAGCAGGTCCAGTCATCAATAATAGTCACAGGTGACAGTAAGTATTCAACATAGTCACATTGCATTTGATATTTTTCAGAAATTGCTCCCTGAATGAAAAAATGAATGAATAAGTGTTTAAAGGCACATCGACACAGAAAGGTCATTTAGTGCCATAAAATATTAGCAAAAAGTGGTCCTTTGTCATTGTTGAAGAACAATGACAATCCTTTGTCATTGTTGAAGAACAATGACAAAACATAATTATTCAGGGTGAAAGAAAAAAAAGAGGCAGATTAAGAACAGAGCATTCAGATCCAAAGAGATCAAGGGATATTTTTAGATCCACACATCCCCATTCTTTTAAAATGCTAGCAGGGTGCTACACCAGCTTGGGGTTCCCCGGGGGTGCTAACTCCTATTGCACCCTTTGCAGGGTAATAATGCTCCCTGATGATATGACCAGGTCTATTGGAGACAGTGGATCTGATATCACTCATCAGACCATTCACTGGCTCTGCTGCTTCCATGAATTCTTTAACATTCATTGCTTTTTTCTCATTGAAGCTGTCACGTAATTGTTTACTGAATCATTTTCACTCTAAAATAAAATATAGTTTGTCCGGCAGGATAGAGAGGTCTTTTGCTACATTTCCCAGCATTTAAAGAAATATTACGGAATAATTATTACTAATAAAATTACTTTTTTTTCATTATTATCTTCAGGGACATTTTTTTTTAGTATGGAATTTCGTTTTTTGTCACATTTATGCCATATTGTGGCTAATTTGTGATTAACCAATTGCAAGTAGTGGAGGAAACCAAAGTACTTGGTGAAAATCACCGCCTAACTCAAAGTCACGGGCAACTTTCTCACATGCCCAGGCCGGGATTCGAACCCATGCAGTGGTGAGAGATAACGTGCAGTCAGTGGCGGCGCCTTTGACCATACGGCCATCAGAGCAAACCTCAGGGACCCCAACCACTTAAGGACGTTTCATCAGAAATCACTGACCCCATACTGCTTGACGATGCCCACTTTCTGCCATAAATAGAATATTCAGTAATTATGGCATGCCTTTTGCACATTTATTCAACATGTGAGAGGGAGATACAACATAGTGAGAAAGGGATTCAAAATTGAGCTATTGAAAGAGAATGAGGGGCAACATGAAAATAGGGACGCAACATGAAAAAATGCAGTAACAGTTTCAAGTTCAATTCCAGATTTGCCAAAGGGTAGCACTGCCAATGTCATCAGTTTTCCTAACTCAAAGTCACGGGCAACTTTCTCACATGCCTATGCCGGGATTCAAACCCATGCAGTGGATAGAGAAAGCGTGCAGTCAGTGGGAAAGGGATTCAAAGGTGAGCTATTGAATGAGAATGAGGGGCAACATGAAAATATGGACACAACATGAGAAAATGCAGTATCGCGTAGGTCTCCTGGAGAGCCAGAAGAAACACTGACAAGAAGAATTTAAAAAAGCAGATAACAAAAACAAGTCTTTTCAAACGAGTCTTTCGGAGCTTTTTTTTTAGTGGAGACAGTGCTCAGCAACCAGAAGAATGAATTTTTTGGTTCAGGTGTGTTCTTTGTTGAATTCCTTCCAGCATTTGAAACAGTTTCAAATTCAATTCCAAATATGCCAAAGGGTAGCACTGCCAATCTCATCAGTTCTCCTCTAACGTCCAAGCAGTTTATATGTTTGTTTTCTTTCATAGCCCTCATTTATTACAGGATATCATGGAAAAAAGTATTATACACTTGCTGAACAAGCTTTAACTCCATAATGTCATGGTTTTGTAGGCGATACTCCATCCTCTGATATGGTTGGTTCCAAAAGATATATTGCAGTCTCCATCTTTCTCCTAAGCATTGCAGATTAGGTCTTGATGTTCTGCCTCAAAATTATACTTCATCCTCTGCTACTTCTCATTCTTTCTAGTCACTTTTTTTACGAGTCACGACATCATATGAATGGTTCTGCTGATAGGTATAATCATTTCCCTTTCCACATCCACTGCCGAGGTTCATTGGTTGCAGGTTTTTTATTGTGTGAGATACCTAAGGTCTAAGTTGCCTATTCAAATAAGGGTAGCGCTTAAGTGAACAGTCACTGCAAGGGGCACACCCTCTTGGCTTCCTCAATGGTGTGCAATAGGAGTTGGCTCCTCCCGGGGAACCCTATGATGGTGTGGCACCCTGCTCGCCTTTTTTGTTGAAATGTGTTCTATGTTCAAATGTTCTAATGTTCAAATATTTGTCCGAGTTCAATTCTATATATATCAGATGTAAATATTGCCAATTTAACCAGTTTTCCTTCAAGCAACCAAGCACATATTTCCTTTTAACTCTTTCATACTGTTATTATAGGATATTTTGGAGAAAATAGCATAAACAGTTGCTTTATAATTTTTTAACTCCATAATATCATGGTTCTGTAGGCATGAATGAATGAATGAATAAATGATTGCTTAAAGGCACATTGGCACACAAAGGCCATTTAGTGCCATAAAAACTGTAAACAACGGTCCTTTGTTATTGTCAAAAAATATAACAAAGCAATAAATAAGTCAAAATATTCACAAAACAATGAACAGTTTTAGACTATAAGTGGTGTATCCAAAGGTGATTTTTAAAAAAACTAAATTCTTAAAATATTCTATAATCTGTAAAACAGACCAATTTCATGTTAAGATAAAATGCTGTCTGAAGGAACCTTTTCGAGGAGTTCCTTAAAGGTATCTACATTAAAATGTCTATTTCTTGACTCAATAAAATCGACACAATCAAATAAAATGTTTGACAGTCAATTGACAATCACAGGCTATAAATTGTGGAGGATCTTCCCCTTTCAAAAGGAAGCAGTGAGTCAAATGAGTAAGACCAGTTCGAATTCTTGCTAAAACACTCTCCTCACGCCTAATGATTTGAGAACCTCCAGGCCAAAGACCCAGTTGAGGATGAATCTCATGTAGGTTGTTGTTTGCTGCACCACTCCATCCTCTGCTATGGTTGGTTCTAAAAGAAGATTGCACCCTGCACTTCCCATGGAACCTGATCCTTCTCCTAAGCATCGCAGTTTAGGACTTGATGTTCGTTTTCACAACGGTACTTCATCATCTGGTACTTCTGATCTGGTTACATCAAACGCCTCACTTTTGCCACTTCAAAACAATTTTATTGCTTCCATCATGTTTTATCGGCTTCTTCAACCCCTGCTATGGATATTTCTCAAAGAGCATTGCAGCCTGATTTCATTAAGGGCTCAGATTATAAGGCTAAGAATGCATCTCAGAGAGCATCTAGAACCCTCATGCTTCTGGGTGGCTCACGTTTCAACATCACGGCACACATCTCAACGCTATTCTCCTTTGAATCAGTTGAAGTCAAGACAGATCGACTGTCAAGCTGAATTCAGGAAAGTTCGTTCCCGCACTCAACGCTAGACATAATCCATGTATACCTTATCTATTTCAACAGGTCAAGATGATGTCCCCCATCTGGGTTGCTCACACTAACAACGTCCGACATGGCAACAACAATGCCCACATTGTTGCTCATGTTAATGCCAGTACTAATGCCGCCAGGCAACAAGATTCTACCACTTCTATCTTGCGCAATTCTCAACCACCACCAAGGGGTGAGAATAAGAACTGTAATGACAATAACAACAAGATAGACGCCAGTGGCGTCAAGAGGTTGATTCCTTGTATGTCTTTTTGTAGTTAATCATTTGCAATTTTTTTGTTTTTTTAATATTTTGCTATTTTGAAATTTTTCTGATTTTTGTGTTTTTTCGTTAGTGGTTACAGACTGATACACACTTGTAATGCTGCTGATGATACTTACAGACTTTTTAATCAAAAACCAAGTTTGTGAATAGACATTAATATCAGTTTGGAGCACTATAAAACATTTTCCTTTTTTATGAAATTCTTTATCTTTTTATCATACCTAATAGTGCCAAAAAATACATCTGAAACACATATCTTTCAAATTTTTCATAAGATTTCTATCTAAAACCCTCCCTCAAATATTTTCCAAAACTATAACCCACTTCTAGCTATCCAGAAACTTTGACAAACTCACCACCCACCATCACCTATCCAGTAGATCACCAAACATGAACGGGAAAAGCCCACATCCTGCACTGCAAATGACAGTCAACAAAACCCCACCAATAGCATGCTTGCCACAACTTACTTAATGCTGCCTGAAGAACTTTAGTCCGTGACTTACCCTTACATGAAAATGGCCAAACACTGCCAGAATGCAAACATGCACAGGGATCAACCTTATGGTCCCTTAAAGGGCATATGCCCCTGAACCATGTGATTCTGCTACCAGATGATGAATTATAGGAGCCAAGTTTGTGAACGGACATTAAATATCAGCTTAAAGCATTTTAAAAACTTTTCCTTTTTTTGAAATTCTTTATCTTTTCATCATACCTAATAGTGCCAAAAAATACAGCTGAAACACAAACCTTTCAAACTTTTCCCTGGGAGCATGCCCCAAGATCCCCAAACCTGGACAATGCACCCCTGGCAAAACCATACCGTCGTGGTGGCCGCACAGGAATTTAATAGCCCCTAAACTTAAAATCCTGGGAGCCAAATCTGCTCCTGTCTGAAAATGTTAAAGTCAATCACTGATGCATGTGACAAACTGACTGGCTGCCTGCAAATAACACCACATCAAAATCAAACATGTTGCCAACAGCCAAAAATCCACTCCCCCTTAACAGAGGCTTGTGACTCTCCCCCACAACACAAAATGTTAACACATAAGCTAAGTATATACAACAAAGCCCATGCATTAAAATAAGTGCCGGCTCTCAAATATTAAAAAAGACCAACAGTTAAACAGCGAATAAAAAATTTCATCATAACCTAAAATTCAGCACGCATAAATAAAATGCAACTTTTGACAAACTAAACTAATCACTAAGCCTATCCGCCAAATATAAACATGAACATTTTAACACACATACTTCAGAAAAAGAGAGCGATGGGGGGCGGGGTTAAAAATTTGACATCTGACATATCATCAAAGTAACACAAAACATTTACATGAAGATGGCCAAACACTGCCTAAAAGCAAACATGAACAGGGATCAACCTTATGTACCCTTTAGGGGCATATGCCCCTGGTTCATGTGATATTGCAACCAGATGAAAAAATATACGAGCCAACTTTGTGAAAGGACATTAAATATATGTTTGGAGCATTTTAAAACATTTTCCTTTTTCCTTAAATTCTTTATCTTTCTATCATACCTAATAGTGCCAAAAAATACATCTGAAACAAATATCCTACAATTTTTTCATAAGAATTCTATCTAAAACCCTCCCCCAAATATTTCCCAAAATTATAACCCACTTCTAGCTATCCAAGAAACTATGACAAACCCACCATCACTCATCCAGTAGATCACCAAACATGAATGGGAAAAGCCCACATCCTGCACTGCAAATGAGAGTCAACAAAACCCCACCAATAGCATGCTTGCCACAACTTACCTGCTGCTGCCTGAAGAACATTAGTCCGTGACTTACCTTTACATGAAAATGACCAAACACTGCCTGAGTGCAAACATGCACAAGGATCAACCTTATGGTCCCTTAAGGGGCATATGTTCCTGGATTATGTGATTTTGCTACCTGATGATGAACTATAAGAGCCAAGCTTGTGAATGGACATTAAATATCAGCTTAGAACATTTTAAAAAAAATTCAACTTTCTTGAACTTCTTTATCTTTTTATCATACCTAATAGTGCCAATAAATACATCAGAAACACAAACTATTCAATTTTTTCCCTGGAAAAATGCTCCAAAACCCCCAAACCTGGACAGTTAAAACATTTCCCTTCCACTGAAATTCTTTATCTTTTTATCATACCTAATAGTGCCAAAAAATACAACTGAAACACATATCCCTCAATTTTTTCAAAAGAATTCTATCTAAAACCCTCCCTCAAATATTTTCGAAAACTATAACCCACTCCTAGCTATCCAAGAAACTATGGCAAACTCACCACCACTAATCCAGTAGATCACCAAACATGAATGGGAAAAGCCTACAACCAGCACTGCAAATGACAGCCAACAAAACCCCACCAGCAGCATGCTTGCCACAACTAATATGCTGCTGCCTGAAGAACTTTAGTCCGTGACTTACCTTTACATGAAAATGGCCAAACACTGCCTGAATGCAAACATGCACAAATATCAACCATATGGCCCCTTAAGGGACATATGCCCCTGGCCATGATCTTCCGCCACTAAAGCAGGTCCAGCACTACCAGAAACCCAATATGCATGCAATAACTTTGTACTTAAACCTAAAATAGACTGATACACACTTGTAATGCTGCTGATGATACTTACAGACTTTTTAATCAAAAACCAAGTTTGTGAATAGACATTAATATCAGTTTGGAGCAATTTAAAACAATTTCCTTTTATTTGAACTTCTTTATCTTTTTATCACACCTAATAGTGCCAAAAAATACATCTGAAACACATATCTTCCAAACTTTTCATAAGATTTCTATCTAAATCCGCACTTAAAAAAACTTCCCTATTTTTGAATTTCTTTATCTTTTTATCACACCTAATAGTGCCAAGAAATACAACTATAAGAGCCAGTTTGTGAATGTACATTAAATATCAGTCTAGAACAATTTCAAAAAAAATTCCCATTCTTTGAACTTCTTTATCTTTCTATCATACCTAATAGTGTTAAAAAATACATCAGAAACACAAACTTTGTAATTTTCCCTTTATTTTGATCAGTATTTTCGTTTGTTTTGCATCTTGGGCGATACAAATGCAGGGAGATGCTGCTTGGGCCCGAGCACTGGGTTGAAGGGGTATGGGACCGGCATCGGCATCAAAGGGTAGAAGCCTGCATACTTCAGGTCTGCTACTTCACCTACACCATGCAACCTGAAAAAATAATCATACATACCATCAAAGCAACACAAAAATATCAACACAAAACATATCTCACCAAATGCAATCTTATATTATCACACCGACACAATATCTTCTTTAAACAGTAATTGTTTTGTTTGAGGGACAGTGAAGATTTGCATGGTTTCTATATTTTGTGTATGTGTTTTTATAAAATTGTATATTGAGTGATAGTTTTGTATTGATACTTTTGTATTTATTTCAATTTAATGTATGCTTACTATTTTGGGTTGTCAGGTAAATCAAGTTCCTATGATGCTCTTTGGTGTAGATGCAGTATGATGTCGAAGCCAGTTTCTATGACAGTACACACTTTTCCTGTCACCCAAAACAATTAAAATCATATCTTTATCTAAAATACAACAACAGTGAGAACGGAAGGGATGGCAGGGTTAAAGGTCTGCTAACTTCAGGACTGCATACTACACTCATGGTGAGAAGGGTATATATACTGACTGCTGAAATCGCGATAAAAATATTTACTACTTCCGTTTTTTTCAAAGTTGTTTTTTTACGATTGTGGGGAACAAAAAAAATCCACAAATGGGCAGGATGGATTATTTAGAGTCATACATACCATCAAAGCAACACAAAAATATCAACACAAAACATATCTCACCAAATGCAATCTTATATTATCACACCGACACAATATCTTCTTTAAACAGTAATTGTTTTGTTTGAGGGACAGTGAAGATTTGCATGGTTTCTATATTTTGTGGATGTGTTTTTATAAAATTGTATATTGAGTGATAGTTTTGTATTGATACTTTTGTATTTATTTCAATTTAATGTATGCTTACTATTTTGGGTTGTCAGGTGAATCAAGTTCCTATGATGCTCTTTGGTGTAGATGCAGTATGATGTCGAAGCCAGTTTCTATGAGTGCTGCCTGCAGTTATGTCCCTTGACACCCTTCTCACCATGAGTGAAAATGCAATCCTGAAGTATGCAGACCATTAACCCTGCCATCCCATGCATTCGCATTACATGCTCTTTGGGCTTATAAGTTTGTGACCAATAAATTATAACAGTACACACTTTTCCTGTCACCCAAAACAATTAAAATCATATCTTTATCTAAAATACAACAACAGTGAGAACGGAAGGGATGGCAGGATTAAAGGTCTGCTAACTTCAGGACTGCATACTACACTCATGGTGAGAAGGGTATATATACTGACTGCTGAAATCGCGATAAAAATATTTACTACTTCCGTTTTTTTCAAAGTTGTTTTCTTACGATTGTGGGGATCAAAGAAAATCCACAAATGGGCAGGATGGATTATTTAGAGTCTGTTTTCTTGAAGTTGAAACTTTTTTTCCGGTTTTAGTGGCGAAATTAAGTAAATTTAGAATTTCGCCAGGGTTCCTAAATCAACATTCCAAAAAGCCGTTTTTGCCGTTTTTTTCCGAAGTCGCCATTTTTTTTCAAAAATTACAAATATAAGCAACAAGTTATGATAATAGGGTAAAAGCCCTATTTGTTGCGAACACTTTGATGGGCCATTTGTAAATTTTGACCCAGAAACGGCGACGTGACAATTTATTGAAAAAAGTATGTTTTTTGTGTGAAATGCACACAATGCATATCAATGCCCTAATCTCGCTATATCAAAAAAATCAACTTCCGGTTGTAGCGAAAAGCTATTTTTTCGCTTCCAACCTGAAGTTGAATTAAAAAAATGATTGAATCAGATAGATGAGGATCTCATCTATCCAGGTAGGTAGTCATATTGTGATCGGGGGGAGATAGCTTGATGAAATTGACAGGAATCGGCGAGGTACCATTGAGAATGTACTAATCGCCGTGGTCAACACGCCACCATCGATGCGTGTTGACAAATATCTCAAAATATTTTCGATTTTCCGAAACCAAAAGAATTAATCTTAATAATATAGGTACTTGGCTTGTTAATTCTTTTGGTTTCAGAATTTTAGAGTTAGAGATGGCCACAAACGAAAGCTTTGAAATCGGGGTGCAAATTTCGTCAAACCCGACCCATCGCCATGTTCACGCCACCATCGATGCGTGTTGACAAATATCTCAAAATATTTTCGATTTTCCGAAACCAAAAGAATTAATCTTAATAATATAGATACTTGGCTTGTTAATTCTTTTGGTTTCAGAATTTTAGAGTTAGAGATGGCCACAAACGAAAGCTTTGAAATCGGGGTGCAAATTTCGGCAAAACCGATATTCAAAATGGCGGAGGGTAACCTAGCCAATGTAAAAAATACGTGAATGAACACGTAAGTAAAATAGTACAAAGAGAAATACAAATAGCCGCTCATTGGTTAATAAACCGCGGGAAAGAGTACCACGTGGTGTGACGGTGAGGCAGTGAGACCGCTCATTGGATAATTCACCAGAGACAAACCACGTGGTGCTGTCACGTGATTAGCCGATCGCAGAAAAGTATGTTTTTTGTGTGAAATGCACACAATGCATATCAATGCCCTAATCTCGCTATATCAAAAAAATCAACTTCCGGTTGTAGCGAAAAGCTATTTTTTCGCTTCCAACCTGAAGTTGAATTAAAAAAATGATTGAATCAGATAGATGAGGATCTCATCTATCCAGGTAGGTAGTCATATTGTGATCGGGGGGAGATAGCTTGATGAAATTGACAGGAATCGGCGAGGTACCATTGAGAATGTACTAATCGCCGTGGTCAACACGCCACCATCGATGCGTGTTGACAAATATCTCAAAATATTTTCGATTTTCCGAAACCAAAAGAATTAATCTTAATAATATAGATACTTGGCTTGTTAATTCTTTTGGTTTCAGAATTTTAGAGTTAGAGATGGCCACAAACGAAAGCTTTGAAATCGGGGTGCAAATTTCGGCAAAACCGATATTCAAAACGGCGGAGGGTAACCTAGCCAATGTAAAAAATACGTGAATGAACACGTGAGTAAAATAGTAGTAAGAGGGATACAAATAGCCGCTCATTGGTTAATAAACCGCGGGAAAGAGTACCACGCGGTGTGACGATGAGGCAGTGAGACCGCTCATTGGATAATTCACCAGAGACAAACCACGTGGTGCTGTCACGTGATTAGCCGATCGCATTAAATATGCAGAAAACCCACGCATGCGCATCCACCCACGCATGCGCATCCAACGGCCGCCCCACCAGACCAGACGCGCTACAGAATCGTATTGGAGTGAAGAAAACGTAATGTATAAACACGTAAAAATCCACCAAAAAAAAACTAGGCAACCCACAGAAACAATGAAACAAACTCTATAAACTACACACCCAACTCTAACAGAAACATTAAACAAAACGACCCCACCACACCCCACTCTCCAGATCATTCGCCTAGAATTTTCCAAAAATGCCATGTAAGACAACATAGGGAAAATGCATCAACCAGCTCCCAGGACCCCCCCCGGGAATGCAAGACAACAAAAGCGAACTGAATATAGGTTGTTGTTTGTACAACAACCTCTAATAACAAACCACCAAGATGGTCCTAACAACTAGCCCCATATCCAAACTACATGGGCCCAATCTCCAACCTGATAGTCAACATCAGGCATGGACATGCCCTGGAAATGACCCGTGAAGTAGCCAGGGATCCAGTGATCAACAAGCAGCCCAACAGGGGAGGCTCAGCTGTGTTACAAATTCCTATGACCAGGACACTGGTGATGCCAAGAGTTGGGTGACATTCTTATTTGGAGTGCCGAGTCCTCACCAAATAGGACAATGTGGTGTTGGGTGGGGGGATCAGTTTTTGTCTCTAGAGTTTGGTAAGATTTTTGAGACTGATTTATTTTTTCTCCATCTGATGTGCGGTTGCGGGCGTCCTGCCTCTGCACAATTGGATATTAACCATGTGAACCCATTGTATAGGTGTTCGCATCACCTCAATATATGTTTCCTAATATATTGAATGTATAATGAAGTATATTTATGATTGTATTTGCACCCGTTTGACATCATGTTATACTCTACAAGAGTAAACGTGTTGGTGCGTGTTGGGTGCTTCAAGGGGTACCATTGGATGTCCATTCTGATGACATCAGCAATGTTAACCCCTTCAAAAGTCTAACACACCATGCACTCATAGCCAATGGTGTACAATGGGCTCTGAGCAGCTGGATACCCGTTTCAGCATTCTGCTATTAATAACCGGTGCCAATTTTCCCTTCCTTTTTCATTCAGTCATCACGGTGTGCACAGTTGGGTGATCAGGAGTGTTGCACAGTTGCCTGTACATCTTAACCTTCAGTGAAATGTCATCTAGAAAGGTTAACATTGCTGATGTCATCAGAATGGACATCCAATGTTACCCCTTGAAGCACCCAACATGCACCAACACGTTTACTCTTGTAGAGTATAACATGATGTCAAACGGGTGGTATTTGTGTTTATATATGCATATATATATATATATATATATATATATATATATATATATATATATATATATATATACATATATATATATATATATATATATATATATATATATATATATATATATATATATAAACACCAGCACTTATTGAACACTATTGACAAAGCTTGCTGAGTCGAAAACATAAACACAGCAAAGGAGATTCAAAGAATGAACATTCAGAAATCAAAAAGAAACTTCAACTTACAGAAAAAACTGGAGTAAAATCAAATGAATTTGACATAAGATCAGACCAAGTAATAGTGAAAATGTCCACAAAATGGTGAGAAAAGACAAGGAATACATGGATCCAGATGAGATAAAGGAGGCATACAGAGTGCACTACAAAGAGATTCTAAAAACAAGGGAAACCCAGGAACAACATTAGGGAAATAGTAGAGGAAAGATTTTGTGAGATATGTGAGAAATACGGAAGAAACAAGGGAACCAGAGATTACATCCAGCGAAGTTGATTAAAGACCTGATTGGAGAAAAGAAGGCAAAACAGATACAAGAGGTTGTAATGCAAACCCCCATATGACTGGACTTGATTCGCTTGATTTTTTTTCAAGCATGCATGTGCTTGTAATATGGATGGTGCTTGGAATCGGAAATGTGACTGCTGTGCTACACTCAGCAACTTAGCAGGAATCAGTAACAAAATGTTAATGGGTCCAAGACTAGTCAGTAGTGGTGGGACGAGTAATCGGAAACTCGACCACTTGGTCACTGGGGCATGCGATCCGAGCACTCGAGTCCAGAAATAGAGCGCTCGGAAATAACGAGCTGATGATATTTTAATGACATTTTAATAGCAACACATGCGTCCGATGCATGTGTGGCCTAGCGATGGCCAAAACTCCCAGATTTGCACCACATTTCCAGTAGTAAAATGTGTTTTCCTCAAGTCTCCGTGTCAAATGCGTACTACGCCATTTTCTGGTTCACCGATTCACACTGCCGCGGTACACTTTTACGTGAGCCTGGCATGTGCCGGTGTATACCGAGGCGCAGTGTTGTTTCAAATCACTCGCCTTGAGATCTTGTCAATGTGGCCGTAAAACTCGATATGGACTCGAGTTTTGGTCGTTAGATTTGCCGAGCGCTCGAGTTAATTTTCTAGGCCGAGTCCCAGCACTACTAGTCAGTATGACTGTGTAACTTACTAAACTTAGATAAAATTTGGAAATATTTTCCATTGTCACATTTTTCCATATGGACTAAAAAGGTACAGATCCAAGCAGGAATGGTTTATTAACTTTCTTCATGTCTTTATGGGTATATTTCCAGCATGTGAGGGTAACATGGATGACCAGGATCTCAAGTACCTAGCCGATTTCGCCAGCATGGAGGGCTCAGAGACCCGTCAGTGCGACCAGGATCTCAAGGATTTTTCTTCTCGCCTGACCTTGGCATTTGCGAATATGCGGATTATGGTATCTGTACTTGCGGGCCATGGGCCAGGTCTGGGGGTACCTGTGGTACTGGAGTGAGCAGGCACCAACCATGAGTTATAATCAGGGGCGGATCCAGGGGGGGTTCGAGGGGTTCGTCCGAACCCCCCCTGGCTGGTGAGTCATTTTGCACCACCACGCCACCTGTGGACAAACATCAAAACGAATTGTTTTTCCTGCCTCGGTCACCAGTTGCAATTTGCAATTCCGTCCACGTCTATTGTTTCCCCAGGCCCTGAGTAGGCAACAGGCTGATTGGTGTCAGCCAGGTAAAGGTCCGAGGGGATGAACATCCTGCTCGAGGGGATTATCTGCCGTGAACCGGCGGATACAGAATTACAGTTTGTTAGGTGAGGGGGGGGGGGGGGGTTCGTTGATTCTCAAACTTCTAGATCACTTGATTCATTTCTTAGTCTAGTGGATACAGAATTACGTCCAGTCGTTTGCAGACTAAGAATAGCTTGGGAAACCTGAAGTTTGTTAGGTGAGGGGGGGGGGGGGGGGTGTTCGTTGATTTTTAACTGAACTTCTAGACCACTTGATTCCTTAGTCTAGCGGATACATAATTACTGTCCAGTCGTTTGCAGACTAAGAATAGCTTGGAAAACCTGACGTTTGTTAGGGGAGGGGGTTCGTTGATACTAAAACTTCTAGATCACTTGATTCCTTAGTCCAGCCCTGAGAGATGTATTTCTCTGGTCCAGCCAGAGATATATAGATTACAGGCCACTGGTCCAGCGGATACAGACAGTCCAGTTCAGTCGGGGGGGGGGGGGGGTTCGTTGATTCTCAAACTTGTAGATCACTTGATTCCTCCAAGCCCTATGGAAAATACCTCACTAATAGCCAACAGGTACATAAATGACCACATCTTAACACCTTTTGAGGTGGCTAACCCATTTGCATCTGAAGTGCAAAAATGGTCAAACAACTTTGGGCGTACCTCATCAAGTAGAGTATTATTGGTAAAAAGGTTGAATAGAAATGGTTCCGGTCAGTCAAATTAGAAAAAAATTGAAAGTGTTGAATTCGTAGAATTCCTAGAATTCGACGAGCGCAGAAGGGGAAATTTACTGAATGACGCCCATGACTGGTGTTTAGTCATATCACAAATGAAAGAGTCTGTCTCCAATCGAACCCCCCCCCCCCCCCCCCCCCCCCCAGATGCATGTATCGCAATTACGCTAACATCAATCAACCATAGTGGGCAAAAGTTCCTCCCCTCCCAGGGTGTTCACATTGTTAAATCTCTCCAAAAGGTAAAATATATTTCTTAAATGTTTGAAAGTGCAAGAGGTCCGTTCAATCTTGCGACCAAAAAATAGGATAATGTGGCCGGCCATCACCAAATCCGATTTCGCATATCATAATTTATATTAAATATAAAAAAAAAGAAAAAAAAGTCACCTTTGGTGTCTTACGGACGAGAGTGGTTTTGAAATTTTCTGTAGGACTCCAAAAAAAGTTTTAAGAATATTCTTTGTACGGGTGATTCAATCAACTACAGGAAGCTATCATTGCTGTAGTAGAGCCTCAGACTTGAGGAGGTATACCTCCTACCCTTCAGGTTACAGGGATTAATTGATTGATTGATTTAATTTAGTTGAGAATGGGCTGGTAGAAACATATCGCTACCAGTCCTAGTCGACAGACTCTAAAAAAAGATTTTTTTTTTAAAGTCACATTTTCCAACCTTTTTTTATTCCAAAATGGCTCATTTCCTACCTCCTGAGCTCGTAAGACAAGTAAATAAATTAAAATTGGAGTGGTCTTGTGAAATTATTATTTTTAGCTCTCTGCAGTTGACTCCTGGTGGTGTTTTCATAAATAATTGTGAGTGGCGCCACCAGTGTCACTTTTCGGAACTACATTGAACCCCCCCTTCTCAAATCCTGGATCCGCCCCTGATAATGCTCTGTTTGTATTGGCAGCATTGATATGTGCAAATATGATGGACACATGAGGTGGAATTAAAATCGGAAAAACAAAAATAACATCCCTGATATTCAAGGATGATATTCTGCAGCCTGCTGCTACATAAGCCACAGCACGGAGAGTAGCGATGGCATTCAAAACATTCCAGGATGCAACCCGAATGAAATATAACATGAAAAAAAACTACACAAATGATGATATTGCAAGTAAATAAGGGAAATAAGAACAAGATTCAGATAAACAATCAAGAGATGCCAGACTGCACAGAATATAAGTTCCTAGGAGATTACCTAAATGCTAAATGAAAAAAAACACACTACAAAATCGCAATACAGGAGAGAACTTAAAAAGCACATATTGACAACATGTAAACAATAACAAGGAAAATGAACATTTCGGAAAAAAAGTTAAAATAAGCCTAAAACTGGTACAGACAATAACAATACCATAATTATACTTCAATGGTGAATCCTGGGCAAACCTAACAAAGTTTTAATGGTACATCAAAACGCTCAGGCTACAGCCTCTGAAATGGAGGTAGTGGCCAACATTTTTAGGCAGCCAGCTGTTGATTGCTCTAGGTCACATTCAGTTCGTTCATACAAGTCTTTTTCCAAACTCAGGAAACGACAGAGCAAATATCATTAGTGTTCTGCTAAGAAAAAGAAGGGCTGTATTCATCAGAAAAAAACACAATTCATTTCTAATCAGTTAAGCAAAGCAAACACTTCACTGAATGAAAACCAATTATCTCAGAAATGCCTCATTCCCATATTGGATCATTTAGGATCCAATATGGGCACTCAATCCAAAAAGAAACTGTAGAGCAAAGAAAGAACCTTGAGCAAAGAAAATATAGGATGAAAAATGTTCCTAATAGCAAAGATAGACACCTTGACCAAAGAATCATCCAGACAGTATTTAATGAAGAAAGTACAGTTATAGTTGATGCAACTCAAAAAAACCTGTTAGCAAATGAAATCTCAACTTAAGTTATGTATCATCAAGAAAAAAACATTTCTCACCCACCAAATCTAAAGCAAGAACGGGGTTCTTAAGGAGCCTGCACGTTGAAATGAAACATGTGTGCAGAGGAATGGAAAACAAAGAAATCAATGGAGATTGAAAAATGTTTCAACCAATATTGGTGATATTCGTGAAGCTCCTCTGGTACTTAAAGATGAAAATCCTAATGAAGCTCTTCAGGCAGTCAGGGCATTTTAAGTAAAGCAAACGAAATGAGCTATCAGTTGGGCGTCAAATTGGTATGAAGAACTATAAAAATTGCATCTGCCATCAATGTTCCAAAGATGAGGCTTAAATCAAAATGTTTTCTAATAAAATTATATGAATCCAGAAGTTGTAACAATTCATTTCCAGTATTTCCCCATGCATAAATGTATACACGCTTAAGCATGAAGGTATAGCAGTCAGTGGACAATGTGTAACATTCCCATGAGAGATTAATGAACCTGCACAAATATTTCTTAGGTTATCATCAGAATTAAGTATAATTAAGTAGGTAAGCAAGGACAAAATGACACATTTTTAAAATTCGTAGATTCAAGGTCAAACATGAATGGGAATGACTAAAAGCACATAATCAAGCATACTCTGATGTGCGTATTTGCCCTAGCAGCCTTCTGATGCTTCCCGTTGATGGTGAAATTCATGACATTCCCACAGTTGTTTATTAAATGCAGGAAAACACTTAATGGCAATGACAAAGGGCCAGCTGAGAAGCAATTTGACATGGGTGAGTTAACTGGAACCACAAATTCATGTTATTTTACCAGATGAACCGCGTAATATTTGTGCTGAAGTACAAAACCGTTAACCAACAAATTTGTTCCAAATTCCAAGGTTACTCAAAATCGTCTTGTATATTCCCATTCATTCGCCTAGATGCTTTGATGTTCTGATATCAGATTTAACCACTGCTTATTGTTTTACACTATTATATCCATGTCTTTTCCCATACACTGAGATGGGGATTATCATTTAACTAGATCCAGAACTTGTGATTCAATGAAGGATTGGGCACCACATTTGCTTTGGTATGAAGATGGTCGGTTTGCTCAACACCCTTATTTCAAATTTGTGGTGCATAATATTATTCATATAGAAGCAATTCAATTAAATACAGTAGTTTCAGCTGCAGTTAGGTGATGTGCACTTGACAGTGCATGGCTGATTTAAAACCGAAGCTGCAGTCATTTATTAAGAGAATACTTTACTTTGGTGGCTCCTTGCATGGAACATCTCAGTATTAGAGCCAATAATCTAAGGAGCTTAGATCTATGATCCAGTTCAAAAAATAAGTGAAGGCAGTGGACTGCCTTCTTTTTATGCACCAGCCAGAATGTGTAGAATTTCACTCTAAGCTTTTAAGGAGGCTCCTGGCCAACTATAAACTTGAAACTGGTGGAGAAGTGGTTGAATTCACTGGTCACCCAAATTTATTTCAAAGTCTGCAGAAAAATGCTCAAATTGTTATCACTATTGTTTCGATCTAAGGACTGGACTACTTTCAGGAAGTCAGGGAACTAGTATTATGGTATACAATGCGGGAGATGTCACACGCCTTTTGGACGGCATCGCGACATTTGGCAGACGCAGACGAGTGTCTGGTTCAAAGAGAGTTCTACTGGCAGCCATTGCGATAAAACGGATGTGTTTCCTGAACTATCAGAGGTGAGAGACTCATAACAGGCTGGATGGAAGAATGAATAAATAAGTGTTTAAAGGCAAATCGACACAGAAAGGTCATTTAGTGCCATAAAATATTAGCAAAAAGTGGTAATTATTCGGGGTGAAAGAATAAAAAAGAGGCAGATTAAGAACAGAGCCTTCAGATTCAAAGAGATCAAGGGATGTTTTTAGATGCAAGGCATCCATAGATAGATCCACACATCCCCATTCTTTTAAAAGGCTAACAGGGTACTACACCAGCTTAGGGTTCCCCGGGGGTGCTAACTCCTATGCACCCTTTGCAGGGTAATAATGCTCCCTGATGATATGACCAGGTCTATTGGAGACAGTGGATCTGATATCACTCATCAGACCATTCACTGGCTCTGCTGCTTCCATGAATTCTTTAACATTTATTGCTTTTTTCTCTTTGAAGCTATCACGTAATTGTTTACTGAATCATTTTCACTCTAAAATAAAATATAGTTTGTCCGGCAGGATAGAGAGGTCTTTTGCTACATTTCCCAGCATTTAAAGAAATATGACGGGATAATTGTTACTAATAAAATTACTTTTTTTTCATTATTATCTTCAGGGACAATTTTATTTAGTATGGAATTTCGTTTTTTGTCACCATTATGCCATATTGTGGCTAATTTGTGACTAACCAGTTGCAAGTAGTGGAGGAAACCAAAGTACCTGGCGAACATCACCGCCTAACTCAAAGTCACGGGCAACTTTCTCACATGCCTAGGCCGGGATTCGAACCCATGCAGTGGTGAGAGATAGCGTGCAGTCAGTGGCGGCACCTTTAACCATATGGCCATCAGAGCAGGCCCTCAGGGACCACAACCACTTACAGACGTTTCATCAGAAATCACTGACCCCATACTGCTTGACGATGCCCACTTTATGCCATCAATAGAATATTCAATAATTATGGCATGCCTTTTGCACATTTGTTCAAAATATGCGAGGAAGATACAACATAGTGAGAAAGGGATTCAAAGTTGAGCTTTTGAATGAGAATGAGGGGCAACATAAAAATATGGACGCAACATGAAAAAATGCAGTATCGCGTAGGTCTCCTGGAGAGCCAGAAGAAAAACTAACAAGAATTAAAAAAGCAGATAACAGAAACAAGTCTTTTCAAACGAGTTTTTCGGAGCTTTTCTTTAGTGGAGACAGTGCTCAGCAACCAGAAAAATGATTTTTTTGTTGAGATGTGTTCTTTGTTGAATTCCTTCCAGCATTTGTAACAGTTTCAAGTGATATGCCAAAGGGTAGCACTGCCAATCTCATCAGTTTTCCTAACTCAAAGTCAAGGGCAACTTTCTCACATGCCTAGGCCGGGATTCAAACCCATGCAGTGGTGAGAGATAGCGTGCAGTCAGTGGGAAAGGGATTCAAAGTTGAGCTATTGAATGAGAATGAGGGGCAACATAAAAAAATATGGACGCAACATGAGAAAATGCAGTATCGCGTAGGTCTCCTGGAGAGCCAGAAGAAAAACTAACAAGAATTAAAAAAGCAGATAACAGAAACAAGTCTTTTCAAACGAGTTTTTCGGAGCTTTTCTTTAGTGGAGACAGTGCTCAGCAACCAGAAAAATGATTTTTTTGTTGAGATGTGTTCTTTGTTGAATTCCTTCCAGCATTTGTAACAGTTTCAAGTGATATGCCAAAGGGTAGCACTGCCAATCTCATCAGTTTTCCTAACTCAAAGTCAAGGGCAACTTTCTCACATGCCTAGGCCGGGATTCAAACCCATGCAGTGGTGAGAGATAGCGTGCAGTCAGTGGGAAAGGGATTCAAAGTTGAGCTATTGAATGAGAATGAGGGGCAACATAAAAAAATATGGACGCAACATGAGAAAATGCAGTATCGCTTAGGTCTCCTGGAGAGCCAGAAGAAACACTAACAAGAATTTTAAAAAGCAGATAACAAAAACAAGTCTTTTCAAACGAGTCTTTTAGAGCTTTTCTTTAGTGGAGACAGTGCTCAGCAACCAGAAGAATGAATTTTTTTGTTCAGGTGTGTTCTTTGTTGAATTCCTTCCAGCATTTGAAACAGTTTCAAGTTCAATTCCAGATATGCCAAAGGGTAGCACTGCCAATCTCATCAGTTTTCCTAACTCAAAGTCACGGGCAACTTTCTCACATGCCTAGGCCGGGATTCGAACCCATGCAGTGGTAAGAGATAGCGTGCAGTCAGTGGGAAAGGGATTCAAAGTTGAGTTATTGAATGAGAATGAGGGGCAACATGAAAATATGGACGCAACATGAGATCTGCAGTATCGCGTAGGTCTCCTGGAGAGCCAGAAGAAACACTTACAAGAAGAATTTTAAAAAGCAGATACCAAAAACAAGTCTTTTCAAACGAGTCTTTCGAAGCTTTTCTTTAGTGGAGACAGTGCTCAGCAACCAGAAGAATGAATTTTTTTGTTGAGATGTGTTCCTTGTTGAATTCCTTCCAGCATTTGTAACAGTTTCAAGTTCAATTCCAGATATGCCAAAGGGTAGCACAGCCAATCTCATCAGTTGTCCTTTAACGTCCAAGCAGTTTATATGTTTGTTTTCTTTCATAGCCCTCATTTATTACAGGATATCATGGAAGTATTATACACTTGCTGGGCAAGCTTTAACTCCATAATGTCATGGTTTTGTAGGCATGAATGAATGAATAAATAAATGATTGCTTAAAGGCACATCGGCACACAAAGGCCATTTAGTGCCATAAAAACTGTGTAAACGATGGTCCTTTGTTATTGTTAAAAACAATAACAAAGCAATAAATAAGTAAAAATATTCACAAAACAATGAACAGTTTTAGACTATAAGTGGTGTATCCAAAGGTGATTTAAAAAAAACTAAATTCTTAAAATATTCTATAATCTGTAAAACAGACCAATTTCATGTTAATAAGATAAAATGCTGTCTGAAGGAACCTTTTCGAAGAGTTCCTTAAAGGTATCTACATTAAAATGTCTATTTCTTGACTCAATAAAATCGACACAATCAAATAAAATGTTTGACAGTCAATTGACAATCACAGGCTATAAATTGTGGAGGATCTTCCCCTTTCAAAAGGAAGCAGTGAGTCAAATGAGTAAGACCAATTCGAATTCTTGCTAAAACACTCTCCTCACGCCTAATGATTTGAGAACCTCCAGGCCAAAGACCCAGTTGAGGATGAATCTCATGTAGGTTGTTGTTTGCTGCACCACTCCATCCTCTGCTATGGTTGGTTCCAAAAGAAGATTGCACCCTGCACTTCCCATGGAACCTGATCCTTCTAAGCATCGCAGTTTAGGACTTTATGTTTGTTTTCACAACGGTACTTCATCATCTGGTACTTCTGATCTGGTTACATCAAACGCCTCACCTTTGCCACTTCAAAACAATTTTATTGCTTCCATCATGAAATAACGGCTTCTTCAACCCCTGCTATGGATATTTCTCAAAGAGCATTGCAGCCTGATTTCATTAAGGGCTCAGATTATAAGGCTAAGAATGCATCTCAGAGCATCTAGAACCCTCATGCTTCTGGGTGGCTTAATCTTCAAATAATGTAGTTGGAGCTGCCTTTCTAGGGCCTGCATGTGTTTGGAACGATAGGAGACACCAAATTCAACCACAAATAGACATATCAACACAATTCCTTATACATCTGGTGATGCCGTTGATTTTGACAATAAAAAGGTTGACAGATAAAATGCTCCCCTGAGGAACTCCCATTTCTTGGTCATAAAAGTCAGAGAGGGATGTCCTTACTCTGACTCTAAATTTCCTTTCAGATAGAAAGTGTTGGATAAAAAGGGGTAAACATCCCCTGAGGTCCATATCATGTAAATTTTTCATAATTCCATATTTCAAAGTGGTGTCTAACAAAGGCCCACAACGTCACAGACCCTAACTACAACTACCATTGTTGCAGCACCATAAAGCCCGATAGGTTGCTCCATGGTAAAAGTGCGTCACTAACAACGCATTCATGATATGTGACACAATAATGCCTCACGCTTCAACATCACGGCACACATCTCAACACTATTCTCCTTTGAATTAGTTCACGTCAAGACAGATTGACGGTCAGGCTGAAGTCAGGAAAGTTCGTTCTGGCACTCAACCCTAGACATAATCCATGTATACCTTATCTATTTCAACAGGTCAAGATGATGTCCCCCATCTGGGTTGCTCACACTAACAACGTCCGACATGGCAACAACAATGCCAACATTGTTTCTCATGTTAATGCCAGTAGTAATGCCGCCAGGCAACAAGATTCTACCACTTCTATCTTGCGCAGTTCTCAACCACCCCCAAGGAATGAGAATAAGAAATGTAATGACAATAACAATACTCATAACGATGCTGACAACGTTGCTGATCACTCTCACGTTGCTTTTCAGGACCTGTTCCTTCCTATGAACAACAATGCTGTACCCTTTTATAGAAGGGGAAGGGGCTGCTTCTGCGCCGAAGCAATGGCCTAGGAGAGAGCCTCATCTTTAGAAGCACTCGCAGACGACAGCAAACCACTAAGATTGTTCTACCAACTAGCCCCATATCCAAACTACATGGGCCCAATCTCCAACCTGATAGTCAACATCAGGCACGGACATGCCCTGGAAATGACCCGTGAAGTAGCCAGGGCTCTATAAACCAGTGGTCAACAAGAAGCTGAAAAGGGGAGGCTCAACTGGTCAACTGTGTTACAAATTCCTATGACCAGGACACTGGTAATGCTGAGAGTTGGGTGACATTCTTATTTGGAGTGCCGAGTCCTCACCAAATAGGACAATATGGTGTGGGGTGGGGGCATCAGCTTTTGTCTCTAGAGTTTGGTAAGATTTTTTTAGACTGATTATTTTTTTCTCCATCTGATGTGCAGTCACGGGTGTCCTGTCTCTGCACAAATTGGATATTAACCATGTGAACCCATTGTATAGGTGTTCGCATCACCTCAATATATGTTTTCTAAATATATTGAATGAATAATGAAGTATATTTGTGATTGTATTTATGATTGTTTTTGTGTTTATATATGCATATATATATATATATATGCCTGCTCTTATTGAACACTATTGACGAAGCTTGCTGGGTCGAAAACATAAACACAGTAAAGGAGATTTAAAGAATGAACATTCAGAAATCAAAAAGAAACTACAACTTACAGGGAAACGCAAAATTATTCAGGGATATCCGTAAATGAATTTCGGATATCCGTAAATAGTGATTATTTGCATGAAAAGCTTGCCATAGTTTTGTGCTGATGGGCTTTTCAGCCCATATTCATTCGTCTGTCTATTTGCCTGTTGTACAAAGGACCATTTCTTGATAAAAAACAAATAGATGATCAGAGCCAAGATATTAAAACACAAATGAAAAGACTTTTGAGATGTATGGTCAAAATTCTAAACATGTCACAGACTGTAAAGTGAAGCATGACACGTAGATAAAGCTAGAATTCCGAGTTGCTGTTTATTCCGTATATGCGAAATATCACAGGTAATAGTTGTATTTTCCTTTTGTTACATGGAATTAATATGCTTTTTTTTAATCATTGTGGCTTACATAAAATTAACGCTGATTGGTCAGCATACGTCCTTTTACAAGGTCCTCGTAGAGTAACATATGTATTCGTCTGTCTGTTTGCCTGTTGTTCAAACGACCATTTCTTGATAAAAAAACAAAGCAATCATGGCACTGAAGAGCCTTGTATTTTCATTCTTTCACTTACAATGACTAACGACCACCTTTTTACTTTATAATTTGTGGCACTGAATGGCCCAGTGTGCTGATGGGCTTTTCAGCCCATATTCATTCGTCTCTCAGTTTGTCTGTTGGACAAAGGAGCATTTCTTGATAAAAAGAAATCATGGCACTGAATAGCCTTGTATTTTCCATCTTTCACATGGAATTAATATGCGTTGTCATTGTCAGCTCATCCCAACAAAACATCTTGGATGATTACCTTCTTCTGACAAACCGCATTAACCTTCATAGGTGTTCTGATTACTGTCTTGTTCCTCCGAAGTCAAAGCGTGAAGCAACATCAGAAAAAGTCTGCAGAATGGAGTTTGGGAAGATGTCAGCACCTGGAAAAGTGTTACGATCTGACCCTGCACTAGTTAAAGATCGTAATGGATCTTTACACCTTGAAATGGCTAGGGATCATCCCATGATTGTACAAAGTTCCCAAATACAAACACAAGCATGGAGGGCAAATAGTGACATATCACTCATACTATCAAAGAGTTCTTCTGACAATCCTTCTGTGCAGAAAATAACTGCTACTGAGAAATACATTACTGGGTATGCATGTAAGGGAAATCAACCAACAGGAAATGTACATAGCAGATTTATTTAAGGATGTAATTAGTATGTCAAATGAAACTGCATCTTCTTCAAAATCACTTGTTTCAAAACTTTTCATTGGAACTGTAAAGAGGGAAGTTTCTGCCACTGAAGCAACTTACGAATTATCTTCTCTCCCGCTTTACAGAAGTAGCCACATATTTCAATCTTAAAGTGTGACAGGAGCAAGACTTTTGGAACGCAATGGCTCTATTTTGACAAAGAAATCAGTTTTAGCAAGTACTTGCAACGGGATGAAAATGACTTTGCCTGTAGGGGTGGGAGAGTTACAGTCATTTCAGGTAGTCACACACAGCCCTCTTGGCCTTTAGATGAGTCTTATTCCAGAACCAAATTGCTCTTGCACTGGCCTAGCTGTCGAAATATTTTGGATATAAAGGATGGTTCAACTAAGTGGGTTGATGCAATGTATAAATTCATGATGTCAGGAAACTGTCAAAACTTTGTTATGGCTGAAGTAGAGAGGGCAAAAATCCAAAACAAAGGAAAGTATTGAAACCAATTCCAAAGATGCATTAGGTGATGATGCCCCTCCTGATCAACCTGAATGGATGGATGTTGTTAGACCCAACGTTTTGTATGGTGATTATTCTGATGATTTTTCATATGACGATGGTAGTCCCGATTTTGACTGGAAATCAACCTCAATAAAGTTGCCTTAAAAACTTAATGAAAAATTGTCTGATGTTGATATTCTCCAAATTCCAGATGTGAATCTGGCTAGTTTAAACAACAAACAGAAATTCGCTTTTGACATGGTCATGAACATATTACTTGATTTCAAAAAAAAAACATGAGGGCTGTGAACCACTCCGGCTTATTGTAGGAGGAACAGCTGGCTCTTGCAAATCATATTTAATTAAGTGCCTTATCAAGGCAATTAAAACATTTCTCAACTCAAACAAAGCTGTTCAAGTACTTTGTCCAACCGGTAACAGTGCGAACCTCATAGCAGGTGTAACCTTGCACAGTTTTTTGAAATTTCCGTCCTTTAATCGAACTGGTGACATGGTGGCTCCTGACGGGTGTACTGGAGAAAAACTGCAGTCAAACTGTGATGGTCTGAAAGTTCTTTTGGTGGATGAGCGTTCTTTGATAGGTGCATGTACACTTGGTTGAATGGAATTCCTGTGTAGGCATAGAGTCCAAAGAGGTACCCAGATCTTGGGGTGGTCTTCCTGTTTTTTTTTTTCTTGGGGATGATGTTCAGCTCCCTCCTATTATGGACTCTCCAGTATATAATTCAAAAAGTTGTTATCCAGCAGCTATGCATGGTGCCCTCATTTGGAAAGAGTTTGACAAAGCTGTCATATTAAAGACAATTGTTAGACAAGGTGAGAGTGAAAAGGATTTTCGGAAAACTCTTTTGGCTATAAGAGATTCTAAAGCGACCCCTCACCATGCTGAATGGCTCCAGAAATGTCAATGGATTAACTTAAAACATACTCATGGACCTGCTCTATTGCAACGCATGTCTGACCAAGGTGTCTTTGTTTGCCCGAGTTTCAGAATTGTTGAAACACAACAAAGAAAAGTTATTGGAAATTAATGAAACCTATCCAATGGCCAAAATTAATGCTATTCCCAAAGGCTTTCACTCTTCCAAGTCAGGCTCAGACTCTTCTGGTGGTCTGCTGAGCACCCTTTACCTTGCCAAAAAAGCAAAGGAAACTCTGACAGTGAATCTTTGTTCCTTTTGGACTATCTAATGGTGCAGTTGGTGTGGTTGAAGACAAGAGGTCTCCAGATGTTCTTTCTGACTTTGTACTGGTTGATTTCCCCTGTTATACTGGTCCAGCTTTCATTGAGGGCCGACCTACCCTCTTACCAATTGTGCCAGTAGTGAGATTGATTAATTGTAGCTGTCACTGTTGCAGCCGTAAACAAATCCCACCGAGACTAGGCTGGGCATCAACTATTCATAGATGCCAAGGTATGACTATTGGAGCTGGTGAAGTAAATCGATACATCGTCATTCACCCAGGAACTAGAGCCTTTGAATCAAAGACACCTGGTGCCCTCTTTGTGTCCCTTTCTTGTGCCAAATCAACAGGGACAGCAAATACAGACCCAGACTTAGCCTGGAACCCTTCTGTACTTGTTAATGATGACAGAATATGTCATGTGGTCAATACTCCCTCAACCAAGGCATGTTATGTTGAAATTGCCAGGATTGAAAAGCCTGATAAAGCCACAAAGTTAACTTTTTCTAACTTGAATTCTGACAAAGAATTGCAACAGCTCTCAAAGGTACTAAATGTGAGGCAACCTTCTCTTGAGGAGTAGCGCACCCATTAACCAGTTATTTTAAGGCATTTGGGTGGGTGATAACCTAGTCGCTAACCCATTAGTATATGTCTTTTCCAGTTGATTGACAAAATACTGGCCAGGACAATAACTTTATGGTGTACCTATCATAACAAAAGGGGTGGGTGATAAGTGAATCGCTAACCCAAATGAAATTGTTGCAGTTCGTTGGTCAATTATTTCTATTTGATTTTAAATTTCTCTACTACTTTTGCTCTACAAAATGGAGAGTCCAAAGTTTTTTAAGAACTAACACATGGCTACACACGCATACCCAGTACTCTAAACTTTCCTAATGTGGTGGGTGCCAAAAGAACGTCTAACCCCAAAGAAATTGTTATGGTTTGTTAATTAACTGTTTTTCTTGGACACTTTTGTTCCATATCTTATCATCTGGTAAATAATTGTTGCATCACATGCATGAAATTTGGAGGTTATACACGCGCATGCCCAGTACCCAGTAAATTTCAAAATTGAGTGGGTGAAAACTGAATCACTTACCTTTATGTAAGTCTTGCTGTGTGATGCTTACTTCTCTTAAACATTTTCATTTAAGATCGCATCACCTGCTAGTTATTTGTAGCTCTACAGCCCAATGAGTTTATAGAGTTACCAGGGTGATACTCTAACATGCACAGTACTCAAATATTTCTTGAGGTGGCTTGCCACAAGAGTGTGACAGTCTGATATCCGAAGACATATAATGGAATAATCTCTGAGTGCTACACAGGCATCCAGAAAACTTCATCATGGTATGGGTGACAACTGCATCACTAACCCCAATGAATGTGTCAATCTGGTGGTTTAGTAGTTCTCCATGGGGTAGCTTTGTGAAATATAGTACTTATTTCTGCAAGTATCAGTATTTGATAATTGGGCCCATGTTCACTGGATCACCAACTCTATGGGGAAGTTCACTTTGCTATACACAGGTGTGCCTATAACCCATGTATTTGCAATCTCTGCCAGTGTCAATCTGTATTAATTGCATTGCTACCCCCTATTTAGAGTGTTATAGAAGACATGCTAACTTCATAGTTAATCCAACCATGGAAATTGTAATTAATGAAGTGTCATTTCTCCTTGTGTTTCAATTCTGAGTTTAATTTTTTTCACCTTACACAGAACTGATTATCCATACCAGGAAGCTGTTGCTGTGGAAAACATTTTGATTATTACTGAATAGCCAATATCTCTGGAATAACAGGACATCTACTAATTTCATCCTCAAGTCACTTCCCACTTTTCTTTTTTACACATGCACCCAGACAAATTCATGATGGGGTTGGTGACAACTGCATCGCTAACCCCAATGAAGTGTCAGACTTGTGGTTATGTTTTTCTCTTCAAACTCAATCTTCATAGGACAGCTGAATTATATAGTACTTAACCCTTTATCACACAGTGACGCAAAAACGCGCTACATGAGTGCAGCTGCACTTCCTCAGTAACGCATTATTGCGTCATTGTATTTGTGCACTTATTCCTACAAAGGGCATTTTTGCGTACCGCGATCTTAGATCGCTGGTGTACAAATAATTGTTAAATAAGGATACAAAATTATTGCCCTTACCTAATCATCGTAATCTTTAGTTATGTCATGCTTATTTTCAGACTTGAAGTCCGTGATTTTCGATGGTAAAAATATGGGAAAAACCCCATCCAAATATGGAAGTCATAGCGAATTCCCGCCTGTGACGTCGTCGTGTTGTGGCGTCCTTATATAGCAACACACAAAACCATTGAGATTCTCCTGTGTTTTGTCGTTGTTTCTGCCATCAAATGGTGAATTTGAACTAAGCTAATTCAGATGGGAGAATGGGTGAGTGACGACAATCGTCCCCTTCAAGATCCATGGGAATCAGACGATGATATCCCGCTTGTTCACACACGCAACGAAGACAAACTTGCCGAGGTGAATGCAGTATTTTATAGTCTGTTTATTGACAGTGCGTCAAGCGCAAAATCAAACAAAAAATAACTTATAAATGGATATATTGTAAACACACACAAAAAAACATATTTAACAAAAAGAATGATAAAAAATAATGGAAATAAATGTTTAAAGCACTCCTCCCTATGCACTGCAGTGCACAACGCACTGCGCAACAATGTCTCTGAGGAGTAACCCCTCATACAGTGCAGGGGACATGGCAACATTGTTGCGTTGAGTGATATAGGGTTAATTTTACAAGTACTTGCAGTATTTGAAAATTGGGTCGTGGTGACTGAATCACAAACTCAATGGGAAAGTTCCACTTGATATTAGATTGGTTCACTTTGCTATGCACATGCATGCCTATAACCCATGCATTTCCAAACCCTGGCTGTTTCAATCTGTGATAACTGCATTGCTACCTCCTATTTAAAGTATTATAGAAGATGTTAACTTCATAGTTTATCTTACCATGTAAATTGTAATTCATCATTCAGTGTCATTTGTTTTGCGTTTCAATCAGGGTTGGCAGTTTCTTCCGAGGGGCGGTTTCTTCCATGGAAAAATCCGGTTTCTTCCGTCCTGGAAGAAATATGTTTCTTCCATTTCTTCCAATGCTTTTGGAAGAAACCTATCTCTTCCAGTTTTCTTTGAATTTTTGAATTTTTCTTATAGATGATAAGGAATAGTATGATAGCAAATGAGCAGCACTTAAATAGAAAACAATGAGGAATCTTAAATCCCTCAAATTGACATGTTAGTAATATGCCTTATGGTATGATAAGCATGGTTTCCATGTACTCAACCAAATAAGGTATGTCTGAATAAAATAAAGTAGCTTAAACCACTCAAACTAGCTACTGTCACACCACATATGGTTTCCACTTGTACTCATACATGAGAGATTAGCTAGCCTGCACAGGAGGAGTCAGACCCCTTCCCAGCATCCTTTTTCAAGGTGGGCAGCATTAACCCTGTAACCTGGTGGAAGGGCCTGAAGTATGCTGCTTTGCCAGAAGGACTAGTTGAACTTATGATACAGCTGCACTCTGCTTGTGCATCATCTGCATCCATTGAGAGAATCTTTTCATCATTTGGACTCATCCACAACAAGATCCGCAACCGTCTTGGGGTAGAAAAAGCAGCCAAACTTGTTTTCTGCTATAGGATGTTAAGGGGAAAGGAGGACCTGGATTATTAGTTAACCCTATGTAGGTCAAGTGTAAATGCCTCTAATTGTATAGTTAATCCCATTGAATTGCTATTAGAAAGGATCTGACTACATAGCTTAACTGCTTCTTTTCAACATCCATAGTTAATGTGAACCCTGTGTATATAATGGACCAGCAACCTGGATATGAAACTAATCCAATGTTAATGTCTTAACTCAAGTTATAAAGAAACAGTTTGTCATTAGACAGAGATAGCTGTAACAGTAATCAGCATCAATCAACAGATTAGCACCAGGAGTACACAGATTGTGGTGAAAACTAGAACATTACTTATTGTATGAGTGTTTGCTAAACACAAGAGTAAGAATAACTTTCAACTAAATATTTCTCAAATGTTGCATTGTTCTTAAGATATTTCTATAAGAGTCAGGCCAGGTGTATCATTCACATGTGAATGGGGTTAAGAGGATGTTTTCTCACTTTTGCACCCGTTTGTGACTTTGTGTATGGTTAACTACTGGAAATATGTGTCTCAAAATATTGCTTTGCTTTCAAGATATTTCTATTTAGTCTCATGTTAATGAGTTAAGAGGATGTTATCTCTCTGTTTTCTTACTAAATAACTTTGTATGGTTAACTTAAATCAGTATATATATAAGGTTATTTAAACTAGTATGTAAAGGGTCATGTATGTGCAAGGTATCTATCAGATAAAACAAATTTACAAGGGCAAATTTACAAGATTATAATGGCATATATATATATAAACTATTCTACCTCAGATCTTTTTGTTTGTTATTATCTGCCCATTAATGTTATTCATTACCCATAGCTTTTTCAATTCTTATCATAGATCCCATTCTTCCATTTCTTCCGGAAGAAAGTGGAAAAATACGGAAGAAACCATGTTTCTTCCGTTGTCCTGGAAGAAATAAGTTTCTTCCGGAAGAAACCCAACCCTGGTTTCAATTGTTGTTGTTTTTACCTTACACTGGTCTGATAACCCTTACCAGAAAGCTGTTGGTTTGGAAAACATTTTGATTATTGTTAAATAGCCTATAGGTCTTTGAGCATCTTCAAGTAACTACCCACAATCTTTTTACACAGGCACCCAGAAAACTTCCATGATGGGTTGGTGACAACGAAAGTGTCAGTCTGGTGTGTTTTTTCTCATAAAAAAATCAATCTCCATAGGTCAGCTGTATTAGAAAGTACTTATTTTTCAAGGGCCACCAGTATTTGTAAATTGTGCCCATGGTGACTTAATCGCCAACTCTATGTGGAAGTTCCACTTGATAATGTATTGATTCACTTAGCGTTACACATGCATTCCTATTACCCATGCATTTGCAAACCTTTCCTGTGTCAATCTGTCATAACTGCATTTATACCTCCTGTTAAAAGTTTTGTAGAAGACGTGTTAACTTTATAGTTTATAGGTTGAGCAATTACAATGTTGCAAACTGTATTAAACATCATGGGATGAAATCATTTGTACCATGCATCCCACACTAAATTGTTTATCAAGAATATGCTATGGTCTATTAATATATTTCTATACATGTAAGGTTTGCCAGGCAGCTGCTTTTATAGATTTGAAGAGTATATGCATCTTGTAGTCTGGCAATTTCAAGCATGAGGTGGGCGATATCCAAATCGCTAACCCACTTGGAGGTGTCAATTTTCATATCTGTAATTGATAATTTTTTTTTTTTTGCAAACCTAAGATCAGCAAGGAAAATTGTTAATAGTGCTTGTTTCTTCATGCAGGCCTAGTAGCCAATATACTTTCTATACTGAATTTTCCAGACTATTGTTGTATCAGCTAGGACTACAACTGTCTTGCGGTCACTACAGATTTCACATTCTCTGAACTTATTATTTCATTGATATATCAATCTTATAACACTACAATACGACTATTTCATAATTATTGAATATTTCTGTGTGAGATATTATATATAAGAAAGCATATTTGTTGCAGTAGCAATAACTGTTACATTTCACTGTGCTATATACTTCTTTTTCCAGTATGGAGACCTGCATAGTCATTGCAACCGACTCACGTGGCAGAGGTCTTCAAGATTTCATTCAAGAAAATAATCCATTCCCTCCTCACTGGACCATAAAACACATCTTTAAACCGGGCGCTACAGTCAAAATCCTATCGGATGCTGTTTAAAATTATATAATGCATATTAATGCTGCCTCTTAACATAGTAGTCGTGTCCTTGTTGCAATTGCTGCTGGCATATGCAATTTGACAAATAAAGTGAAACACAGTGGTGGGGTTGAGCTTCTTTATGATGGTGGCTCCAAACCTGATATACTAAAAAAATATTTGGAATGCCTTCAATCTAAATTAGTTAGTCTGTGATGCATTCCTAAAATAGTCTCAATTCCCCCAGTGTCAATTGACAAGTATACGCAGTTTTGTATGAAATTGCACCATCTGCATACACCAATCATACCGTTGGACATTAAGCAGACTATGCAGAAAGACTTAGAAAGAGATGTACGTGATGTCAACCAGCATGTCATGTTTTTGAATTATTCATCTGGTGTTTCCAATGTTCGCTGGGACAAGAGTATTTCCAAAGTTTCATGCAAATAATAGGCTGTAATAATAACCATATGAAGGGGAAATTGTCATTTGTTTACACCAAACTTTTTGATGGGTGTCATTCAAATTCTGATCTTATATTTAAATGGTTTCATTAAATGTGCAACTCTATATATACTGATATTGTTGTCCCTATTCCAGATTTATCAAGATGAAGATCCTGACCAGGAATGGAACTTCAAACGCCACTGACTTGGAAATTGCATTCAGTATTGCTGATATTTGTCAGCAATATTCAAGTAACAAATTCAAGATCCAGTACTTATAAATTAATAAATTTCTAGAACTTGCATTTATGTATCTAAAACTGCTGCCACTCATTGGATGCGGTGGGTGATGACTGTATTTCTATAGCATTGGTACATTTTTAATGCATTCATGCAAAATAATTGACAAAAGTCAAACATTGTTATAAATATAATACGACAACTAGGCTTTAGCATGTGAAAAATGTATTATTCATGTGTGAACTTTTCAGTATCAATTTACCTGGACATGTTTATAGAAATACTTCAGTATTATTAGTTAGTGGTACATCTTATTGAATACTATTGGAATGTATATATATATATTTATATATATTTTCACACTTAAGAGTTCTTATGTCAGTTTCATAGTGTGCAATGCTTGGATAAGACTTGTGTTGAGTTGCATCTTTACTTATATTTAGCAAATGCTGATGATCGGCTATGGTTACCAACTCTTATACCCTTCAATCTTTGTATGATGCAGGGGTATCACGCGGAGGTTAATCTTAACCGTATCTTACTGGAGCCTGTAAGGCTTATCATCATTCATTTCTAGTAGGTCAGCCAATTATCTTGTTGACTAGCATTTCTTGTACTATAAAGTATGGCATATATCTGGAAGCTAATGGCTTTCTTGATTAAAATGTATACAAATCCAAATTCACCCTAGGGCTCCTCGGTCTCCCCTCAACTTCACCCTTCACGTCTTCGGAGGATTATCAAGTTGATTACTTCCAAGAGGTAAGACTTTTAAACTCTTCATATTCTTTGTTATCAAAGTTTCATTCTCCATGGCAGAAACTAATAATGCTAGTTATTTAAGACATATGTATTGAAATCCAATATAATTGATCTTGTTTTAATATAAAAAAAATCTAAGTGTTGTGTTTTGAACACAAGGTTTCCATAGAGAAAAAGGTAGTGTGTTTCATATATCGTTATTGTGCTGTTTTGCAAGATTGTTTTGTTTGGCCATATACTGTAGAATGGCTAATTTTTCCATGTGTCAATTTTCCCTAATTTCGCATTTTTGGGTGTTTCCGTTTCTAATATTTCCGAAAAGAGGACATGTTTTTTCCCGTTTTTAATTTTTCCCTTTTTTGTAGACCTTTAATTTTAGTATACCAGACAGTAAATATTAATGGGTACCTGCACCTGCAAGGCCTTAATTGCAGCAATGCACGTAGCGATGGGACTATAACCAGCCTAGAGAGGCGTCCAGAAATAGATCAACAGCGATGTAAGCTGTGAAGTCACAGCATGATCAGTGGTCATCCAGTGAATTAGCGATTGTTCCCCGCCACATCAGCGGTCAACAAGTAGCAGTCCAATCTCCCAGGGGATCTAATTTCCAAAAACAGCCCTGTCAGGCTACCTAAAGTTGGATTCAGGTAGTCCTGTTAGACTACCTGAATCCTGGGGAGGTTCCCCACTAAAGTACTACAAAATGGTAGCGAAAAAAAGGGGCTGGACTACCTCATTTTGGGTTCAGGTAGCCCCGCCAACCTACCTGATCCTTCTGGGGATTGCGATGAGTGATGACTGCTACCACTCTGAGTAAACGCTGGTCAGACACTTCAGAGATAAAGCGGGGACAGTCTATTTAACTAAGGTCGGAATTTCCCGTGTTTATTAAGTCCGGACATGAACTGTATAGATATTTCCTGTGTTAACTATTCCCGTTTGATAGCATTCGGGAAAAAAAGGGAAAATAAAACACACAGAAAAAATTGCCATTCTAGAGTATTGCCTTTGAGACTCACCAGCGCATCCTCACGAGTGCTTTCGGTGCCATGTCACTGCTCAGTTCAAAAAGTGGATGTTTGGCACCGGTCAAATCTGTGAGCTGATCCCTGCCTGTACACATCAAAACTTAGACAGGCAATTAGAGGGCATCATTCCACAGATACAAGAATGACAGGAATGGGGTTGTTATAAAGAACTAAATAAGGATCAGGATGAAGACTTCTTCAACATAAATACACACAGACAGTCTTTGATTGCGAGAATTTAAAACCATTATTGTCAGCCCAATCTTCAACTCTTTTTAAATGGGAGTTGGAGCTACCTTTCTATAACTTGCATGTGTTTTGAATGATATGATATTACACCAAAGTCATCCACAAATAGAGACTTGTCGACACCATTCCTTATACAGCTGGTGATGCTGTTGATTTTGACAATAAAATGGGTGACTGATAAAATGCTACCCTGAGGAACTCCCATTTCTTTGTCATAAAAGTCAGATTTATAGGGATGGCCTCGAAATTTCCTCAGATAAAAAGTTTTGAATAAAGAGGGGCAAACGATCGCTAAGGTCCAAATCATGTAAACAGTGGTAAATCCTTCATTATTCCATACTTTCAAGTGGTGTCATATGCCTTTTCTAGGTCGAAAAAGACACACACCACATGTTCTCCTTTTAAAAATACCTCTCTAACAAAAGTTTGACGAATTAAATGAATTGTCAGACAAATACCTTGTATTTGTGTTTAAAGACAATTCATTTGTCTTTAAAGACAAAATAATTGACGCTTGGCCTTAGCTCTTTTCAATAGCGCGAATAATCGTCTGCAGGCTTGGTTGATGAAAATGGCGCCAATTGTACATTGAACTACAAGATTGATGACGTCATCAATCTTAAGCTACACTACAACCGATGACGTCATTTACACTACCACAACTGCACTACCGACTACGGATTACTCTCTCAAAACATGTGAGTGATGAGCAGCAGGTTCTTCTTCTTCCTGACTACGCCATGGAGAACTTTAGTTGCCGACTTGCCGTTGCGAGATTTTGATGAAAATTATATTCCTGAAGTGTCCAACATTATTGAACCATGCGTCAAGCTTGAAATTTGTTCATTCTATTGCAAACTCATTCATCATCTACTGACACATGTAGATTACTAGATAAACTAGCAGGCCCCCGTGCACATCACGGGTTTGGATTCTAAGTCATACTCAGTGAAGCTCCAAAAAAACTGCCTTATCCACTCAAAAAATAGAACCCTTACTGAACCATTGATGTCGCTCTTGTTTTTTTCTTTTGTTTCTAGTTTTCAGTCATCACCAGGAACTGTGTGACACAAACACTATTAAAATTATTATGAAATGCATCAATCAAATGGTGCTCTTACAACTGCAAGGCATCTTGGATCTATGTCAATGTCGTCAAATGTCTACCTGGGGTATACGTCAGGGAGGGGATCCCCTTATATACCTTGCTTGCAGCCAGTATGCATGCTATAAATATGAAAGTGCTGCATGTCCGACCCGAGTGCAGCATTATATTATATTTTCATAGTAACAATTCAAGTTCTGTGTTCTTCATATTTCCTTTAAGTGAGACAGTATATTTACGCTCTTTTGGTGGAATGAGTGAATGCATTATATTTAGTATTGTATTTAACACATACACAGACACACTCTTTATTGCTATTTATATGTATGTTTTATTATGTAAGACATGAATATATGTAATATCCTACGGTAATTCATTTAACCCTTTACCCATTCAGAATATTTCAAATATGCAGTCAATAAAGGGGCAGTAGAGGGATAGGGGGCAGTCAATAAAGGGGCAGTAGAGGGATAGGGGGCAGTCAATAAAGGGGCAGTAGAGGGAAAGGGGGCAGTCAATAAAGGGGCAGTAGAGGGATAGGGGGTAGTCAATAAAGGGGCAGTAGAGGGATAGGGGGCAGTCAATAAAGGGGCAGTAGAGGGATAGGGGGTAGTCAATAAAGGGGCAGTAGAGGGAAAGGGGGCAGTCAATAAAGGGGCAGTAGAGGGATAGGGGGTAGTCAATAAAGGGGCAGTAGAGGGAAAGGGGGCAGTCAATAAAGGGGCAGTAGAGGGATAGGGGGTAGTCAATAAAGGGGCAGTAGAGGGAAAGGGGGCAGTCAATAAAAGGGGCAGTAGAGGGATAGGGGGTAGTCAATAAAGGGGCAGTAGAGGGAAAGGGGGCAGTCAATAAAGGGGCAGTAGAGGGAAAGGGGGCAGTCAATAAAGGGGCAGCAGAGGGAAAGGGGGCAGTCAATAAAGGGGCAGTAGAGGGAAAGGGGGCAGTCAATAAAGGGGCAGTAGAGGGAAAGGGGGCAGTCAATAAAGGGGCAGTAGAGGGAAAGGGGGCAGTCAATAAAGGGGCAGTAGAGGGAAAGGGGGCAGTCAATAAAGGGGCAGTAGAGGGAAAGGGGGCAGTCAATAAAGGGGCAGTAGAGGGATAGGGGGTAGTCAATAAAGGGGCAGTAGAGGGAAAGGGGGCAGTCAATAAAGGGGCAGTAGAGGGAAAGGGGGCAGTCAATAAAGGGGCAGTAGAGGGAAAGGGGGCAGTCAATAAAGGGGCAGTAGAGGGAAAGGGGGCAGTCAATAAAGGGGCAGTAGAGGGATAGGGGGTAGTCAATAAAGGGGCAGCAGAGGGAAAGGGGGCAGTCAATAAAAGGGGCAGTAGAGGGATAGGGGGCAGTCAATAAAGGGGCAGTAGAGGGAAAGGGGGCAGTCAATAAAGGGGCAGTAGAGGGAAAGGGGGCAGTCAATAAAGGGGCAGCAGAGGGAAAGGGGGCAGTCAATAAAGGGGCAGTAGAGGGAAAGGGGGCAGTCAATAAAGGGGCAGTAGAGGGAAAGGGGGCAGTCAATAAAGGGGCAGTAGAGGGAAAGGGGGCAGTCAATAAAGGGGCAGTAGAGGGAAATGGGGCAGTCAATAAAGGGGCAGTAGAGGGATAGGGGGTAGTCAATAAAGGGGCAGTAGAGGGAAAGGGGGCAGTCAATAAAGGGGCAGTAGAGGGAAAGGGGGCAGTCAATAAAGGGGCAGTAGAGGGAAAGGGGGCAGTCAATAAAGGGGCAGTAGAGGGAAAGGGGGCAGTCAATAAAGGGGCAGTAGAGGGAAAGGGTCAGTCAATAAAGGGGCAGTAGGGGGATAGGGGGCAGTCAATAAAATGGCAGTAGAGGGAAAGGGGGCAGTCAATAAAGGGGCAGCAGAGGGAAAGGGGGCTGTCAATAAAGGGGCAGTAGAGGGAAAGGGGGCAGTCAATAAAGGGGCAGTAGAGGGATAGGGGGTAGTCAATAAAGGGACAGTAGAGGGATAGGGGGCAGTCAATAAAGGGACAGTAGAGAGAGAGGGGGGCAGTTAATAAAGGGGCAGTAGAGTGACAGGGGGCAGTCAATAAAGGGACAGTAGAGAGATAGGGGGGCAGTCAATGAGGGAATTGTAACACCACAGCCCTGAGTACACATGCACTAATATTCTCCCTATCAACCTAGTGCTGTATGATGTAGAGTTTTTTGCAACATTGTATACTTTTATAGACAGAGTTGAAAGAGGGGGAGAGCAACATTGTATAATTTCATGGATACAGTTGTACAACATTGTATGAAATACATTGTATCATATCGGATGGCTGCAGACGTATGTCATTGATGTGACCTGGACTGGCTGCAGACACTTGTCATTGCCATTGGCATTGCCATTGGCAACGGACCACTTTTCAAGAATAAAGGCATTAAATGCCAAAATTTCAAAAAAATAAAAGCGTTGGCCTCAATTGGAAAGCCAAGGCAAAAGAATCAGGACGGCAGTGCAGCCCACAGAGGCATAACCGCCGAGAAAACCGTATACAACGAACTCAAATTAGCAGTATTAAAATATAGATGATTAGACATGGTGTATCTAATACTCTATCCAGGCCTGCATCCTGAAAGAATAAAGATCACAAAAAACCCCAGAACAAACAAAAAAAAACATATATACAAGGACCTAGCCAGGTGCCTAAAAGTGGCAATTGTAAAATATGGGAAAGTACATTTTCACCAAATATTTCTAAATCCTGACTGCATCCCTGTTCCAAGTACAGACATAGAATATATTGTGGTCTAGGGTACCCTAAAAAAATTGTAGATGAATAAAAGAATGGATAAGACCAATTACTATATATATACACTATAGTGAAGGCCTGGCTATGTCAGGGTCTTAAATCTGGCCTAAGTGTGATGTCACTAGGAGACAAAGACCAATAAGGGCTTGTGTATCGACATTACAGAGAAACTTTGACATCAACATGCGCAGAACATGACTTTTGGTCCATTTGCCACAGCCAGCTTGTTCAGGTTTCAAGACTGTCTGGTTTCATGTCCTTTTTCATCTAAGTAAAAATGTACACCCTAAAATTTTACAACTGCCAATTTTGGGCATACAGTTTCTAACTCCTGACTTGCCAATTTTGGGCACGCATTTTCTAAATCCTGATTAAGTCCCTGTTTCAAACCTTTTTTTTGTGAACTTCCATGATGCAGTTTCTCAGTGGTGCCTGGGTTCAAATACAGGTGAACTTGGATATGACGGACCACTGTATGACGGATTTTTGCATATGACGGACGTTATGCTTGGTCCCAGTCCTATGAATATCAAGTATTCGTCATATGTATACGACGGATTTTGCATATGCCGGACCAATTTTCCTGGTCCCATTGAGTCCGTCATATCCAAGTTCACCTGTACCGACAAACGAGGAAGTTGCCAGAGACTTTGGGTTAGGTGGTTGTTTTCACTTGGTACTCCAGTTTCCTCCGCCACAAGTTTACAACTGGCTAGTCACGAATAAGCCATAATATGGTTAAAAAAGTGATGGAAAATCGAAATTCCTAATGTGTTTTTCTTTTGTGAACTTTCAGGATGCAGTCTCTCAGTAGTGCTGATTGTCTCGAAAAAGTTGCGGCTTTATCCAGTTTCATCGAGCAGACCACTGATCAAGTACAAAGTCTTCTCAAACAGCTGAATTGGACTGCAGATCACGTACAGCAGGTAAAGCAAACTTAATAATAATGATAACAATAATAATGATGATGATAATAATTGGTATTTGATATGGCGCCCTTTCCACAGGTCTATGATGTTCAAAAGCTCTTTATAAAGAATAGACAGTGGACACTCTCAGATCTTTATGGTCCATATAGTCAAATAAACGCATATTATATGTTTATTATTGATTAGTTTTATTAAAAAAAAGTGATTTTATCATAAAATTAGGGTTGTCATCAAATTAGACTTGATTGATTTATCAAATACAAACCTTTTTAGGTATGTTCACTTTGTTCAGTATCAGTTTGATTTTGATAAGTGAAAATAGACCAAAAGTAAACTCAGGGCTGCCCCTTGCCTGTTTCGACTGTCATTTATATCTCTGAAAGAGTTATTACTATAAGAATTATATCAGCCTTTTGCTATGTAGGTTATTGATTAGTTTAGGCTCTCATGTACATTTTTTCTGTCATGTTTTTCTGTTACCAGGCACCCAATAGTCTAGGTGGCCATACCGTAAATTCTCGGAATTCTCGGCCGCCCTAGGAAACTCGGCCACTATAATTAATTTACAAAATAATTACTGGGGAATCTCGCCCGTGGACCCCCTACTCATCCAAGGACACATTTCACCAAATGACGCCCACAAAGTAAATTTCATTGATATAAGAAAAAAACATTTATATTTCCAAAGTTTGCAATTGATTTTAGATTATAAACGATCGTTTCTAGTACCCTATCCGCCAAAAAACGATTGTAGTGCAACCGGAAGTACATAGTATATTTCTGCGTGGAGAGTGAAATATAGCGTGGGTAGCGTCATTTTTAAAGTGAGACTTGTCAACAAGTATAATTCAATGCTAAAATTGGCGTGCGGCAGCAAGAGTAAACAATTAAACAACATATAAGGTAGGCAAGTCAGGGTGGTGGACAATAAGGGTTTTGTTGAGGAAAATTGTGTTCTTGTTTACAAAGTAAGCGATCGATTTTCCATCTAGGCATCTACTGATCTAGCTTTCGTTTCTATTGATAATATCGGCGAATCTCGGACACAGTGTCTGAGCTTTGATCGCAATTTTTGGCAAAATTCGGCCAATGAAAATCGTAATTAATCAAAAGTGTCCGATATTTGCGAGAATTAACGGTAGTGGCCAATTTAGTTTACACTTATCTCACCAGGGGAATAGAGTACTCAGTTTGAGTATGACCTCTAGAGTGTGACTGTATGTGAATCCACATAAGGTTTTGATTGGAATGTAATGAAATGATGATTCTCTGTATATGTTGCAGGCTGAGACTCTGGTGCAATGTCCTTTCAATAGCGACCACCGTATGCCTGAGGCGGCATTGGAGGACCACATTCAAGTATGCCGCCTGGTGAGGAAAGGATACACTAGAGAGGAGGCAGTAAGTATACATATATACATATATGTATGTATATATCATGTCGTCTGGACACCCAAACCCTAGTAGATCACAGACTGAGGGTGAGACATTGATTAATAGTTCTGCGACAATTAAATTCATTTATCAGTTGTTTCGTCGCAATCAATGAAGTAATCGATCATGAAGAATAAGTTTATTGCAAAACTGTTATCATTCACAATAAAAATAACTACTTTTCACTGTATATCATTATATTTTTTTCCTGGACAGCGAGAAGCAGTGAGCCTCCAGCCTTATTACCAAGATTCTAAGACAGTTATAGAAATAGGTAAGTCAGAAACTGTATTTAGTAATTTGGAGCTTCAAGATGCACTCATGTATTATTGAATGCATGCAGGGATGTGCTTTATAAATAGGGCTGCACACCGTTAAGAATTAACGATTTGATATGATACTGATAACTTTGAAACGATACGGTTTCTTAACGGTTTTTTAACGATACCGGGTGGGACGAACTTCTGAAAAATAGCCAAACTTTCGTATCCAAAACCTGTTTTTTTTTCCATGAAATATGATTTCAAATTCTTTGAATAAAACAGAATCGTATATTTGATTATTATGAGTTTTATTTTGCCATAGAATATTAAATTTGAACGAGTTATCCATTAAGAATTAAATACGAAAGTATTTATGCCAATGCCGAGCCGTTGTTTCATTGAATCACGGCTTAGGAAGTGCTCGGAGCGATGTCAACAGTAAGGTAAGGCAGTTTCCTCATAGCTGCTTTATCGGTTTTTCAAACCGGTTTATTTTGGGACGGTTATCATTATCATTAGGCAGCCTAATGATCGGTTACGGTCTGCAATCGGTTTCCGGTGTGCAGCCCTATTTATAAATGAGGGAATTGCTAATCAAACGGACAGGCAGGGACTTAGTCAGGACCCGTCCTACCTGTCTTTTGGACAGGTAGTTTCTTAAAAACCTCCTGCGTGGACAGGCAAAAAAATCTATGATGATTTTTCAATTTTGACTTTTGGGGTGTAATAACCAAATATTTTCCTAAAAAACTATCTTCTAGGACATAGCTGAAGTGTAAATTGCTCTTTTTGACACACTAGGCTAATACATGTAGCTGGTATAAGGATTGGAAGTTGATAAGTATCTAAATCTGGACGGGCAAATATTTCGAAATTGCTGTTTTGGACAGGCATTTTTGAAATCCTGGCTAAGACCCTGCCGGACAGGCACAACTATTCTATGATCAAATCTTAAAGACATCCTACAAACACCATACTATAATCTGAATAAGTTTAATGACATAGCTGTGTGTGCCTATAAACCATTGAGCTCTCTAGGCGAGGGGATCTGCTGTAGCCTAGCGGTTACAATGACTGGCTCCCAAGCACAGGGAATCAGTTTCAAGTATCTGGTGGATCCCCATAAGTGGGATAGTCTGGTCGCTATTGTTGGGCCGATCATCGATTATAATCGATCGGTTGCCTCTGTTTAGTCGATTTATCGATTACGACAATGCAAATCGATAATAATCGGAAAAGGTGACACCTAGCAAAGAAGAATAGAACAAAATGACCGGCAGCTTTCTTGCTATGAAATTAAGCTCCAAAGACACTTCATAATGAAGTTAGAGTGGGTGTTAATAGCTTGAGCAATTGTCATAGACTATCACTTAGTTTTATGCTCTAGACCTCTAGTACCCAATTACTGAAAAAGTGTGAAGAGCCGATTATGATTGATAATCGATCGATTGGCTGCAGCTGATTATCGATCATGAAATTTCAACTGATTCCCGACCCAACTGGTCGCTATATACAACTGAGCGATGTTGTGAAGGCTGTCTGTGGTACAATGTACATCTGGAACTGAAAGACCCCTTGTAACCTTAAGTGTAGGACTGTCATTGATATGACAAGTATCGATCGATCGAAATAATTTTTCCAATTAATCGAAAAAAATATTATGTCAATTGTTATGTCAATTAATCGAAACACATTTTTTCAGCCTTCGACGCCATTTTTGGCCATTTATAGCCACCGCTAATAAGAATTTTGAAGAGAAACTCAAGTATTCATTCAAAAAGTGTTGAGAAAACCTTCATTGTCGTTGCATTGTGAGAATCTTAGGATCCTAGCCACAAAAATAGTGTGGAACATGTGAAAACATTCTATTAGTGCAGATTTTCAAAATCGAATCGAAATAATCCGAATCGAAAAATAAAATGTCAATGATCGAAAAGAAAAAAAATTAATGTCAATGACAGTCCTACTTAAGTGAGGAGTAGGGATTATTCTATATCATTGCGATGGGACCAAAGCTGATAAAAATGACGTAAAAACATCTGCTTTCCTCCCTCATGTTCTCAAGACGTGAGACTGGTATTTGAAATTCCGCAAAATTTCAGATCCTAATTCAAAACACTTCATATTCATTTTATTTTTGAACAGGAAAAGTTTTGTAAACTATTTGGACCATTTATTATTGACTGATTTGATTTTATTTTATTCGGTCTAGTATGATGTGTATTACATATAGCATTTGGCATACAAAAAAATCATATATAAAGGTGACTAGTTGGAGTGTCATTAACTGCTATGCAATAGAATTCTATCCAGACACAGGATATATACACTAAAAGTTAGAAACTTATTTCCATAGTGGTCCCAGATTTCTGTGATGCACTATTCAGCATAGGCTGTTGACCATTTTTGTATTTGACCTATTGAGCACATGTAAAAAGGGTGAAATATGGAACATGAATCATTTGTTTTGTTATGATTTATTACAGATGATGTCACTCGAGGAAAAATTCTTGCCAGGTGTCATGGGTTTACAGGTAAGCGGGTAGTGTTCTTGGTAATACCCTTACATATAATCATGATGATAATGAATCTTAATGATAATAATACTCATCTTTATTTAAAGAGGGTAACTCAGTCCAATGGTAAGGATCTTCCCGGAGGCCCTCTGGCCAGGGGCTTAGCCACCTATGGGTCCAGCGTGTCATTTGGACACCCAGAACACTGTTATTTGACAGTTTGGACACCCAAAAGTTTAGGTCAGGATTTGCTGATGATGACAATTATTAGAAATAGTGCATGTAGTGTCACTCCTACAATACAAACAAAGCAGTTACTGGCCTAAGAAATTAAAATCTCTAGATATATAGGGTTCATTTCATTAGTAGTGTGAACTTTGTACCACACTTTGGACACCCAAAGGTCTATGAAATCTGTTTGGACGCCCTGTTTCCAAATCCTGGCTAAGACCATGCCTCTGGCATGTATATAAGTAGCCAGAGGGCCCCAGGGTTACAAAGTGGTAGAGTATAGGTATCGAGACTTAAAGGAAGGTAGAGATGGTGCACATGTGATTGCTTCCGTTAAGTGAGTTCAAATTTCACATATAGACGAATGTGTCGAAATGATTCCCGTACGCAAGCCTCCTGAGGGAGATCATCTATTTTCAAAAACCTCTGTTAGTTTTCCCTGAAAGAACCATGCCTTTCATTCCATATGTTCCTAAAGGCAGAAATGGTTAATGGAACAGCAAGAAGTAATAATTAGGTATCTGTATCTTTTATTGCAGATTTCAGTGTATGAGTAAATAGTGTAAATATATTGAATACAGTGAAACCGCTCATTGTGAACACCAAGGTCTTAGCCAGGATTTCAAAAATGCCTGTCCAAAACGTCAATTTCAAAAAAATTGCCCGCCTGGATTTAGCTACTTATCTACTTCAAATCCTTATACCAGCTACATTTAATAGTCTAGTGTGTCAAAAAGGGCAATTTACAGCTATGCGCCATAGAGGTTAATATTGTAGCTTGTACTGCAGTCTAACTCCAACTTACATCAAATGTTCATGGCACACCTTGGCTAACACATCCACATTCAAAGGCAGACCAAGTAGACAGAGCCAAACAGTAGTGTCCCTTGAGACTAGCAGGTCAACTGTGTCACAAGCATAAGTGACCCTCCTGACCGGTGTCACAGCAAATAGTGTCCCAACTGGCGTGACTCCTTTTTCTTTCCTCTTTCTTCCAAAAGTCAAACATAGTCTAACATCACAAGCACAACACGACTATTTACAACAAACGGACCTGCCTTAATTAGGTCACACCTAGATCAAATTATGATCTAACCAGTATCAAAGTCATCCAAATACTTAGGGCGGCGGCGTACTCTGGTTGAACGCCTCAAGTCACTAAAACTGTTATTTGAAGAGGAATCACCATCAGCTAATATATCACCCTGGAGATCAGGAATTTCAGCATCAGAGGTATGCTCCACAGGTGCGTTTTGACCCACGTCATGAGTAACTCCCATATCAGGCTGAGATAAAGTAGGCGGAGTATGTGGAAGCACAGGCGGTAAGGATTTACCCTTATCAGATTCTTCATCCTCACTTACGGAGCCGTCAGACAATTCTCCTCGTACTGGATAAGACGAATCAGCAAATGAGCAAGGAACTCTATAACAGTCATACTTCCTGATGCGGTACGAGACACTACGCAGCTGAGATCCAACAAACTTTCTAACATAACACCACGATCCATCCATTGACACTAGCAAATATCGATTACGAGCTTTTGACTTATTCCGATCACTGTTTAAGTACACAATATCACCCACTTCGAGATTGTGTTGTAAGAAAGGCTTCTGAAGTGGATTTTTGCTCTTTTCACTGAGAGGATGATTGGATAACCTCTGCTCATGTTGTTTCAAAATCACATCAAGGTCTGTTAACGGAATTTGTCTATTTTGAAACTGATCTCGTTGTGTCCATAGTTCGCGTGCAGACAATCCCCGACTTCGAATTCTAGAATTCAAACAAGCAGTTGCCACAGCCAAAGTAACAGGTGTAACAGGTCCTCCCAATGGCTCTTGACGCAGAAGCTCCTCACGAACCTCCCGAATCGCCCGTTCAGCAATTGGGTTTTTGTTAGAATTTTTAGCATCACCAAGTTCAATTGAAAGTCTATGCTTAGAAAGTACCTGATCATTGAGTAGGGCTACAAATCCTGGTGCTGGATCTGTCCTTATCACAGCAAGAGGACCATCAAGAGGTCTGAAATCCAGGCATAAACACACCAATGCGTCACGTAGACTGTCCGCACGTTCATTCTCCACAATGCAAGTCTTAGTAAAGGCAGTGACTTCCTCCCGCAAAACAAAAATTAGTTGTCTCTCTCGTTTGATAATATCAGCTGCAAAAGACACACCAACCGCTCCCGGCGGGTCGCCAGTTGTCTGAGGAACCGGAGTGTGTTGCAAAGCACGTAGAGAAGTGCACTGGTGGCAACCTGATGTGACTTGATTAACAGACTTATCTAAGTCAAGGGCATACAGGTAACGGCGAAACACTGCCTTCAACTGGTGAGCAGAGGGATGATCAAGCTGTATGTGCAAAGCTGTCAGGAGACCATCCAAAACCTGACGTGGAACTATAATGCATTGATGGGACGGTGTAAATGGCTCATCTCGTTGAACAACAAGTAGACCATCCTTTGCCACAGTAGCCACCTGAATATAACGCTTGATGTCCCTAATATTAGTGAGCTTTTTGGAGGGTCTTGTACCCTGGATAAGATGAGCATGGGTACGGCGCAGGTCTGAACACTCAGCCTGAATAAGTTTCCAGGTATTCCTACTAGTGAATGGCAACTTCTTTCTACCAGACACTATGTCCTGTACAGACACTCGCTGTACCGCTGACTGTTCACAGTAATTGACAAAAGTACAAACTTGGCACTGTTCATCTTGACATGGTGAAGCATTGCGGCTTGCAAAGTCAGAGGGAATGTTCGCTGATCCCGCTAGATGACGAACAGTGGCTTGATATCTGCTAACTGTGGATAGAAATGTCAACACACGAGGGCTAGCAGAGAATTCTCCCCGGCACAACTTTTCATAGGCTTGAACGCAAGGTTTGCTGTCAGTCAAAATACATGCCTTATTTACCGACTGGATAATGAACGGACTAAAGTGCTTTGTTGCTACAGCTATCGAGAGCGCCTCCACTTCACAGGGTATCCATGTCATCTGCCGACCACGCAGCTTCGCGCTGAAAAATCCTGACAGATACACCTTACTGCCTCTTGTAATGTACAGAGTTGCGCCCACACCATGGTTTTTAACCGCTCCATCCGTTACTATCCATAACTGATCACTTGGTCGTGGTAAGGTTATCACCTTGCTTGACGCTAGGAATTCTTGTGCACGTTCAAAATGCGCACAGAGATCTTCAGTCCATGATATTTTGGAAAGTGATTCACAACCAGCTACAGCGTCATCAAGTGGAGACAAGATTGATGCACAGCCTGGTATCACGCGTGACAGAAATTTGTACGCTCCTATAAATGATCTGAGACCTTTGACGTTATCTGGACGCATACAAGTGGACAGAGTAGAGATGGTATGAGGGGTTGCCTGAATGGTTCCCATACACCACTTCCATCCCAGAATAGTTGTGGACTTAGGGCATACAATAGTCTTTTTCGGTGATAAACACAGATCGCTTTTGGCTAGCGCCTGAAGAACCCTTCTCCAATTCTGTTGCAATTCGGACGGGGTAGCACCTCCACAGTATAAATCATCAGCTATTTTTGTGACGACACCTTCTTCGACCAGATCACCGAGAACTCTGCACATCATCTCTTCAAGGGCAGTTTCAGATCCAGGCATACCCATTGCTGATCTAGCATAAACACGTATACCACGAAATGGAGTGGCCACACCACAGTATTTCCTGGAGCCTTCTGCTAACGGTATCTGATAAAAGGAACTGGTGAGGTCTGCAGAAACAATGTATTTCCACTGAGCGATCTGGCGTAATATAGAGTTGACATCTGGCATCAAAGAGGGCTGTGGTTTACTGTAACGCCCTACGTCACCAAAAGCTGTAACCAAACGGTATCCACCCTTGGCCTTGTTTACAAGGAATGACGGGTTTAAATACTCAACATTCACTCCAACATCCTCAGGTTTGACAAAAACTCCAAGATCCTCAAGCTCATTAAACTTCTTTTGAAGTTCGTCTAACTTATCTCGAGCATATTGCGGCACACGCCCCTTACGCTGGGGTGGTTCAACCGGACCCATATTTATATGAGCTTGAAATGGTCCAAAGGCGCCATTGTACCCTTTATAATCAGGCCTAAACACGTCATCATATTCTCTAAGAAGACACTTGAAGCTGTCCCTATCTTCTTGAGGTAGTATACAGTCAGGGTCTACCAGTACTGAGTCAGAATGGATGACAGTAGTTTTCCCAGGTAGCTTCCTAATTGATACATCAGGTGTTGGTAGATTTGTTTCACCTTCCTCAATAACACAAGTAGCCCGTACTTGACAAAAGTGCTCATGCCTCTTGAGAACTTGAGGCTGATTTGTCAAATTTGGGATCCGAATTCTGCCAGCAATACTTGGAAGTACAGTCGGTGGAGGCCAAATTTGAGAGAATTTCTTGCCTTTCGCACTAGGTGCATCATGTCTGGCTTCAAGTGCATAGAAAGAATCAGACTCAGCAAGATCTTGTGGTAACACTACTTCCAGAAATTCACCAGGCCAAACTGTAGTTTTCTTAACTGGAGCCTTTAGAACAGTCACCCGTCGCACTGACTGCTTTTGTATTGAGTCATTGGGTGACCCATACACAAAAACTGAACCATCACCAAGGAGCACTTGACGTTTGTAAGGACGGATTGCAACATCATTCGCTTCCATAAATGGAGTTCCGCCAAGCAAATCAACATCTAACTCTTGAACAACTAGACCCTCAAACACTAGGGATTTTCCATCTCTTTCCAATAGCAGACGAGTTTCTCCACAGATCTGTAATGGTGACGACCCATCTGCCTGATAGGCAGATTGCGATGTCGGCTTCACAATGGCACCAATACGTTTTGCCGTAGAAGAACGAATCATGTTACCCGTGGCACCACTGTCAATAGTGATTCGCACTGCATGATAGCCATAGAAAGTGTCCAGATAAGGAGATTGACGCGTTTGTACCCTGCACGTTTTTAGTCCGCAGTTAGCTGATAATCGATCAGCTGATTGATCTTCATGCTCCGAATCCTGCACACCCTCATAGGGCACGTAAGTGTCATCTTCATCAAGAATTTTGGCAATCAATCGTGACTTAGTCAAATACCTCCTATCCTGTTCAGGTAAGAATGAGCAATCACTCAAGAAATGGTAGAACTCAGTGCGACCAGCTTGTTTACAAAGGGGGCATATCTTGACAGGGCGACGACTAGGTTTCATAGGTGGTTTAGACTGCGAATCCTGAGATGCAACTCTCCTATAGCCACGCATTTCAGAGACAGCTGACCGCATAACTTTAGCTTCCTCAGAAAGATGAAGTTCATTCAACAGAGAATCTAGAGCCTGGGAAATCTCTGGCTTGATTGAGGCTAAGGTACGGGACCTTAGTTCAGTTGCATAGCGTTGTTTCACCAACCTGGGAAGATCACTGTGTATCAGACGGAGCCAAGATAACACGATAAAGTTCTCTAAAGTTGGGGTCATTTCCTCATCCTCTGTGACACATTCACCATGGTGAGTAATATTTGCCTCTTTTGTCAACATACTATCCTCAACAAAGGCTACCAACCTTTGATACAAGTCCTCTGGCCGTTCATTTGGGTCAAGATGAATATCACTGAAATCAATGAAGTGGGCTCCTGTTGACTGAAACCCAAAATGTTCACGAATACTTTGCCATATTTGAGCCATGGAAGTAGAGTTCTTGATTATAGTATTGCGAGATATAACTGAGCAATAGTTTGCCACTTGACCAAGCATAAGCTCTAGCATGTTGACTTTTTGCTGAGCTGTGCGCCGAATATTCTCAGGAATTTCTTCACCGTCAGCCGTAAATCCACGTAAAGGAGATGTTTTACTCTTTTTCTCCCAAGTAACTCCCTCCATTAAGAAAGGTGCAAATTGTGAGTCCAAGGATAAAGTGTAGAGAAGATTCTGACGCCAACTTTCATAGGAGGTTACTGTCTCATTCTTGCCTAAGCACCACTGCTTAGGTGCACGAGGTGTACTAGCCATGATAGTAGGTCACACAGTGTATTAGTGAGAAGAAGAAGATACCCAGGTTCCTTTGTCCTGATAGACTGCTCACAGTTTATGTGAAAAAACAAGCTAGTAGGCAAAAAGTCCAATGCAGGAAACGCAGATAAAATCCCACCGCTGTCACCACGCCATAGAGGTTAATATTGTAGCTTGTACTGCAGTCTAACTCCAACTTACATCAAATGTTCATGGCACACCTTGGCTAACACATCCACATTCAAAGGCAGACCAAGTAGACAGAGCCAAACAGTAGTGTACCTTGAGACTAGCAGGTCAACTGTGTCACAAGCATAAGTGACCCTCCTGACCGGTGTCACAGCAAATAGTGTCCCAACTGGCGATGTCCTAGAATATGGTTTAGTAGGAAAATATTTGGTTATTGAAAATTGAAAAATCATCATAGAAATTTTAGCCTGTCCAAACAGGAGGTTTTCAGGAGACTACCTGTCCAAAAGACAGGTCCTGGCTAAGTCCCTGATGAACACCCCGTAGTTGTGAACGCTTAATGTGAACACAATTTCTCAGTCCCATTAGTATCTCATTTCTGAGGTTTCGTTATATACTTATTCACTTTCTTCTTAACCCATTAATGCTCACAGCGTCTAAAAGCGGCCTGTCAATTTTGATGAAATCTTTCAGGCAAAAAAAATATTTGAGAAAATACATGAAGGAGAAATACTAATCTAAATAATATCAACAACTCCTTCAAATATTTTGTAAAATCTTTCTCTATTCCAAAGTTACTGTCAAAAGTATTAAAGATCTAGACAACAATTTCTGGAAGAACTCTTAAGCATTAATGGGTCAAAGATATCTAATGATTCGTTACCTCAAGGTTTTAAGTTGATATCGGCAGATTCTTACGGTTTTCATGATTTATTTTTCAGTGTTTGGCTTTGTGAGTGCCCTGCTGTCTATACTTCACAATGTGCTCTGTATCCTAACAATTACATATCCTTTCAATGCCTCCCCATTACTTGAGATGGGGAGGTCTCATGAAGTGTTGTATCTAATCTATCTATGCTTGTTGACTACCCTAAATACTCAGTAATTTGGGACACTTTTTGATAATTTTGATTTTTTATGGGTTCGGGGCGGTCCAATTTTTCTGAAAATACCTTGATGTTGTATCGGCAAGATTTACTGAAATTGTCAAACTGAAAGTTTAATTTCTAGCTGTAAGTCCTGTCCTGTATAGAATGTTGACCAGAGATACACAGCGCCTACATGTAATTCCTGCACTAATGCCTAAAAAAGAAATTGTTTGTTTCCTGTAACGGTCCGAAAAAAAATAGGGTAGGTAGGTCGGTAAACGTGTTTTTTTTCAGTTTTTTTTTGGTCAAAAAGGTGTCTTTTATGCATGTTTTTCGTTAATTTGGGAGTTTGGAGGGCGGAAAAAACTTTAGGGTAGGTATTTTTTTGAATAAAAACTTGTTAGGGTAGGGTTTCAGGAAATAAACATTTTTTTTTAGGCCTAATTGTGTGAGTAGCCCGGGAGTATTACCCAATTGCCACCTAGTTTCCTATGCATGGAAGATTTCACAACTGAGCATAGCTTTGATTCACAAGCTACGTGGGTCATTGATGTGCTTGGCTTTTTGTTTTACATGTTATAAACAGCCACTGGCAGATGCCCTGTCAACTACTGCAGGAATTAAATGTCTGCACTGTATATCTCTGCTTTGACAAGTGGTTGTACCATACCGCTAATAGCACTGGTTTTCCTTTAGTTGTAATTATGAATTGATGTTTTTTTCTGCATTTCTGCTGGTCTGGTAGCTGACTTAATTCAAAATAATTAGGATGAGTCATAGCGGTGGGTTTCTTCCAAATGAAACCTGTTTCTTCCAGGACACTGGGAGAGACCTATTTTCTAGTGGTAAAAAACGGAAGAAACCTAGTTTCTTCCAGAAGAAATGGAAGAAACTATTTCAATGGAACTCCACATAAGACCTAAGTAAATATGTTACATGTAGTAAGTATTTTACCAGTAGGTAATAAATTGGCAACTTTTCTCATGCACCTTTTCATCTTGCTATTGTTATCATTATGAGATATACTAAATGGGTTTACAGGGTCTGACACTTAGATTTCAGATTAGGGGCCCCGAAAAGGACTTCTGATGAAAATTAGTGGTCAAAAACTGGATTTCTGGTGATTATAATACAGTTTTGGGCCCCTAGTCGGCAAAAAACTAGGGGCCCACAGCAAAATCTAGGGGCATATCCCCCTGGGAAAGTCGAACCCTGGTTTATGGATAATGGATTCTAAGGATAGTTATTTAAAATATGAATGCTAAGAAAGGATAAGGAAAGTGTTTAATCACAGCAGAATGAGTAATTGCCTGGTCTCCCACTTTCCCGTTGAAACTAGACTCAAGATTGCCCGGCAAAACTGATGGTGCGTCACCTAATCTGGAGCCGATGTTGTCCACCGAGGAAAGATTGAACATCTACAATTATTGCGTAGCCAAGAGTAAAGAAACGATATCCACGTTGACTCCTGATCAGCTTGCGCTGCTCGCAGACCCCCTGAAGCCACAGAGAAATGAAGGTAAGGAACAATTTGTCAAAAAGATGAAATGAGGGTAAGTTATGGTATGCCCTAAAACTGTGGATAAATTAGGGTAAGTTAGATTATGCCAGCAGCCCTATTCCCACAGAGAAATGAGGGTAAGTTACCATGACACAATAAATTATATGGTGTAATCTGTAAGAAATCTCTATTTTCATGTGGCAGTATTGTTTTCACTTCAACTTTACCTTAGCCTGCAAGATTTAATCGGAAGTGTCAGGTCGCTTTTTGCTACCATCTATTATCAGACATCGTAACTGTCCAAAAGAAAACAAAAGAACAAGACAAAATAAATTCTAGTGTAATCTATAAGAAATTTCTGTCTTGAAGTGACAATTATGTGAAGTCTGAGATGAACTAGACCATCTATAATCTATGATCAGACATTGTAACTCTCAAAAAGTAAACAGAAAGGCGGTAAAAGAGTAAAATGCATGGTGTAATCTATAAGAAAAAATGTTTTCGTAGGTGGTTGTAACATGAAGTCTTAGATGAACCATTTATTGTCAGACATTGTAACTGTCAAACCCCATGACAAAATGAATTGTATGTTGCAATCTTTAAGAGTAATTCTCTGTTTTAGATGGCAGCATGGTCTTAGCCAGCAGGGCGTCTGGGTGCCTTTTTGGACACCCAAACCCTTAAAAAGAACCCCTCAGGACACCCAATTTTTTGTGTGGAATTTCTAAAAAAAAAAATCTCAAGCTTATAATTGAATGTTTTCATCTCCTTATAATATCAATGGCATTGATTAATAATATCATGCCTTATAGTTGAAATATGAGTATATTGTGACCCCCCTTAAAAAGTTGGATGCCCCAAAATTTTACAACTGCCAATTTTAGGCACCCAGTATCTAAATCCTGGCTAAGACACTGGATGGCAGTGATGCAAAGTTAGAAAAAGAGTTATTCTGTATTTTAGATGGCTGAGATGGGAAGTCAGATGAACTAGGTTAATGTTTCTTATCAAACATTGTAACTGTCAAATGCCAAGACAAATAAGATTGTATATTTAATTTTTTGTTTGTTTGTTTATTCTTTAAAATTCTGTGCTTTAGATGGTAGTAATAAGAAGTCTGAGTTGGAGCTTCGTGCGGAACAGAGAGACTTCAAGCGCAGAAGGCAGTCCTACCGGGCCAAGAACGTCCACATAACAAAGAAGTCCTACACAGAGGTAAGAATTTTTCTACCCTTTAGAACACCCAATGCTCACTATTATACAAATATGACATCCCAGTTTAGGTAACATGATGAAATGAATCCCCGAGGGAGGATCCATTCCATCATGTTACCCCCACTGGGATGTCATATTTGCTTTATTATACAACATCATTAAGAAGTCCTACACAGAGGTACGAGTTTTCTACCCTATAGAACACCCAATGCTCAGCATAAAGTTATAGTATCTGCATCTTCCTGTGGAGGACAAAATACTAGAGGAAGTTGAAAAATCAGACAGCAGCGAAGAATCGTCGTCAACGAGATATACGGATAAACATCGGAGACGCTCAAGAGAGTTTTTCTACCCTAAAGAACACCCAACGCTCAGCATACAGTTGTAGATCTACACCCAGATTGGGTACATAGTTCACAAGATTTATTTGCCTATAAATATTTCATCTCGAAATTGACAGAAAGCATTGTAGCTCTCCTCAAAATTCAAAATTGTAAATTGTAACTACTAAGCAGTAGAGCTCTCACGAATACAGTAGGTGGTGAATGCGAACATATTCACGAATATTGGGTCACAAATATGAATACAAAGTATTCGTGACGAAATCACTCGAGATTAGACTGATTCTCCCTTATTTGGAAAGATCTGCTTGAACGATCTGAAAACCAGAACGCCATTTTACCTTATAAGGACAGGAACGGTCCCCACCCTCAACCAGTATCAACTGGTATAAGTAATCGTGCGCCCACAACATACATTGGAGGCACTTCAAAACTTAGCGCTGCTGATTTGAAGTGATTTCATCAATTTCCAAGGCCACAGATTTTTGTTTATATTCGTTTGTATTCGGATATACAAATGCGTATATTCGAAAACTACTCGCATCGCGGCAATCCGCGGTGCAGCGACTTTACGAGTGTGTCGCGGGAGCCCTACTAAGCAGTTGGTATAGTTCTCATAACATGCCATAGAATAAGGGGTTGGCAAGACAAAGTGGAAAGTAAACTACATTCTATAGATCTTGGTATTTCAAGATTAGGTGAAAATCAACCACACCCCAATATTGGTATATTAAAGGGCAAATGCACCATCATGATGATTTAGGTTCAAAATGTGCCTATACGTGTCACCTTTCAAATAAGACCACCCGCAAGTCTGTCCTCCTCAGCAGTCCTCAGATATGGCTTATGAAAGTTAGTAAAAAAACTGGCCTGAGCCTGGGTATAGAGGCTGACATTATCAGAAGTGGTGCTTAGGAAGTGACTGCCAGTCCTGCTTCTGATTGGTCGAGAGATATCAGTGGCAGTCACTTCCACAGTGTCGTCTGGACCTGTCAAGCTTTTGAAAATAACTTTGGAATGAGTCATAAATTCACAAAATATTTGAAGGTGAGTTGTAGATAGAGCTCTGATGAACTGTCAGTGTATTAAGGAGGTGGTTGCGAATCAAATGGAAATACCAGTGTCGTCTGGACCTGTCATACTTTTGAAAATAACTTTGTAATGAAACAGGAATTCACTAAATATTTGAAAGAGAGTTGTTGGTAGAGTTCTGATGACCATTTCTCCTTAGAATATTTCATAGACATTGCTTTTGATTTAGAGATATCGCCAAAATTGTTGCTTTTGTCTGAGAGATATTACCGAAATTGTTTCAGGTTATGAAGGAGGTTATTGCGAATCAAATGGAAATCCTTGAAAACATTATAAAAGAGAAGGAAGAGGAGAAGGAGGAGAAGGAAAAAGAAAGTGGCCGTCAGCGAAGCAGAAAGAGGTACGCTTACAATAACTTGCTATGGAGTTACCGTATGCGCCCAATTAAGCGCACCATGCGGTTGCAAGTTGGAAAATTTTCTGTAGCAGGGGTTTTGTCAAACATTTGTATAACCGCAACCCCCAATGAGTGCCGATTGCGGTGTTACGTACCGCAACAAGAAATAGAAGATAGGTGGAAGTTACGTTCGCAATCTATATACCTTCTCGTTCAACTAAAACAGTAGAAATTTAACATAAGGAGACAATCTTTGGCGCTTGCTGTTCCCCTAAATCGACGAAAAATTGGGGGGTGCGCTTATTTAAGACAATGCACTTAATCGGGCGAATACGGTATATGGATGAAAAGATATGAAATCAGTTCTTGAAATTAGCGGGGAGGCCAGGAATTCTCTTCGAGTTGTTGGTAATGCTCTAAGTATCACTCCTCCTTCAGATGTTTTCCCAACTGCATGTTAGCCTGCAAGATTTCATCAAAAATGCTGGGCTGCTTTTGGCATCTTTGAGCATTGATGAGTTCAATTTTCTTTTTTGAGCTACCTAGTTGTTCCAGGGTCTTAGCCAGGATTTCAAAAATGCCTGTCCAAAACAGAAATTTCAAAATTTCTGCCCGTCCAGATTTAGCTGCTAATCTACTTCAAATCCTTATACCAGCTACAATTAATTGCCTAGTGTGTCAAAAAGGGCAAAATACACTTCAACTATGTATTAGAAGATGGTTTGTTAAGAAAATATTTGGTTATTACACCCCAAAAGTCAAAATTAATTTTTTTTTATAGAATTTTTTGCCTGTCCAAACAGGAGGTTTTTAGGAAACTACCTGTCCAAAAGACAGGCAAGACGGGTCCTGGCTAAGTCCCTGAGTTGTTCTACTTCTACATGTTTCACGCTGTACATCCATAACCCTGTCTTGTTAAGCACAAATCCAAATATGATTTTGAAATGTGTTTTTGTTATCATCAGATCAAGGTCAAGAGATAGGTCACGGCAAAGGTCGAAAGCAAGGTCATCATCTTTTCGTTCGGAGGGTCAAGAGGGAAGAGGATTGGAGAATCCCGACAGAGCCTATAGGGAACAAGGTGGATCCCCTGAGAGGGTCAGTAGGGATCATGGTAAAAGCGAGAGTCGTAAGAGACGATTTAGGGAGCATAAAGAACCGACCCCACAGAGGTCGAGCAAGAAGTCTCGAAGGCATTCCAGGTAATGAACAACATTCCTCTCTCCAGTTTTACAGTAAGAATTGTTATTCATGAAGCAAAATGTTAATCCAAAGCAGTGTCTTAGCCAAGATTTAGAAACTTGGTCCCTAAAATTGGGAGTTGTAAAATTTTTGGGCATCCAAATTTCTAAGGGGGATAACAATATACTCATATTTCAACCATAAACGTGTATAAATTCATCAAAATAAGGCATGATATCGTTAATCAATGTCATGGGAATTACAAGGAGATGAAAAAATTCAATTATAAGCTTGAGATTGAGATTTTTAAAAATTCCAAACAAAAAAATTTGGGTGTCCTGAGGGGTTCTTTTTAAGGGTTTGGGTGTCCAAAAAGGCACCCAGACGCCCTGCTGGCTAAGACCATGATCCAAAGGGACACCTCTCTATGGTATTAGACAAGAAAAAAATTGATAAACCTGTATGGGTGTAGTACGACAGCCATAAAACTCAGATGGTCATTTTCAAACCAAACCTGTATGGGTAAGATGATTGTGTGATGATTGCTTTTGCTATGAGCCCGTAGGAAATACAGTGCTGAAATATGACTATCATGGCTCCCGTACAAGCCTTTAATCATTACGGGACTCTAGCCATTTTGACTCTTAGGTGATTCAATCACAAAATGAACCTAGAAATTCTGTACTGATAGGGTTAAAATCAATCAGGGGAAATATATTTTTTTAGCTTAGACAGACATGATGGAAAAAGTCAAATTATAGGTGCATATGAGCTCTACTTTCTTTCATTGTCACATTCTAGATCACGATCAAGGGACAGGTCTTGCCAGAGCTCGCCAGAAAGGTCAAGTTCAAGGTCAAACTCGGAGCGCAGATTTGTCGATAATCAGCTTTCTAGACAGAAAGATGGCAATTTTGATGGAGGGAGTGAGCAAACCCTGAGTGCAGGAAACCAGGGCGTGGGACCTGCGATACCTGCCATGGAAACGGTTGCTACAGACATGGGTCGTCAAGGTGATGGTCGTCAAGGTGATGACCCGCATCTTCCTGTGGAAGACAAAGAACTAGAGGAAGGTGAAAAATCCGACAGCAGCGAAGAGTCGTCGTCAACGAGATATAGCGATAAACACCGAAGACGCTCAAGAGATAGGTGAGAGGATTGAATAACTCCTTCGCTACACAAAGTGCTAATTGGCGCTCCCGCGTGCACTGGTCTATCGGCTAAATATGCAGACCTGGCTGATGCACCGGTCCTGCAGAGTGCCTAATTGCGCTCGCCCAATGGCTGGTACGTGAAGGGGTGGCGCTGCTGTTTTTGCAACAATTGTTACAAAGCCCCCGGGGCATAAGGGCCAAACTAGCTCTGAGGGCCTGGCCAGCAGGTGGCACCAGTAGTTTTAAGAGTTAACCAATTAATGGATCTAACCCTTATACTAGTGTTGGCTGATATTTGGCCAAAACAAAATGATGCAAAAAACCTGAAAAATGATTGAAACCCTGTTTCATGGATACTCATCTGAGAGTTCTCAGTGAGAGCTATCCAATGAATGCCAACATGACAGGGTTTAAGTGGTTTTCAGAGATCTTTGCGTCCTTGTGCTTTGGATGGAAGTAGCCTCAGCATTGGAAGGGTTGAGGAAGAAATCAGTTATTTAGTATTTTTCTTTCTGAGAAATGTATCAATATTACTCTCGAATATAACATGGAATATAACATGAATGTAAATCAATAATATGTGGCTTAAATTTGTTGAGTATCAAAATATAGTCATTTCACCCATATTACATATATGAAACCAAAAACCATTGTCAGTGCTCATTGTGAATGGTCATTAGCAGTTGTTTTTCTTAAATGGGTATTTTTGCCTCAGTGGTAGAAATAGAGGTTCCCCAACGAGAGAGCTATAGGAAGGAATTTTTGACATGAGGTGAATCATTTTCGACCCTTGGGAATGAGCCTCAGGGAAGATAGATATATGTTGTGAATTGATCAACATTTCTTCAAACATTAATTTACAGATGAACATTTCTTCAAACATTAATTTAAAATGTGATTTCATAAGAAACCTATTGCCAAAATGAGCAATATTTTGACGGCCAGAGTCATGAATTGGTTCTTTCACATATATTCCCTTTTTTGTGAGATTTCATCGGCTGGGCATGTGAGAAAATTGCCAGTAACTTGGGGTTAGGCGTCTGGTATTTCTCGGGGACCCCGGTTTCCACCACCACTTACAACTGGCTAGTCACGACTTAGCTGCAAGATGTCAGAAAAAGTGACAATAATCAAAATTCCAAATTAAGTGTCACATATTAGATGCATATTGCTCATTGGATGTCAAACTCTTTCCTGATTTCCTGATTTACATTCTTTATATTTATTGATTTCGTCTTTTGTTTTATTTCCCAGGGGCGAGCAAGATGAGGAGAGACGGCAAAGACACAAGCACAAACACAAGAAACACAAGAAACACAAACGAGAACATAACAGTGATTCAGAAAAACGACACAAGCACAAGAAACATAGATGAGGTCATTCTAGAGTTCATTCAAGAAAGTAACGTCTGCTACTCACATACTTTTGAAGATGACCTTTGAATAAAATGAAAGTTAGCAAAATATTTGAAGGAGTGTTGTTGTTTAGCTTCAGATTAACATTTCCCCTTAAAATATTTTCAAAAAATGCTTTTGCTAGAAAAAATATATTCAAATTGTCAGGCCTTTTTTGGCTGTGCTCATAATGCAGACTCAGAAAAATGCCACAAGCACGAGAAACATAGATGAGTTAATTAACTCATTTATGCCTGAAGATGTTGACAAGTACCGTCTGTACTGTAAACATTTTTGAAAATAACTTTGGAATTATGCATAAATTTGCAAAATATTTGAAGGAGAGTTGTGGTCAAGGTTCTGATCCATTATCTCTCCTTCAAAAGTTAACCTTTGAAGGTTCCGCCATGAAGATTTCAGCAAAATAATATGGGCATGAATTGGTTAAAATAACAGAGATTCAGAAAAACGCCACAAGCTCCAAAAAAAAAAAAAGAAACGAGTTTGTTGACTTATTCATTCTTGTATTGCCCAAAACCACCAATTCCGGTAAGATCTAACCAACACTGTTTTTAGAAAATATTTGAGGGAGAGATATCACAAAGTGGTCAGGCATGAATTGGTTAATTATGGAGAAAACTGGATTGCTCTGGATTAATCCACCCAAAGTCACTTGTGACTTTTTCACATGCCTCGAGCCAGATCAGAACTGGTCAAGTGGTCAGAAGTAGCTAGTTGATAGAGGAAATACTGATAATCCAGCTCTAAATACAACCTGTTAACTTAAATAAAATCTGCCTTATCAGGCCAATGTCAACCATTGTAACTTATTTGTACTCTGACAAGTGTATGTTGTAAATATGTGTACTCTTTAATTTCCAAAAATAAATATGAATAAAATGAATTTTTCTTGTTTGTTTTTATATTCTCAGCACCTCCAAAATTCAGATTTAGGTACTCAGCTACTTGAAATCCTTATACCAACTACATTTTTGTCAAGAAGTACAATGTACACATCAGCAATGCCCTTGAAGTTGTTTTTTCATGAAGATATCTGGTTATTAACCTCCCAAAAAACTCAAAATTGGAAATTCTTCAAAGAAAGCTTTGCCTGTTCAAAAAGGAATTTTCTGGAAACTGCCTGTCCAAACAACAATGCACGAGCCCTAGCTAAGTCCCTTTATCCAAGTATACAAGACCTAGAGGACATAGGAGATAGTTCCTGTAGCACAGAATTTCTTTGTGGCTACTATGTGACGATTATTCGAAAAAAAAATAGCACCAGGTTGCTTCACCATATATTCAATGATTAAGACCCTGTCCTATCAACAGACAATGACAATGAATTGAGTTCTCACATTTCAACCCTTATGCTGCTGGTTGCTCATTTTACAATACTAAATGATGCATAAAAAGCTGAAATATGACTGAAACCCTGGCATATGGGTACTCATCTGAGAGTACTCCGTAAGAGCTTTCCAATGAATACCAACACAACAGGGTTAAGATGTTTTTCAAAAATTTGTGCATCCTTGTGACTTTGGATGGAAGTAGCCTCAGCATTGGAAGGGTTAAAATAGAATCTTTATCGAAAAAACATCATAGGTGTTGTTGGGCTTATGGGCATGTATATTTTTGAAAATTGGAAAATATGCTGGAACAATTTGGTTAAAAGTGAACAGGCCCTATCAGAGATGTCTCAATGTCCTACACCTCAGGAACTCAAGTTGTCAGAAATATCTGTATGATGATAATAACAATAATAAAAAAAAACATCAAGTGCTTATATGTCATCTCAAAACAACTTTCAGTATTTAACAATTGTATAGACCATACACTCCTGCCATCTGGCGACAAAACACAAATTCAGAAAATTAAAACTTAGTGTTCATTTTGGGCAATAGATGTCGCTAGTCAGTTGTTCCGCAGCGAACTTTTTTTCTCTTATTTCTCTATTTCTAGCAGTAATGTATCATTTGGTACTTTCATAGCAAACGATATTGCTCATCTTTGACGCTTGCAAGATTTTCTTATATGTATTCTTAAACATCGGACTAAAAATTGGTTATTTTCAACCAATGAAAAGCAAAGATTCACGGAAGTGACGTCATGAAGTTCAAATGGAGGTGATTGAAATGTGACGAGCTTGTTGCTCTGAACTCGCCATCCAAAATTCCTGGTAAATTTAGTATGCACGGATTAATTGTCAAAACCGGAATCCCCATTTCTTCTTAGACATCATCATCGACATAACTGCACGATTTCGCCTGGATTTGGACCAGCAGAATAGAGAAAATGGTGAGTATCTCAACTTGTTATTGTTGAGAAATGGCTCCAAAAAATTTCGAGCACATCTGAACTGAAGCGCCAAGATAAGAGGCCTAGAGGGTCTGGGTTCAATTAGCCAACCTCTCGTGGTTGTTCATTGATACTAAAATTCAATGTTTTATATATTTTTTGCTTTCTTAGCCTGAGTACATTATTCCTATCAGCATTCTTATATGAGATGTCCTAGTGCCAATGTCAGAAACTTGTTGAACTTTCAACTTCATTCTTCAATTCAAACTTGGAAGTGGTTCATTCATTCAATAATTGAGCACTGCATGGATGGTCTTGGCCAATATTTGGAAACAGGGTGTCCAAATAGAGGTTTCATAGACTTTTGCGTGTCCAAAGTGTGGTACTAAGTACATACTGCTAATAAAACAAACCCTACAGATTTTGCTTTTTTAGGCCATTAACTACTTAGTGTGTAGTACTGTACTATAAAATTGACACTACATCTTCTATCTTCTAAAAAAAGTCATCATCAGCAAATTCTGACATAAACTTTCGGGTGTCCAAACTGTCAAAAAACAGTTCTGGCCTTCTAGGTGTCCAAATGACACCCTGGATGCATAGGCGGCTAAGCCCCTGACTGCATGACCAATGATGATGGACCTATCTTATATCTCAATGGATTCTTAGCCAGGGTCATGAAAATGGGTGTCTATGTATACTATTTAAAATGGAAGTCTCCAGTTTTCATAGCAAAACATTCTGGAGATAATCAGTCAAGAAGGCGCATAGCCACAGACAAGAAACTGGTCAGTGGTTGCATAAAATTGTTGGATCCATGTCTTATTTTTCAAGGGAGAGCACATAATCCTCAGATTACAACCATAAACATGTATTTATTTATTGAAATATGTCTCATACTACCAGTTTCAAAACCCTGGCTAAGACACTGCGGGACAGTGCTTAATGTGAATGTCAAGCCCTGTCATGGACATGTTACTAATCCGGTGCTCAAGACATTTTCCTTCAATCGTGATTATCAGTTTATGCAGGGAGTGTAGTATATGTCTCTGATAAGTGAGAGTCTGGTCTAGGCTCGTAGCGTATCCTGTTCAGGATTAAGGAGTGCTTATATCTCTCAGCACACTGACTGGTGCACCCTCAGATGTTCTAACAAGATCTAAGGTGGAATGGGGGATTTATGACTTCAAAGCCAGTTAAATCGAGCATTAGAAACATGAAAGCTGCAGTACTTAATGCTTATTTATAAATAGGAAGTGCAGTGGTTTCAGAGAAAGACCTTGTTGCTGATGATAACTCTGGCAGTAATAATTTCTCAGAATATATATGATTTCATTAGGTCACCAGGGATTGACTTAAGAAAAAATTTCAGGTCGGTTTTCGGGCGATCTCATATGATAAATGATAGTCAGTCTTGGGTCGGCCGGACAAATTTCAGGGCGTGAATACCGCCCAGACACCCACTTAAGTCAAACCCTGGGTCACTAATCATGTTTCGCGCTGCGCACCCAGTGCGATAATACTCATCTTTGAGTTTAGCACTTTACTAGGAAGAAGAAGAAGAAGAAAGTTTCTTAATTTATCCTGGGGACCCAGCTTTGTATTATGACACACGGCCCACAAATTCAGGGGCATAGCCTAGACCTCTCCTGGAGAGGGTCTTAGCCAGCAGGGTGTCTTTTTGGCACCCTGGTCCTCGAAAAACACCAATTTTGGGGTGAAAAGACACCCTATCATTAGGTCAGAATTTTTTGAAAATACTAACTATAAGTAGATATTTAAAAAAGTTTTATTCTTAAATGATAACTAGGACATTTGTGGAAGAAATAAAGCAGTTTCCTGAAAACCTCCTTTTTGGACAGGCAATAATTTCTATGAAGAATTTTCAATTTTTTTCCTAACAATCCGTCTACAGGGTCTGACACTTAGATTTCAGGCTAGGGGCCCGAAAAGGTCTTTTGTGGTCAAAAACAGGATTTCTGTATTATTATTTATACTATTTTGGGCCACTAGTCTGACAAATCTAGGGGCCCACAGCAAAATCTAGGGGCATATGCCCCTGGGAAAGTCGAACCCTGGTCTAGGGTTTCATTTATTTCAGCTTTTTTTTGCATAATTTTGTATCAACCAATCAAGCCACCAGTAGCAAAAGGGTTAAAACTTTATAGAACTACATAACATATTGCACGTACACAAGTCAATTACCACAATCTTAGTGTGCACATGGTCTGACAGCTCTAACTGACAACAATGGCTACAAGCAGAGAGCATATCAATTTATTTGTTTAATATAGGCAACGCAGCTGGAAATGGCAAGGTTCAACTTTCCCAGGGGCACGTGCCCCTAGATTTTGCTGTGGGCCCCTGGATGTTTCAGACTAGGGCCCCAAAATAGTATGTATCAGAAATCCGGGTTTTGACTACTATTTTTTTTATCAGAAAACCTTTTCGTGCCCCTAGCCTAATATCCAAGTGTCAGACCCTGAAAAATCTTGCAAATTTAAGGTAAAATCATTGTGAAATAGTCTATGAACATAAATGTTCATAGACTATTTCACAATGATTACTTTTCAAGAAAAGGAAATGATTTTTGTTTGAATGTCTTATTTTATTTACTATTATTCATACCATAGTCTAACCACTTGACTGACCTGAGTGCTCTTGGCAGGATGGGATTTAAAAATTAATATGTCACTGTCACATGTACATATGATATGTTTGCATGTTGTGTATTTGATAACAATAGTGCTATTGTAGTTATGCAATCAGCATATTGCACCTGGTGCATTACTGTTATTGGCCACCTGCTGCCAGTCGTCACCAGGTGAGGCAACATCAGTCATATGTTGTACACTGTATGTACGCCTGGACAGGGTACCTGCTTACCAACATTGTATATATATATAGGCCAGTGTCTTAGCTAGGATTTAGAAACTGGGTGCCTTAAATTGGCAATGGTTACATTTTTGGGCATCCAAGTTTTTAAGGGGGACCACAATATACTCAGATTTCAACCATAAACATAATGTATAGATTTATCAAAATAAGGCATGATATCCCTACACTATGTCATGGAAATTATATGGAGATGAAAAAATTCAAATATATGCTTGAGATATTCTCCTATATTTTGTTGTGGACCCTTAGATTTTCCAGATATATGGGGCCCAAAATAGTACTTATAATATAAATATGAAAATATCATGACCAGAGATCCTGCGTTTGACCACACATCTTTATCTAAGGACCTTTTTGGGCCCATAGCCTGATATCGCAGTGTCAAACCCTGTATAGGTTACACACCTACGCCGCTCATGAATATAGCTGAGAGGAAGTATTCAGTGGGAAAATGCAGCAAACCTATAAACCTCACTTTATTTGAAACATTAGCACCTGTCTGTTGCCATAGCAACCTCCTGCAGGTTACCATGGTGATATTATCTTCTGGATGCTAATTTTTGTACAGGTCTGTGTCTGCCAAGACATGTAGAAGATGTTACCCTTAAGATGCCACTATTGTTAGACGGTCAGGCAGGTATTTTTTTATTTGATCAATGTTAGGTCTCTGGCACCGTGGGTAATTAGCACTTAAACCTTCCAATGAGCTTTTAAACCTGGTTTTAGCCAGTATGGCGTCTGGGTGTCTTTCTGGACACCCTAACCCTTAAAAAGCACCCCTTAGCATGGTCTTAGCCAGCAGGGCGTCTGGGTGCCTTTTTGGACACCCAAACCCTTAAAAAGCACCCCTCAGGACGCCCAAATTATTTTGTAATAAATTTCTTAAAATGTCTATCTCAAGCTTATAATTGAATTCTTTCATCTCCTTATAATTCCCATAACATTGCTTAATGATATCATGCCTTATTTTGTTGAATTTATGCATGTTTATGGTTGAAATATGAGTATATTGTGATCCCCCTTAAAAATTTGGACGCCCCAAAATTTTACAACAGCCTATTTTAGGCACCCAGTTTCTAAATCCTGGCTAAGACACTGCCCCTTAGACAACCAGATTTTTTGAGGGGAATTTTGAGGGACTGATGCAATATTATGTGACTTAAATACTGATTTACATTATAAATTGAGCTGAAAAATTTCAATTGTATGCTTGAAATTGACAATAGCATCACAGAATAAATTTGGTGTACGGAGGGGTGTTTTTAGCGAGTTTGGGTAATTCAGGGTCTTAGCCAGGATTTCAAAAATGCCTGTCCAAAACAGCAATTTCAAAATTTCTGCCTGTCCAGATTTAGCTACTAGTCTACTTCAAATCCTTATACCAGCTACAATTAATAGCCTAGTTTGTCAAAAAGGGCAATTTACACTTTAGCTATATGTCCTAGATGATGGTTTGTTCGGAAAATATTTGGTTATTACACCCAAAAAGTCAAAATTGAAAAATCATAATAAAAAATCTTCTTAGAATTTTTTGCCTGTCCAAACAGGAGGTTTTTAGGAAGCTACCTGTCCAAAAGATAGGTAGGACGGCTCCTGGCTAAGTCCCTGTAATGGGTATCCAAATGCCCTGCTAGATATCATCCTAAGCAGTTATGTTAAGTAGTGTTTTATCAGGTCATGATCCAGTGACCACCAGTAGTGCTCACAGGGTTATGTTCTTTAGGGTGAAAAGGGTCATCCAGTGCGTTGTCAGTTTTAATGGTCACCGTAACCTGAGTTACCATGGATAAGGCCTAAAAAAGTTGTTTGTTTCCTGTAACCCTACCCTAACAAGTTCTTATTCAAAAATATCCCTACCCTAAAAAAATTTTCGCCCTCCCAACTCCCAATCAACGTAAAACATGCATAAAACACACATTTTTGACCAAGAAAATTGTCCAAAAAATAATTTTTACCGACCTACCTACCCTTTTTATTCCGGACCGTTACAAGGAACAAACAATTATTTTTTCTAGGCATACTTAAGTTGTCTTGGCATGATACTCTGAAGAAAATATTTCCTGGTAGGTTTTGTTGCCATTCACTTTTCTCTAGAGCCCATTAATGCTTAAGGGCTCATCTAGAAATTTTCGTCTTTAAATTTAGAAATTAGGTGTCCAAAATTCACAATTGTAAAATTGTTGGGCGTCCTTTCTTTCAAGAGAGACAACAATATTAATATACCATAAAAGGATGTTATTAAACCCTGCCGTTGAGGGTAGGTGTCAGCTGTCATAGAGGCCTAGTATTGAGTGGTGAGCTGTGATCAGTGTTTGTGTTTATGTGCTAACTGACAGGTTGATAGTTTCCAGTAATGAGACGCTGTCTTCCTGCTTATCGCTGTGATAACTGACTCCGTGTGCTGCTGAATGACGGGGAAAACATTCACCAGCGTAAGGCATGGTCTTAGCAAGCAGGGTGTCTGCAGTCTGGGCATAATTTGCACGCCCAACCCCTCAAAAACCACCCTTCAGGACACCCAAAAGCCTGTCACCCATTTTCAAGATCCTGTGTGAAGTAACCATTCTCAAGATTCTGTGTGAAGTCCCTCCCCTAAGGTGAATGCACTCTCTGAGCCTCTCACAGATTATCAGACTTGGCACGAACACTGTGATACCATATGTGATCCTGCCTTGCTGGTAACCTGTTCTAAAGAGATCTCTTATGTAAGCCTAAGTACTGGCTAAGCAGTCGAGAGAGGGACCTCATTTCCTAAGACTGATACAGTACATGATCTCGCCTTGCTGGTAACCTGTTAGATATCTCATATGTACGCCTAAATACTGGCTAAGCAGTCGAGAAAGGGACCTCATTTTCTAAAACTCTGATACAGTACATGATCTCGCCTAGCTTAAAACCTGTTAGATATCTCTTGTGTAAGCCCAAATACTGGCTTTAAGCAGTCGAGAGAGGGCCTCATTTTCTAAGACTCTGATACAGTACATTATCTCAGCTCGCTGGTAACCTGTAAGATATCTCTTGTGTAAGCACAAATACTGGCTAAGCAGTCGAGAGAGAGGGTCGGGCTCATTTCCGTTGTAAGCGAGGTTAATTATTTCCCAGATTAATTTCGACAGGCGAGGTGCAGAGGGGAGCATTCCGGGGTTATTTTTATCCGACAGAGATTTGTTTTGCCAGCAAGCAGAGAGTGACAGCCTACACCACAATGGAGAGAAGCCAAGGTGGTTTTAAGTTTGCTACCCCCCCCCCCCCCCCCCCCCCAGCTGCCCCCCCCAGCTGCCCCCCCCCCCCCCCCCCCCCCAGCTGCCCCCCCCCCCCCCCCCTCCCAGCATCCTATTCTTCAAGGAAGATAAAAAAAACATAACCACCAAAAAGTTGTTTGTTTCCTGTTACCCTACCCTAACAAGTTTTTATTCTTGAAAAAAAAAACCTACCCTAAAGTTTTTTAGGCCTCCCAACTTTACTTATTGAAGTAAAGCATAGTACCCTTATACAATGTCATGGCAATTATATTCCAAGGGCAGAAATAAAAATCAATTAAATGTTTAAAAATGGCATTACACAAAACTACTTAAAAAAATAGTTGTCCTAAAGGGTGACTTTTGAGGGTTTGTCATGTACATACATACATGTTTATGGTAAAAATTTGATTATATCATGGTCTACCTTAAAAAGTGGACGCCCAGTAATTTTATCCAGTTTGGAAATCCTGGCTAAGACCTTGCTCTGTTGAACACATTATTTTACGCTCATCATAGATTCCCTTGAATCTTTGTGATCTCTTAGTGGCAACAGTTAGATATGTCTGGCCTTAGATATGAGATCCTCAGGGACCAGGTGCTCCAGAAGGGCGCCTAGGGAATGGGTAGGGCGCCTAGGGTACGGTTGGGTTCACAAGGGTGGGTGCTCTAAGTGTCCAGTGGGCGTGTCCGGTGACCTCTGACCTCTGATGAGCAAGATAACATCTGATCTGCCTGCGTTGTCATGCTGGCCAGTGCTGAACTGGCTGATGTCTCTGGTAGTATCTCAAAAATCAAGGGGAAATTTTCAGAAATACAGGTGAACTTGGATATGACGGACCACTGTATGACAGATTTTTGCATATGACGGACCACTGTATGACAGATTTTTGCATATGACGGACGATATGCTTTGTCCCAGTCCGATGCAGATTTTGCATATGACGGACCAATTTTCCTGGTCCCATTGAGTCGGTCATATCCAAGTTCACCTGTATTCAGAGAAAGATGTGGGTTTACTTTCTATTAATGTGGTGGGCTAGGGTCATATTTTGAATATTATTTTCTAAGGAAATTTGTCATCAAGTGACAGGGGGGGGGGGGGGGGGGCAATTACTTGGAAATATTCTCCCAGGGCTATTTACCTTAGGAAATGCTTTTAATTGCTTTTGAATTGTATTCATGAGGCAAATTTCCAGAAGAGAGGTAGTCTTAGCTTGTTTGGACATCCACACTTGATTTAAGTTATTTCTTATACTGTCGTTTTAAACATACTTCAATTTTTTCAGCCCAATAAAAATCCTATGACATCTATAAGGATAAATTATGCCCTTATTTCAATAAGTGAATTCATGCATATTTATGGTTGTGATCTGAGCATATTGTGGACTACCTTGAAAAATTGGTGCACTCAAAAAATTTGGGCACTTTAAAAAAATTGGCCACCCAGTTTCTACCTTTGGCTAAGACCCTTTTTTTTTGGGGGGGGGGGGGGGGGTTGATGTTGTGGAACACCAGTAGCAGGCCTGTTTCAGACATCCATATAGGACTGAGTAGGTCTGGCCTGTAGCTGATGGTCAGAGTGATAAGGTTGGCCACGGCTGGATGCTAATGGGGAGTCATCAGTAGCCTCTGAAAAGAGGGGGAAGCGTGATGACGGCTTGTGAATAAAAGACTGGCCCAGGGGCGATATGGACAGCCTGGCAATGGTGTTAGACTAGGCTCCTAGTCTCTTAAGTGCTGTCATTCCCTTCTGTGTTGACCAGGCAGTGCAGCGTGCAACATAACTACTTGCCCCGTTGCAAGTTGCAAGTGAATTCAGCAAAAAACGGCAATGGGGCAAGCTGAACAAGACCCTGACTTGCCCTGCTCGGCAAGTAATGTTTTGAGCTATGTCCAATCTCATCTTTGTAAATAACAGAGTGGGGGGAGGGGGGGGGGGGGCAAGTGGAAGTGCTGGCGGGGCAAGTAAACTTTAGCCCTGGACAGCTTGCCCTGCTCAGAAAATAATGTTTTGCAACCTATGTTGCACCGTGTGGTGTAGTACCAGACTACCAGGCAGGGTCTTAGCCAGGATTTCAAAAATGCCTATCAAAACAGCAATTTCAAAAATTTTGCCCGTCCAGATTTATCTACTTATCTAATTCAAATCCTAATTAAGGTTACATTTAATAGCTTAGTGTGTCAAAAAAGGGCAGTTTACACTTCAGCTATGTCCTACCATATGGTTTGTTAGGAAAATATTAGGTTATTACACCCAAAAAGTCAAAATTGAAAAATCATCATAGAAAATTTTGCCTGTCCAAACAGGAGGTTTTTTGGAAACTACCTGTCCAAAGGACAGGTAGGGGGGGTCCTGGCTAAGTCCCTGCTACCAGGTATGGTAGATAGATGGCACCACCTGGTCTTACCTCTAGAGATTTTATCATTCTCAACTGAATCCTCTATTCCCCTGGTGAGATAAGCATAAGGTTTTTGCCATGTAGTAGTAGCCAATCATGGCTCCGACTCAGCCTCCTCGGGGATTTTGTAGGATTTTACCGTCTAGGCCTTTGCGCCAGAAAAGAACAGAATTATCAGATTAGTCAGGGTGTTTTCCGTGAAGTAGCAAATCACAAATAACTCTTAGAGGATTTAACAGCCTAGCCCTCGCGCCAGAACAAACTGAGTTCTCCATGAGGTGTTTTCCTTAAAGAAGTCGATCATGAATAGCCTAGCCCCCACATCAGAAGAGAATGAACTGACTTCTCCATGTTTCTCCGTTAAGGTATTTTCCGTAAAGTAGCCAGCGATCATGGCTCCTGCCGGGTTTTACGGCCTAGCCCCCACATCAGAAGAGAATGAACTGACTTCTCCACGGTTCTCCGTTAAGGTGTTTTCCCATAAAGTAGCCAGCAATCATGGCTCCTGGGGGGTTGTATGGCCAAGCCCCCACATCAGAAGAGAATGAACTGACTTCTCCATGATTCTCCGTTAAGGTGTTTCCCCGTAGTAAAGTAGCCAGTGATAATCATGGCTCCTGCGGGGTTTTACGGTCCCATTTAAGCGGAGGCGGTTGCCCCTCTGACCCTTCGACTCCTTCCTCCTCTCGCGATTCATGTCCTCCCGAGGCTGCCCGGGGATCGCCCGCTAAATCTGCTCATTTCCTCTGACCTCAAAGACCGACTTTCCTTAGGCCACATAAATTCATGTTTCACAGTCTAGAGGCGGAAGGCAAAACATGGTTTAAATAGTTAAAGAACCATCTCGGTTTGTTGGAATCTTGAGTAGGAAGGAGGGTGCAGGGTCTTAGCCAAGACTTTGACTTTGGGTCAAATATTGGCAGTTGTAAAAGTTTTGGCCATTTTACATTTTGAAGGGAGACCATGAAATAAGGCATAATATCATTATACAATGTCGTAGGTATTATATTGGGGTGGAAAAACTTCAATTAAGTGTTTGAAATTGACATTTTAAGAAACTACTTCTGGGTGTTCTGAGGAAATTTTTGCCTGTCCAAATAGGAGGTTAAATTCAGGAAACTGCCTGTCCAAAGGACAGGCTGGACGGGTCCTGGCCAAGTCCCTGCCCCGAAACATATATTTTTCTGCCTTCCAGGGACTTAGCCAGGATTTTCATAACAGGGTGTCCAAATTGGGATTTCAAACATTCAGGGTGTCCAAAATCCCTGATTGAAAATTTAAAAATCATTACACTGATTGCAGGGAATTAGCCAGAATTTAGTAACTGGGTGCCTAAAATTGGCAATTGTTAAATTTTTGGGCGTCCAAATTTTTATGGGCTACCACAATATTCTGAGATTTCAACCATAAACATGTATAAATTTATCAAAATAAGGCATGATATCCCTATAGAATGTCATGGGAATTACATGGAGATGAAATAAGTCAAATTATATGCATGAGATTGACATTTTGAGAAATTCCTCACAAAATAATTTGGGTGTCCTGAAAGGGTGCTTTTTAAGGGTTTGGGTGTCCAAAAAGACACCCAGACGCCCTGCTGGCTAAGACCATGACTGATTGTGTACATTAACAAATAAAGTAATTATATGCTTAATTCTTCAAAAAATGTCTTTGTTATTATTTAGAAGTTAAACATTTTAGAAATTTAACTTGGAATAAGTATTTATGAAAAAACACATACCTAAATCTAGGGTGTCTTTTTACCTAAAATCAGGTACTTTTCATGAACCAGGGAGTCCAAAAGACACCCTGCTGGCTAAGACCCTGCTGCCTTCCTCTCAGTGGAGGGTTGTGATATACAGTGTCTTAGATGGGATTCTCTGAATCAGCAGTTGGGATGGTGTTCGGTATTATGATGGGCAGCCATATGCCAGGGTTTCAGTCATTTTTTCAGCGTTTTGGCGTCATTTTGTATCAATTGGCAGCAGCACAAGGGTTATATCTAAATATATATATAACAGGACTAGCTAAGGCCCTGAAGGGATAAGTCTTGCTTCAGCTAAATCATTCCCAAGAAACATATTTCTCTGCCTTCCTCTGAGTGGTTGGTTTTGATTTTCAGTGTCTTAGATGACATTCTCTGAATCAGCAGTTGAGGAGGATGGTGTTTGTTTTTATGATGGGCAGCTGCTAGTGGTCAGCGGAAACCCAAACCATTACTACTCTACAGGGCCAGAGGGATAGGTCAACGCTAATGGTAGGGATAAGTACCATACTGATATAGAAACTGGAAACGTATCATATTGGAAAAGTAAAGTATCATATGGTAGCTTTTAGGATTTAACCCTTCCAATGCTTAGCATAAGGACGTACATATTTTTGAAAAGCATCTAAACCCTGTCAAGTTGGTATTCATTAGATACATAGTCTTAGCCAAGAGGGTATCTGGTTGTCATTTGGACGTGCCTAGACCCTCAAAGATCAATCATCAGGACACCCATTATTTTGTGAGTTGTTTCTTGAAATGTAATTTTCAAATATCTAAATGATTTTTTTACCACCCAACATATATCCCATGACATTGTATTAGGACAAAATACATTAATTCAACAGTATTTATTCTTAAATACATGTTTGAGGTTATAATCTGAGTATTTTGTGGTCTCCCTTGAAAAAAAGGAGGCCCTTTGCTTAAATGTTGCAATTGGCAATTTGGGAACTCAGTTTATAAATACTGGCTAAGACCCTGCTCCTGAAACACACATATTTCTGCCTTCCCCTGAGTGGATGGTTGTGATATTCAGTGTCTTAGATGGGCCTCTCTGACTCAGCAGTTGGGGATGGTATCATGGCAGTGTTAGTTATTGTGGTCAGGGGAAACCTGAACTGTTCTCTGGGGCCCAAGGTAAATTTTTAGCAAAATTAGCCACCAGCCAGGGTCTGACACTAAGATTTCAGACTAGGGTCCCAAAAAGGTCTCTTGATAAAAATAAGTGGTCAAAAACAGAAATACTGGTTATTATCCATTATATTTTGGACCCCTATTCTGAAAAATCTCGGGCCCACTGCAAACTCTATAGGCATATGCCCTTAGGAAAGTCGAACCCTACCAGCAACATCAGGATCTTGAATGGGCTTCTCTGACTCAGCAGTTGGGATGGCGGTGTTTGTTATTGTGGTCAGAGGAAACCCTACTGCTCTCTGGGGCCCTGCCAGGTAAAGGTCAACGCTAATGGTGTTTAGTAATGTTCAGCACATCCTAAGCGACTGCCATGACACTTACACGAGAACCTGTATCCATAGTCAGTGTCTTACCTACAACAAGGAAGTCTTGATGTAATTTGTATGTGTACTTCAAAACCAGGGACTTTTTAAGGACCCCAGACCAGCCCAGCCTGACCTTTCTAAAGACAACTTTGATTTAGATGGCAAAAAAATTATTTCTTCAAAAACAATGAAAAAGCTTATAAGTTTATTATGGAAAAAAGAATAGTTTTATTTAGGAGTCTGACACCAGTGGTTAGATTTGCCTGAGAAGCATACCATAGAGACCTAGACCTCATGGTCTTAGCCAGCAGGGCGTTTGGGTGTCTTTTTGGACACCCAAACCCTTTAAAAGCACCCCTCAGGACACCCAAATATATTTGTGAGGAATTTCTTCAAATGTCAATCTCAAGCATATAAGTTGAATAATTTCATCTCCATATAATTCCCATGACATTGTATAAGGATATCATGCCTTTATTTTGATAAATTTATACATGTATGTTTATGGTTGAAATTTGAGTATATTGTGATCCACCCTTAGACATTTGGACGCCCAAAAATTTATCAATTGCCAATTTTAGGCACCCAGTTTCTAAATCCTGGCTAAGACCCTGCCCTACCTCACAAGTTATATACATTCATCCCCCCGTTTTTGGGTGGGCAGCTCAATTTTTCTGTACAAGAAAAGCCTCCTTTTATGCAGCAATGGATAAAGCCTCATTACCAGCTAAATGTCTTATGCCTCATAAACCCCTTCTTGCTACCCTCGACAACACCCCATCTTAAAACCATACCCGTAATAGCACCCTTCACAAGGCACCCCTATACCCTAAGGGTGCCAGTCAACCTTTGCGGCATTGATACCCTTTGGGTTTGTAAATAAACGCATGCTCGATTGCCCCTCGTACCACAAAGAACCGTCTTTAATTAAATCTGCTGAATGCGTTTTGCCAAGGCTGGGTATAAGTAGCGACCTCCGTAAAGAGAGTCACTGGCCGTGACGCGCGCTCAATGGTCGCCGCAACCAAATGACTTGTTACATTGTAACGGTTGAAATCGACACTAAGGTGGAGTTGACGCTCTCGCGGAGTAAAGGTGAGGTCTGAACTCTGATTACATATAATGAGCACTCCCTGAAGCCAGGATGGTGGTAGGGAAGTACGGCAACATGAAGTTTCACATTGTGGTGTTGATTCCGAATTTGAAATTTTATTTTCACTTTTTTGCCATATTGTGTTTTCTAGTATTGACTAGCTTGTAGTAGGTTCTGAAGATTAGCAGGATATCCAATGAGAACCACCGCTAAACCCCAAGTCACTGGCAACTTTCTCACATGCACCAGCAGAGATTGCGGGCAGACTGAGGTATCTCTCTGTCCTGTCTGCCCAAAAGGCAGGTAGGACGGGACCTGGCTGAGTCCCTGTCTCTGTCCTGTCTGCCCAAAAGATAGGCGTAAGGGTCCTGTCTTGGAGGCAGGCAAGGAGCATCGTAGACTAGCTCCAAGAAGTCAAAATGAACCCATGCTATCCGCCTGGTGAGCCAATATTGAACTAAATATGGGTAGACAACTAGACATCTTACAATGACCAGTATATAAATATTAGGTAAGTTATTAAGGGGGCTTGGGACCTTCGCATCTTTTTAATAGGGTGTTTTTTATATGTGAAAGCTGAAAAGGTTTGCTACTTATTCCTTTGAACTAGAACTCTCAAATAGAGTTACAAATGACAAAAAAAGGAGTTTAAAAAAAAAGAAATTTCATGGCCTAGGACTAGGCAAGAAGCATTGAGCACTGTAGCTTTCAGGTACTGCTTCTCACCTGGTAAGCACCTGGGTTGCCCTGGGCATACTGTTCCTTACTGATAAGCTGCTAGTGTTTATGTAATAGTGGGATCTACCTGTCCGCGAAGAAAGGATTTACCTGGGCAGCTAGCTGTGGGACCTGGCTAATTGACCGTGGTCTTAGCTAATCAGCCTCGTAGAAAGAAAGGGGTTTTAGGAGTCAAGAAGTCAGCTGCAGAGAAGAATAAAGGCATTGGGTACTGTTATTTAAAGTTGTGATCTGAGGCTTAACACATTCATGCCTAGAGATCTCTTTGACACATAAAGTTGACCTCAACTCAGGGTAGGTCATCGAGGCAGCCATTATCAATTACCCAGGCTTCACTCAGCCAGGATTTTAGAAAAGGTGTTAGTTGGTTGTTAGTAAGGGTGGTGTTAGGTAATCAGCCTCTTAAAACGGAAAGAAGTCAGAAGAATAAAGGCATTGGGTACTGTTATTTGAAGGTGTGTTTGACCTGCTCATGCCTAACCTGGTACTTAGGCTAAATAAACCCATTCAAGCCTAGCAATAGAATTGGCCTGCCCCGATAGCTGAGTGGTCTAAGAAGTTGACACTGACTGCTCACTGCCTCTCACCACTGGTCGGGTTCCAAATCCCAGTCTTGACCAGTGAATTGGAGCTTGGTTATTATATCTTTGGGACCTTACCATAGATTTTTCCATAAAATATTTGAAGGAGAAATTTACTGGTTCAAAGGAAAGTCCTTCAAGTAATTTGTGAATTTAGGGTTAATTCCAAAGTTATATTTGATTTTGTGAAAAGTCCAGACGACACTTGTATAGAGGAAATCTCCAGGCATGAAAGGGTTAAATTGCCATCATGATTCTGGGTAATCCCCTGTTAAGAGCACAGCACCCTTGGACACAATGAAAATGGGGTACCCTCAGGTTCAAAGGGTGCTCGACACTTGAGAGTGATAATGGTGTCACCTTAGGGTGTGAGGGTTTGACAGGTTTATGGCCCTTCCAGGTATGCCAAGACATGTTCGGTAGCCTCAAACTATGGGACTAGTAGTTGGCTGGACCCTAGACTAGGCTCCTAGTCCCTAAAAAGTTGACATTCCCTTCTGTGTTGACCAAGCAGTATGGTGTAGTACCAGTTATGGTAGATATATAGCACCACCTAGTGGTGGCTAATTTGGCCAACACAAAATGATGCATAAAGCCCAAGAAATTATCGAAACCATGGCATATGGGTACTCATCTGAGAGTTAACGGTGAGAGCTATCCAATGAATACCAATATTACAGGGTTTTGCAGTGCTGCAAACTGGTTTCAACCTTTTGGTCTTATTCCTGGGCCACCAAATTTCCAAGTTTGGTGGCCCAGGTCAATTTTTGGTGGCCCAGCAAATTTCAAGTATTTTCACCCCAATATATGTTGGTAATGTCTTATTCTCCAGTTATCAGGTTCAGAACATTATAAGGTCATTTTAAATGAATTTCTTTCTTATTAATTTCTTGGTTTTCTTGCTTTTTCAGAAATGAATGAAGATGGCCGATGCATATAGTTGTCTGATTTCCTGCCTGAAAATGAACAGTTCTCCCAGTAGATGCACCTGTCTTACCTATGGTGATGGCTGGCCTCTTACCTGCACCCGCATGTTCATGTTATGGTGATGGAAGATTTCTCCTGGCCTGGATCTCTTCACCAAATCTCACCTCTGAGGCATTCTACCTATGCATAGTTTAGAATACTCCTTACCTTTCTATCTCTCACTCTGTGCTTTGAAATTCTATTTGTGAATGTGGATGTTCTTTGTTGCAGCTACTTATGTTTTTATCATTTTTTGATGAAACCTTTTAAAATCATAGTCTTAACAACATTGATTGAACTACGACTACCTAGAACTGGAATTCTTATCAAAAATATATGCATTGAATGAATGAATAAAATTGGAGTAACAAAGAAACATTTGTACTTGAAAAGGCCATGAGAGGAGAAGGGCATACATTGATGATTCTTATGTATAGTGACATATTTGGTGTTTTGAGGACATTCTTCAGTACCCTAATTAATCATGCACAACACATATAATCTAACATTGAAACCCTACATCAATGTGAGTGTGGTACCGTAAGAGTGTTTACTGTTAAAATGTCCAAAAGTATCATGAATGCACAAAACCACAAATGCATGATTTCAATGGAAACAGGTTTGAAAGAGTAAATAATGGGCAGCACTTTCTCTAGACATAGACCATTATGATTATCATAAACCCTTTTTCACCAAGACCCCTACCATAATGCACTCACCACTTTTTGTAATAATGAAATAATAATAATAGGGCTTGATCAAGTTGATAACAATAATACCACTTTCATCCATCTCCAGCCACTTTTCCCCATTTTCTTAAAAAAATTAATCAGTAGGTAAATTTGTATTCCACATATTTCACAACAAAGAAAAAAATTGATTGAAGCAAACAATCTTTAAAAACTATAAATGTTTTAGATTCAAAAAGTAACAATATCCTTCATGAATTTGAAAAGGGTGCACCTTTGTGAAGCACTCCTGGAATTAAATGTTTATGAATTTTAGCATATAGTAAATGCATCCGCAGATCCAGAAACTTCTAGCTCTGAGATATTTAGCACTACTAAGAAATTTATTTCTTACAATAACAATACAATGCTGCTAGAGTGGTTAGTGGCTCCAAAAAGTATGATCACATTACACCAGTTTTAAAAGATCTTCACTGGCTGCCCATCAGGAAAAGGATTGAGTTCAAGATTCTGCTTTTGACTTTCAAGTGCATGCAAGAATGTGCCCCTCTATACTTGAGGGAACTGTTAGTCAAACAAGCCAATACAAGGACTCTAAGATCAAACACTAAGAACTTATTACAGATACCACTCACTAATCTAAAAAGGTTTGGTGACAGAGCATTCTGTGCCTATGCACCACATCTTTGAAATGAGCTCCCTGACAACATCAAGGCTGCTGATAGTGTGCAAAACTTCAAGAAACAGCTGAAAACATTGCTATTTCGAAAGGAGTTTAATTGACTATATATGGACCATGACAACTGTCCAATGACTCTAAAGCGCTTTTGAATATTATAGGTGGAAAAGGCGCTATATCAAATATCAATTATTATTATTATTATTAATACAATTGCAAAGGATAAAAGTCCTAACAGAAAGATAATTCAAATGAAAAAGAATAATTCAAAGATTAAGAGATAATCAAACAGAGAAAACAGGATGCATGAAAATGCAGACTAAGTAGATTGATCTTAGAGGGAGAGCACTTAATACATGGTGCACAAACAAAAAGAGTCAGAATACAGAAATATTATACAAAAAGTCATTGAAAAACAGCATTATTTCCAAGAATGACAGTTTTGTTTTTTATTTTCTCAACTGAGAAACATATGAAAGAAGCTTTAAAAAGGGAAATAGAACCAGAACCCTTTCAAGTCTCTCCTTCATGTTTAAAATGCTTTATTTATTCAGAATTTAGTGGCATTCATGAAGGAGAGATCTGACCAGTAATGCAGTGTTTTTGCCAGCAGGGTGTTTGAGTGCCATTAGTTCACTCAAATAGCTGCCGAAGACGTCCACAGACTCCAGCCGTGAAATGAGTCATTACACTCCAAACACGTGCTCTCCTATATGAGAAGGTGTGAACTGTAGTCAGAGCCGTACTCAGACATCCGGTTGTCTACGGTGGGCTGCTCGCTCGCTAGAGCGTGGTATGCCTAGAGTGTGGCCAGCAAACATTCTTTAACTCCATAGGGAGTACTTTGATAACTTTCCACAGACACTATCTCTACTCCCCTGGCGAGACTAATTGGGTCACCCGTTGTCAGACTGGGAACCCCATGCAGTCTGCTTACGATAACATGGCATGCCATGAGAAGGGCCAGGTACTGTGGACAGGGAAGACCCTTGGAGGGTCCAAATGGTATGGTCGCTGTAGTGGGCGATTAAAATTCTTGATTTTATCGCCCACTATAAAACTTGGTCGCATTTAGCGACCCTGCGACCATCACTTTGCACCACTGGTTTTGCTGATTATTAAAGATTGTTGCGTCCTTGTGCTTTGGACTTGTAAAAGTAGCCTCAGCATTGGAAGGGTTTTATAAGGATAACTTCCCTTCAGGGCCCTAGCTAGTCTGGTGTTATATATTCCAAATCTTAAAATCTTTTGACGAAACTCACGAAAGTAGCCTTAGCATTGGAAGGGTTAATGCAGGTAATCAAGAAGGCAGCATGTATACCTGTATACATATGGGCTCGATCAAGCTGTGACGGAGTCACAAAATTGCAGTTGTCAGGAATTTTCCCAATTAAGCCATATTGCTAGCCTACCATACTATACATCATTATGAAGGTCTCCACTTGTACTTTCATATTATAGAAGAGATAATTTTACTTTAGAAGTGTTTGATGCCAAAAAGTGGAAATTTGTTGCCTGTGACGGAGTCACGTGAAATTAGCACCTGATTTTAGCCCTTTAATTCAAAACCCCATAACATGCTGTTCTTTTCAGAATTTTCAAAGTTTTCTTAGATGGTTTGGTTTGAAATATTGTTTTTTTATGACAAAACTAAATATTGAGTGAAAATGATCTCCAATAATGACTTTATTGAACAAAATGTCAGACAAGGTCTTGTGACGGAGTCACATCTGCCTACTGTGACGGAGTCACACTGATAGTGCACAACATGGGTTTTCTTCTAATTTGCCATTAATTATCAAAAATATTGGAAATTTATGTGTCTCATTAAAATTCAAAGTTTGAAAATACATTAATACTCAACAAAGATGAAACTCATTTTTAACAACACAACAATACAGATAGTACATTCTTTGAACGGTTTAGGTCTTTTGCCAGAGAAATTCTTTCAGTCTTGAGTGAGTAACATTGACAGAGGGTATATTTAATTTACTCAAAGACCCTTTACATGTTTCCACTTCCTTAAAACATAAATTAGAAACAAAAGCTGTGTAAACAGTGTGGCATGTGTTTATTGGGTTGATATCCTGTACATACTAATAGCTCAGGCTCCAGACAGGGATGTACTTATTGGTCAGAAGCCAGACGGCCCAGACCAGGGAATTGCAATCCTGAAGACAGGTATATCCTGTACTGCCCCTGAAAGGTGTGGCTCTGCCAGTAAAGGCAATCCACAGCAGTAGATTAAGACAAAACAATGAGGAAAATATCATGTTTTGTCACTGCATCCTGTCTGAAGCTATGGACCTGTGTAACCATGGAATAGATTAACTTAAAGAGCTCAGCTATATTAAGTAGGGATGGGGATCGTTGAGAATTCTACGGTTCGGTTCGGTTCTCGGTTTTGCTTCTACGGTTCTGTTTTATCACGGTTTCCTAAACGGTTTATTAATGACATTTCTTGGATACGAAACTACGCAATGGAATGCGTGGCTGAACTTGCCTGAACTGGAAAGTTCTTGAAAGTTCCTATATACTAGCTCCCTGGGCACTTTCTCTACGCTCAGAAGGCTTCTGGGCATAGTGAAAGTGGGCAGGGTACCAGACTTGAGAGATTTTGAAATGGCTGTTTGATCGTCGCGCTTGGCAGACATTGTGAGGCCAGCGAGGGAGTAGGTGCTGACAGTTTTATTACGCCTCCAGGAACCCTGAGCATGCATAGAAAACCTAACCGTTTAGAGGGAGGTCCGGTTTTTGACTGGTTAACCGGAATGCTCAGGCCGGTTTGAACCGGTTCCCGGTTTCCGGTCCCCATCCCTAATATTAAGCCAATGCCACAAGTTAGGAAAACATCATGTATTTTGGGACAACAAAGCTATGGAAGCTATGGTACTGTAAAGAACTCAAGAATATGATAATTTACAGCTGTAGGTTATGACAATGTATTATTAGAGGAGATGGGGGTATGGATTTTGAAACCATCCTGTTGTTACTTATGAAGATGTGAAAAACTGAGGAACAAAATAACTACAGAAATCTACTTGCTAAGGCAATGCAAGGAAACACATAATTATCAAGAGTTTTGGATTAGCATCTTTTCTCACCCTATTCATACCTGTGACAACTAAAATGATCTGCCAACTTTTGATATGTACATGTACTTTTAAAGGAAACATATTTTGGAAAAAAATCAAGAAGAAAAAGTGTTTTTGCCATCAATACAAAACCAACAGCTTTCTTTCAGTGATTTTCGAAAGTTTTGTAGTTCCAGACAACACTTTTCAAGGATAATTCTATTGAAGCTATGGTACTCTATATGTATATTAAATTGAGAAATATGCTTATTTACTGAGCACTATCATCTTGAAAATGCAAGGGCCAGACTCCTGTCTATTGGAACTGTCATCTTAATGCTGTGGTATGGTTTAGACCTCAGAAAAAGGTCATTTCCAGAGCTACTGACACAGAAAAGAGATGCATATTATGATTTAAATTGATACCTAACTCATCTTACTTGCTTACAAAGGGTTAAGCTATGAAAAAGTAACTACTTCACTCAGATCACATCTTCATGAGAGCTATATCTCAGGTATGAAGTGATGTATACATCAAGAGCACATCAGTACCTAGAACCACTTGTTCCCAATGAGAAGACCATTTTTGAGTTAAAGAAATGATCTCTATACTAGTTAATAAAATCTTAGTAACTTAAAATTGTTATCATCAAAAACATTAAAAGCCTTTTTAATGCAGTGGTAGATGTTTCCCTCATTTATTCTTCCTAATATTCTGCATGACATTAGCTGTGACTCCGTCACGTGACGGAGTCACTCATTTTCACCTAGTTCAAAAACTACCATAATAATTAAATTTTTCAAAAATAGCTATTTCATCAGTAATCACATCCAATTTACCTGTTTTTATTGAGTTTTGAGCATGTTAGTACAATTCTCAATATGAGAAAAATTAAAAAAAACATGTTTTTTCTGTGACGGAGTCACATGTGACGGAGTCACAAGTATCCCAAAATTCAACTTCCACAAAAAACACTTTTCAAGTTTCCAAATACATTTTTTTGTAAAGTGATCAGAGGAGGACCTTCAAAAACCTAGTTTAAACCTAAATTTGATTTGATTTTATCATTTATAGGAAAGTATGGTGTTCGTGAATCAGCTAGCTACAATGAGTGTCAATGTCTCATTTTGATAAAACGTGGACACCATTAACTCAAACATCCATAACTTTTTTATTTGTGGACACAAACAAACAAAACAAAGATATTCTGAAACTAGAAATAACCAGCTTTCTAGCAATATAAGGCATGATGTGGTGAGAATAAAAAAATATTTTGGCTTAGATGCTAACATGTGCTTGATCGAGCCCATATTACATGAGGAGGCCTAACAGTACACAGTACAGCACAGCACTAGTTGTATCTAGACTACTACCGTTCACTATGACGGCCGGCTTCGTTAGCAAATGAGGGGTTGGCCTAGTGGAGTGAGGAAGGTATGGTAAAATAATAGTCTTCAGAACTGTCCTTTTTTTTCAGCACAATTTAATGTTTAGATTTTTCATTGATTAATTATCAATAATATATTTAATTGGTTATTTCACGGTGTTATTTACTATTAAAATATCGGTGTTGATTAATTCAGCATCAAGTTCTCTTTTGAAATCAGCCAGTGTTTGACCTTAACTTGTAGGATAAATGCCCTACGACATGGTCTTAGCCAGCAGGGCCTCTGGGTGTCTTTTTGGACACCCAAACACTTGAAAAGCACCCCTCAGGACACCCCCAAACAATTGTGAGGAATTTCTTATAATGTCAATCTTAAGCATGTAATTGATTTTTTTCATCTCCATATATTCCCATAACATTGGATAATGATATCATGCCTTGTTTTCATAACTTTGTACATGTTTATGGTTGAAATCTGAGTACATTGTGGTCCCCCTTAAAAATTTGGACACCCCAAAATTTCACATTTGCCAATTTTGGGCACCCAGTTTCTAAATCCTGGCTAAGACCATGCCCTACGACACTTGTGAAGAAGATTTACATTCCTGGTTTAAAAACCTGGAACAAGATGAATAAGGTTTCAATATTCTCCGTGGAGATTAACCTCTACAGACACTTGCCTGACATTTAGATATACCGACGTACCCTGAGAAATTATTCATGCTCGGAAAACATAGGAAATGTCATTGTACATACTGATAGGCTGCAGCTATTGAGAGTACTGGAAGCATAGTCTTAGCCAGCAGGGCACCTGGGTGTCATTGTGGACACCCAAATCCCAAAGAACCCTCAGTCAGTGTCTTAGCCAGGATTTAGAAACTGGGTGCCTAAAATTGGCAGTTGTAAAATTTTTGGGCGTCCAAATTTTTAAGGGGGATCACAATATACTCATATTTCAACCATAAACATGTATAAATTCATCAAAATAAGGCATGATATCATTAAACAATGTCATGACATGGGAATTATAAGGAGATGAAAAAATTCAATTATGAGCTTGGGATTGGGATTTTTAGAAATTCCACACAAAAATATTTGAGTGTCCTGAGGGGTTCTTTTTAAGGGTTTGGGTGTCCGAAAAGGCACCCAGACGCCCTGCTGGCTAAGACCATGTCCTCAGTACCATTAGCCAGCAGGGCGTCGGGGTGTCTTTTGGGCACCCAAACCCTCAAAAACCACCCTTCAGGTCATCCATAATTCTTTGTGAGGAATTTCTTGAAATGTCAATTTCAAGCATATAATTGAAGCTTTTCCAGCTGAATATAATTCCCATTGTATAAAGATATTTAGTCTTAAATTTTGGTTATTCAACACAGATTTATGGTAAGAATCTCAGTATGATCTCAGATTTTAAACCCCTGGCCTATATATACGTTGAGTCTTTCTATCATGTATTTGATTTATCTCCTCTTAAATTGCAGATCCTCTGCCTGTAAGATGAAGGGGAAGATTATATGACCGTGGCAAAATAAAGGTAAGCATTGACTATTGTTCCTTTCAAAAAGTCTATAAAAAAAGCCATTTCATGCAGGGAGTTAACCCTTATGCTGCTGGTGGCGAATTTGGCCAGTACAAAATAATGCAAAAAAACTAAAAATGACTGAAACTCATGCACATGGGTACTCATCTGAGAGTATGCATGACAGGGTCAAATGTTTTTCAAATATCTTTGCGTCATTGTGCTTTGGATGAAAGTAGTCTTAACTGCATTGTAATCTTGAGTCAAGTGTATTGTATTCAAAATGTGTCACTCAACGAAATGCAGTTGCCATATTTTTGGGGGAATCAGCAAGGATGATGGTGGGGCATGGTCTTAGCCAGCAGGGCGTCTGGGTGTCTTTTTGGACACCCAAAACCTTAAAAAGCACCCCTCAGGACACCCAATTTATTTTGTGAAGAATTCTTTAAAATGTCAATCTCAAGCATATAATTGAATTTCTTTCATCTATATAATTCCCATGATATTGTATAAGGATATCAAGCCTTTTTTGATAAATGTATACATGTTTATGGTTGAAATCTGAGTATATTGTTGTCCCCCTTAAAAAATTTGGACGCCCAAAAATTTTAAAGCTACCAATTTTGGGCACCCAGTTTCTAAATCCTGGCTAAGACCCTGTGGTGGGGTGTTTTATTTTGTTCCTGCTATTGTATTGTTTATTGACCTTATATAGCACTGTCTTTGATAATTCATAAGACGCCTGTCTAGACTCCACTTACCTTTGATGAATCACGGCTACAAAGTCCTAGCAAGCAGGGCATCTGGGCGCCATTTGGACACCCAAACTCTTAAAAATCACCCCTAAGGAGAACCCAAAACGTCTTGTTAGGAATTGCTTAATGTCAATTTCTAGCATATAATTGAATTTTTCAATTATCTTAAAATTGAAATTTCAAGATATTCCTCACCAAAAATTGGGTTGATTTTTGAAGGTTTGGGTGTCCAAACAATGCCCAGTTGCCATGCTGGCTAAGGCTTTATATATTTCTTATACCCACAGGACTCAAAATGAGGGGGTGCCAGGAGCCCAGGGCTCCCTTGAACTCTCCTGCAGCTCCTTCATATTTCTGCAGGGAGCCCAACTATGTACTATTTGATATACACAACACCTTCATGAAGATGTAAAGCGGCTTCTTGGAAAAATCTTAATTTTTGAGACCTGACCCAGGCAAGCCGAGCGTAATATTACTTCCATAATAATAATAATAATAATAATAATAATAATAATAATAATAATAATCTTTATTTCAAGAGGGTAACACAGTCAAATGATACATTGATGTTCCCTGTGGCCCTCAGTATACAACGTCGTTATGGTACCCCAGCCCTCGGGTCACAGGGTTACAAAATAGCTTTATAAATTGTTCATTTAAGTACTCTGTTTTACTCTGTTGTACTCTCTGATCAGAGGCTAGCCTACGTTAGTCCTAGGCCAAGGCATTTTCTCTATATATTTGACATATATGCCAACTCTAAACTGTCTACCCTGAGTTAGTTCTTAGCTTGTCCACCAGTTGGCACACAGTAAGATTATTCCAGTTTCTTTGATATTCTGACTGACCAGTTCGACCCCCTTTGTGCCATCTATCACAAGCCACAGGTTTAGGTTTCACTACTAAAACATAAAAACATAAAGCAAAAAATAGAGACCAGAACAGAAAAAATCATAATTTGATGAAATCATATTAGGGGCTAGTCTAAGGCAGCAAGGCTAGCCCTATAACTAGCCAAGCAGAGCATATATACCATCTCTGATGAAAGGAGAGGTCAGAATAAGTGCAGTGGTAAATTATGTATGAAGCCACCTTTCATGTTTGATCCATCTGTAGATTAGAGAGATTTATTGTATACAATCATCAGCCTTTGGTGTGCTGAAAACAGTTTGCTAAGCCTTGGTGGTCGAACGGTCCATCAAAATGAATAGTTTAGTGGTCCACCAGAAAAATTAGCGGTCCATATATCTTTGATTAAAGTGGTAGCCAACAGCCATTTCACAACTGATTATTCATGGTTAATTTTGCTAAATTTATGAATTGTGACAGTTATAATCACATGTAGAAGATATGTGAAACCGGATGTGATGCTTATTAAATTAATATGGTCAGAATATTTAGCTGACTTTCTGGGCAAGTGAACATAGACTTTTAGTAGCCCATTCATATTTTTGGTAGAAACGGACCGGTAGGCTACTGTCTATTTTCACCACTGGGCTCCTTGGACATGTTGTAGTGCCTCTGGAACGACAGACCCGGTAGTAAATTATCATATGCAAATAATGAGATTTGCAACATAGTAACATTGTAGTAGCATTCCATAGTAATGTGGAGCAATTGGTCTCTTAGGCCTAAAAAAATAAATTGTTTGTTTCCTGTAACGGTCCGAAAAAAAATAGGGTAGGTAGGTCGGTAAAAAGATTTTTTTTGCATTATTTTTTTGGTCAAAAATGTGTGTTTTATGCATGTTTTACGTTGATAGGGAGTTGGGAGGGTGATAAAAACTTTAGGGTAGGGATTTTTTTGAATAAAAACTTGTTAGGGTAGGGTTACAGGAAACAAACACCTTTTTTTTTAGGCCTTATAAAAGAGAATCCATTGCAATAAATTTACTTAATTGTTCTGAGTAGTAAATCATCTTTATCTAATTAATGAGATTTGCAATATAGTAACAAGTGCTACAGTAATATTCCATAGTAAGGAGCAACTGGTCTCATATTATTTAAGAGAATCTGATGCAATAGAAACACTCCGCGAAGAACTTATTCACCAAGCATGGGAGGCATCTGATATTTTAACTGACAGAGCCAATAATAGATGGCGCCACTTGTGCTAGTTCATTACAACAATTATCCAAGACATGGTTTTGACCAGGGATTTGTATTCACATCTCTGGCATGACCTAGTAGTAGCCTACTACTTAGTCCACGAATGCTCAAAGCATCCTCTTTTGGTTAAATTTTCTCTAGGGAATACATAGATGGGAGATATTTGAACGAGAAATTTATATCAATCAGAACGTAGCCAACAGCTTTACTTTAAATATTTTCTAAAATCATAGGTGATTCCCTAGTCATTGCTTATTAAGTATTAACCTGAACATTGAAATGGTACAGGCCTCAATGCTAACTCAAGATGTTACTGGCCTGGTAGGACCTGTAACACATACTGGTCCTACAATGTTTGCCCTAACATAACAAGAATAATAATTGCATTAAATACGCCGACAACAGTTAATCTTCATTTATTTCAAAACGTTTGGGGACATTCTTAAGGGGAAACATGTTAATAAGAATGTCTCCAAATGTTTACTGGCCCTCTAGGACTAGTTGAGGCCTTTTGTTTACTGACCCGAAGCTGTTTTGGGGAATATTACACTGTTATTGTCGAGCCCTGTGGTATGCGTACTAATATGCTACTTAATAAATGCACTTATATTACTGAACTCACTAGAGGGAGATTAACTACCATTTGATGTCTCTCTCTATTTCACCCTGACAGTCTGTGAATAAACAACGCAGTGGCGCCAGGTTCCACCACTGAGAATTCTCAGTTATGATATTGTGGCGTACGTAATGAACAAAGAGGATTCTGGGTAATTTTTATGATAGATTGTCCAGAAATATGCACTGAATCAAACCTCCGCGCTATCTGACGATCAGAGAAAGTTTATTGTCGCCATGGCAACATGATCCTCTGGGCATCCTCGTCTGTTGCCGAGCAACGATGGTAGAATGATAAAGAAGCGTAAGAGCCATTTACTTTGATCAATGTATTAAGTCAGCGTTAGGGGGGATTTGCTTCTGGCGCAGGGATGCATTTGCAGGGCATTATTGGGGAATCAGTGAACCGTTCTGGCTGCCGAGTTAAGTAGATGAGTTAGCGGAAATGTTTGGTGGTATATGGGAACCCACAGCCAGCAGCAGATTGAACAATAAGCCAGCAAAATAAAAGCATTTTTCGCAATGTGCCAAAAGTAGCCTGACAATTTTGGTGAAACCATTCAGGCAAAAGCATAGTTTTGAAGATGTTTGAATCAGAAATGTTAATCAAAACATTATCATAACATCCAGTGCTGAAAATGGTTTGCTAAGCTTTGGTGGTCAAACGGTCCATCAAAATGAATTGTATAGTGGTCCACCAGAAAAATTAGCGGTCCATATCACTTTGATAACCAAAATGGTAGCCAACAACGATTTATTTCATAACTGAACATTCATGGTAAATTGTGCTAAATTTATGAATTGTGACAGTTATAATCTAATGTAGAAGAAATGTGAAACTGGATGTGATGCTTACTAAATCATAGAGCTGCACTCACGGAGGGAGATCAACTCATGAGCTCACCACCCGTTTGACTCGTGAGCTCATGAGCTCACGGACGTTCTGATTTTCCAAAAAGATATTTATTATCCAGCCCAACTATTAAGAAATAAATATTTATTGGCGGACATTTATTAACATTGCCAAGTTTATTTAATTTCAAAACGTGCTGACGAGGTACAAAGGTCAGTTTAGTACTCAACACTGCTTGAATGTATACATTGGGATTGTAAAGAAGACATGACAGCGATAAGCAGTTTTGTATGTTGATAATGTGTGTTATGTGCTCTGTGTGACGTTTGTGTTCCCAACTACGACGAGCTCACGATTTGAACATTTCAGCTCGAGCTCGGCGAGTTTGCTCTAGTGCTCGAGCCACTCGAGTTCGTGAGTGGTGAGTGCAGCTCTACTAAATCAATGTGGTCAGAATATTTAGTAGACCTTCTGGGCCAGTAAACATTTTTACTAGCCCATTTAAATTTTTGGTAGAAACGGACCGGTGGGCTACTGTCTATTTTCACCACTGAACAGCAGAATCAGAAAATATATGGATATAATTTTTGGTGTAGGGTCATAAATCATACATGTACCAATCACTGCACCACATCAGATGCAATTCTGAAA
>OZ012701.1:5294634-5314937 GCA_963942565.1 Maea johnstoni
ATGACAGCTTTAATTAGGTAAGAATTTGCTCTTTTCTCTATTTTCTACAAAAAAACCTTCTAGCTGTGAGGGATGTGTAATTGTGACTACACACGCCACTTTTCATTCTCAGTGCTTTGATCAGATGCTGTTGATCAGAAACCAATGAGCTGTGATTAATTCGCCTTTGAAGTTGACACTCTTGCACAAGTGCGCATTTTATACAGTCTCACCCAATCAGCCTCACTTGTGCATATGCAGACAGCCATCGTTGGCAAAAATATGGCTGAAAATCTAGATATCTCAGCTCAGGGTTTTAGCCAGCAGGGTTTGACATTCCCAGGGGCTCAGGGGCATATGCCCCTAGATTTTCCAGACTAGGGGCCCAAAGTAGTATGTATATTAACCAGAAATCCTGTTTTTTGACCTATATTTTTCATCAAAAGACCTTTTCGGGCCCCTAGCCTAAAATCTAAGTGTCAGACACTGGCCAGGATTTAGAAACTGGGCGCCCATAATTGGCAATATTTAGTAAATTTATTTGGCATCCAGTTTTTGAAGTGAAATCATATTATACTCAGATTACTATCATAGAAATGTATTTAATCATTGCAATAAGACATTTTTAGAAATTCCTCACAAAAACCTTTGGGTGTCCTAAAGGGCGATTTTTTCGAGTTAGGGTGTCCGAAAGACACCCAGACCCCCTGCTGGCTTAAACTATGACCCTAGTTTAAGTTCTGCTCGAACTTACATAACACTGTTTCTGTGATGAATATGCTATATATGTCTTAACCCTTATGCTGCTGGTGGCTAATTTGCTTATACAAAATGATGCAAAACACCTGAAAAATTACTGAAATCCTGGCACATGGGTACTCATATGAGAGTACTCAGCAAGAGCTATGCAATGAATACATACGCAACATGACATGGTTTACATGGTTTTCAAACATCCTTGTGCCTTTGTGCTTTGGACGAAAGTAGCCTCAGCATTGGAAGGGTTAAGTTCTGCATTATCTTACAAGACACCGTTTCTGTGATAAATATGCTGTATGTCTAAAGTAGGAGTCGATTGACGGACACGTAATAATCCTATCATAATTTATCGGGATCGCCTCTAATCTCTGAAAAAGCTAATCAGGGGGCCACGTTACGCTTTTCTAATCGGAAAAGAAGTTTCTCCGAGAGATTCCGCAGCGCAGGGTGGCAATTAAGACGATCGTCTTTATTGGCTGAGTGAGCTATCCCATGATCCCGCAGTTAAGGATTAGTCATTTTCCCGCCGCGGTAACTGCTAATGGGTGAAATAACTAGGTGCGGATAATGCAGTTTCGACTTTTATCCGTCGCTGAATTTATGACTGATTTCTTCATAATTGATACTAATTTCTCAGGGATTTTCAATGGAATAAACTCTCACTTGGCTATCCATGTTCTGGGGCACCAAACTTTATTAAAATGTGCAGTGATAATGAACCTGGATCATAAATATACATGTTCTGTAATAAGCTGATTTGCCAATGGCCGGGGAACGTGTATATTGACCACAAATTAGCGTTCACACTCATCAGACGTTCATAATCAAACAATTCACACGTGGGAAATGAATGAAAGTAAATGACCGACAACTTAGCCATCTGTCGAGGTATTTCTCTATTTTTCCGTAATATTTGATAAATTTCTGCAATATGTTTCCTCATGCCTGAAGCTGTAGCACTTAGATAGGCACCTGTAGTTTGTATTCAGTAAAATCAGAGGAATTTCAGGTGGAGCTCACGGAAAAATTGCACTTATTCAAGAAAGGTTTCATTAAAGTCTTTGACAGCTCTATTAATCTTTGTGTGATGACTAACATGGGGGTAAGATTGAGAGGCTTTGGTGGGCGATTTCAGGGAGAAGAATTGCGAAGATCGGGAACAATAGAAAATCTTGATGCTGAGGAATTCCTTTGTTATGGGCCTCAGATTTATCAGAGGGGAACTGCACTTCTCTTAACCACAACATTTCCATTTAACTTTCGAAGAAAAAAAAAGTTAGTTAGTTTAGGTAGTTTTACATTTACGTTAAACCTCAGGTTATTTGGCTAAAGTTGACCACATTATTAATTCCTGTTTAACACATTTGAAGAACTTTTATGTTTAAATGATGCCCCAACTAGGCTCTTAGCCAAAGATTTTTAAAATGCCTTTATTATGAAAAAAATAATAGAATGATATTTAAAAAAACAAAACTTAAAAAAAAAACATGAAGGAATTTGGTAGCAAGTCATCAATAAATTCTGTGATTATAGAAAAAAATGCCAAGAAAAATATGTTTACAAATACTGATTTGACATGAACATCACGGAAAAGTGTATTCATAAACCTTTAACTAGGGAGATAGGTAAAAATATTTCTAGTTGCCCTGGCAAACGTGCTATCTGATATGGAAACATAGATATTTACAAAATTGTCCCTCGATAAAATAGTTGACAAATTGTCTAAATGCCGGAATACTGATGAATGCACTGTGTAGGAGGAAAGAAGAATCACTGCTTGATTGTATATTCTAGGGAGGGAGGGAGAGAGAGAGAGAGAGAGAGAGAGAGAGAGAGAGAGAGAGAGAGAGAGAGAGAGAGAGAGAGAGAGAGAGAGAGAGAGAGAGAGAGAGAAAGACAGTCAGAGAGAGAGAGAGAGAGAGAGTATTTTGAGCCTGCATGGAGAATGGTTGTAAAGTGCAATCAGGTACTGTGTATGCACAGAAGGAAGTGGTAGATATACAGTAGATGACCTTCTAGCCCTTCCAATGCTGAGGCTAGTCAGGCTACTTATATCCAAAGCACAAGAACGCAATGATTTGTTTCAAAACCTACTAAACCCTGTCATGTTGGTTTTAATTGGATAGCTCGCGCTGAGTACTCTCAGATGAGTACCCATGTGCCAGGGTTTCAGTCATTCTCCAGGTTTTTGCATCATTTTGTATATAAAGTGGCCAAACTAGCCACCAGCAGCATTAAAGGGCTAGGACTAAGCATTCCCAAAAGATTCCAGTAGCCAACGTAGGACTATATGCGCTCCAAGATTTATTAGTCCCCTGACTTGTTTCAATCAGAATTAGTAGCCCACGCAAGGGCTGAACATGTCCTTTACTAAATGTGACTTAAAATTCAGTACACCTCCAAGGCCAAGTACTATCCAGATTTTAGTGGCCTTACAACCTAATTTACAGAGATTTAGTAGCCATGGGCTAATAGCTACCTTGGACATTGAGTCCTGCTTTTGTGTAGGTGCGTTTGCGAAACCTGAAACTCAGTGTCTAGGCCTTGTTAATGAGTGACTTGAAATTGAGTCATTTAGTCAATTTCACCATATTCTGTTTGCAATGCTTGGTCTAAGCCAGGAATTGGAACTAATGGGGAGCCAAAACTGGCAAATATGAAAAATTTGAGCATCCTGTTTTTCAGTGGAGGACGCAATGTACTTAAATTATAACCATATTAAACATGTAATTCTGTTATGCTTGAAATTGACATTTAAATGAATTATTCACAAAAAAACATTTGGGTGTCCTGAGGGATCATGTTTTAGGGATTGGGTGTCCAAATCATGCCCAGATGCCCTGCTGGCTATACTACGCCCCTCAAAACCCTGGTATACAAGTGTTCCCAGTGCCCCCACCCCTCAGAACCCTGGTATGAGGGTGTTCCCAGTGCCCCCACCCCTCAGAACCCTGGTATGAGGGTGTTCCCAATGCCCCCACCCCTCAGAACCTTGGTATGAGGGTGTTCCCAGTGCCCCCACCCCTCAGAACCATGGTATGAGGGTGTTCCCAGTGCCCCCACCCCTCAGTACCCTGGTACATGGGTGTTCCCAGTGCCGCCACCCCTCAGAACCCTGGTATGAGGGTGTTCCCAGTTCCCCCACCCTTCAGTACCCTGGTATGAGGGTGGTCCCAGTGCCCCCACCCCTCAGAACCCTGGTATGAGGGTGTTCCCAGTTCCCCCACCCTTCAGTACCCTGGTATGAGGGTGGTCCCAGTGCCCCCACCCCTCAGAACCCTGGTATGAGGGTGTTCCCAGTTCCCCCACCCTTCAGTACCCTGGTATGAGGGTGTTCCCAATGCCCCCACCCCTCAGTACCCTGGTATGAGGGTGTTCCCAGTGCCCCCACCCCTCGGAACCATGGTATGAGGGTGTTGCCAGTACCCCCACCCCTCAATACCCTGGTATGAGGGTGTTCCCAGTGCCCCCACCCCTCGGAACCATGGTATGAGGGTGTTCCCAGTGCCCCCACCCCTCGGAACCATGGTATGAGGGTGTTCCCAGTTCTCCCACCCCTCAATACCCTGGTATGAGGGTGTTCCCAGTTCCCCCACCCCTCAGAACCCTGGTATGAGGGTGTTGCCAGTACCCCCACCCCTTAGAACCCTGTTATGAGGGTGTTCCACGTGCCCCCACCCCTCAGAACCCTGGTATGAGGGTGTTCCCAGTGCCCCCACCCCTCAGAACCCTGGTATACATGAGGGTGTTCCCAGTGCCCCCACCCCTCAGAACCCTGGTATACATGAGGGTGTTCCCAATGCCCCAACCCTTCAGAACCCTGGTATACATGAGGGTGTTCCCAGTGCCCCCACCCCTCAGAACCCTGGTATACATGAGGGTGTTCCCAGTGCCCCCACCCCTCAGAACCCTGGTATACATGAGGGTGTTCCCAGTGCCCCCACCCCTCAGAACCCTGGTATACATGAGGGTGATCCCAGTGCCCCCACCCCTCAGAACCCTGGTATGAGGGTGTTCCCAGTGCCCCCACCCCTCGGAACCCTGGTATACATGAGGGTGTTCCCAGTGCCCCCACCCCCCAGAACCCTGGTATGAGGGTGTTCCCAGTGCCCCCACCCCTCAGAACCCTGCTATGAGGGTGTTCCCACCACTCAGAACCCTGGTATGAGGGTGTTCCCAGTGCCCCCACCCCTCAGAACCCTGGTATGAGGGTGTTCCGCGTGCCGCAGTCCGTGGTGCGTCGTAATACGAGCATCTTCCCAGAGCCTGATTCATAGAGCCACGGCGGCAGATAACTATTAAGATTGACGGAAAGTAATCAACGCAGCCTCTTTTTCAATATTGCAGGAAAGTAGCAGTGGATAGAGGATAGACGTTGGCTCACGTCGTTATCCATCCGGGAAACGGCTCCTAAGGTAAGAAAACAATTGATTTCTTTTATACACACGCTTGCCATTGTTGATTCTTTTCTTTTCACTCCGTCTTTTCCGATGTTAAGATTGTTTGATGTTGTCGATTGCAAGCCGAGGAATGCGGCAACCAAAGCGGCAGCGGTGAAGAGTGATTGATTTTGCGATTCGGTGCTCTGTCTCACTTCAAAGCCGCCTGCAGTCAGTCAAGTTCTGCTCATTTTGTATCGACACTCCTATCTCACCACTAGTTTGAATTTGAAACACTGGCTGAGTGTGTATGGCAGTATGACATATAATCCAATGCCTGAGAGTTCTTTGTAAAATTGTGGTCTGGATCTATAATTTTTTTGACAACAACTTGAAAATTGAGGATGATTTTACAAAATATCTGAAGGAAAGTTATTGTGTCAAATGGTGTTCTTCAACAGATAATATTCTATATATTCCTCCGAGCCTCAACTTAAAATGTCAATCTTCGTATAGCCAGCAGGGCTACCAAGATAAATATTGAAATAGCGCCACACAATTTTCTGTAGCCTTAGGCTATAGGGCTAGTGGTTAGCTTGACCCCTGCAGAGCATGGTTATGCAGTGCTTCCAGGGTTATACCATATATATGTGAAATTGTAGAGGACAGCAAAATGGCATTACAGACAAAAATATACCTTCAAAGCACAGCATACAGTCATACCTGTTCTGAAAGAACGTCTTCTTATTAACCCTTGAAAATCACGCATGGAGATTTACTTGAGGAGTGCTGTCTGGTCACCTGTCATATTTTTGACGACTAGCCTGAAACATAGGCTCAGTTTGTGTTGCCATTAATGATTGAGAGTTAATAATAATGATAATAATAATAATAATAATAATAATAATAAAAATAATCTTTATTTCACAAGGGTAACACAGTCAAATACAGGATTTGATTTTCACTGTGGCCCTCCAGTTTAAGGATTATACTTTTCATGCTTAGGGCCACAGAGTTGAAAATTGTTCCCGAAGGTGAAGTCTCTCTAGAAATGTTTATTTTTGCTAGTTGGGTTTATGTGTTGTATAGGTCATAATCTTAGCTAGTCCCAGGCGATCTCCTGATGGATACTTACTCATTGTACTACAACAACAACAACAACAACAACAACAACAAAAACAACAACAACATCAATAACAACAGCATCAACACCGACTATACTTGAATATGTCTAATTAATGTATATTTTTCAATTTAACCCTTTCATGCCAGGAGATCTACTTAAAAAATGTCATATGGACCTGACATACTTTTGAAAGTAACTGTGGAATGAGAGATAACTTCCCAAATATTTGAGGGAGAGTAGTAGTCTTTCAAATATATTCTGAATAATGCTTTTGGTCAAGGAGATCTCCAAGTATGAAAGGGTTAACTTATGAATATGAGATAGTAATGGATTGATAAACAAAGATGATTTTACAGCATGCTTCATTATATTCCAATTTCAAGTGTCAGATATATTTGTATTTCGATAATGGAAAGCTGATAATGACCTTAAAAGTTGGATGTATTTGTTCAGGGATCACGTTTAGATTGATTGATTGATTGATTGTATTAACATCAAAACAAACTCAGTAGTCAGTACAGAGTTATAAGTCATTGATATACAACCTGACAAATATGAATACAAGTATAAAAATCTTGTAACAAGTATACAGAGAGAATACAAACATAAAGTTAGATGCTCTCTCTGAGAGAAATTATAGCATTTACAAATTTACTTTATTGTAGAGGAATCTGTCTGTTGCAGCCAACATGTCACACTCCCCCATACCTATAGACCTGAAGGAATTTCACTCATGAATACAACTTGTTCCTTTGTTCTCTGAATTCCTTTGTCCTCAATGAATGTGACTTTTGTAATTTTGTTTTAAAACAGCACTTTATGCTGATCCAATATCAACATCAAACACTTATGGGTTAAATTCCCTAATCACAAAATTGGAAAATTACTCAATTAATAAAAGAAATCTTATGAGATTTTTTCTTTTGTCCCGCAGGTGTGATGGGGGGGGGGGCTAAAAGTTGCATTTTTCCGCTTGCTTGCATCGGTATGATTCACCAGGTTTGATTAAACAGCGCGTCGTGCACTTATTCAAATAATGTCGCACTGGCTCCCAGTAGGGGGGTTAATAATGAGAGCGTGACACAGCATTTAACTAATTTGCATACGGTCGTAGATTATTTTCTCGTCGTCGTTCGCACATGTAGGAGAATGATTTGTGTTTGACAGGTGACTTTCTTAGCACTCGTTCATCTCGGAGAAATTTAATAATTACAGGCGGAAAAATACCCTATATTCTAACTTTCCAATTATTCAATAAGTGGGGGATTATTTCAATCCTTTCATTTTTAACCCATTAATGCCGGGAGATCTCCTTCTATTTCAACTAGCTTCTAAAAAATTGCCTTTGTAAGAGAGAGATCACCAAAATCTGCAACTTTCTTACTTCTGAAAATAACTCTGATAATGAGAAAGTTCACAAAATATTTGAAAGAGAGTTGTTGTTTGTTTTCTGATCAACATTTCTCCTTCAAATAGTTTCCAAATTAATGCTTCATTCCGAAGTTATTTCAAAAAGTATGTCAAGTCCAGACGGCACTCGTCAAGTAGAGTTCCTGCCAGAGGTAGGACTTCAGGTCAGAGACAATGCATGAAGAAATGTAAACAAAAGTAGTAGATAAATATTTTCTATATGATGCTTTTGTTAGAGAGATATCACTGCAATACCCATGCAGTTCTGGGCGCTACAGGCATGAATGGGTTAATTTGAATTCCTGCCAGAGGTATGACTTCAGGTCCAAGACAATGCCTGGAGAAATGCGCTCGCAGACCACGTGTTTGACGTGGCATATTTGCATAGAGACGAGATGAAATTGATTGCATCCCGCACGCGCATAATTAAAACATTCCGACAAAGTTGATGGGCTCCGTAGGGCGCGAGGGGAGCACACACGCAATTAAGGCTCTCCATTGTAGTGTGATGGGACGATGAGTTTATTAGTCATAGAGTCACAAAGTCAGCTGGCTTCAGCTGGGATATGAGGCCTGAAAAAGTTGTTTGTTTCCTGTAACCCTACCCTAACAAGTTTTCACTCAGAAAAATGCTTACCCTTAAGTTTTTTCTGCCCTCCCAACTCCCAATCAACATAAAACAATATTAAAACACACATTTTTGAACAAAAAAATAATCCCCCCCCCCCTCAAATTTTTTTTTACAGACCTACCTTCCCCATTTTTTGGGGGGTCGTTACAGGAAACAAACAATATTTTTTGTAGGCCTGCCTGAACAGCTCATTTTGCTGTTTTAGAGGATTTTGCCTGGAGATCTCTCTAGCAAGGTTTGTCTGGACCAATCACACTTTTGCAAATAACTTTGGAATAATGCATACATTCACAAAATATTTGAAGGAGCATTGTACGTTTGGTTCTAAGCAGTATTTCTATGTCAAATATTTCCTGAAAGATGATCTGATCACAAAGAATCCTGTTTGTGCTGACATCTGAGAATATCAGTACCAATAGTGCACAGATTATGTACATAGGCAGCATATATCAGAAGGTACTGTATCTGCATCGATTTGGGAAATAAGAAAGACAGCGAGCAGTCAGAAGCAATGCTATAGACCACTTGGCTGTTAGGGCAGGCCCTCAGTGGTGAGAGACAGTGAGAAGTTAATGACAACACCTTAGACATCTTAGCCATCACGGCAGGCCTTCAGTGGTGAGAGACAGCGAGTTGTCAGGCGCAGCCCTCAGTGGTGAGTACTAAATTGTCAGTGTCAAACCCTTAGACCACTTCAGGACAGGCCCTTCCACTCTCTGGTGTATATCACAAACACATGTATACAAATATAGTAACGGATGTTAGTACATCTTTCTCATTTGAAGTTTCTGAATACATATGAAAGACACTGGATGTGATGAGACTGTAACTAAAAAAAAAAATTTTGTTTGTTGAATTTGATACCTCAACAAAGAAGTCCCATGGCGCAGTAGGGAGTAGCCGTAATAGGTCAAGCGTATGAATATAATAATGCAATATGTTCCACTCCGTCATTCAGTTAATTCTACTGTGACAAAATTGTTATTAGATTGCGTGGTCGTTGTCCCCTGCATGGTGGTGGCGGCGAGGGGATTTGATTTAGGCGTGGTAATTACTGTATGCAGGAATTCCCCTGACTCAGGCTGCATGGTGAATGTAGCTGATACTCACCAACTGGTTCCTTCTCTTAGCAGTTAGTGGCAATGCCTTAGACCACTTGGCTATCAGGGCAGGCCCTCAGTGGTGAGAGACAGGGAGCTGTGAGTGGCAGCGTGATAATTTCTGTATGCAGGAATTCCCCTGACTCAGGCTGCCTGGTTATTGTAGCACCAGTTCCTTCTCTTAACCATCGTCTGTCTCAAATGTGTATTTCTGCTGTAGCTTTTGCTGATACAGCTTCTACTACTTCTTCAACTCCTCCTCCTTCTCCTCTTCCTCCTCCTCCTCCTACTACTACTACTACTACTACTACTACTACTACTACTACTACTACTACTACTAGAACTCAGTGAGAGCTATCCAATGAATACCAGCATGACATGGTTTAGATGGTTTTCAGAAATCTTTGCGTCTGTGTGCTTTAGGTGAAAGTAGCATTGGAAGGGTTAACCATCGTCTGTCTCAAATGTGTATTTCTGCTGTAGCTTTTGCTGATACAGCTTCTACTACTTCTTCAACTCCTCCTCCTTCTCCTCTTCCTCCTCCTCCTACTACTACTACTACTACTACTACTACTACTACTACTACTACTACTACTACTACTACTACTACTACTACTAGAACTCAGTGAGAGCTATCCAATGAATACCAGCATGACATGGTTTAGATGGTTTTCAGAAATCTTTGCGTCTGTGTGCTTTAGGTGAAAGTAGCATTGGAAGGGTTAACCATCGTCTGTCTCAAATGTGTATTTCTGCTGTAGCTTTTGCTGATACAGCTTCTACTACTTCTTCAACTCCTCCTTCTCCTCTTCCTCCTCCTCCTCCTCCTACTACTACTACTACTACTACTACTACTACTACTACTACTACTACTACTACTACTACTACTGCTACTACAACTACTACTGCTGCTACTACTACTACTAAGTTAGTAGTAGTAGTAGTAGTAGTAGTAGTAGTAGTAGTAGTAGTAGTAGTAGTAGTACTACTACTACTACTACTACTGCTGCTGCTGCTGCTGCTGCTGCTGCTGCTACTACTACTACTACTACTACTACTACTACTACTACTACTACTACTACTACTACTACTTCTACTACTACTACTACTACTACTACTTCTACTACTACTGCTGCTGCTGCTACTACTACTACTACTACTACTACTACTACTACTACTACTACTACTTCTACTACTACTACTACTACTACTTCTACTACTACTACTACTACTACTACTACTACTACTACTACTACTACTACTTCTACTACTACAACTACTACTACTACTACTACTACTACTACTACTACTACTACTACTACTACTACTACTACTATTTCTAGGTTTCTGTGGAGGATTTGATCTGTTTGCGCCCCTCAGGGTTTTTCTCGAAACGCTGCGGATCACTCTCTTTGGTTTCTGTACGGATGAACGCACGGAATCCTTGTCCCCGGATGATGATCCTGGGGATAGGGAAGCTGCTGGTGTAATCACATCAACTAAACTCTCTCACTCTTGTTTTTCCCACAGTTCGGGTGCGACAGACACATGTTTTATTCTCCAGAACAATACAGATAATCCTAATACCCAGATTAATGGGATTAATAGGATTATGTTGCCGGGAGATATGCGATTTTGACGCCGCAGGTTTTAGTATTTCGCGTCTTTGATGAATGATGGTGTGACAGGGTGAAGTATCAATCTTAATCCCCCGCTATCGGTGACAATGACTTAACCTATTCATGCATGCCTGAAGATCTCTTTGGCAAATGTCGTTTGGACTTTTCATACTTTTAAGTATAACTTTGGAATTAATCATTAATTCACAAAATATTTGAAGGAGAGTTGTGGGTTGGATTTGGATCAGCATTCCTCCAGCAAATATTTTCTGAAAATTTTTTTATTTTGAGAGAGATCACCAAAATTGTCAGGCGATTTTGTTCGCTACAGGCATGAACGGGTTAATCCCTGCTAACGGCGACAATGACTTCATCATGCTGTGACAGATTGGTGATATGTGTGGTGGATTATGAGGCCTATTGTTCTATTGCTATTGTTCTTATTCTTCTATTGTTCTTCAGTAGTCATTGTCATAAGTCTTGAGGGTTCGTGTTATGGAATGGATTTGTGAGGAATTTTGAACTTTATCACCTGTTCTTGTGTAGGGGTATGCTTATCCCACTAGATGCCTTTAGGGTCAACCACTTCCTCTCCAAATTGTCGTCTGGATCTAAGATACTTTTGATAATAACTTTGGAATTGAGAATTATTTTATAAAATAATTGAAGGAGAGTTGTTGGGAACGTCCTAAAGAACAGTTCTCCTTCAAATATTTCACATCTTTTCTTTTGCCTGAAAGATTTCACCAAAATTATTAGGCTGCTTTTGACTGCTGTTAGCATTAAGGAATTGAATTGGGTGTGAAAAATAGACATGAAACTTATGAAAAAACATGGGGGTCCTTTTCTTGAAAGGAGATCATGATATTTTCAGAAATCACAAGTAAGATGCATTAAGATATGTAATTGTCCCATTGTTCTTTTATGTGAATTCTGGCTACTTTGGTAAATGCTCTCTAGCAAAAGCAGTATTTACAAAATATATAAATAAGAGTTGTTCATCAAAACACTATCCTCAACTCTGCTTCAAATAGTTTGCAAATTACAGCTTCATTCCAAAGTATGAAAGGTCCAGACAACTTTTGTCAAGTAGACCTCCTGGCCTGAATGGGTTATATTGCGCACAGCTGCTAAATCTGTCAATACTCCAAATGTGTGATCCTCAACAGCAGTGTTGGGACAATCATTGATTATAATCGATAATCAATCGTTTGCCTCTCTTATTCTGATTAATCAATTACGAAACTCTCAATCGATAATAATCGGAATAAATATCTAACTAAATGACAGACAAGTTGTCAGATTCCTTGCTATGAAACTAAGCTCCAAAAACACTCCAAAACGAACTTAAAGGACAATTCCACCATGGATAAAACAGAGGCCCAAATTGTTGCTTATGGTTTTCTCTACTTAAACCCAAGTTCCCACCAGTGCCAACCTTCATACAAGAAGTATATTGCTGTTTAAACACCTCCTAACAGACACACAATAGAGGCACTGGGGGCGGCCATTTTAGCCTGTTAACCCTTTATCACTCAACGCAACAATGTTGCCATGTCCCCAGCACTGCACGAGGGTTTACTCCTCAGAGACATTGTTGCGCAGTGCATAGTGCACTGCAGTGCATAGGGAGCAGTGCTTTAAACAAGTTAAACGAGTAATTTCAATTTTTTATTTGTATCTTTCATTTTGTTGAATATGATATTATTTGTGTTTACAATATATCAACTTAAAAGTTGATTTTTTTCTGATTTTGCGCTTGACGCACTGTCAATCACGCACCTCGGCAAGTTCGTCTTCGTTGAGTGGTTAAATGAGTGGGATATCATTGTCTGATTCCCATGGATCGTGAAGGGGACGATAGTCGATCCTCTTCCACTCTTGATCGGAATTATCCTGGTTTAAACTAGCCATTTGATGGCAGAAACAACGAAAAAACACGGGAGAATATCAATGGTTTTGTGTGTTGCCAAGGACGCCACAATACAACGACGTCACTGGCGGGAATTCCCCATGACTTCCATATTTGGAGGGGGTTTTCCCGTGGTTTTCCCGCCGAAAATCACGGACTTCGAGTCCGAAAATAAGCATTGAATAACTATAGATTACGATTAAAAGGTAAGGGCAATAATTTTGTATCTTTATTTAACATTCATTTGTGTACCAGCGATCTAAGATCGTGGTACACAAAATACGCCAAAAGTCGCTTCGTAGGAATAAGTGCACAAATACAATGACGCAATAACTCGCTACTGAGGAAGTGCAGCTGCACTCATGTAGCGAGTTATTGCGTCATTGAGTGATAAAGGGTTAATAACCTCTAAACTGGCTGTTGGTGCAACTAAGTCCTTAGCATTAAAGTAGCTGCTAATGACTTAGTTGCACCTGTCCTTTGGGCAGGCAGTTTCTTGAAAACGTCCTTTTTAGACTGGCATAATTTTCTATATCTTTTTACCTTTTTAGACTTAAAACCTTCTTTTCCTAACAATTCATCTTCTAAAGCATTGCTGAAGTGTATAGTTGCTGTGAGCAGTAATGAGTTAAAAACCAGATTTTTTTTCGTATAAGTTGATGCATCAGTATTTTACTCATAACAACACCTTCCAATAAGTCATAACAATCATAATAGCTTTTAACTCATCTTTCTTAATATCCTCATTTAATATCTTCACCGAATGATATGCCGTTCATTATCCCATAGAACGGATCCTCATTTATAATTCATTCAAATCGACGATTAAAACAATCGCGACATTATACAACGCCACTAAATCCTGATTAAGTCTTGCGACTGATTGAATTGTCTCGGGTATGTCACCTGATATGTCATGTGACCTCAGACACATCATGGCTGCAGTTTATCAATTATTGTATGTAGTCTGAATCAAAAAAAGTGTTAACCCTTCCAGTGCTAAGGCCACTTTTGTCCAAAGCAGAAGGACACTGGGACTTTTGAAAACCATCTAAACCCTGTCATGTTGGAATCCTTTAAATAACTCATTGCTGACGTTTATCAATTATTGTATGAAGTCAGAAGCAAAAAAATAAAACGAGTTACCGAAAATTCATGGAAATCTAGACCACCCTAAGAATTTAGGCCACTATAATTATTGTGCTAAGTAGTATAAGGTAATTCTGGGCCACCCTTGATGTTTCGCTGGTCGTCATTAAGGGAAATCTTTGGCACTTTTACTCTGCTTTGCCTGTATTTTCAGAAAACGTGTGCCATTCGTAATTATAAAAAAAGTGTCCCAAATTACCAAGATTTTATGGTAACCCTTTTCACACTGAAATGACATCAGTTGCATTTGTCAATCCTTTCTTGCTAAAGAGTGCTCTAGAAATTGCCATCTGCATCTAAAATAAAAAATACATTGGCATATAAAGTATTATAGATCTTTACAAATTCAGTAGAAAATCTCAAGCAAGAAATGGTAAATCCTTATGATGCTGGTGACCAGTTTACCATACAAAATGATGCAAAAACCCTGAAAAATGGCTAAAACCCTGGCATAATTGGGTACTCATCTGAGAGTACTCAGTGAAAGCTATCCAATGAATACCAACATGAGGGGATTTAGACATATTTAAAAAATCTTTGCATCCATGTGCTTTAGCCGAAAGTAGCCTTAGAATTGGAAGGGTTAACGAATATGAAATCCATGAGTGTATTTTCCTCAGTGTCTGAGGGGAGGAGTCTGTTTCTTTATCGAGGAGGACCCTCCTTGATTTATCTGGCTTGAGATGCTGATTCATAGCTGGAATTTAATTACCAAGATGTAATTGCACCATTTGATCGTCATTTCCACTCAAATTGTCAAGTTTGATGGAATTTGAGACACTCACTGCGGAGAAATGGAGTTTTAAACATGATTTCCTAATTCGGCCCTACCGTAGTTTTGAAGCCGTAGATGAAAAGAGATTATTTTCAATATCTTTTTATGATCTTTGTCTAAGTTGTAGTAAAGAACTCTTCATTGCAGCCAGACTTTGTTTCTTTTGTTTCTTGTTTCTTTCTTTTTCTTGGCCTAAACTAAAATATCCTCTTCAAATATTCAGTGAACTCGTGCTTTATTCTTAAGTTATTTGCAAAACATCATTGATCCAGACAACAATTTAAGGCAGACTCTTAAGCATGAATGCATTAACATTTCCTTATAAGTGCCTAAAGTATCAGAACCCTTATGCTCGGATGTAAGTACAAACCTTATATAATCTATAATTGATAAGCTATCGTCAGAATAATTGAATGAAAGTTGTGTGTGTTTTGTCTTAGGAATAATGACAGTTCTAAAAATCTGGGTTCAGTATCTTTTTGTTTGTGAAAGTTCTACTTCCTAGCATCACTAAATACCAATTTGATATGGAATGGGGAAAGGTATCATATTGTACTGATCTGTACAGAGATCTATTATATGGGTAAAAATATGAAATTAACCTTAGGCCTAAAAAAAAATTGTTTGTTTCCTGTTACCCTACCCTAACAAGTTTTTATTCTAAAAAATCCCTACCCTAAAGTTTTATCGCCGATCCAACTCCCAATCAATGTAAAACATGCATAAAACACACATTTTTGACCAAAAAAATCATGCAAATTCTTTTTTTTACCGACCCACCTGCCCTATTTTTTTTCGGCCCGTTACAGGAAACAAACAATTTATTTTTTAGGCCTTACTTTCACTTAGACGTCCCTACACCAAAGCTATTCATTAGAGAAATTTCAAAAGCTGACAGTCCTAAATGTATCAAAATTAGCAAGGGACTTCAGTTCTGATAGAAATATTGTTAAGATACTGTATGATTGTATATGAAAATGTACATATTGTATTATTTCCTGAAGGTGTTTTAGATGCCAACCTCTATAACCAGTACATAAGGATAAGTACCAGTACTCAATACAATACTAAATAACAATATTGAATAGGAAAATTATTGTAGCGAAAAAATAAAGAATTGTATCAGATATTTTGAAGATTTAAGGTATTTATGAAATTGACTTTATTGCTACCTGGATGATACAGTTCACTCTATATCAGTGAAAACAGATGGTGATAAGTTCAAGAAAATAGGTCCCTGTATCGATTCCATATCATATAGCAAAAATTTCAAAGGTGCCAATCCCTATACAGGTGAACTTGGATATGACAGACTCAATGGGACCAGGAAAACTGGTCCGTCATATGCAAAATCCGTCGTATACATATGACGAATACTTGATATGCATCAGACTGGGACTAAGCATACAGTCCGTCATATGCGAAATCCGTCGTACAGTGGTCCGTCCGTCCAAGTTCACCTGTATACCAGTAGGGGAAATCTCTGTGAGAATATCTCACTTGGATAGTGATCAATCAAATTAGTTCTCTTCCTCTTAACCCAGAAAGGGTTAATTTTCCGCGCCTACTAGTTACATGTAATGATAGCCTATACAAGATCAATATATTGATCCTGGGGGAGATTATTTATCCATGCTCCCTGGCCACAGGTTAATGCTATGCAGTCAGCGCCATGGATATATTGATATTACTGGCAGCCTGTCCTCTTCATTCTGAGATGATATGACTCAGCTGCTACCTTCTCATATTTATTCCATACACACATTACAGGGCCGCTGCAGTACTTATGTATTTACAGAACATGTATTATACTCATGCTGATAAAATATACATGTTTCAAATTGGTAGTTGAAGACTATGGCCCCGGTATATGGATATTGGTAATTCTGAAGGTTTGACGAGGGACTAGTATGTTTCTGCAGTGAACGAGGCACACAGAGATGCATGAACCATATAAACCACATCCACAATAATACCATGGCAGCAGACAATCTATCTCGATCCACTCTCGGATAATCTTAGCCAAAATACCACCATTCTACGGATATACACGGGAAATTACCATCCAATGGGTGAGTGGCCTTTCTTTCAATACCAAGGGAGAGTTTAGCATGGAGCGAAGGTGTGGCTCTGGGTTGATATCGTAGAATCCCTCAGTGGTACCACGCAGCACTAGGTTCAGGCAAATCATATTAAATGCTGATGCTGAACAGTTGTGTCTTTCAATACGAGTAAAACGAGAGAGAGAGAGAGAGAGAGAGAGAGAGAGAGAGAGAGAGAGAGAGAGAGAGAGAGAGAGAGAGAGAGAGAGAGAGAGAGAGAGAGAGAGAGAGGGGGGGGGGGGAGAGAGAGAGAGATAGAGATAGGAGGAGGGAGAGAGAGACAGAGAGAGAGAGAGAGAGAGATGAGAGGAGAGAGAGAGAGAGAGAGAGAGAGAGAGAGAGAGAGAGAGAGAGAGAGAGAGAGAGAGAGAGAGGGGGGGAGGGAGAGACAGAGAGAGAGAGAGAGAGAGAGGGGGGAGAGAGGAGAGAGAGAGATAGGGGAGGAGGAGAGACAGAGAGAGAGAGAGAGAGAGAGAGAGAGAGAGAGAAAATACGAAGTGAAGTGGGTGAAGGTGTGGTCACAGTCACTCGTATTGTAGAGATCCCTCTGTGGCACCACGGAGCATCCGGCTAGGCATACAGTGTTGTTTCTTTCAATGCTAGTAGAGGGACAATATGAGAATATGAACTTAATCGAGTGAAGGAGTGGTCACATTCAAGCTCCTGGTTAATATGGTAGAATCCTCAGTGTCACCATGCAGCATGAGGGGAGGGGTGGGGGGAAGAGAGAGAGGGGAAGAGAATCAGAGAGACAGAGAGAGAGGAAGAGAGAGAGGAAGAGATCAGAGAGGAGAAGAGAGAGTGAGAGAGATAGAGAGAGAGAGAGAGAGATGAGAGAGAGAGAGAGAGAGAGAGAGGGGGGGGGAAGAATCAGAGAGAGAGTGACGATCAGATAGAGAGAGAGAGACAGAAAAGAGGAATGATAGACAGACAAGAGGAGACAGAATATGAACTGAGGTAATACTTTAAATTGGAACAAAACATGTCAACCATGTATGTAAGAAAATATCAAAAGGGATTTTTTGCTTTAAAAAAAACTGAAATTGTACATGGATCTTAAAACAAGAAATCTTTTTTCAATGCGTACACACTTCCTCACTTTTGATTACTGTAATACAATTTGGGGCCACTCTAGCTCCGAAATTCAAACAAGAATGCTTAGGCTACAGAAGAAAGCTGCAAGATATATACTTGATGTGGAATTACTTTCATCCAAGCAGGGGTCTATTCAAAACACTAAAATGGTTACCTTTCCTTAACAGAGTTCAATTTAATACTGAACTAATTCTAATGTATAAATCTGTCAATGGACAGAGTCCAATATACCTGTAAAATATGTTTCAGTTCTGCTCAGATCAACATGGTCACCTTACAAGATCAAATACATCTCAAAATTTGGTTCCTCCACCGATCAAAATCGAGCTATTTAAACACTCATTCACTTACCAAGGCATAGTATTATGGAATTCCTTATCTTTAAATATGAAAATGGCACATCTCTCTCAATCATTCAAGAAACTATACCTTGAAGAACAATTTTCAAACTCTGTGGCCTGAAGAATTGAATGTATAATCCTTAAATCTGAGGGCCACAGCGAAAATTAAATCTTGTATTTGACTGTGTTACCCCTCGTGAAATAAAGATTATTATTATTATTATTATTATTATTATTATTATTTATTATTATTATTATTATTATTATTATTATTATTAAGTGATGTGTGGTTACAGTCAAGCTCTGGATTGATTTCATGGGATCTCTCTCGGTGGCATCAAGCTTGTCAGATCGTTCCTGTGGTTTCTCGTGCCTAACCGAATATGTCAATCTCCTGTTCACTCCATTACGGCTCAGCTGTGAAATCAGAGCGACGAAGATCGTCCATTGTCATAGCTAATTTGTCCGTTCCACCATCATCTGGACGTGCCAACAGAGTTTGGTGAAGGAGAGTGATACTCACCTTTACAATGCTGAGGCTACTTTCATCCAAAGCACAATAATAATGATGATAATAATAATAATAATAATAATAATAATAATAATAATAATCATAATAATAATAATAATAATAGTAATCATAATAATATGATAAAATGATATTATAATAACAATAATGATATTAGTAATAATAATAATATTGATAATAATAATAATGATAATATCATTTGTATTATCGAGAATAAAAGTAAAGTGATAACAACAAGGTTATCACAGTAAGTTACGATACCTACCTTTCATTGTGAACTGAGGATATTTAGGAAAGCAAAACTTCAAAATATTTAACACTTGTAGCCACAGGGCTACATGTAGTATGTAAGATATTTCCCTCAGCCAGAAGCGTAATTATTTCTCTCAGGTGTTGTATTGTTGTGAGCTGGGGGCTTGTGTTATTGTTTGCACTATACCTGGTGTACACAGTGATGCAATATTACTCACCTGGCTCTAGCTCTTGACTTGCTATATACATACCCCATAGCGTATGCCTGATGTGGTCCAACATACTGACTCTGTGAGACTGTTGTTTTGGCACCCTATGATGATAATAATGATGATGATGATAATGATAATAATAATGATGATAATGATAATAGTTATAATCATGATAATAATTATAATGATAATAATAATTATAATAATAATAATGATAATAATGATATTAATGATATTAATGATAATAATAATACTAATGATAATAATAATAATAATAATAATACAGGTGAACTTGGATATGACGGACCACTGTACGACGGACTTTTGGCTATGACGGACGATATGCTTGGTCCCAGTCCCATGCATATTAACTATGTGTATTTAACCATGCATAGGACGGATTCTGTATGCCGGAACTCGGCTACCACGGACCAATATCACGGCACACACGATGCTATTTACTATGTAATTAGCATTGTGTATGACGGACAAACACGTGTCTAGCAGTCGGCTTATTCTCGCCGAGACTATCACATGTGCTGAGTTACGTTCGGCCAGACAGAACTCAGTTTCACATTGTCTGGTATTTCTCAGCAGACAAATATATGTATAATAAAAATCCAGCCAGACATATTCTTTCGCTGTTTTGACTTTTATATAGAGATCAACTGAGGTCCCCAATGCAATAAGATACACACTTGCATATGACGGACTAAGTCCATCATATGCATATGACGGATTTCGCATATGACGGACCAATTTTCCTGGTCCCACTGAGTCCGTCATATCCAAGTTCACCTGTAATAATAATAATAATAATAATAATAATAATAATAATTATAATAGTATTTATACAGGACCAACAGGACCAGTCCTGTTTTATACATAGCACTTAAAACCAACCAGTGGCGTATCATGATGTTCCGTTGCCCA
>OZ012701.1:5315137-5378358 GCA_963942565.1 Maea johnstoni
TGCTTCCATATCTGACCCGAGTTCAGACAATGTGACTCTTACAAGTGGGCTGTCTGGCCGCTCTGTGGGTGAAGTAGGTCTCAGTGCATTGAGTAGACCTTATTCTAGGCAGTCATATGTATTCTGTCTGTCAAGTTATTTTTCTATTACCGGGCACCAAGTGGTCAGGGTGGCTAAATTAGTTAATTCATTCACACTCAGAATGGCCAAAAAAGGCTGGACAATTTTAGATATATTTTTCGAACAAAAGCATTTTTTGTAAAATATTTGAAGGAGAAATGTTAACCAGAAGTCAAAGAATAGCTCCCTTTCAAATATCTTTGGAACTTTTACTTTATTCCTGAGTTATTTGCAAAAGTATGAACGTAGCAGACGATACTTTCTAGAGAAACTGAGTGTTAATGGGTTAAGATGTCATACTTTTCCATCAATGCTATTTCCAGGAATATTTCACCAAGATTGTCTGGGTGCTTTTGGCTGCTGTGTCTTAGCATAAATGGGTTAAGCTGCTGGTGGCTAATTTTGTCCATAACAAAATGATGAGAAAAAAACAGCAAAAAAATGACTGAGACTTTCGTCCAAAGCACAGGGATGGAAAGATTTTTATAAACCATCTAAACCCTGGAATATGGGTTCTCATCTGAGAGAACTCAGCGAGAGCTATCAAGTGTATACCAACATGGCAGGGTTTAGATGGTTTTCAAAATTCTTTGCGTCCTTGTGCTTTGAGGGAAAGTAGCCGCAGCATTGGAAGGGTTAAAATGCTTGGCTAAGACCCTGTATGTAGAAGTATAGCTGGGACCAGAGGCGGGAAAGGGCTGTTAACTTCTTGATATCCTCAGTCAGAACCTACTGCCGCAGAAATGATCAATTTTTCATTAACCGTGAGGCTGTTTCTATAGCAACCATTAGAGGAATGACTGATCTCGTCTGAACACTTTGGTATGCAGCTTATCGATGTCCATTTCAAGCCTGAATTAACCCTTTATACCCTTTTTTTATAACCCTTTTCGCTACCATTTTGTAGTGTTTTAGTGGGGAATTTCCCCAGGATTCAGGTAGTCCAATGGGACTACCTGAATACATCTTTAGGTAGCCCGATAGTGCCGTTTTTGGAAGTTAGAACTCCCAGGATATGGGACTAGGCTATTTGTCAAGCCCTAATATATATATATGTATATATATATATATATATATATATATATATATATATATATATATATATATATATATATATATATATATATATATATATATATACATATACATACATATATATATATATATATATATATATATATATATATATATATATATATATATATATATATATATATATATATACATACATACATACATACATACATACATACATACATACATACATACATACATACATACATACATACATACATACATACATACATACATACATACATACATATATATATATATATATATATATATATATATATATATACACATACATATGTATATATATATACACATATAGTATGTTGTTTGCTCGCCTTTTACTCTTACTCGTTGCTGGGAACAAAACATATGCTGGTTTTGATGTCTCATCCTGTATTACATTTACCTAGATTATAAAGCCTCTCGCTGAGAAAAGCAGATAAAGTCAGTAACCATAGCAACCACTACCCACGATGCAAAGGGTCATTATCAAGGAAAGCGTCTATGCTAAGTTTAGCAATGGGCGCGGTGAGCGTAATCCTTTCCATTGGTATGCACCGCTAGTCCCAATCGAAATGTGACCACAGAAATTTACATGGTTACCATGGCAACAGAATGCCCTGCTTGTAAGTTACTAAGTGGATAAGCCTGGTAGCTAGGGATGTGTGAGTGTGCGCTAAGGGATGACTTTCCTTCCGAGAAAAAAAGGAGAAAGAAGATCTCTCCTTTTGACCTAGATCCAGAAGGGAGTTGGGATTTAATTAGGTTGCCAGGCAACCATTTGGAAGGGTTTTTGCTTTCTTCTTGGTTGCTAGAGAAAATGTTATTGTTTGCTGTGTAGTATGAGTGGTTGTGGGTGTTGTCCTGCTGTGTTGTCACAGAGGGGGAAATGATAATATTGGGCTAGTTGATCAAGGCTGTGGGGGGGGGGGGGGGGGGGAGCATGCTGCTGTAATATTGGCATACTGCCAGAGATTAATCGTTACACCCCTCATGCCTGTATCAGAGTTGACTCCATGGGATACAAGATCATTAGAAGCAATCAAATATGAAAACCTATTTTTAGTTATTTTCCACAATATTTTCCTTTAAGAAATAACACTAGAGGTCATGTACCTAAGTATTTGCATCCTTATGCTTTTTGCAATACAACACAACAATATTTCCCTAACAATTAAGTGTTCTCTTAAATGTGAAATCTAATGATAGCGCCTGCCTCCCAAGGACCTTATTTTGTGAACCCATTTACACTCACAGTTCCTCTTGAAAGTATCGTCTGCGACTCTCATACTTTTGAAAATAACTTAGGAATAAAGCAAAAGGATACAAAATATTTGAAGGAGAGTTGTACCTTGGCTTATGATTAAAGGGCAAATGCACCATCATGATGATTTAGGTTCAAAATGTGCCTATACGTGTCACCTTTCGAATAAGACCACCCGCAAGTCTGTCCTCCTCAGCACTCCTCAGATATGGCTTATGAAAGTTAGTAAAAAAGAGGCCTGAGTCTGGGCATGGAGGCTGACATTATCAGAAGTGGTGCTTATGAAGTGACTGCCAGCCCTGCTTCTGATTGGTTGAGAGATATCAGTGGCAGTCATTTCCAGCCACTGATATCTCTCAACCAATCAGAAGCAGGACTGCCAGTCACTTCATACCACTGATTGTGCTTAATTGTGCTTAATTGGCCTGCAATGTCAGCCTCCATGCCCAGACTCAGGCCTCTTTTTTACTAACTTTCATAAGCCATATCTGAGGAGTGCTGAGGAGGACAGACTTGCGGGTGGTCTTATTTGAAAGGTGACACGTATAGGCACATTTTGAACCTAAATCATCATGATGGTGCATTTGCCCTTTAACATTTCTCCTTTGAATATTTTCCAAAAAATGCTTTTGTTAGAAAAATATTATCAAAATTGTCTGGCCTGTTTTGGCCTCTCTGAATGTGAGGGTTAAATTGAGTACAGTCAGTGTGTGTATTGCGCCTGTGTGTTGATATTCATTCGCTTTGAAGCAACAGGCTGATTGCAGTGAAACATTGGGGATCTTGTAACTCCTGTGGTGTCCCGATCCTCTCCTAGCCTAGCAGTGTGGCAGTTTCTGTATCTCCATTGTGGTTCTCTGACCGCTAGATGGTTCAATACTGGAACAATATGTATCAGTCTCTACTGTTGTCTGTGGATATTATTGGGTTATAACCCATTCACACTCAGAGTTCCATTAGAAAGTATCGTCTGCTACTCTCATACTTTGGAAAATAACTTGGGAATAAAGCAAAAGTTCACAAAATATTTGAAGAAGAGTTGTTGCTTGGCTTCTGATTAACATTTCTCCTTCAAATATTTTCCGAAAAATGCTTTTGTTAGAAAAGTCTTATCAAAATTGTCAGGCCTGTTTTGGCTGCTTTAAGTGTGAATGGGATAATTGTAACTCATTCTGCAGCAGTCAAAAACGTCCTGACGAATTTGGTGATATCTCTCAAACAAAAGCAGTATCTAGGAAATATTTGAAGGAACATTGTTCAACTGAACTCCATCTACAACTCCTCTTCAAATATTTAACAAATTTAAGCTTCATTCCAAAGTTATTTTCATAATTACGGCAGGTCCAAACAACTTGGAGTTCAATACCGGAACAATACAATACAGTCTCTGCTGTTGTCTGTGTATTGGAGGAATGAAATATGAGCTGAATGCAGGCTACTAGAGTTTGTACTTATTCACGTATCTGGCTGGTTAAGAGGTGCATATAGTTTATAGGTAGGAGGTGGATGATGATCATTGATGATGATGATCAGCTATTGATGATGATGATAATGATGACAATGGTGATGGCATTGATGATGATGATGATGATGATGGTGATAGAAGTGATGATGATAATGCTGATGATAAATAGATAATTTACAGATTACCATTTAAATATGGAAGTACATTTATAGAAAAAAATATTATGCATAATTATTTGGAGATAATCCTTTCTCTTTCATTATATCACTAACAATGTTTACATTGTATGGGTCGATGGATTTATAGTTTAAAGATTTCTGTAGTGACAATCAAAACTGACAACTGTTGAGAGAGGAAAGATTGTATTTCATTTTTCATACTGTATCGATTTTATCAGCAAACAACAAAGCTTGAGTTTGCCTTATTTTCCTTTTGGATTAACATAAACTAATATTTATACAAAATGACAATCTAGACCAAATTATTGAATGCTATGACATGCAGACATGGCAGAGGCATCGATCCATTAGTGAAATATGAGAGAACGTAACAGAATCTCCACTAATCGTGAATATAATCCTATCCTTGAATATATCATTGGGAAGTAATTGGGGATTCATTTAACCGTTCCAATGCCGAGTCTACTTTTGTCCAAATGACAAGGATGCAAACATTTTTGAAAACCATTCAAACCCTGTCATGTTGGTATTCATTGGATAGCTCTAGCTGAGTACTCTCACATGAGTGCCCATGTGCCAGGGTTTCAATAATATTTTAGCGTTTTTGCATCATTTTGTATTGTCCAAATTAGCCACCAGCAGCATAAGGGTTAACCCAGTCATAGCAGTCAAAAACGTCCTGACTACTTTGGTGATATCTCTCAAACAAAAGCAATATCTACAAAAAAGCAATTTCTAGAAAATATTTGAAGGAGAATTGTTCAACTGGACTCTATCTACAACTCCACTTTAAGTATTTTGTGAATTAAGCTTCATTCCTTAGTTATTTCAATAAGAATTTAGGTCCAAACAACTTGTCAAGGAGATCAGAAAGCATTAATGGATATACATACATAGCCTGACCCCATCTGTGGCTTTTTGGAAATTACTCACAAAAATATTTGGGTGTCCTGATGGGTGATTTTTGAGGCTTTGGGTGTCGGAATAACGCCCAGCCACCCTGCTCAGCTGGCTAAGACTATGGCCTCGCCCCATCTGTGGCTGTAAGGTAAGGGTGGCAATTGACTTGTACGTCATTAAAACTAGAGAGCGTTCAACTCATCTTCATGCGAGGAAACTCTGTGAATATGGCCGATTTCCATTTGGCAGCTAGCCAGGTCATTCTTATACAATCCTGTTGCTCATTTATATTCCTGAGAGCTACGTTTGTGGAGGAACCGGCATTCCGTTAACCCTTCCAATGCTGAGGCTACTTTCATACAAAGCACAAGGATGCAAAGATCTTTGAAAACCATCTAAATCCTGTCATATTGGTACTCATTTAAAAGCTCTTACTGAGTACTTTCAGATGAGTACCCGTTTGACAGGGTTTCAGTCATTTTTCAGGGTTTTTGCATCATTTTGTATTGGCAAAATTAGCCACCAGCAGCATTAGGGTTAAGTATTAAACCTATTTATACTCGCAGCCTGACAATTGCGGTTATTTTTTTGTGGGTGAAAACATATATAGGGAAATATTTGAAGAAGAAATGTTTATTCGTAAACATTGCCAATAACTCTCCATCAAATACTATGTAAAATCTTTCTTAATTCCCATTTTATAATGTATTTTTAAGTATTATAAATTCATACGAAAATTTCAACGAGAACATTTTGGCAAATCTCTTTCATAAAATACTAGTGTATAAAGGATAGTATTTGTACGAACCACATACACTGGCACATGAGCAACTTACTTGACTTACATGCAATAAAGAGTTAGCTAAGCAGCTTGCATAGAAGATTGATTTTTCTAAATTTATCCCATGACTTGAACCAGACATTGATTTGAATACAACCATTCATATGATGATTGGCATAACCCTTACAAGGGTCAGTGAGTGTATCCTGTAGGTGAATTGAGGTATAATATTTGTGATGAATATTTTAAATTGCCTTGATAATTGCCGTGTGTTATGTACATAAGGAGTGTGCAATATAGAGTGAACATATGGGTTTCTATCAGTTAACTGAACCCATTCAAGCTAAGATCAGGGACTCAGCCAGGACCCATTCCGTCTGTCGTTTGGACAGGCAGTTTCCTGAAAACCGCCATCTTAACCCTTCCAATGCTGAGGCTACTTTCGTCCAAAGCACAAGGATGCAAATATTTTTGAAAAACCTCTAAACCCTGTAATGCTTGTATTCATTGGAAAGCTCTCGCTGAGCACTTTCATATGAGTACCCATTTTCTAGGGTTTCATCCATTTCTCAGGTTTTTTGCATAATTTAGTATTTGTTGAATTAGCCACCAGCAGCATGAGGGTTAAGATTTACTATGAAGAATTTTCAGTTTTTACTCGTTTGGACTGATGACCGTATTTTGTTTTATCAAACCCCACAATAGATGGATAGTTAGATATATAAAGGTTACAAAGGTTAAAAAGTTGCAAAGTTGTCTCTATAGACTCAGTAAAAAAACGCTTTTTGTATTTCAACTGGAAATTAAAATGGTAAAAAGTAGCCAAGCTGTCTGTTTTGGCAGAATGTGAAAGGATTAAAAAGTCTGTGCATTTACTGCATACTCATTTTGGATATATGGTCTTCTAACACTTCCAATGCTGAGGATACTTTCCTCCAAATCACAAAAAAGCAAAGATTTTTGAAAACCATCTTAACCCTGTCATGTTGGTATTCATTGTATAGCTCTCGCTGAGTACTCTCAGATGAGTACCCATCTGCTAGGGTTTCTGTCATCTTTAAGGTTTTTTTCATCATTTTCTATTGGCCAAATTTGCCGTCAGCAGCAGAAGGGTGAATAGGTTAATAGGCTGTCTGTTTAGGATGGAAAGAGTTAGAAAGTCTGTGCGTGGACTGCATACTCATCTTGGATATATGGCCTTTTAAGGTTTGTTGGGAATCCGTTCCTGAGACGGGCAATTTCCTGTCTGGAGCTGCTAGACCCAGGAGACCCAACTCCTTGAATAGTCTGTGTGGGGTTTAGATGAGATAGTTGGGCTAGATGTAGCAGTTTACTAAAACCTCCGTTGCTCTACACGATCCATGGCTGGTTTTAGATGAGAGAGTGGGTCTAGATATAGCAGTTTACTAAAAAAACAACTCCTTTGCTCTACATGAACCACCGCTGGATTTCCCCTTGAATATGACGTCTGGAATTATGGTACTTATGAAAATAACTTTGGAATTAAGTTGAAATTCAAAAAAATAATTGAAGGGGATTTGTGTGTTAGGTTCTGATCTAGATTTCTCCTTCAAATTATTTCTGAAAAAAAAATGCTCTAGTGAGAAAGATATCACGGATATAGTCAGGATGTTTTGGGCGCTACAGGCATGAATGGGTTGAAGAACTCCTTTGTACCACAAGATCCATATGGCTGCTGGTTTACGTAATTTCATCTTTTGTTGATTCAAGGCGTATATATCTGGCGCAGAAGTACCCATTTAGTACTGGAGGATACATTTTTATTTTTGTGATTTCTTTGCAACAAAAGCAACTTTCAGAAAAGAATTTGTAGGAGAAATGTTGATCAGGCATTAATTAACAACTCTTCTTCAGATAGTTGTTAAATTTTTCGGTGATATCGAAGTTATCTTCAAAATTATTTTTGATCCAAAAGATTTTTGATCCAGAAGACAACTTCTGGAGAAACTCCTAGGCATTAATGGGTTAACCCTTATGCATGCAGTTGGTGGCTATAATTTGGCCTATACAAAATGATGCCAAAAGCCTGAAAAATCATTGAAATCCTGCAATATGGGTACTCATCTGAGAGTATTCGGTGAGAGCTATCCAATGAATTCGAACATGATAGGGTTTAGATGGTTTTCTAAAAACGTTGTGTCCTTGTGGTTTGGATGAAGGCAGCCTCACCATTGGAAGGGTTAATGGGTTAACTGCAGAGATGTCACGGCACAGAATCAGCACCTTCAACATATTGTCTGTGACTGCCTGTCACTTTGATGAAATCTTTTAGGCTAAAGCATAATTGGCAAAATATTTGAAGGAGAAATGTTAATACGAACATTACCAACAACTCTCCTTCAAATATTTTGTAAAATCAATCTCAATTCAAAAGTTATTGTCAAAAGTATTTTAGATCCAGACGACAATTTTGTCATGTCACAGTATCTGTACCTTCTGCTGTCCTGCCTGGCGTCAGCTCCCAGATAACATATTGTCTGTGACAGTGTGCATCACTGCCCATCCACCTGCAGCACACTGCAATAACACATATACAGGATACAGGGCCACAGTACTAGCAGGTACATCCAGAACATGTATATTTATAATCCTTATTCATAATGCTTGTTATGATAAGCATGATCTGTAATTATGGCCATGGAATCTGTATATATATGAAATAAACATTCAGTAGATTACATTTCGGGTTCCATAATGCATGTGCAAACCTATGCATTGTAGTGTTAACATTTTTTTTTCGCATTTAATGAAGGTGACTCATTAAGATCTTTTCAGAATTGGCAAAAAAATGAAACAGTTTGAGTTTATTGTGGGATTTTTCTCTTTCATAATCATGTGGTTTTCCTGATCAAGATGCGTCTGTGGTCCGTAAGCTTTCATCTTTTAGCTTTACTAGGGCAATTATGAATGACTGCCATGCACGAAACACAAATTACTGGGCTGCCTGCAAAATCAACGCATCACAAACAATGGGATTATTGATAATCCCTCAGGATATCCATGGCGGATAATCCACATCAATACCTGTGGCCCCGAACATGTGTATTAAGAAGAACCACCTGATAATGGCAGTGGACATTATTATAATTATGAAGTAATCAGTTTGCTGCGATCCTGCTCTCCTCGGCTCGCTCAGAGCGTGAGTGCTACTGGCTACCGACCGGCTTGTGGAAGACTGACTTTGATGATGATGACGATGACTATGAGGGGAGGGGATTCAGTACACGACCCTCAATCCTAGAACACAGCACGGGAGAGAGAATCATCATCCCGTTGGTGGCGGCGGCAGTGGCAGAGACGGGAATATCGTCTAGCATCGGGATGTGGAGCACATATTGAATCCACACGGCAATTCCGCACTTTGTTCGGGAAAAGAATAAATTATGCAGTGTGCTGCCTTCTACTTCTGCCTGCTAATACCGTCAACTGTTAGTAGTCAGTGGTGATGTCTGCTGCTGCCGGGGGGTGAGGTAATATGGATTGCTATACTACTACTACAGTTATTATGTGCTCGCGGAATTCTACAAAATCCTGAATACTACTACTACAACAACGTCTATGGAGGCTGCCATTATTATACTGCCACGGCCAATGGAATTGTAGCCTGATATCGAGTGATATTCCTCCAGGATGGCGTACCGATATCGTCGAGCGCTTCCAGGTAATTGTTATTTCAGTGTCTTTGAAGTCTTGTATATCTTACTCATGCAGGAAAGATGTATAGGTCTTATACTGAATGTATGGCAGCATTTTCCTTTATATGTGAGGAAGTAAAATATCAGATTTATGAGTAGAATCTTCGTAGGTTTTGGAGGAGAGTCATGTATGGTAGAACACATGGGATAATGTATCTGCATGCAGGCTTTCTGTTTATGTTGATGCAGGGAGTTCTCTGTATAATCAGTTCATGATAAAAGGAGCATGGTGTGTTTTTTACCTTAAGATTCATTCACAACAAATATCTTACTTTAAACAGAATGATATGATTCTACCTCAAGTTGTCTTAAAGAAATTCTTGTACATTTTTGTTTATTATCATGATGAAAAAAGGGCATGGTGGTTCTACGCAGAATTGGCAGGTGCACCTCCATAACTAGCAGGTTGCACCTTTATTCACTACAAATATCTTACTACAAGGAATTGAATGATCCAATTTCGGGTGGAGCCAAAAAATCCTGCAATTTTTGGTTTACTGACATATGGTGATCAATGATTTCTTGTAGCCAGAATAATAACTGCCAAGATCTGTTTTTTATTCATTACAAATATCTTACTTCAAGGAAATGAATGATTCAATTTCAGGTTATGCCAAAATAATTCCTGTAATTTTTGGTTTACTGTCATATGGTGAGGGTTTTCTTGTTACCGGAATGTTAACTGCCAAGATCTAATGTTCCTGCTATAGAGCCAGTTGGATCTAAGTGCAATATTTGGGTTGTTTGGGGTAGGGGGTGGGGGTTGTTATCCGGTTGTATTTTATCCATTCATGCAGTAGATCCCTTAAATAGCAACGCTTATAGCATCATGATGATGATGTTGATGATGATGATGATGGCTTTCAGCATGATGATGATGATAATAATAATAGTAATAATAATAATAATAATAATAATAATAATAATAATAATAGTAATGATAATGATAAGGATAATGATAATGATGATAATAATAATAATGATGATAATAATAATAATAATAATAATAATAATGATAATAATAATAATAATAATAATAATAATAATAATAGGCATGAATAGGTTCTTCTACCGGGTATTTCCATATAGGGGCTGTCTGCGATGGTAACTATAAGGAGCAGTGTCTGCGACTGGTAGGTTTATTTGGAGCAACCTTTTCTTACTGATATGATTGGCGATAACCTTCAAGGCACCCATGTTACTTATTTTGTTTGTGTGTTCTACTGAAGAGAATTAAGATTCAATTACAGAAAGGAATGAATATTGCATATCTCATCAATGGGAACACCCTGCAATGTGCGGCAAATTTGTATGTGTATTTTTTATTTTGAAGAATGATTCTAGAAATATATGCAGACGCTTGGTTTAGAACTACTAACCCATCAAATGCTTGCAGCTCCCAAAATTAGCGCCCTGACTCTTTTGACCTGACCATTCTTCAATAAGTGTTTGAAGGAGAAATGTTGGTCAGAACCAAACAAATGACTTAACCTTGAAATAGTTTGATTTTTGTATGAAGTGAAGTTTATATATATATATATATATATATATATATATATATATATATATATATATATATATATATATATATATATATATATATATATATATATATATATGTATACACTTATAATATATACACATATTATAAGTTATCTTTCTTGTAAAAAAGGGATACGGCCTGGTATCTGCAATACGGCTGGCTGAACGATGATAATATGATGATAAATATATATACACACACACACATAATATGACAGGGTTAACACAGTAATGCCTTAAGCCTAGAAGCTTGGGTAGAATGTTCTCAGACCCCCTGAAGATTGAGGGGTTAAACTGTAGATAATACAGATTGTACAGTCACATGTAATTACCTTACATGCCTGTCAGTCAGACAGCCACTGCAATATCAGTGAACCCAATAGAATGGAACTTCTCCTTTCTTTTTCCCCAGTAGGTCACAGTTGCTGTATTTAATCCATCGATCAAGCAGTCACTCATAATTTAGGACTCAGAATTGAGTTTTATTTCTCTGGCGTTTTGTTTTATTACATTAACCCATCTGTCTGTAGTTAACCCATTCACACTTAGAGCGGCCAAAACAGGCCTGACAATTTTGATGATATTTTTCTAACAAAAGCATTTTGGGGAAAATATTTCAAGGAGAGATGTTACTCAGAAGCCGAACAACAACTCTCCTTCAATTATTTCGCGAACTTTTGCTTTATTCCCACGTTATTTTCAAAAGTAGGAGAGCAGCAGACGATACTTTCTAGCGGAATTCTGAGTGTGAATGGGTTAAACAGTCTTGCCTCCCAGTGGCCGGAGGCGGGCGTCCCAGCATATGTTCACTTACGACAATCCTGTCTCCAACAATGAAGAGTTCTCTTGGGTAATTAACATTCGTAGCCTACAGGCTAGTACGTATGGTGGATATTACAAACCTGTTAACCCATTAATGCTTAAGAGTTCCTCCAGAAATTGTCATCTGCTACTCCCCTACTTTTGAAAGTAACTTAGGAATAAAACGAAAGTTCACAAAATATTTTAAGGAGAGTTTTCCTTTTTGGCTGCTCTAAGTTTGAATGGGTTAAGTAATTCCCCTCTCTCACCCTCCTTCCATCAGGGAACACAAGAATTACAAGCGATTCCTTTCTTCACTTGTGGCTATGTTAGCCCATTCATGCTCGGAGATCTACTTGACAAGTGTCGTCTGGACCTGTCATAATTTTGAAAATAACTTCAAAATGAAGCATTGATCTTCATTACTATTTGAAGGAGAGTTGTAGATAAAGTCTTAATGAACAACTCTCCTTCAAATATTTTCCAACCATTGCTTTCCTTAAAGAGCTATCACCAAAGTAGTCAGGCGGTTTTGGCTGCTACAGACATGAATGGGTTAATGACTTCAGATGCTCGTCCAACCACCTGTGTTCATTTGCATGATCAATCCACTTGTCAGAGGAATCAATTCGCGCTTGGCAATTTCACATCTAGAAATAATGTCACTGCTTCAAATGTGTTGCTTCTGAACATGGTTTAGCCAAGTAATTAAAACTGGGTGCTCAAAATTGGCAATATTTAAATTATTGGGAGTCCTATTTTTCAAGGGATACCTCAATATACTCAGAGATCAATCAAAAACATGAAATAAGGCATGATTTCCTCATGCAACATGTCATGGGAATTATATTGATGTAAAAACAATTCAATTATATCCCTGAAATAGACATTTAAAGAAATTACTCTCAAAACAATATAGCTGTCCCGAGGGCTGGTTTTTGAGGGTTTGGTGCCAAATGACACCTAGATGCCTTGCTGGCTAAGACTTTACCCTTATGCTGTTGGTGGCAAATTTGGCCAATACAAAATGATGCAAAAAACCTGAAAAATTAACTGAAATCCTTGCATATGGGTACTCATCTGAAAGTACTCAGCGAGGGCTATCCAATGAATACCAAGATGACAGGGTTTAGAGGATTCTCAAAAATCTTTGTGCACATCCTTGTGTTTTGGACGAAAATAGCATTAGCATTTGAAGGGTTAAGGTGATGGGTACCATTGCAAGCCAGTTAAAAGCCCTGTCCCAAAACACACCTTAACGCAGCATAATCCTATAACTAGGTGTATCTCCTGGTTCCTGAGTGTTATCAGGTAGAGAATATCATCGCCACCTGTCATTATTCAATCCATATTCTGTTTTATTTCAAAATTTACAACTTTTCTTTCAAATGACATATTCTCATTAATTATGCAGGTGATGGTTACTGCAGGTTCAGAGTTACTTTAGGGATATCATTGACTATGCCCAATAAAAAGTATTTTTTCGATTTTTTACCGCTGAAGATTTTTACAGGCCATAACGTTGAAAATTCTAGTTAGAAATCTCCACACCAACTACACTTGGTGACCTCACCTGCTCAAAGCTAGCACGTATTTATAGCATCCTGACCACAAGCCATTGTCTTGAGATCGTCGAGGTGTATCTTTGTGCAACTCTCAATTGTTCCCAGTGCTCAGAAGTGATCAGCGAGGTATGTCCACTACTATCAAAGGGGTCCCTATGCCTCCACACACGAGAAACCTCACTAAAATTTTCAATGTTATGGCCTGTAAAAATCTTTAGCAGTAAAAGATTAAAAAATTACTTCTTATTGGGCATAGTCCATGATATCCCTAAGGTAACTGTGAACCTGTAGTGACCATCACCTGCGTAAGTAATGAGAATATGTCATTTGAGTGGAAAGTTGTAAATTTTGAAATGTTCATTCAAATTAGAATATGGGTTGACTACAGACGGCTGACTATGATATTCTCTCCCTGATAACACTCAGGAACCTGTAGATACACCTTGTTATATGATTATGCTGCTGTGAGTTGTGTTTTGGGATGGGGCTTTTAACTCGCTTGCAATGGTACTCATCACCTTAATGCCTCTGAACCCATTCATGCCACCTGAACATCTCCTTGAGAGGCAGGCATCTTCAGGACCGATTATACTCATGAAAATTACTTTGAAATCATTCATGAACTCATGAAATATTTGAAGGAGCGTTGTGGGTTGGATTCTTATTATATCGACATTTCCTCTTCAAATATTTTTCTGAAAATTGTGTCATCAAAGGAATATCACTAAAATAGTCAAGCGATTTTTTGGCACTACCAGCATGGATGGGTCAAAAAAAAATCAAACCTTCCCTTGAAATCATCATGGTCTAAATGATATTGAATTTGTGGTGGGTTTCTTATGAGCAATTTGGTTATTTATGGGTTAACTAGATCGCCATGGCAATGAAGCGAGAATTCTGCTAACGAGTTGTTAATGACAATATTGTGTGCAGAGGATCAGAGACAGGAGGGGAAGGACGATGATAGTATTGTTACATGGTCATCTGGTGGTATGAGTCATATATATATATATATATATATATATATATATATATATATATATATATATATATATATATATATATATATATATATATGCAGACAGAAATTTTCATAATGAAATATTTGAATGAAAGTTGAGTTTCCACATCTAAGGAACATTGCTACATGATTCCTTTATGTGTTTCAGACCTATTGCAATTTACTGTCAGGTGTCTGGTCAATTCTCCAATATTCTTGCCTCTCTAGGTGTGTTTGGAACTGGGTGTAAGGAAAATGAAGTGAAATGTATCGGGGGAACTAGCGTGGTTGTTGTTTGTGAGTTGAGAGGTAATGGTGCTGAGAGGGTTAAGGATGAGTCATGGAGCAAGTGTATCTCTTGGCTCTCGCTCCAGACCTCCAGGCCTTCCCTATTTGACCAGGCTGATTCGATCCTCCTCGGCATCCCCAGCAGAACAATAACCTCCCCAGGAGTTGATGCACATGGGACAAGGCTCGAAATTAGGGGAAGCCGAGGGCTCCCTTGAATTCTCCTGCAGCTCCCTCAAATTTCTACAGGGTGCCCAAAGATGAAATGGTTTCAATTCACAACATCTCTAGGCAGCTTTAGAAGATGCAATTGGGCTCCCTGGATAAAATCTTAATCTCTGGTCCAATCATAGGGATATCGTTTGCCTGTATTTTGCTCCCTGCGTTGGCTATAGGATTTAGTACCAATTGTGCATATTTACAGCTCTGGTCCAATCATGGGGATATCGTTCGCCTGCAGTATTTCGCTCCCTGTGTTGACTATTGATTCACACACCATCAATATTCCATGTCTCTCCTCGCGGAGGTGTGACTCGCCGATGGTGAAAAAACTGTTATGCATGCGTCTTTGCTGCTCACATTGATAAGCTGCAGAGAAAACAGTCCAGTTGATCAGTTGTGTGATGTAATGCTCAGGATCAGGGTCTTAACCCTTGTGCTGCTGGTGGCTAATTTGGCCAATACAAAATGATGCAAGATACCTGCAACATGGGTACTCATCCGAGAGTTCTCGGCGAGAGCTTTCCAATGAATACCAACATGACAGGGTTAAGATGTTTTTCCAAAATCTTTGCGTCCATGTGCTTTGGACAAAAGTAGCCTTAGCATTAGAAGGGTTAACCCTTATGCTGCTGGTGGCTAATTTGGCCAATACAAAATGATGCAACATGGGTACTCATCTGAGAGTACTCAGCAAGAGCTTTCCAATGATTACCAACATGACAGGGTTTAGATGATTTTCAAAGAGTTTTGCGTCCTTGTGCTTTGCATGAATCCAATGCTGAGGCAGATTTTTGAAAAACAACTAAACCCTGTCATGTTGGTATTCATTTGAAAGCTCTCGGGGAGTACTCTCAGATATGAGTACCCATATGCCAGGGTTGCTGTCATTTTCCAGATTGTCTGCATCATTTTATATTTTGTATTGGCCAAATTAACCACCAGCAGTATAAGGCTTAACCAGGATTTGGAAACTGGGTGCCCAAAATTGGCAATCTATAGCTAAGATTTTGGGTGTCCAATTTTCCATGGGAGAACACAATATATTGAGATTACAACTATAAACTTCTGTTTTAGCATATTAAAACTTTATATGATGTCATGGTAAATCTTCATTTTTCTTTTTGTTGCTTGAAATTGACATTTTAAGAAATTACTCTTCAAAATGTTTGGTTGTCCTGAAGGATGATTTTTGAGGGTCTGGGTGTACAGATGTTGCCCAGACACCCTGTTGGATATGACGGACCACTGTATGACGGACTTTTGCATATGACGGACGATATGCTTGGTCCTAGTTCGGTGCATATCAAGTATTCATCATATGTATACGACGGATTTTGCATATGACGGACCAATTTTCCTGGTCCCATTGAGTCTGTCATATCCAAGTTCACCTTTATGGATAAAACAGTCCAGTTGCTGTTCAAAGTTCAGTGAATTCTGCTTTATTGTCATACTCAGAAACTCCATCCATAATTCAGCCTGCAGTGAATAGCGCTTTGATAGTATGGTGCTCCGGATTGATCGCCGAGACTTCATGCATTATTCACTCAATCGGGGGATCAACCTGTGAAGAAATTCAATGGCCAAACCCTGCATGCCCACAGGCCCCCTTAACCCTTATGCTGCTGCTGGCTAACTTTGCCATTACAAAATGATGCAAATAACCCGAAATATGACCGAAACCATGGCATATGGGTACTCATCTGAGAGAAATTGACATTTTAAGAAATTACTCTTCAAAATGTTTGGTTTTCCTGAAGGATGATTTTTGAGGGTCTGGGTGTACAGCTGGTGCCCTTAGCCCTTAAATGCTGCTGGTGGCTAACTTGGCCAAAACAAAATGATGCAGATAACCTAAAATATGACTGAAACCATGGCATATGGGTACTCACCTGAGAGTACTCATTGAGAGCTTTCCAATGAATACCAACATGACCAGATTTGGATGATTTTCAAATATTTTTGCATTCTTGTGTAGTCTCAGCATTGAAAGGGTTAACCCTTATGCTGCTGGTGGCTAATTTTGCTTATTTAAAATGATACAAAAAATCATTAAAATGGTGAGAGCCATCTTATGAATACCAACATAACTGGGTTTAGATCGTTATAAAGCATCTTTGCATCCTTGTGCTTTGGACAAAAGTAGCTTTAGCATTGGAAGGGTTAAAAAAGGTAACCCAAGTGCTTTAATAAGAATAGTCAGTGGACAGATGTTTATGGTCCATATAGTCAAATAAACTTCTTTCGAAATAGCTATGTTTTCAGCTGTGTCTGGAAGTTTTGCACACTTTAAGCAGCCTTGATGTTGTTGGGGAGCTCATTCCAAAGGCATGGTGCAAAGGCACAGAATGCTCTGTCACCAAACCTTTTCAGATTAGTATGTGGTATCTGTAATAAATTCTTAGTATTTGATCCTAGAGTCCTTATATTGGCTTGTTTGATTAACAATTCCCTCAATAAATGTCGAGCCAAGCCTGGATGCTGGAAACATCTCTGTTGTATTGCACAGTAGTTACTGAGATTGATTATAGATGGCAGCAGTGATGTTAATTCCTGACATTGATTATAGAGGGCACCAGTGATCATCATCTCCAGGTCTCAGCATGAACCAGAGGTATATCTCGGGTTTGAACATGCAGTGACTGTAGTAGAGGATTTTTATTACAGTGTCATATTTCTCAATAAAAATCATTGTGCTATTCTGAATCTTATGAAAATAATTTTTAAATACATCATAGATTAGTGATTGTATATAAAGGACAAATTTTAACTAGGTTTTGATTTAGATTTCTCCCTATGTATAGTGTGATATGTGGTTTCGCTAAGATATATTCCCAAACTGCAAATTTTTAAAATTTTATCAATTTTTATTTTTTAATTATTTGGTATTTATTTATAAAAATGGTTACCAGTGATATGAAGGGAGAGGTGAGTCACATGAATCATGGTTACTTGTAACTTGCACTGAATGTCTAATTTCTGATTTTGTTTTTCATAAATTAGGAATTCAAGGGTTAACTCTGGGATGACACGGGGGAGGTGCATCATGAAAATGCCAAGGTTAGACTTGTTATGTTTGGGATTATGAGGATTTCCGTTAGGCTTGATCTTGAGACAGCACTGAGAAAATGGGATGTGGTCCCATTATGTTAAGCAAACTGCGGTGTAGGTTTGTTATGCTACGGATAAATGTTGCATGTTTAATTGAATGGCAGTGTTTGTCTGCATGCCGGGCTGGGATTCCAGGGGATCAGCTCATTTACCAGACTCAGCAGGCACAGAGTGTCGTCTGGACCTGTCATACTTTTGAAAATAACTTGGGAATGAAGTATTGATTTGCAAACTATTTGAAGGAGAGTTGTAGATAGAGTTTCAGTGAACAACTCTCCTTCAAGTTTGTCTTAAATATTGCGTTTGTTTGAGAGATATCACCAAAATCGTCATGTGTGTCGCTTGGCTCTCGGCCATTGCCTCAGCCACTAGCAGGGCACGACATTAATTTTGCTGCGACTTCAACTTGCCCTACTCCAACTTTCACATGCCCTTAAAAAGTGTATGTTTTATAATGTTTCATTTAAAACCAAGTAGAACATGGTGCTGGCGTTATGCACCAGTCAATTGAATCCCCGGGAGGGGGGGCCCGGGAAATGGCCGGGCGATGCCGGGCTTATCCTGTTTAGTACACCAAAATGCTGCCCCGCAGGGTGGGGACATAACTAACTAGTAGAGCGACGATATAGGCCGGGGCACGGGGGCGGGGATAGTGAATAGCACCCAAATCCTCCTCATGCCAAAATCCTATTTACTATGATTAGCCCAATTAATCAGCCGCCTAGCAGTGGATAGACAAATGGTATGAGATATTGTCATAATGATACGACCGGCACTGAATGTGGCTAGTATTAAATTATCTTTTTTATATAAATACGAGGAAAAAAAACAAGAATATTAACAAAAACAAACACATTGATGATTACTGAATCTCGTTAAATTTGGAGGATAACACTTTAATTATAATATGTCTACAAAGCAAAGCTTTAAATGCTCACGAATCTCGAAAATATTGTGAGATAATCACACAGTATGAGTAGTGATTGACCAAAAATTAATGGCAAAACAATTGCTACGATTTCAACCTGTCCAGCGTGCATCATAACCACTTGTCCCATTGCAAGTGAATTCGGCAAAAAACGGCAATCTGGCCAGCAAAACAAGACCCTTACTTGCCCTGCTCGGCAAGAAATGTCTTTTGGCAGAGTCCTCGCAATGTAACTCACCTTAGTTAAACAGGGTAGTGGGACAAGTGGAAGTGCCAGCGTGGGCAAGTAAACTTTAGGGGCAGCTTGCCATGCTTGTCAAGTAATGTTTTGGAACCTATGTTGCACCCTGCTAACGCAACATCGTCATTTCCCATTATATTTAAAAGAATTAAATGGCAAGTAGAATGAGTTGTGGCAGTTATATCATTCTAAACTGCATTAAAGTTGACCCACAGAGATGCAAATAATTTATCTTTTTTGTGAAAATAGAGAATATCGCCGTGGCAACTTTTCCCGCTACTATAATCATGACGTCGCATGAGCATTTGTTGCACTGAGGATTTGGTGCGTGGTTGCGCATGTTGCGTGGTCAGTGACGGCACTTGGGTATTTAGGGGGGTGCATACGTTCGTTATCAAAATTAAAAAATACCCCCTAAAGCACTGATTTCTGGCCAAAAAAGCACCGTTATTTTAATAAAACGCTGATTTTTCCCACTAAATAAACACCCCTTCTTTTAACAAAACACTGACATTGGATGAACGGGAGCACGTATTTTGACTTTCGATTTTATAATCCTCTGCTTGTTTAGCGGCAGGAAACTCGGAAGCCCAGTCACTTCTGCAGTCACTCGGCGTCAGAGCCGCGTATATTTTGTGGATTGTAAGGGGATTTTGACCCCCATACTTCGTATCTGGGTACAAAAAAGTACCCTTCTTTTACAAAATCGCGGACATGCGGAGGTCTTAAAAAAAGACCCCTTCTTCCGCGAAATACGTAACGCAGGTGCGACCCCCCTCTGTACCTGAGTGCCCCCACCGGGCGTGCAACGCACTAGTGCGTTCCCTAATCATTCTGCATTAACTTTTAAAGCAGTCACAAAGTTATGACGGGATTCTGTCTCACTGTGACGTCATTCTTTCCCAAATTCAGCCGATAGAGGTCGCCGCTTTTGTTTTGTACTTTGCAGAAACAAGTTGCCACAAATCTTGCGCACATAGCAAATTTCGTCCAAATGGCCTTCGAAACTGTAACCTTTTTCAAGGTATCAGTACATATGCGTATGCCAATCAAAAACACTTCTTTGCAGAAGGGCTGCACAAGCTATTATATGCCAGAAATATCTAAAAATGAAATAGCCATTTTAAAATCCAATCATGGTAGCCTGACTAGATAAGAATTGATAGTTTGCATGAGGATGTACAGTTGCTGGAATTTCTCACGGTACTACAGACCAAGCTGCTATGGACTCTTCAACAAAGACAATCTTCATGAGGTGCATGAAGGCCCTCAATATGATAGTTTTTTTCTAGGATGTTCCTGCATTTGTACAAATCAACACAATAAAAGTTTATTTTCAAATTCATCTATCATATTTTTGATGCCCACATGGATTGAAAATATGGTTTAAAGGGGAACTTGGGGAACATTACAGGAAATGTGCACATAGGGTACCGTCGCCGCCACTCCACTTGTGGAGTGTCGCCCGCGAAGGCACACTGCGCTGCCGCTGTGCTTCCTGCCATTCGCTCTCCCCAGAGAACGCTATCTATCAGGCAGGTACTGGCGTGCAGGTCCTTATCTTTATGGGTCAAAGCAGTCAGCTGTGGCAGTGTAGGAGGGGTGTTACCGCAAGAATAGACAGTCTTAAAGATTTCCACTTGCAGTGGAAAATTGAGTATAAAAGCGGTTTTATTGGAAATAACTACAAAAAAGTGGTATAATTAGGTAAGGAAGTATATGATACACCGGACTGCAGCTTAGTTTAGGAGTTTAAGCGTGCTCTTGAGGGTGAAAGTTGTAACTAGTGACTTTAAAAAGTTCTATGTGACCATTTCCTGTCATGAAGAACAAATCATAGGTTTATATGAAAGTTCATGAACATAGCTCAACATCTCTCATAAACAGGGAAGCCCTAGAGCTCCACACAAAGAGAAATCTAAAATTGTAATTAGTGAGTAGCACTTCCTCGAAGCCAAGGCCGACGCCATTGTGAATCTGGGTCATCAACCCCTGCTGTGGTCAGTGTTATTGGGTAGCAAAGGAGCTTAAGGCCCAGTCACACTAGGGTCCGACTATCGCACGATTTTAAAATCGGCAGGTCGGACCCGATTTTTTCACCTATCGCCTGCGTCTAAAAAGTCGGTACTGGGTTAATATCGTATATGTCGCAGTCACACTAGAGCTCGACTATCGCACGATTTTAAAATCGGCAGGTCGGACCTGATTTTTTCACCTATCGTGCGTTCGTCGCATCCGATTTTTAGGCCAAATACAAAATCGGATCCGACTAAAAAAAGTCAGTACTGATTTGCGAACCTGTTTGCAAATCAGTGCCGATTTTTGAAAAGTCGCAAGACAATTTTTTGACGCATTTTTCTAGCAATAAAATCGGCTCCGATGAATCGTAAAAGTGTGACTGCAAACATCGCACGACTACTTTATCGCAAGACAAATCATTGACGCATTTTTCTAGCAATAAAAAAATCGGCTGCGATGAATCGCAATAGTGTGACTGCAAACTTGTCTATTTTCAAAATCGGAACGTCCAGTTCCGATTTTAAAACAAGCAAAATCGGATCCGATTTTAAAATCGTGCGATAGTCGGACCCTAGTGTGACTGGGCCTTTAGGGGTGCTTGAGATAAGCACAGAGCTAGGGGCAGGAAGTGATCTCTGCCACCCAATTGAAAAACATGGCCGCAGCCAGTGGCTGCCAGGGGCTGGGCAGGATGATGGCAATATGCAAAAATCTTCCCTCATGGGACCACTGAGAGAACAAGAAGGGCAGCATCCTTTTCTTGAAGTTTATTACTCTCATATGAGCTGATATGTATGTGAGCCTTTAAAAAATGTGCCCCGGGGGCGGGGATTAGTGACAAAAAAATGTGCCGCGGGGGGCGGGGACTATGCAAAATAGTGCAGAGGGTCGGTGCACTATCCCCGCCCCATCCCGGCCCCCCCCTCCCGGGGATTCAATTGACTGGTGCATTAGAAAGCATATTTTCTAGGACAAGCTTGGATGCCAGACCATAAAACTTGCACAAATTCTCAAAAGTAAACCCGAAACATATACTGCATACTATCCCAGTGGGGCAAGGAAGATACAGTTTTCACTTGCCCTTCAGCTATATTCTACTTGCCCGGGGCAAGGGGGCAAGTACCGATGTCGAGCCCCGACTAGGATGTCATTTTCACCTCTCACCAGGACACCTTTATATTTTCATCATAAATTTTGCAGAAAGCGTCAATTTAATATAAGGGCATTATTCTGAGGGCTGAAAAAAATTTAGGGTAGAGATTTTTTTGAATACAAACTTGTTAGGGTAGGGTTACAGGAATCAAACAACTTTTTTTTTAGGCCTAAATGTCCCTTGGGATTGAGTGGATTAGTATTTGTACCTAAAGCATGGTGACTCATGGAATTGATTATCATGTACACAAGGGGCCTTTTACCCCTGTGGCCTGCCCCGATTGATTATCATGTACACAAGGGGCCCATTACCCCCTGTGGCTTATCCCTGAGCAAATAGGGAGCAGTCATTGATGATATTAATAATTCATCTATAATTACAGATGATAGATAATAGCCAAGCTAAGATGCTTTAAGGCTTGATATTTTTTTTCAGTCAGTATTAAAATATATTTTTAAAAAATGGTACAGGAAAAATATATCCTTTACACATAAGAACAATTAGGGGTTAATCCTTTTGGGCAACACAAGTTGATGCCAAAAAACTGAAAAATGATTGAAACCCTGGCATATGGGTACTCATCTGAGAGTACTCAGTGAGAGATATCTAATGAATACAAACCGTGACCAGGTTTAAATGCTTTTCAAAAATCTTTGCATTCTTGTGCTTTCAACAAAGTAGCCTCAGCATTGGAAGCAGGGCTCGAAATTAGGGGGTGCCGGGAGTCGAGGGATCACTTGAATTCTCCTGCGGCTCCCTCAAATTTACCCAGGGAGCCCAAAGATATACGGGTTTCTATACACAACATCTCTAGGAAGCTTTAGAAGATGCAATTGTGCTTCCTGAATAAAATCTAAATTTCGAGCCCTGGGAAGGGTTAAATACGAGCTTAAGGATATGACAGAGTGACACTGAAGTTGATTTGGTGCACGAGCTTCCGTGCTGAAAAACTGCGAGCAACTCTTTTTGATACATCAAGCGCAAAAAGTTGTGATAAGGTGCTATTTACGAGAACAAAACAAGTCTTCAAAGGTACCGCAAAACAATACCGCACCTTAGGCCTGCACGGGAATCCTGTGGAATGTGTCTGCATTTAAACATAATGTAAAGTAGGAGAATTATTGCTGTTGTAAACAATGCTTTAAAATGTGTGTCTTTTTTTCCAATTATTTTTAGCCTTTTGCTGCTGGTGGCTGATTTTGCCAAATACAAAATTATGCAAAAAACCTATTGCTGTTGTAAGTTGTAACCAGTGCTTTAAAATGTATGTTTTTTTCCAATTACTTTTTTAACCCTTATGCTGCTGGTGGCGGATTTTGACAAATACAAAATGATGCAAAAACATGCAAAACGACTGAAACCCTGGCACATTGGTACTCATCTGAGAGTACTCAGTGATAGCTTTGCTCTGAATACCAACATGACAGGGTTTAGAATGTTTTTAAAAAATCGGTGTCCTTGTGCTTTCATTGAAGTTAGCCACAGCATTAGAAAGGTTAAAATGTGGTTTGTTTGTTTTTCAATTAAATTTTTGCAAAATTTAGAGGTGAAACATTCCTAAGAGTAATTATTTTCCAAGCAGTAAAAAGGAAATGTTGTTGTTTATTTTGATTTATTGAGGAAAAGGAAGTACAAATTAGGCTGGGATTCATGAATAGACTGCAGGACTGATGTGTTCAAAAACTTTCAAATTAATCAAAAACTAGAAAAATATATGAAAGAGTATTTTTCCAGAATTTTCCATATATAGTCTATGAATAAAGGCACCAATCAAGTATCTTATGAAATATTATTTCATAGCAAAATTTCTTATTTACATTTATATATATATACAGGTGAACTTGGATATGACAGACTCAATGGGACCAGGAAAATTGGTCCGTCATATACAAAATCTGTCATATACATATGACACATAATTGATATGCATGGGACTGGGACCAAGCATACTGTCCGTCATAGACAAAAGTACGTCGTACAATGGTCCGTCATATCCAAGTTCACCTGTATATGTTTTGGGAGGGAAGTGATTAACTTATTCATTCTTGAAGATCTACTTGACCAGTGTCGTCTGGACCTGTCATACTTTTGAAAATAACTTTGGAATGAACCATAAATTCCCAAAATACTTGAAGGAGAGTTGTAGATTGAGTACTGTTGAACATTTCTCCTTCAAATATCTTCCAAATATTGCTTTGTTAGAGAGATAATCACCAATATTATAAAGAGTTTTTTGGCTGCTACAGGCTTGAATGGGTTAAACAGTTTGACTTGTAAAGCGGTTAGCAAAATGTTTTGATATCGGACCAAGCAATCAGGCAGCCTCAAGGTCAATCGAAAGGCTGTTTTTATCAAGGAACCTTGTTCGATAAAAAAAACTTGTCTGCAAAAAATCTCTTTATGAATTAATAGGGTGCGGACTGTGACAGCTTCCTTTCAGTGAACAAGTGGGGGAAATTTCTACAGGTGTAATTACTGAATATCCATGATCCAGGGCCATATTACTCATACAATATCTTTGAACATGGATAGTGGATTTTGATGGGAATATATACAGGTTCTTATAGATGGTATATTTGGTCTGGCCCCTTACTATGTATATGTGAATGTATTGAGGTGAGAAGGAGAGGATTAGATCCAACTCAGCACATGTGTAATTCCATGACCAAGACACTTCAACCAGGACAGATCAGGGTCCTTATAGAAAATACTCTCTGCTGCACCCATAATATTAGAATCATTATTATAGGGATATAAATATGTATTCATAAATATTAGAATGGCCACTTCGTCACTTTAACCTGGACTGATCAGGGCTCCCATAGACTGCACTGGCTACTGCCGTCTATAGTATATTCTATTATGAAAATTATATTGGGTTTTGGCAAGAACTTATAAAAGTTCTATGGAAAAGTTGTTATACAGGTGAACTTGGATATGACGGACCACTGTATGACGGATTTTTGCATATGACGGATGATATGCTTGGTCCCAGTTCGATGCATATCAAGTATTCATCATATGTATAAGAAGGATTTTGCATATGACGGACCAATTTTCCTGGTCCCATTGAGTCTGTCATATCCAAGTTCACCTGTAGATATTTTCCCCACAAATGTCTTTTCAAATGTTATGATATTGTCATGGAAGTTGTTTGATCTAATTGGCCCTCTTTACAGGTATTTTTTTAAAATAACTTATTGTTGTCCTGGGGTCAATGCAGTAATTAGATAAACAAATATGATCGGTTAAAAGAAAGATTTGATTCTGCAAGAATATTTACAACTACATGTATACCATTGATCACTATATTGTTAACATCAGTGTCAACTACATCCTGTTCCTCATTTATCACTATATTCAACATCTTCCACAACTGTATAATCCCCATTAATATTGTGGTCATCATCACAATTTTCATGACAATTGTTAACAATGACACTATCATCACTATCATAAATTATCATCATCATCACCATCATTCACTGAGATGATGTATTTTGATAGGAATGTCGACTACAACAAGTGAGCAAGAAATAAAAAACTGATTTAAAAAAAAGTTGCGAAGACAAACTCTGTATCAGGTGCATTATGGAAGTAGAAATTCAGCACTAGGTTCATTATGCACTTTTTAACCAATCAGGTGTCAGAAAGGTATAGAGATGGTGATTTATGGCTTATGCTGATTGGTGGCACATGTTATGAATACAAAGACAATGATGCTATTGAGGATCCGTAGGAGGGAGACACCTAGCTGCAGTCATTTATCATAGAGCACACAAAAAATAACATGATTGTCACCTGAAGTCATTTATCATAAAGCACACAAAAAATAGCAGGTCTCGGGTGGTCTGTGCTGACTGTAGGGTAGAGTGCTATTTAGCATGATAATGATTGAGTCATATATTGACATGTTGCCCTCACGAACCCTAGCCTAGTTACTACATAGGCCTTACTGTGTTTAACCACTTTATATATATATATATATATATATATATATATATATATATATATATATATATATATATATATATATATATATATATTCCTGGTTCTATTGATATAAGGGTATTCCTGGTACTATTGATGTAACAGTACAGTTTGTCGGCCTACATATTATATCATTATAGGCACCTATCAATACCAGGACCTGTCTGAGTGTATTTTTGGTACTATCTACATATAAATACACACTTCCCCCAGCCGTAGGACAAGCTTTTCTCGGCGGTTGTGCATGTGCGGGTCGCGCTGCTGCCGTGAAATTGTTGCCTTGGGTCTCCTACAGTAGGTAACACTTTTATATTTTTAAATTTTGGGCATTTAATGCCTTTATTTGCGAAAAAATGCCACGTTGTCAATGGCAACTGAAATGATATACAATGTTGCGCTACCCCTCTTTCAACTCTACCTGCCTGATACAATGTATTTCATACACTGTGCTAAACTGTATCTATAAGTATTATACAATGTTGCTCTCCCCCTCTTTCAACTCTATCTGTAAAATTATACAATGTTGCAAAAAGGTTCCAACTCTACACCAATACAGCACTAGGCTGAGAATGAGTGCATGTGTACTCAGACATGACATTAGTGGTATTACAACTCTCCTCTCTATTTGACTGCCGCCTGTCTCTCTACTGCCCCTTTATTGACTGCCCCCCTATCTCTATACTGCCCCTTTATTAACTGCCCCGTGTCTCTACTGTCCCTTTATTGACTGCCCCCTGTCATTGTACTGCCCATTTATCGACTGTCTGCTCCTGTCTCTCTACTGCCCCTTTATTGACTACCCCCTGTCACTGTACTGCCCCTTTATCGACTGCCTCCTCCTGTCTCTCTAATGCCCCTTTATTGACTGCCCCCTGTCACTGTACTGCCCATTTATCGACTGCCTCCCCCTGTCACTCTACTGCCCCTTTATTGACTGCCCCCTGTCACTGTACTGCCCCTTTATCGACTGCCTCCCCCTGTCAGTCTACTGCCCCTTTATTGACTGCCCCCTGTCATTGTACTGCCCATTTATCGACTGCCTCCTCCTGTCTCTCTACTGCCCCTTTATTGACTGCCCCCTGTCATTGTACTGCCCATTTATCGACTGCCTCCTCCTGTCTCTCTACTGCCCCTTTATTGACTGCCCCCTGTCACTGTACTGCCCCTTTATCGACTGCCTCCCCCTGTCAGTCTACTGCCCCTTTATTGACTGCCCCCTGTCATTGTACTGCCCATTTATCGACTGCCTCCTCCTGTCTCTCTACTGCCCCTTTATTGACTGCCCCCTGTCATTGTACTGCCCCTTTATCGACTGCCTCCTCCTGTCTCTCTACTGCCCCTTTATTGACTGCCCCCTGTCACTGTACTGCCCCTTTATCGACTGCCTCCTCCTGTCTCTCTAATGCCCCTTTATTGACTGCCCCCTGTCACTGTACTGCCCCTTTATCGACTGCCTCCTCCTGTCTCTCTACTGCCCCTTTATTGACTGCCCCCTGTCACTGTACTGCCCCTTTATCGACTGCCTCCTCCTGTCTCTCTACTGCCCCTTTATTGACTGCCCCCTGTCACTGTACTGCCCCTTTATCGACTGCCTCCTCCTGTCTCTCTACTGCCCCTTTATTGACTGCCCCCTGTCACTGTACTGCCCCTTTATCGACTGCCTCCTCCTGTCTCTCTACTGCCCCTTTATTGACTGCCCCCTGTCACTGTACTGCCCCTTTATTGACTGCCCCCTGTCACTGTACTGCCCCTTTATCGACTGCCTCCTCCTGTCTCTCTACTGCCCCTTTATTGACTGCCCCCTGTCACTGTACTGCCCCTTTATCGACTGCCTCCTCCTGTCTCTCTACTGCCCCTTTATTGACTGCCCCCTGTCACTGTACTGCCCCTTTATCGACTGCCTCCTCCTGTCTCTCTACTGCCCCTTTATTGACTGCCCCCTGTCATTGTACTGCCCCTTTATCGACTGCCTCCTCCTGTCTCTCTACTGCCCCTTTATTGACTGCCCCCTGTCACTGTACTGCCCCTTTATCGACTGCCTCCCCCTGTCACTCTACTGCCCCTTTATTGACTGCCTCTTTGCAACATTTTGTTCTTTGCAACATTAAGAACTAAGAACACTACTTATTTATCATGCGTTTTTTTTTTTAGGTTCTTGCTGTTGGACTCCCACTGATAACATTGGCGGGGGGGGGGGGGGGGGGGGTGATTGATTGCATCCTATGTCTGCAGTGTAATCGATGCTTGAAAATTGTGATCGATTATGAACACTACTTATTTATCATGTGTTCTTTTTTTTTGGCACTTGCTGTTGGACTCTCACTAATAACATGAGGGGGGGGGGGGGGGTGGTGATTGGTTACATCCTATGTTTCCTTTTTTCCTTTTCTATCCCCTGTAAATTCATTTTTGCATCTCTTTGCAACATTTTGTTCTGACTTTGCAACTTTCTGAACACTACTTATTTATCATGCTTTCTATTTTTTCGCACATGCTGTTGGTCTCCCACTGATAACATGGGGGGGGGGGGGGGGTCTGCAGTGTATAATCAATGCCGCGCTATAAAAACTAAAGCCTGCCTATTCTTTGCAAGCAGGGGGCCTGCTATAAGGTGGGCCTGAACTTTTTATTTTTTTCTGATTGATGCTGGTAATAACTCATAACTGAGAACTAGAGACTAAAGATACAAGAGCAACGCCAATCGTTCAGCAAGTGATTAGAGTAGTTTGATTGTGTTCTTTTTATTTATTTACTTATTTTTTATTATTCTATGCCTCTAAACCTCCTGCACATCATTGAGTAACACTTCGAATCCAAACCCGTGCTGTGCACGGGGGCCTGCTAGTTGATATAATAGTAGAGTTTGCCACCTAGACGCACTACCAGTCATTATGAGATTATTATTACCATTATTGTCCTGTGATTATGACAGCTGTCCGTCAACTGACGAGTGTCACTCTATGGGAGAGTATTAACCCTTATGCTGCTGCTGGCTGAATTGGCAAATAACAAATGATGCAAAAACCCTGAAAAATGACCAAAAAAACCTGCCAAATGGGTACTCATCTGAGAGTGCTCAGCGAGAGCTTTCCAATGAATACCAAGATGACAGGGTATAGATGATTTTCAAAAATCTTGCTGCTTTAGGCGAAATTAGCCTCAGTATTGGAAAGGGTTAAGAGCGTTATGTGCATTGAGCACCGTCGATTACTGCTGTAATTGTGAATGGCACTAATTATACCCGTGTCAGAATAGCAGATATCATTATTATTGACACCCTGCTATAATTGTCACCAGTAATAATAGCACCCATGCCAGACTAGTGGATATCATTATTATTGGCATATGAGTTATGTCATCATACTGCTGTTACGTAACTATTTCCTGTCGGGAGAGCACTCACGATATGATAACTTTGAGCGTAACTCATATTTGGTAGCAGGTTGTTCATTATTGTGTGGTGTAAGTTCATGAAATACAATGGTAGATTCACCTCAGGCCTAGAAAAAAGATGAATTATTTTAGTAGTTATACCATCTGTTTGTCATTAGGTTTATTTATTCTTATTCTTATATAATATGTGCTGTGATACAGATATAGGATTTAAGCAAAAATATTTCCAAAATATTTTCAGTTGAATTATAGATGAAGTTCCGGGTAACATTACTCCTTCAGCGATCTTCTAAATTATCCTTAGATCAAAAACAATTGGAGTAAATAATCAGGCTATTGAGAGCTGCTGCTGTCATCCATAGGTTGTACCCTGGGGCTGAGTTTATTGCGTGAGCTGCCTTTATGACCAGGTGTTAGAGCTTTGATGTCAGCCATTGTCTCTCATTGTTGTCTCTGTATTGAGCAGGTGAGGATACAGGTGTTTATTGTTCCATTATGTAATTAGCATCCTCATTGTTATCAGGCTTGATATATATGTATATAATACTATGTATGTGTGTATGTATATATATATATATATATATATATATATATATATATATATATATATATATATATATATACATATATATATATATATATATATATATATATATATATATATATATATATATATATATATATATATATATATATATGCGTGTATAATATTATATTTGATTGTTTCCTCTCAGACTACATATGGCTGTACAAGGAAGCCTTAAATCAAACCATTAGATTGCTTAATACAGCAGCCAAAGGCAGCTAGACAATTTGGGTAAAATCTTAAAGATAAAAACTATTTTGGGAAAATATTTCTTGAAAAAGTGCCAATCAGAACACCAACAACTCTCCAATAAATAGTTTGTAAAATAATTCTGAATTCCTAATGTATTGTCAGAGATATTATAGTTTCAGACAACATTTTGAGGAACTCTTAAGTATGAATTCATGGGTTAGATATGTCTGTATTCTCTTGAAATTTCTGCTGTTAATAAGTTTCTGTTGAGTATTTTGTAGACCATATGTAACACTCTGAGCACCTGTATCTCCCTAGAAAAAATATCTCAAGACCTTTTTCTATTTTCATTGACCTTATCCTTTGAAGTGCAAAAATATTATTTACACATCTTTGTTCAAACAGTTGTCGTTGTTTGTTTTGCAATTTTTCCACCAGCCAAAGATCTATGGTGAACTTTTGAACCGTGAATATTTGTTTTCTTGCTATTGTTTGTCTAGGCCTTGTCGCAGTATGGCTGGTTTGAAGAGATATTTTGTTTATTTTGTGAACAGTGCACTGTAATAGCAGTGTATAGTATTAGCACCCTGCAAGAGCCCTGAGACAAACAGCACCCCTCCTAGGGTCACACAGAAACAGGGTTGGGGTATATATATATATATATATATATATATATATATATATATATATATATATATATATATATATATATATATATATATATATATGAATATATATATATATATATATATATATGTATATATATATATATATATATATATATATATATATATATATATATATATATATATATATATATATATATATATATATATATAGCCCACTGAAATAGTTGAAAAACCACGCTCTTAATAATCTTTGACAGTATACCTGTTATCATCATCCTCATCATCATCATCTTCCAGTTACATTATTCCAGAAATGAATTTTGAAATTTGTTACAGGATAAGAATTCAGAATAAATTTCAGTTTTACTTTAAAAAAAACTAAATATTTTTATTTATCTTTTTCAAAATATAACATCAACAGTGTTTTTACATTGTAGTGGATTTTATTACTGATATTGTTGTACATAGTAGATTTGAATAAATGCTTAAGTTATTGAATCATAAATATGCTATCCTCAGTATGAATGTCACCATAAACAAAATCTTATGGCTTTGTTCCAAATAATATCATTATCATCTTTTCAATCATTTCTGCCATAAAACATTCTGTTTGCCCAGGTTCATTATCAACTATATCATCTTCATGTTATCCCTCATTGTATCTCACTCCTGTCGTTATCACTGCTGGCCAAACAATTGTAAATCAAAATCCCCACAAAGCAAATACATTGTCTGCACCTGTCAAACTTTTGAAAATAACTTCAGAACGAAGCATTTATTTGAAAATCATTTGAAGGAGAGTGGTGTATTGCGTTCTTCTGAACAAATCTCCTTGAAATATTTTATAGATACTGATTTTTTTAAAGAGATATCGCCAGAATAGTCAGTCAGTCGGTTTTGGCTGGGGCAGGCATGACTGTGCGTGTGAGCTATGCTGTATAGTGAGTTATCAGTTTAATATTGCAGGACTATTATTAACCCGTTCACACTCACAATGCTAGTGCGATCAGGCAATGAATATGAGATTTTAACACATAAGATATATAAAGAACTATTTTCTTTTCATTTTTAAAAAGGAAAAATATTTTAAGTTCATTTTAGATTTTCATTTCTTTGTTATTTGTATTCGTTTATTTCATTTATATATTTTGGAGGAAATTGAAATTTTCTGAGATCAGGTGACAGCTTTATACATCAAATTAAGGTTTATAACACTAATGATATCTAAAGATTTTTTTTAAGGGGAGGGGGAATAATTTTGTCTATATATTTTAATTTTGATTTTTTGTAATTAAGATTATTTTATGTCATGAGTAAGTTGAAATTGTGTAAGATAGTGTTTGTTATTGTCTGCTGAATTTGCTTTTGATATTTTTTTCAAATGTTATATTTCATATTTTATTAGTGATTCATATAGTGAATAAATATTTTTGTATTTTTATACTTAATATTTTATTCATTTCATATAGTGAGTAAATTGAAATTCTCTAAAGGTTGCTTGTACATAATAGTTGTAAATGAGTTAAAACCATAGAGCACCATGTAAAGTAGAGTGACAATGAGGAATCCCGGGAACATTGTTTAATTGTGCGTCCATTACGGGGCCTTTGTTCTTTCTGCCTCTGACTCTCGGGGACCACGGGGACTCCCTCAGCAACCCGCCTGCCTGAACCCCCAGCTCTGCAGCCTCGACCAACCAGCCCGAGCCTCCCTCACAACCACCAGCAGCAGCCACTCTCCATTAACCCATTCATGACAGGAGATCCACTTGCAGAGTGTCGTCTGCTCCTCTCATACTTTCAAAAATAACTTCCAACTAAAGCATTTATTCACAAACTATTTGAAGGAGAGTTGTGTATTGTATTCTCCTGAACAAATCTCCTTGAAATATTTTATTGATTTTGCTTTTGTTAAAGAGATATCACCAAAAACGCCAGACAGGCAGACGGATTTTGGCTGCTGCAGGCTTGAATGGGTTAAATCTCATTCAGATCCAGAAGTGGGCCAGTCTAGTGTGGCGGCAGATGATTTGCATAGTAAGCCATGCTGCATCACTTCCACCACCACTGCTCATGCTGTAGTAGTAGTAGCAGTGGTTGTGTTTGTATGTGGGAAGGCCCAGAGCCTCTGTGCTACTATCATAGGGATAGTAGTGGTGTATGTATATTGGATAGGACCTGTTTGCTGCTATAGGAATAGTAGTGGTTGCGTAGCTATCTAAGAGTGCAGGACCAGTCACCAGTGTGCTATTGTGGTGTTAGTAGTGGTTTGTGTACCTATTGGAGAGTACGGGACCAGTATGCTACTACAGCGACAGATTAGTATGTAGTTGTGCAGATATCAGGACCTCTGTTATGCTGTAGTAATAGTACTGCTATTGGAAAGCACTGGACCACTGTGACACTTCTCATGTTCTAGTGGCAGTGTACGTATTGGAGAGCGCAGGATCAGTGTGCAATTGTACTAATAGTAGTCTTTGGAGCGAAGGACCAGTGTGCTGTAGTAGTAATAGTAGTGGTTGTGTATCGGTGAGCTCGGACCAGTGTGCTACTATACTGAGGCAGCTCTCATGCTCTAAGATGTGGATACTATCGTCTTGCTGTTGGTCGCAGGAGGAGGAGGATGTGCTATTATCATTACCCGGATTATTATGTGTGTTGTTGTGACGCCACTCGCCGTCATGCCAGTGTTAGGAAAGAGAAGTCTGCTCTATCAGCGCGAACGACGATGGAGACGAACACCCTCAGGTTTGTACCTTAATCACACATGCCCTTTTCAACACAGGCTATTAAATATAACTGGCATAAGGATTTTAAGTAGATGAGGAGCTACATCTGGATGTGCAGACATTTTGATATATTGCTGTTTTGGACAGGCATTCTAAAAATCCTGGCTAAGACCCTGATAGGGGCCCAATGAAATAAGAATACCTCCATGTATGTTTGTTAGTCTTACATGCTCATTGAGGGTCAACCCGGATTTTGGACACAACTAGTATAGAAACACCCTAAGGTTCTGAATTAGTCTCACAGCCCTTTGAGGGTCACCGATGACCTGGGACAATAAAATAGAAATACCCTCAGGTATTAATGTTAATCTTACATGCCCATTGACAGTTAATGATGACAGGGAACACACCAAAATAGATATACCTTCAGTTTTCTGCTTAAGTTTCTCATGTCCATAATATAAAGTTTCAATGGTGACAGGGGGAGACAACGAAATACCCATAGGTTTGTAAAGTTAGCTACACATGCTTATCTATTCTTGTTCATTGATGACGGAAGGACAGGCAGACAGACCTACACTAAAACACCCTCGGGTTCCTATGATAGTCAATCGTACCCATCTTGGGTCAGCGCTGACTGACGACAGAACGGAACACAGCAGTGTCAGTGCGTCATGCTTCAGTGGCTGACTAATGTTGTGACACTAAGCTGTGTTACCCTCCATGCCGCAAGGTGCAGCATGATGGTCGTCTGCTCCGTTGACAATTATGACGATTTTTAAAAATAAGATTGATATTTGAAGAAGGATTTCATTGAAAGTTTTAGTTTATGATGAAAGGGGAAAGAAGACACAGCAGTCAGTCGTGCTTCAGTGACTGACTAATGTTATGATGTTATCTTTGTGACATGCCACTGTAGCACCAGCCAGGTCACATCATCATCCTCAGGTCGTCTGCTTCATTTGCAATTATGACGATTTCTCAAAATATTTGAAGAAGAATTCCACTGAGAATTTTAGTTTATGATGAAAGGAGGGAGAAGATACAGCAGTGGCAGTCAGTCGTGCTTCAGCGACTGATTAATGTTGTGATGTTATCTTTGTGACATGCCACTGTAGCACCAGCTAGGTCACATCATCATCTCTAGGTCGTCTGCTTCATTTGCAATTATTACCATTTCTCAAAATAATTTCAATATTTGAAGAAGAATTCCATTGAAAGTTTTAGTTTATGATGAAAGGAGAGAGTAGATACTGCAGTGGCAGTCAGTAGTGCTTCCGGTAGTCAGCGACAGCGACTGACTAATGTTATGATGTTATCTTTGTCACACGCCACTGTAGCACCAGCTAGGTCACATCATCATCTGTAGGTCGTCTGCTTCATTGACAATTTTGACGATTTCTTAAAATTGAATTGATATTTGATGAAGGATTTCATTGAAAGTTTTAGTTTATGATGAAAGGATAGAGAGAAGATAGCAGTAGCAGTCAGTGGTTCATGTCTGACTAATGTTATGATGTTATCTTTGTCACACTAGGCATCTGTAGTACATCATACATCATCATCTCCAGGTCATCTGCTCCATTTGCAATTATGACGATTAAACTGGCAAGTGCAGGTATAACATACATAACAGAACCTACCTGCAAGATGGCAGCATCAGGAACACTAATACATATACCTAATACCTAATATCTAAAATGTCCTGAAAGTTGTCAGATGGCCAATAATTCCCCAGGGGACTGGGGGGGGGGGGAGGGGAGGGCGGGTGAGGAGGAGCCTGCCAAGTACAGGTGTAACATGTGAGCATTCCTGCAGGACGGCTGCCCTTATTCTGGTGTGAATTAGATCAGTTTGAGTTTAAGCTAGAGAGAACTTAGTGCATCCAGGTGCTGGGTTCATCAGTGTGGCATATGCCTTATCATTTGCAATAAAAAAAATTAGAAAAAGGAAGGAAGGAATGGGTTTTTATGTCGCTTTCAACAGCTTAGGTCATTTCAGGACGAGATAGAAATCCGGAAATTCCCTTTGCCTATTTGCCTATATAGTTTATACTTACCTGTACCCAACCCTTTTTTTGGAACCATTACAGGAAACAAGCACTATTATTTTCTAGGCCTTATACTTAAAACTCAAATTTCCCTTACCAAAGCACCATGATTTGATAGGGTATTTAGGTAAAAGGGGTGTCAAGGCACCCTGTTGTACCCGAGGGCTTAGTGTGATACCCACAGGTGGAGGTTTTCCTAGGGTGTTCAATAGAGGGCTTTCAAGGAAACCCTAATCCTGTTAGTTCATGAGTTACGGGGAAGTGTTATCCCTAGCTTGACAATGGTAATGGGTGAGTGTGTTTATTTGTGGACATAAGGGTTTAATCGTGCCCAGAACACCCTTGCTTGTACCCATAGAGCATACCCATATTCAACCCTAAATGGTTTGTCGTCTTAAGGATTTAATCGTGCCCAGAGCACCCTTTCTTGTACCCATAAAACTTACCAATATTCAACTCTAAATGGTGGGTTCAATCGTTCCCAGAACACCCTTTCTTGTGCCCTTCGAGCACACCAACATTCAACCCTAAATGGTGGGTCTTTTTCTTGGTATAGCTTGTCTGTGTCATAGATTCCAGGCACCATGAAGTCAGCAGGGTCTTAGCCAGGATCATGAAACTGGGTGCCCAGCATTGGTAATTGTTAAATTATTGGGCGTCCTATTTTTCAAGCAAAACCAAAATGTACTCAGATTACAACTATAAACATGTATTTACTTATTAAAATAAGGAATAATATTCTTATATAATGTCATGGGTATTGTATTAAGATTGAAAAACCTCAATTATATGTGTGAAATTGACATTCTAAGAAACTACTCACAAAAAAATTGGGGTGTCCTTAGGGGTGATTTCTGAGGGTTTGGGGCGTTCAGACTCCCTGCTGACTAAGACTTTAATGCCAGTCAGTTAGTTAGGTCTGGCAACAGTGTCTTACCCAGGATTTTGAAACTGGGTACCTAAAATTGGCAGTTGTACAATTTTGGGGCGTTCAAATTTGTAAGGGGGATCACAATACACTCATATTTCAACCATAAACATGTATAAATCTATTAAAATAAGGCATGATATCATTAAACAATATCATGGGAATTATAAGGAGATGAAAAAATTCAATTATAAGCTTGAGATTGAGATTTTGGGAAATTCCACACTAAAAAATTGGGGTGTCCTGAGGGGTTCTTTTTAAAGGTTTGGGTGTCCAAAAAGGCACCTAGGCACCCTGCTGGCTAAGACCATGTCTGGCGAGCGGAGGTCTCTCACAGGTCTTGAGTAGGTCATTACTCAGTGGTCTCATTTCCTGCTGCCTGCTTGACCAGTCATTTCCTGTATCAGCAGAAAAGATATTTCCGGCTGCTGATTGGTCATCATTTCTGCTGGCCTAATTCGGGGAAATATCTCCAAATCAATGGAAAATATTATATTTCATATCAAGAAATTTTGGAATTGAAAGCCCACAGCACTTCAAAACTGCCTAATGATTTTGATGAAATCTTGGAGGCAAAAGCTGAGTTGTGAAAATATTTGAAGTAGAAATAACATTTAGAACATTACCAACAACTCTCCTTCAAATATTTTGTAAAATCATTCCCGATTCCAAAGTTATTGTTAAAAGTATCATAGATCCAGACAACAATTTTAGAGGAACTTATTAGTGTGAATGGGTTAAAAACTTGTAATGATATAAATAGCTAACCTACCAGCATTTATATGATTTCTAAATCAGCAAATAATTCTAGCTAGTATGTTTCTATCAAAACAAAACTTGTGGGCCACATTTTACCAAGATTGTTTTATCTATGTAGAGATCGATGTTTATAGTTTATATGTGTTGTAGTGTACAGAAGAATACTATATGATAGAAGCAGGAATATTGAGCATCGGACATGGAGAGAGAGAGAGACTGAGAAAGAGAGAGAGAGAGGGAGAGAGAGAGAGAGAAAGAGAGAGAGAGAGAGACAGACAGACAGACAGACAGAGAAATTGAGAGAGAGACAGAGAGAGAGAGAGATTAATATATAACGAAGCAGGAATTGAAATAACTGGTTAGCCTTTCTACAAATGTTTAATATCAATTTGCCCTGTGGAGGTCAAAAGGTCATTTCTAACATGCACTAATCATTATAATTCTTTCATATCAAAACATGGGGAACATACATGAATGATAAAAAAAATTGATAATACTGAAAAACAGTATTCAATGAAGTAGATACTCAAAATCACTAATCGCTTGATATAAATGTTTCATTGGATTTTCTCTATAGAGGTCGAAAGTTCTCTTCTGCAATGAACTTGTCATTTTGTACAGCCAGGATTATAATAGATGGGATATTTACATAAAAGCGGGTAGAGGATTAGACTATCAATATTGCATGATTACTTCGGAAAACTAATATTTTCGTAACTTAGGTTCAAACAAAATAATTCATGTGAGTGCTTCCCCTACTGTTTTGACTACTGGTTTGTGTAGGTCCTTGACCTATTAATGCTTCAGAGTTCCTACAGAAATCCTCGTCTGGATCTATGATACTTTTGACAATAATTTGGAAATAAAGAATAGTTTTCAAAAATATTTGATGGAGAAATGTTAACATGAACATTTCGAAGAACTCTGCTTCAAATATTTTGTAAAATCATTCTCAATTTCATAGTTATTGTCAAAATTATCTTAGATCCAGACGACAATTTCTAGAGGAACATTGATGGGAGAATACAGTATGGTACAGTAGAGAGCACTGACAGAATGAATAGTTATAACTGTCCTATAATAGTGTCTATTGCAGTTTGATACAGAGGGAGTTAGAGGAGTTAATACAATTCAAAATGTAGGTTTTGCATCTAGAAAAATTACCGGATTTCCTATTAGGAAGTCTCAGCCACATTCGATAGGGGCACTTGCATCTGCATCATTCATATCTAGAAGCATGATGAGATCTATGCTTGTGAGGTTTGAAGGTCACGAGGTCACAGTCAAGTGATGATCCTCCCATATTTTTTTCCCTCCAAAATTTTTATTTGATTAATCATTATTTTGGTGTTGATTATGGACCTGTCCTCGTGGGAGCCGACGTTTTACCATCAGGTGTTCGCAGGTATTGAACAGGGCGGCCATTATTACCCCCGCCACTTTACGCCCCACTGACAACGACGCTAGCTGCTGCACCTGAATACATTGTATCAAAACAGGTGAATCATATTCATCAAACTCGGCGGCGGAGGACTTATTAGGTTACGCTGAAGAGGCCCTTAAGTGATTCTGACAGATCTTGGTCACGGAAGTTTTGAGCGAGGAAAACAGTTTTGTATACTCTCAGGGTCACACATTTTAACCCTTTCATTTCCCTACTTGGGGGATTTAGAATTTCTCTGCGCTTTTTTGTCATATTGAGGATATATTGTAACCTTAGCTAAAGGTGGAGGTATCTGGAGAACCCAGGGAAAACCACCACCTAACCTTAAGTCACTGGCAACTTTCTCACATGCATTGAGCAGGATTCATGGTCAGATCATTTCTGAAATATCTTAAACTGTACTCAAGCCCTTCAGGAGGCAAAATTTGAATGAAAGGGTTAAACCTAAACAGTTATTAGTTTTAGGTAATGTATATACACACTCGCCCTTTAAGCCTCCTTTAATTAAATGTTAGCTCGTGTTTGATATAGGTCTGGTAATGTCAAGAGAACTGTTAAATATTTGATTAGACTCAACTCATGTAAGGCTGAACTGGTCTTGTGGTCTGACCTCTTAAACCTGCATAATGTTTACTTTTACCCAGTCATGCCTTGGAGATCCATTTGACCAGTGTCGTCTGGACCTGTCAAACTTTTGAAAATAACTTTGGAATGAAGCATAAATTCACAAAATATTTGAAGGAGAGTTGTAGAAAGAGTTAAGTTGAACTTATCTCCTTGAAATATGTTCTACATATTGCTTTTAGTAGAAAGATATCATCAAAATTCTCTGGCGGATTTGGCTGCTACAGGCATGAATGGATTCCTCTTGAAATTTTCTTCTGAATCAATGATACTTTTAACAATAACCTTTGAACTACAAATGATTTTACAAATTATTTGAAGGAGAATTGTTGATATTGTCCTGATTATCATTCTTCCTTCAAATATTTTTCGCAATATGGTTATACATGAAACGTTTCACCAAAACTATCAGACGGTTTTGGTCGCCACAAACATAGTTGGGTTGATGATAACTTGCCAATATATCAGCATCAAATATCACATTTTGGTTTGGATTAATCAATCATGATAAATACTCACACAAAATCTATTGGCGAAGAGAATTTCTTTATTTAAGCCTCTGAGGTTGTCTGGTTCAGTTTACTGATTAAACAAAGCATTCGCTGGTAATCCTCTTACGGAGCCGTGTGATATGCCAGCAGTCTGACCGCATGAGATTAACCCTTCCAATGCTGAGGCTACTTTCGTCCAAACCACAAGGATGCAAAGATTTTCGAAAATCATCTAAACCCTGTCATGTTGGTATTCATTGGAAAGCTCTCACCGAGTACTACCAGATGAGTACCCATATGCCAGGGTTTCAGTCATTTTTCAGCTTTTAAGCATCATTTTGTATTGGCAGAATAAGACATAAGGGTTAACTCTTTTGATATCTACAGCTAGCATGAACTCACAGGTTCAAGTGCTGTTGGATTCCCACAAGCAGGTTGGCTTGGTCGCTATAAAAATGTGCGGCATTATGGAGAGCCGGTTTTCCATCCCATAATGCTAAACAGTGATATTCCATCCCATAATGCTCAACTGAATAATATTCCATCCCATAATGCTCAACTGAGTGACCGCTATGCTAATGGAACATCAAAGTCCATTGTCACACAGAACACCCAATGTCATTGCCTAAATTTACGGAAAAAATCATCGAATTTGCCGCCACAAAGTTCACCCTGTGGATAGTGTGATATCAGTCGAGTGAAAACGGTTGCATGTCGCAGGTAGTTCCGTGCGAACATGCGTGAGGGAAGAGATGGTTGGCCGAACAAAGGCGGGGCTACCCTGCACAGATGTCACTCGGGGTCATCCGGTGCGATTGTTGTGTCATGGTGGAGGTGGTCTGCTGGAACAATGGCTTTGTTCTTATAGCGTTAATAGTGTCATCATAAGTATTATCAACACAATCATCAACACCATTATCAATTATATCATCATCAACATCATCATCATTATCATTTACAACAACATCATTGTTACCCACACAATCATCATCTTCATCAATAAAATCATCATTATAGTCATCATCCTCATCTTTACAGAAATCTCTGTCAATATCATCATCATCATCTTCATCATTTCATTACACTGTCATCCTCACACACCGCGTCATCCTCATCTTTAAAACACTCATATCCTCCATCAATATTATAATCATCATCATCATCATCCTCATCCTCATCATTATTACTATTATCATTTTCATCATCCTCATCACCATCTCAATAGTCATCATCCTCCTCCCAATGCTGTCATATTGAAAGAGGCCTTATTTACAGAATAACTGTAAGAATCTAGACATGACAAGGAGGATTGTATATTTGATCAGTGATATATGTCTAACTAGTAGTACTCAATTCATCTCACTAAAAGTTATGATATCTGTGATGCTCAGCTTTCAATTACACATAATACCACAGACTGTGATTGTGCTTGTATGTTTATTGACTGCTCGGAAAGTACAAAATCAAACCACTGTTATGGTTTGTAGAATATACAAATTTTATTCATTGACAAATTTTACTCATTGAGTTTCAATTGTTCCTATTGCTGCAGGACCTACCCCCCACAGAGGGGATTTCTCTGTGTGTTTACAATACATTTCTTTTCACATAAATGGCATATAACATCAAGCCAGCATGATACCCACAAGTAAATACTTATCTCCCATCCCCTTATTATATAGCCATTGTTCCTGAAACAATGGGTATTGTTAGCAATAGGATCTCTTGCTGTCTCAATATTTTATAAATATTTTCTCTGCCAGTTCTATTCCCCCGGGTAGCTTTCCAGCCTGGCTGCATGTTGTCGTCGGCTGTCGCTGGTACAGCCATGTATAAACATTAACCCTTATGCTGGTGGTGGCAAATTTGACCAATGCAAAATGGTGCAAAAAAACTGAAAAATGACTGAAATCCTGGCAAACGGGTACTCATATGAGAGTACTCAGCGAGAGCTTTCCAATGAATACCAACATGATAGGGTTCAGATGATTTTCCAAAAAACTTCGTCCTTGTTGCAGAAATTAGCCTCAGCATTGAAAGGGTTAATCCTGCATGTAAATCTGCAGCCGATAACAATACAACCTGCTGCATTGGGAACAATATGGCCGAGTTCACACGTACAGGTCGCACAAAAGTGCCGATTTCAAGCCCTAATTCACCCAAAGAATAAGCTTTTTGATTGGATTTAATTATTTTTTCTCCCAATGTCTCTCGAGAATCGTTGGCCGTAGGGTCTGTATTCAGCCTCACTGGGGATTCATGAATGATCTAATTAGTATGCGAGTTGTTACCCAATAAAGCAAATATTTGAGCAATATTTGTATTGTGAGATGTCTCTATTTCAATTAAAATCTGGGTTTATGGCACATTTTGGTGCTTTGGATATCCTGAGAATATGTAATATCTTATGGTTTGATGTGGATTTCTGATGAATTTTTCATCTTTATTGAAGATATATTGTTGCCTGAATTTTCTTTGTACTCACGTGTACATTTAGAATTATTGTTAGAAGATTTATATGGATGTGTCAGACTCTGGTTTAGGTATACTACAATAATTGATTTATTCAAATAAATTTTAATAAAGGTTAACCACACATTCATCCATGTTCTTCTCTCAGATAATCTTGTTTTTCCTCATGTATGTCTTGCAACATAAGAGCCCATCAGATCTCCAAGCAATATTCAGAAATTATTTGAAGGAGAGTTGTCATCAAAACTCTTAAGTATTACTCTTCTTCAAATAATTTGCAAACTTATGCTTCCTTTCGAAGTTATTGAAAAAAATATCACAGATCCAGACGACACTTGCCAAGTAGATCTCCAAGCTCAAATGGGTTTAATGAATGAAGGAGAAATATTTATCAAAACACTTTTAACAATCATTCTTGAAATACTTCTCTGAATTCTAAAGTTATTTTCAAAAATATCACAGATCTGGACGACACTTGTCAAGTAGATCTCCAAGCACAAATGGGTTAAATGAATGTGTGGCGGGTATTTAAGGAAAACTTGCATGCGAGTGTTGAACCCAAACCCAAGTCCAACTAGGTTTAATACTGGTATTTCCCAACCGTTAGGTTTGGTTTGATACGGGTGTTTATTTGTTTGAGTTTGATTTCTGTTTATATCGGTTTCTCCCGCTGTTTTTCCAGATGAGACGAGTTCGGACCCAGGCGGGGTGCGGTTACGCAGCAAACCCTCGCACAGGGACACCAGCAGCGTGGGGGGCGGAGGAGGAGGGCACAAGTCTCAGAGCAGCTCCCCTAGTGGCAGCCCCTCGAAGCGCCGGAGCGGGGAGCGCGAATTCTACAGCTATGTTCAGGAACTCGACCAAGAGAGGTAAGGAAGATTTTCTTCTACAACCATTTTCGCATTCTTTACAGGGTGATTTTCACAGTAGCCACTAAAAAAGGGTGCTTCAGTGTTAGCAATAGGGTTATAAAAAGACTCTTTCTTTATTAACCCTTCAACACATTCTTTACATGGTGATTTTCACAGTAGCCACTAAAAAAAGGCAATAGCTGTTTTAGCATTAGCGATAGGGTCATAAAAAGACTTATTCTACATTAAACCTTCAACACATTGTTTTAAGTTATCTAGATAGGACACCCGACAAAGAACTACCACCTGACCCCTAGCCATTTTTACACATCAGGGCTTGACATAACGGATAGCCCCATAGTCACAACTATCTAATCATGGAAAAACGGCATTATGGGCAAGCTGAACAAGCACTCAACTTGAACCGCTTGACTATCTAACATTAGAATGGAAATCGAGAGGTACATCCATTGCATTTATGACAGGATCTTTTGAATAACTTTATGGTTGACATCAACCTTGAAAAGTCATTGAGAGTAAAGGCGGAAAAGAAATGGGCTAGAATAATATGCAGAAATAACACCAAACCTGAAATTTAGAAAATTAAGAAAATTATTATTTTCTCAATGTCAAAATTAAACAAGGTAATTGCTATCAAATTGGCCGGGAAACCTGAGCGCCTGGCGGGACTATCTGATCTTGGGTCCAACTTGCCCCACCTGACTTACTGGGTTGGCTGGGTAATGTTGAGCCCTGCACATGCAAACCCTATAACAGGGTAGTAATAAGATATGAAGACCTTGTAGCTATGCTCCCTGCACAGTATCATCTCCTAGAGAGCTTGCACCCTGCAGCCAGTCCAAGAAGCACTCCAAGATATTGATGTTATTATTTACCTAATAACCGTGAAGCTATGTGCTATAATTAACCCTTATGCTAGTGGTGGCTAATTTGGCCAATACAAAATGATTTTATTATTTTTCAAAACATTTTTATTCAGTTCTGGCATGGAATATCAAGACATAACACAATAATATTTATAGTATCATTTGTAGTTGTGCATAGGCAACATAAAGACATAAGAATTATTGAAAATAGACCTTTGCTTGAAGCAATGGCTGGCACTGTAATTGACATGTGATTAGGCATGGAAAATCAAGACATAACAATAATATTTATATTATCAATTATAGTTTTACATAGGCAAAGTAAAGACTCAAGAATTGTTAGAAATACAAAATGATGCAAAAAAGCCTACAGATGACTGAAACCCTGGCACATGGGTACTCATCTGAGAGTACTCATCGAGAGCTATCCAATGAATACCAACATGACATGGTTTGGATGGTTTTCAGAGATATTTGCGTTTTTCTGCTTTGGACGAAAGTAGCCTCAGCATTGGAGGGGCTAACATGTATATAACAGGATAACACAGGGCTCGAAATTAGGGGGTGCCGGGAGCCGAGGGCTCCCTTGAACTCTCCTGTGGCTCCCTCAAATTTCTGCAGGGAGCCGAAAGATGTTTTGGTTTCTATACACAACATCTCTAGGTAGCTCTAGAAGATGCAATTGGGCTCCCTGGATAAAATCTTAATTTCGAGCCCTGGTAATAAGATCTGAAGGCCAGCTTGGCTCTCTGTGGACAGTAGTATGCCATAGGGAACTTGCCCCTGGCAGATTGGAAGAATCACTCCAAGATATTGATGTTATTATTTACCTAATTACCGTGAAGCCATGTGCTGTAATTAACCTATCCTTGCCTGGGGATGTATTTGACGAGTGTTGTCTGTACCTGTCATACTTATGAAAATAACTTTTGAATTAAGCATAAATTTGCAAAATATTTGATAGAGAGTTGTAGATAAAGTTTTAATGAACAACTCTCCTTCAGATATTTTTCAATCATTGCTCTTGTTAGGGAGTTATCATCAAAATGGTCAAGTGGTTTTAGTTGCTACATGCTTGAATGGGTTAACCTGCTTATGCTTGTGGTGACCAAAACAGCCTGACTACTTTAGTAATGTTTTTTAGGCAAAAGCATATTTGAAGAAAAGAAGTCCATCAAAATACAATCAAAAACTCATCTTCAAATGTTTAGTGAAATGATATTTATTTTCTCTAAGTTATTGTTATAAAAAAAATATTTACAAAAAAAAAGAAGAAGTTATTGTTATTCTTAAAAGTATCATAGATCCCGAGAACAAAGCCTTAACCCAATTATACTCAGAGCGGCCAAAAGCAGCCTGACAATTTGTATAAAATCTAGGCAAAGGCAAAGTTAGGAAAATATCTTTTGGAGGAATGTCATTCAGAACATTACCAACAACTCTCCTTCAAATATTTTGTGAAATCTTTCTCGCTCCCAAAGTTGTAGCAAAAAGTATCGTAGATCCAGACGACAATTTCTAGAGAAACTCTCAAGCATGAATGGGTTTTAATGAGACACACCTGTTTCTCTGCCACAAGGGATTGTGGGCAACTTAGTATCTCCAAGGCGCCATCATTAATTAGCTTCAGCCAGTGTTTATTTTGAGAGACAGAATTATATATTCATCATAACTACTAACTAACTGACTGTAAAGCATCATTAACCCTTACGCTGCTGGTGGCTACTTTGGCCGATACAAAATGATCCAAAAAACCTGAAAAATATTTGAAACCGTGGCATATTGGTACTCATCTGAGAGTACTCTGCGGGAGCTATCTAATGAATACCAACATGACAGGGTTTAGGTGGTTTTTAGAAAACTTTGCATCCTTGTGCTTTGGACGAAAATAGCTTAAGCATCAGAAGTGTTAATTAGCTTCAGCCAGTGTTTATTATGAGAAGGCAGATTATGTATTCATCATAACTACCAACTAACTGACTGTAAAACATCATTTACCCATTAACCCATTAATGCTTAAGGCTTCATTCAGAAATTGTTGTCTGGAGCGATGATACTTTTGACAATAACTTTTGAATTGGGAATTATTTTACAAAATATTTGAAGGAGAGTTGTTGGTAATGTTCTGATCAACATTTCTCCTTCAAATAGTTTGCCAATTGTGCTAAAACCTGAAAGATTTCTTCAAAATTGTCAGGCTGGTTTTGGCCGCTGTGAGCATTAATGGGTTAATGCCTAGAGTCCCGACATGAATTGTCGTCTGGATCTAAAATACTTTTAACAATAACTTTGGAATTGAGAACAATTTTACAAAATATTTGAGGGAGAGTTGTTGGTGATGCTCTGATCAACATTCCTCAAAAAAAAAATTCCAAACATTACCTTTGCCTGGAAGATTTCATAAAAAATGTCAGGCCATTGAGTACCAAGCAATAATCACAGCCTATCCCCTAGTCACCGGCAACTTTCCTGCATGCCCCGCCCAGGATTTGAATCCAGATAGTTAGGGCTGTCATCGATACCTTCCGTATCGGTGAACCAGCAAGAAATCCTTGCCGATTATCGTTATATTGGACATCCCATGATATCGATTCATATGAAAACACCAAGTTGGTAGTGACACTGTACTAAAATAAACACACAAATGTCGTAAAGGCGGTAAATCAACCAGGGCAATCGCTAAAATCGCTAAAATCACGCTGCTCTCAGAATGGGACGTGATCGGAAGTCACACAGATGCAGATTACGCGTGTGTTAGAGGTCAAGAGGTCATGAATCACCCCACGTGCTAACTGCCGTCGTCAAATGAGCACATTATTGGTTATAATACAGAGATCAGCAGTTAAAGGTAACATAAATCTGAATCGGATCGAAGTACCATATCGGTAATATTTTTATCAATAATCGAATCGGTAAAAGATTCTTATCAATGAGAGGCCAGATAGTGGTGCGCAGTTGTGGTTAGGTAATTTTAGCGCTACTAGAGGACAAGCAGCGAGTGTTTTTCCTCCTTTGACATATGCTGTGGCAGACAAAAAGCAGCCCTAAAAACCAGCGGTATCCATGGTATCCATAGGAAAAAGGTATAGAAAGTGAGATAGTGTGAGGCACTGTTCTGGTTAGTGGCGCATTGTTAGCATAGAATGGGGGACACTCAAGTAATTCAGCAGGATTTTAACCCTTTTAGCTAATTTGGCCAATATAAAATGACGCATAAAAGCTAAAAAATGACCGAAACCCTGGCACATGGGTACTCATCTGGGAGTACTCAGCGAGAGCTTTCCAATGAATACCAACATGATAGGGTTTAAATGGTTTTCAGAAATTTGTTTCATCCTGGTGCTTTGGACAAAAGTAGCCTTAGCATCATGAGGGTTAAGGTCTTACGATACTCTATACCGGCGACACCTATTGGGTATTGGACAAACTAAAATAATTTATTACAATTTACCTGACATCACTGGAAAAATTGAAAAGAAATTGATTTTTATTGAATATGTACCAATTCTGAATATCCCTGCCTATTATAAATAGTATCCTATGAGTTTTTTGTTTTTGGCTACATTGATTTCCATATTCATTGAATTTTATGTTTTGACACGTTTTCAGGAATAATGTGTGATAATTCATGTGTATAAAATGGGGTTCCCATGCTCACCAATATCTTGTATAAGAATGGGCATGTACAGTAACAATTGAGTAACTCTTTTCTAACATTTTCATGAAAATTTGCCCCAAAAAAGTCCTATTTCACAAACTTTGACCATCTGTGGTTCGAAAACTAACACGATGACCTATCATTTTCTTTATGTCTTCTTATTTAGGGCATTGTGTAGATGTTGTAGACAAAAATTGGTGAAAATTAAACTAAGCAATTCCGACTTATATCAATTTTGGGCTAAAAACTTGTTTCTCGAATTCCTTGATCTTGCCCAATAATTCCCATATAACAGCAGAAAATAATTTCAACAAAGCAGAACAGTATTTCAGGCAGTGTCAGTATCTTTGAAGGGATGAATCTGGCAAAGAAAGACACCAATTTTGGAGAAAGTGATGTTTGTGACATAAATTGCATTAATTTTTCAAAAATCTGTGAAAAAAAAACTAAGGTGATGACCCCATAATTTTTAGATGTTTTCAAGATCACTGTGCTATGTTCTTTCCTCATGCAAAATTTCAGGAAAATTAAACTGAGATTTCCAAAAGTGTCGTAAGACCTTAACTCGTTCATGCCTGGAGATCTACTTAACCAGTGTCATCTGTACCTGTTATTCTTTTGAAGATAACTCGGGAATTATGCATGAATTCGCAATATGTTTAAAGCAGAGTTGCAGATAGAGTTTTAAATAATTTCTGAATATTGCTTTTGTTAGAGAGATATCATCAAGATTGACAGTTGGACTTTCCATACTTATGAAAATAAGTTAATTATCAAACTATTTCAAGGAGAGTTGTAGATAGATGATTCTCCTTCAAATATTTTCTATATATTGGTTTTGTTAGAGAGATATTACCAAATTTGTCAGGCGGTTTTGGCAGCTACAGGCATGAACGGGTTAATATTAAACAAGTATAATGAGATAACATCTGACTGCCATGTGATGTATTGCAGTCACGGCAACAGGAAAGAAATTTTTCCCGCCATTTCTGCTGACACTTCTAAATGAATGGATTTTTCTGATAAAAGGGGTTCATTTGTAGGAAGGGGGATTAGATTTCAGCCCAAATCAGCAAAAAAAAAGTTTTTTTGGCCTCCAATATGTTGGGTGCTGATGGTTTCTTGAACCCAGTAATGCCTGAAGATCTACTGCTCTGACAGTAGTGTCATCTGGACCTATCATACTTTTTAGAATAACTTAAGAATGAAGCATTTACTTGCAAACAATTTGAAGAAGAGGTATATATATATAGTTCTAATGGTCAACTCTCCTTCAAATATTTTCCTTCCATTGCTTTTGTTAGAGAGAAATCGCCAAAATAGTCAGGTGGTTTTGTTTTAATGAAACTTTTGATGATAACTTGGGAATTAAACATCATTTTAAAGAATATTTGACGGAGAGTTGTTGTCATTGTTTTGATGAACATTTCTCCATCAATTATTTTCCCAAATATGGTTTTGCCTGAAAGACCTTACCCAAATCTTGACCTTAATTCCACCTACAACTCTCTCTCAAACATTTTTCAAAAATGTGCTTTACTGTGAATATAAAGCTGTAAGTGTAGCAGGACCAGACGATACTATTCTTGCGACCCTCTAGACTTGAAAGGGTAACCCATCAACACCTTAGAGTACCTCCAGATATCTTTAACTGGAACTATGCTACTTATTACGATAACTTTGGAAATGAGAATGATTTCACAAAATATTTAAAGGAGAGTTGTTGGTAAGTGTTTGATGAACATTTTTCAATCAAATATTTTCCCAACTTTGCTTTCGCCTACAAGATTTCAGCGAAATCGTCAGGCTGATTTTTGCCGGCTGTGGTCATCAATGTGTTAAGCGCAGCAAGGTGTTGACATAAATGAAATCATCCAAACTCTTCTCAAAATACGGAAAGGTCAGTAAAGGTCAAGGAGATATTTGGTGATTTGTCAGAGAGGGGTGTTTAGATAATGTCGGTTAATCGGGAGTCATTTTTCCTGTAGCCCAGCTGGGCACCATATTTCGGCACCTTTCCTCCGAACCACACTATAAAAATAGATCCCACTCCTGGATCCTCTCAGGATCTCTCTCCACGCTGCTGTGTGTTTTTGACGATAGACCCGGCAGTCATTCCGGAGAATCGCACAGACAATGGAGGAGTGAAACCATCAGCGGCTCCGCAGTGACTTTCCTAAGGATTTCGATTGGTTGTACACATCATTTAAGGAAAATCACAACAACGCAAATTTTGGATTGGATTTATATTGGAACTCTGTGCACCTATTCTTAGAATGACAGAACTATGGATTCCTATATTAGTCATACATATTGGTTAAGGAAAATCAATATATGTATTCGTCAAGATGAAATACGACAATGCAAATTTTAGATTGGATTTATATTGGAACTTCCTATATTAGCCATACATATCTCTTCAGGAAAATTACAACAATGCAAATATTAGATTGGATTTATATTCAAACACTCTGCACCTAGTCTTGGAACTATGGAATGGGGGATATAAGATATTTCCAGCAGTAAGATATGCCTATCTGAGGTGTTCTCTTGATAGCTTTCTGCAGTGACAACAAACATCGTTATCATGATAATCACAGGCATTCCTAGACAGAGACTTAGCCAGGATTTAGAAACTGGGTGCCTAAAATTAGCAATTGTTAGATTTTTGGGTGTCCAAATTTTGTTCATGTTAACTTTATAGAATGTTATGGAAATTACGAAAAAAGTCAATTTATATGCTTGAGATTGACATTTTAAGAAATTCCTCACCAAAGCAACACCCTAGACCATTCAGCTATCAGATCCAACCCTTAGTGGTGAGACATAAGGAGCAGTCAGTGTCAATGCCTCAGACCACTCAGCCATCAGTGTCGGCCCACTGTACTGTAGTGTTTAGTATTGCTGCTGGCATCTGGACGCCGTCCTGCCATGGTTCACCGTGCTATAATAACAGCCTATCTCTGTCTTACGGCACTAGTTGAGATTATTGTAACCTGACCATATGCCACAAGATGGATTAACCACTTAACCCTTATGCTGCTAGTGACTAATTTGTCCAATATAGAATTATGCAAAATAAACGGAAAATTACTGAAACTCTGCCTCATGGGTACTTGATCATCTGTGAGTACTCAGGGAGAGCTATCTAATGAATACCAACATGACAGGGTTTAAAATTTGGAATTTATTGTAGCTTATTTGTATATCTATGCAAATCTCTAGATCTTTGGCATTTTTTAGCAAATTTTGTGTGTATGATTCTGTGAGTCAGACCAAGCTGATGATGCTCACATTTCTGTATAGATATTTAAACAGCAGATGGTGGCAACTTGCACCATCTTGTCCATCAATCATATAATAATCTCCATGATATATAGATACCGTTATTTCTGGATCAATGTTAACTCTGTAGCGAAAGTAATCGGTCAGCGCTGTGGCCTGAGTTCTTGTTGACCTCTGTGGCCGAAAGTATTGGTTAGCTAAGTGGTCAAAGTTATCGGTCAGTTTTGTGGCCAAAATGATGGTCTGCTAAGTGCATGGTCAAAGTTATCACTAGTCAGCGGTCATCTCAATGGTCAAAGTTATCGGTCAGCTCAGTTACAGAATTCATTGTGGCGTCTACTCCTCTCCAGGTGGTCGGACGATGGGAAACCTGACGCCGATCTGGAAGTATTTGGAGTGCTTTTGGAAATCCAGCATTAGGATTAGAAATCATTCACAAAAGTTATCACTAGGCGCAGTGGTAGGAAGAGAACATAGGAATGTCTCAATAGTGAAACCTGACACCATCTGGAAGTTTAATATTGGAGCGGATGCATACTTTCAGATATCCAGCAGTAGGGCTAGGAATCGTTCACAAAAGTTATCAGTCCATTAGTGAGTGGTCATCTCATGGTCAAAGTTATCGGTCAGCACAGTTCCAGAAGTAATTGTTGCGTCCACTGATCTCTTGGTGGTCGGACAAAAATATAGGAATGTCTTAATAGTGAAACCTGACACCGATCTTGAAGTATTTGGAGTGGACACCTTTCGGATATCCAGCAATAGGACATAGGAATAATTCACATACGTTATCGGTCAGCGCAGTGGCCATAGTGAGTGGTCATCTCATGGTCAAAGTTATCGGTCAGTTCAGTTCCAGTAGTCAGTGTAGGGTTGAGAGGAGATTTTGTTTTGATTTAGTTTGGGTTTAGTTTGGAAATCTCCAGCCAAGACCTCAGACCACTCCACTATCAGGGCAGACCCTCAGTTGTGAGAGACAGCGAGCAGTCAGTGTCAATGCCTCAAACCACTTGACCATCAGGGCAGGCCCTCAGTTGTGAGAGACAGCGAGCAGTTAGTGGCAACACCCTAGACCATTCAGCTATCAGATCCAACCCTTAGTGGTGAGACATAATGAGCAGTCAGTGTCAATGCCTCAGATCACTAAACCATCAGGGCAGACCCTCAGTTGTGAGAGACAGCGAGCAGTCAGTGGCAACACCCTCGACCATTCAGCTATCAGATCCAACCCTTAGTGGTGAGACATAACAAGCAGTCACTGTCAATGCCTCAGATCACTAGACCATCAGGGCAGACCCTCAGTTGTGAGAGACAGGGAGCAGTCAGTGTCAATGCCTCAGACCACTTGGCCATCAGGGCAGACCCTCAGTTGTGAGAGACAGCGAGCAGTCAGTGGCAACACCCTAGACCATTCAGCTATCAGATCCAACCCTTAGTGGTGAGACATAACAAGCAGTCACTCTCAGTGTCTCAAATCACTTGACCATCAGGGCAGACCCTCAGTGGCGAGACATAACGAGCAGTCAGTGTCAATGCCTCAGACCACTCAGCCATCAGTGTCGGCCCACTGTACGGTAGTGTTTAGTATTGCTGCTGGCATCTGGACACCGTCCTGCCATGGTTCACCATGCTATAATAACAGCCTATCTCTGTCATACGGCACTAGTTGAGATTATCGTAACCTGACCATATGCCACATCAGGATTTACCACTCAACCCTTATGCTGCCGATGGCTAATCTGACCAATATAAAATGATGCAGAAACATGGAAAATGACTGAAACTCTGCCACATGGGTACTTGATCATCTGTGAGTACTCAGGGAGAGCTATCTAATGAATACCAACATGACAGGGTTTAAAATTTGGAATTTATTTTGGCTTATTTGCGTATCTATGCAAATCTCTGGATCTTTGGCATTTTTTAGCAAATTTTGTGTGTATGAGTCTATGAGTCAGACCAAGCTGATGATGTTCACATTTCCGTATAGATATTTAAACAGCAGATGGTGGCAACTTGCACCATCTTGTCCATCAATCATATAATAATCTCCATCATATATAGATACCGTTATTTCTGGATCAATGTTAACTCTGTAGCGAAAGTTATCGGTCAGCGCTATGGCCTGAGTTCTTGTTGACCTCTGTGGCCGAAAGTATTGGTTAGCTAAGTGGTCAAAGTTATCGGTCAGTTTTGTGGTCAAAATTGATGGTCTGCTAAGTGCATGGTCAAATCACTAGTCAGCGGTCATCTCAATGGTCAAAGTTATCGGTCAGCTCAGTTACAGAATTCATTGTGGCATCTACTCCTCTCCAGGTGGTCGGACGATGGGAAACCTGATGCTGATCTGGAAGTATTTGGAGTGCTTTTGGAAATCCAGCATTAGGATTAGGAATCATTCACAAAAGTTATCACTAGGCGCAGTGGTAGGATGAGAATATAGGAATGTCTTAATAGTGAAACCTGACACCATCTGGAAGTTTAATATTGGAGCGGATGCATACTTTCAGATATCCAGCAGTAGGGCTAGGAATCGTTCACTAAAGTTATCAGTCAATACAGTGGCCATAGTCAGCGGTCATCTCAATAGTCATTGTTATCGGTCAGTTCAGTTCCAGAAGTCATTTTGGCGTCCACCGATCTCTCTGTGGTTGTACAAGAATATAGGAATGTCTCAATAGTGAAACCTGACACCGATCTTGAAGTATTTGGAGTGGACACCTTTCGGATATCCAGCAATAGGACTTAGGAATAATTCACATACGTTATCGGTCAGCTCAGTTGCAGGAGTCAGTGGACAGCTCAGTTACAGAAGTCACTTTGGCGTCTTAGGATCTCTTGGTGGTCAGACGATAATATAGGAATGTCATGGTAGTGAGACCTGACACTGATCTGGAAGTATTTGGAGTGAATACCTTTCGGATATCCAGCAATAGGGCTTAGGAATTGTTCACAAAAGTTATCAGTCAGCGCAGTGGCCATAGTCAGTGGTCATCTCATGGTCAAAGTTATCGGTCAGTTCAGTTCCAGTAGTCATTGTGGCGTCTGCTGACCACTTGGTGGTCGGACGAGAATATAGGAATGTCTTAATAGTGAAACCTGACACTGATCTGGAAATACATGTATTGGGAGTGAATACCTTTCAGATATCCAGCCGTAGAGCTACACTCGCCCAGTAGTTCTTCAGGCATTAATGGGTTAAAGAGTTTTCCTGCCTCCCTGGGAGAAGAGTTATCTAAAGCGAGGATGACACCACTGCCGTGACTGTCGAGGGATTACTATATTTGCCACCAGAGCAAGATAAGGATGATTTAATGAAGAAAAAAAAAGAGCAACCATATTCATTACAGGCAAAGTTTCTCTGGTACTTAGAGACCGAACCCATGGCACATGGGTACTCATCTGAGAGTACTCAGCGAGAGCTATCTAATGAATACCAACATGACAGGGTTAAGATCATTTAATAAAATCTTTACATCCTTGTATTTTGAGGGAAAAGAAGCCTCAGCATTGGCAGGGTTAAGAAGTAAGAATGTAAAAAAAGCAACCATATTCGTTTCAGTCTCTGTAGTACATGGAATCGATTTCTCGGTTTAGATGACTCAGTCCTCGAGTATCCCAGAATGCATTTGGTGTCAGTGTGGTGTAATTTCTGCCATTTCTGCGGGTAATTAACTGAGAAATGAGATGATTAAATGCATTACTACTGTGACATATTACCATCACAAAAGAAAGAAAAAAAACTTAACCTTTCCAATGCTGAGGCTACTTTCATCAAAAGCACAAGGATGCAAAGATTTTTGATAACCATCTAATCCTGTCATGTTGGTATTCATTGGATAGCTCTTACTGAATACTCTTATATGAATACCCATGTGCCAGGGTTTCAATCATTTTTCAGTTGTTTTTTTCATAAATTTGTAATGGCCAAGTTAGCCACCAGCAGCATAAGAGTTATTAATTCCCTGGAGAAGATTTTCTAGTATGTGAATTCTTTTTGAGAAAGAAAATGGGTCAAAACTAATTTTGTTGGTAGTAATTATAGTGAATTGCCACATGTACAAAGAAACAATGGATTCATGCAGTTGTTTGCTTAAAAAGAAACATAATTACAAGTAGTTTGATTACACACAAAAAGAACTGTCAATGAGAAAAAGAAAGAAAAATTCCCACCGTTTTAATCACATGATTACTCTGTAGCGTAATAAAGCATATGTATTGGTTAATTAACCCTATACCCTTAATAGACATTACCCATATGATTAAACCATTTATTCTTAGTTGCTTGATTAGTTTCGTCTGGACCTGTCTTACTTTACAAAATAACTTTGGAATGAAGTATAAATTCACAAAATATTTGAAGGAGAGTTGTACATAAAGTTCTCATGAACAACTCTCTTTCAAACATTTTCTTAATATTTCTTTTGATTAAGGGATATCCACAAATAGTATGCAGATTTTGGCTGCTACAGGCATGAATATGGCGTAATGTGGGGAAATATTTCCCCACACTTCTAACTGTTCCGCTTCTCATGAGAATTTACATCTCGGTATCGTATCAGTATCAAGCAGAATTGAATAACTTAGGGAATTCCCAAAATATCCTATTTTGTAAAATTTGCCCAATTGTTTTTTTGTTAGAATATTTATCGCAAGAAATATACAACCTAGGATATAGCTAGGATTTCCCCACACTTCTGACTGCTCGGTGGCTGCTTCTCATGGGAATTTGTGTAACAAAGAGATTGTCTCGGTATGATATCAGGCAGAATTGAATAACTTAGGGAATTATCAGAATCTCCTATTTTGTAAAATTTGTCCAATTATTTTTTGTTAGAATATTTATTTCAAGAATCATGCAACCTAGGAAATTTCCAGTATTTCTCCACACAACCGAAGGCTCCATTTCTCATGGGAACTCGTGTAACAAAGAGACCTCAGATAGAGTATGGTATCATATCAGGCCGACTGCTGGCTGCTGCTCCAGGGTTAGGGCTGTTACATATGTGGCATTGTAGTCATGCTTTATGACAGGAGCTGCTGCTGCCACTGCCGCTGCCTCTGAGACTCAGGGCGGTGAATCACTACTGAAACACGCTGTTAGTACGTTACCCACAAACATGCATATTTCCTCCTGTCTGCTGTGGGAGAGACGCTAGTAAAGATAACTCAGGCTAACTTAGTTCTGAGAGGGAAATTTGTGAAGATAGTGTATGCTTGTTTATGCTTTCTCTGTTCTGAGAAGGAAATTTGTGAAGATAGTTATTGCTTTCTCAGATAGTTCATGCTTTCTCTGTTCTGAGAAGGAAATTTGTGAAGATAGTTTATGCTTTCTCAGTTATGAGGACATTCATGCTTTCTCAGTTCTGAGAGGAAAATTTGGAAATATAATTCCTTCTAAAATACATGCGGTTTCATTACCCTCAAACCATGCACACTGACTCTGCCCTGAGAAACGGACTTACAATTTAGGTTATATCTTTCATGCGAATGCATAGTTCGGAAAATATTTGAAGGGGAAATGTTCATCAGAATACTGTCCAAAATTCCTCTACAATTATTTTGTAAAATCATTCTTTAATATCAAGTTATTGTCAAAAGTATCAAAGGTCCAGACGACATTTTCTGAAGAGTTCTCTAAGTATGAATAGGTCAGGAAGTCACTATAGGTGCAGGGAAGCATAGCGTCAGGCTGAGTTAAGATGTTGGTGAGCCCTGGGCCTAATAGAGTTATCCCATCTTGTCTGTACATAGCACAAAAAACCGTCCCAATAATTTTGGTGATATCTCTCTAATAGATGCAATTTTCAGAAAATATTTGATGGAGAAATGTGGATCATAATCCAACTCACAACTCTCCTTCAAATATTTTGCAAATTTGTGATTAATTCCGAAGTTATTTGCAAAAATGTGGACGATGCAGACGACACTTGTCATGAATGGGTTAAAAAGGTTATCTGGTGGTGATGTTTAGTAGGCAGAGAGTGCAAGGCAACGGGCGGATAACAAACTTCACAGAAAGACAGGCCGCAAAAATCAAGTTGATGTCAACACCGCAGGAGTGGATCGGCAAAGGCTAAAACAGACACGCTTTTGGAGCTCTCCTATCTGGGAGCAGGAAAAAACAGACACGAATTTGGTGCTCCCCTATCTGGAGGGAGGAAAAACATACCTGCGAGACTGAGTGAATCTGACACCAAACAATATGGTAGGAAATCGGCAGCATATTTGAGATAGTCGAGCATCACACCAGCAGGGCCGCTCTGTATGAATGGACCTATAATATTGGCTTCTCCGCGAGAATCAGGAGATATTTTCACATCAAGAATATGCTACGATTGTCAGAGAAAAGCTATGAGAAAAAGAAGTTGTGAACATGAAAGGACATATAAATTCAGCTTCTCCGTGAGAATCGGGAGATATTTACCACCTCAAGAATATGCTACGATTGTCAGAGAAAAGCTATGAGAAAAAGAAGTTGTGAACATGAATAGACATATAATATCGGCATTCCGAAGAATCGGGAGACATTTTCACCTCAAGAATATGCTGCAATTTGTCAGAGAAAAGCTATGAGAAAAAGAAGTTGTAAACATGAAAGGATGTATAATATCGGCTTCTCCAAGAAAATCAAGAATCTTACCATAGGAAGATGCTGCACATGTTAATAAAGGAAAAGCTATGAGAAAAAGAAGTTGTAAACAACAACGTATAACTGCCACCCAATTTGCTATAAATTTGAAGGAAGCTGGTACCAAACTCAACGGAGTGAAATATGCATTTGAATTCCAACACCAATGCATGGATACGGAATGATTAACCCCACTCAAAGATGACTACAACATGTTGTATAAGGAACGCTTGCAATAGAATTCTATATCAACATGCAAGTGGATTAACTTTACTCAAGGATTACTGGAAGATTTTATGAGGAACATGGCTTATTTAACCCAATACCGCTCACAGCGGCCAAAAGTGGCCTGACAATTTTGATGAAATCTTGCAGGAAAAAGCAACACTGGGAAAATATTTGAATGAGAAATGTTATTCAGAACATTGCCAACAACTCTCCTCCAAATATTTTGTAAAATCAAACTTAATTCTGAAGTTATTGTCAAAAGTATCATAGATCCAGACAACAATTTCTGAAGGAACTCTTAAGCATTAATGGGTTAATGTATTCTTGCCCGGTGTGAGATTACCCAGAATCAGAGAAATACATAACCTGGTATTCTGTGTATTCCGCGACATCAGAGAAATACATAACCTAGAAGAAGATTTTATGAGGAACGTACATGCTTTATTTAATGGATTCTCGCCCGGATCAGAGAAATACGTAACCTAGTATTCTGTGTATTCCGTGACGTCTGAAAACCTTCACCATGAAGAACAAAAAGATTAGGAAATATCGGTAGGTGCTGAGAAAATGTTTGATGATTGAATAGGCCTAAAAAATAAATTGTTTGTTTCCTGTAACGGTACGGAAAAAAATAGATTTACGTTGATCGGGGGTTGGGAGGGGGGAAAAAAACTTTAGGGTAGAGATTTTTTTGAATAAAAACTTGTAAGGGTAGGGTTACAGGAAACAAACAACTTTTTTAGGCCATATTCTCACCAGTGATATGTTACTTGGAACTGCTAAAATGTTATGCAGCAATATTTGGATTTGTATTTTTTTTTTAAGTGGAACTGCTTTCATTTCATGAGTAATCAGAATGTCTAGATCCTTAACTTAAAATTTGTCTTACTTTAGATTTTTTCAGAATTTTGAAGTTGCCAGTAAGAGAAAATGATCAGTAAACACTCATTGTTTTTTATTGTTTCTTATCTAGGTCATAATCTTATGCTAATGTTCTTGTATGGTATCCTTTTTTTTCAAATCAATTCTGTGAAAGTTGCACTTGACCAGCTTTTGCACTTAACCAAGGGTTATCTTCCCTGAAAGAAGATTGAGTTCACAGGCATCGACATAAGTACTTGCCCAAGTGAACTTTTGAAAAAAAAGCTTTAGAGCAAACATTTTAGTTTTCACTACAAGCTGATTTTCGGAATATTAAACATATTTTTTTATAGTAAATGGTCCAAATATCCAAAAAATATGCAAAAAAAACTGAAAAGAAAATACTGTAGAACACACATATGACGCGTGTCCCAAATATAGCGAATTGTGGAGTTTTCACATCATAGCGGAACCACACACTATAGTGTACGCTATATATAAACAGATGCATAAATTGTGTGTTCTACAGTAGTTTTCTAATCATGAAATCAATGATAAACAATACATGCCTTCCTAGCTTATTTTGGGCAAGTGAAAAATTATGTCAGGCAAGTAAAGAAAAATAGATTTAATAAATCGTCAACTTCTTGCCCAGAATGGTAAGTTAGTTCTGAAAATTATGTTGGTGCCTGTTTCATACACCAATTGGAAAGTGTTATGACTTAAGGTCGGGTATGCAGGCACCCGTAGTGTGTTACTCCACAGACCTTTTGCACCCCTCCCTATTACATACTTAACCTTCCCAATGCTCAGTGGCTACCTGCATCCAAAGACCAAAAACGCAAAGATTCTTGAAAACCATCTAAACTCTGTCATGTTGGTATTAATTGGATAGCTGTTGCCGAGTACTCTCAGATGAGTACCCATGTGCCAGGGTTTGAATAATTGTTGGACTAGTTGGACTCAATGTTTACTTAGTGCTGAAACTGAACCCATACCAGTGTCATAATAACTCCTATTGTTGCTACCCACACTGGGTATGGTGCGAGCACCCTAGGCTTCAGTGTCTCCTAGGGTGCTTACACCATACCCATGCCTGTGCCCATGCCTATTCTCATACCTATACCCATCCTGATATTCTAATGCATACCCTTACTTATACCCACACCAGTTGCAATACTATGCTCCAGCCTATATGCCCATACCCTAATGCTGCTGGGGGCAGATTTGACCAATACAAAACGGTGCTAAAAACCTGAAAAATGACTGAAAACCTGGCAGGTACAATTTTTTACTCATCTGAGAGTTCTTAGCGAGAGCTATCTTATGAATACCAACATGACAGGGTTTAGATGTTTTTCAAAAATCTAAGCATCCTTGTGCATTGGACGAAATTAGCCTCAGCATTAGAAGGATGAAACCCAGGGCCTGAAAAGGTATTTTGATGAAAAATATAAGTCAAAAACAGGATATCTGGTTAATGATCATACTACTTTGGGTCCCTAGTCTGAAAAATCTAGGGGCCCACAGCAAAATCTAGGGATATTTGTCCCTGGGTCCCTGGGAAAGTCGAACCCTGCTACCAATACATATGGTTCAGATTACAACAGCATGCAGTATAGGATTACAATAAGGGTTAGTTGTGGTTTGTCGCTTATGGCATCACCGATCACTAATCACATAAGGATGTTGTTTCTGTGCGGCTGATATGCTTATAGAGATAACATTACAGGACTACTCTGAAATCACTCAGCATTCACTACCCCCTCCCTACTCATTTCCTACCCCTAACCCTCCCCCTTCCAAGACACTGGGTATCCCATTAACTCAGTTGTGCCCAGAGATTTGTTTAAATATTCATGGCCTGGTATATGATATTGTTGATTATAACCACCCTAACACTGTCATATTGGTACCCATGTCCTAAGGTTTCAGTCATTTTGCAGGTTTTCTGCATCATTTTGTATTGGCCAAATTAGCCACTAGCAGCATAAGGGTTAAGGAAGAAATAGATAGATAGAAAGGAAATGAATACCCCCCCTTCCAAGATACTTGATACCCCATCAACTCAGTTACGCTCAGAGATCTGCTTGAACATTCATGCCTGGTTATTATGATAATGTCGCAAATCACCTTGGAATTAATTAACACAATATTTAACCCTTTAGGTGCTGGTGGTTAAATTGGCCAATACAAAATGATACAAAAAAGTTGGAAAATGACTAACACCCTGGCACTTGGGTACTCATCTGAGAGTACTCAGCGAGAGCTATCTAATGAATACCAACATGACAGGGTGTAGATAGTTTTCAAAATTCTTTCCATTCTCATGCTTTGGACAAAAAGTAGTCTCAGCATTGGAAGGGTTAAAGGAGATACATATACAATGTATGTCCCTACCAGGGTCATAGCCAGGATTTAGAAACTGGGTGCCTATAAAATTGGCAATTGTAGAATTATCGGGCATCCTATATTTCAAGGGAGGCCTCAATATATTCAAATTACAACCATAAATATGTATTGATGTATTGAAATAAGGTTTAATATCCTTATATAATGTCATGGGAATTATATTGAGGTGTGAAAAAGGCAATTATTCTTGATATATATGCACCTATGTGCAATAAATGAATGTTTCTATTTATTTGCCTGGTGCACATTGAGAGAATTCTGACTGTCAGGAGCGGAGTTCATAAATCATGGTAACACTTCCTCTGCCATCATTTCTAGGGTTACACCCTCCAGACTGACAGCCGAGACACTCCCCCCCCCCCCCCCATTCCACACCCCCTCTCTATCATACCCCATCCCTTAATTAACCCTTATGCTGCTGGTGGCTAATTTGTCCAATGCAAAATGGTTTTAAAAAATGACTGAAACCCTGGCAAATGGGTGCTCATCTGAAAGTACTCAGCGAGATCTTTCCAATGAATACCAAGATGACAGGGTTTAGATTGTTTTCAAACATATTTGCATCCTTGTGCTTTGGACGAAAGGCCTCAGCATTGGAAGGGTTAAGCTCTATCCAGATAACTGCCCACCACAGAATTGTAACAGGCATGCTGGGAGATATTTTGGGTGATGTTTCATGTATACATGTCGCGGGGCCTCAGTGTGTGCAGTTGTAGTTGGGAACATGTATATGGAGTTTTAGCATCTTGTTTTAATTTGTTGATGATGAGGGTGAGTGCCCAGTGTGTGAGGGGGTTTGAAGAGATCGCTCCTCCAACAGAGATGATTTAGTGTAGCCTGGTTCTCAGGCTCAGTTCTGAGTTTAGTATGTAGCCACCATACATACATATATACAGGCAGGAACTTTATAATGTAGTCTAAACCTCCTGATACAGGGTAGTAAGTAGCTCTGATGTTTCTAACAAACTGTAGGTGGCAGCACAGTTTTCAGTAGCCTGGTTCACAGGCTCAGTTCTGAGTTAGGTATGATGCCACCATATAAACATATATATATATATATATATATATATATATATACAGGCTAGTAAGTAGCTTTGATGTCTCTAACAAACTATACATGGCAGCACAGTTTTCAGTAGCCTGGTTCTCAGGCGCAGTTCTGAGTTAGGTATGATGCCACTATATATACATTTATACAGGGTAGTAAGTAGCTTTAATGTCTCTAACAAACTACAGATGGCAGCACAGATTTCTTGTGTTGCAGTTAGAAACTCTAATACAGCTTAAGCAGGTCCCCCTTTAGGATAAATACAGAACTAAACCTTGACTGAAATTAACTCATGGTGGATCAGTGAGACTAAAGAAAGAGCCAGATAACACAGACTTGTAGCAAGTCTAGATCTTGTACAGTGAAGGAGGCAGTGGTGTTGAAAACGGTAGGGACGTATCCTATAATGCGGTGATGTACAAAAGGTGAGATGGTTCACCCCTTAACCTTACTCTCTACCCCTCTCTGCCCCCCACCCCCCCCCCCCTTATTATGTAGGGTTATGGAGAGGCTTAATGCCAACTAATTTTAGCATTAACCCTGGTGACTAATTTGGCCAATACAAAATGATGCAAAAAAACTGAAAAATGATCAAAACCCTGGCACATGGGTACTCGCTCATCTGAGAGTACTCAGAGAGAACTATCCAATGAATACCAACACGACAGGGTTTTGATGGTTTTCAAAAATCTTTGCATTCTTGTG
>OZ012701.1:5383558-5436058 GCA_963942565.1 Maea johnstoni
CTCTTTATTTGGCATAGCCTCCCAAGAGTTGATACAATATTGCCATTTGATTATCAAAATATTATCTTATAAACCTAATGACTGGTTGCCATAGTGACAGCAGATTGTAAAATATGACAGTCTGACATTACGCCCATAAAATACTAAAAACATTATCCCTCTACAACCAAATATTTGTTATACAAATATGCCATGTTAAAATCTGAGGCCTCATTCTTACTAAGGGAAGGAGCTTCATGCATGTAGCTGCCAAAACCGCCTGACTATTTTGATGATATCTCTTAAACTAAAGCATTATTTAGAAAATATTTGATGGAGAGTTGTTCATCTGAACCCAATCTTCAATTCCCCTTCAAATATTTTTCAAATTCATGCTTTATTTCAAAGTTATTTATTAAAGTTTGACCGGTCCAGACGACACTCATCAACTTGATCTCCAGGGACCAGATGCCTCAACCCATTCATGCCTGGAGATCTACCTGACGGCTGTTGTCTGGACCTGTCATACTTTTGAAAATAAATTGTTAATGAAGCGTTGATCTGCAAACTATTTGAAGGAGAGTAGTAGATAGAGTTCTAATGAACAAATTTTCTCCAAATATTTTTCTATCATTGCTTTTGTTAGAGAGAAATGCCGAAATAGGCAGGCAGTTTTGGCTGCTTCAGGCATGGATGGGTTAATACCTGGAGGTATGTCTTCTTTCTCAATACCAATTAAAGCCTAAACAAGATAAAATCAGCTCTCCTTCAAATATTTTCCTACCATTGCATTGGGTAGAGAGAAATCTCCAAAAGAGTCAGGCGGTTTTGGCTGCCAGGCCTCAACGCTAACTCACTGGTCCTACAAATTTTTCTTTGATAAAAAAAGAAAAAAACATTGCATAAAATCCACAGACAACATTTATTTTTATTTTTGTCATCTTCATTTATTTCAAAAACATTTAGCACATTCTTTAAGGGACTCTTGAATATCCCCAAATGTTTACTGGCCCTGTAGGACCAGTTAAGGTATATTTTACTGGCCCTAAGCCATTTTTGGAAATTTTTACTGGCCAGGGTCCATAGGATCACTGTTAATGTCGAGCCCTGGCTGCTCTGGGCATTAATGGGTTAGAGTATAGTTTTTTATCCCGCTGGTCGGCTGAGTGATTTAGCATGTCTTGACACCTACACACTTGGTGACCAGGTAAGAAAGTCAGGTGTGCCTCTACATAGAGATAACAGGTGTCAATCACACGCACACTCAGACCTTCAGGTGATCACACAAACCTCAACTCTTAACCCTTTCCATGCTACTCTCGTCCATGGCGGAAAAAATGCAAGAAGTTTTGAAAATCATCTAAATCCTGTCATGTTGGTATTCATTGGAAAGCTCTCGCTCGGTACTATCAGATGAGTACCCACATGCCAGGGTTTCGGTCATTTTTCCCAGCTTTTTTGCATAATTTTGTATCTACCAAATTAGCCACCAGCAGCCAAAGGGTTTAACCTTATGCTGCTGCTGCTGCTGGCTGAAACCCTGGCCTATTGGTACTCATCTGAGAGAACTCAGCGAGAGCTATCCAATGAATACCAACATGACAGGGTTTTGATGATTTTTACTTAGTAACCAGGTGAGGAAGTCAGGTGTGCCTCTACATAGAGATAACAGGTGTCAATCACACTCCTAATACCTTCTTCAGGTGCTCACACAGACCTCAACACTTAACCCTATCAATGCTAAGGCATTGTCTAAGGCACAAGAAATCAAATATTTTTGATAATCATGTAAATCCTGTCATGTTGGTATTCATTGGAAAGCTCTCGTCGAGAACTAACATATGAGTACCCATTTGCTAGGGTTTCAGTCATATTTCAGCTTTTCTCACATTATTTTGTATTGACCAAGTTAGCCACCGTATCAATGCTGCTGGTGACTATTTTGGTTGTTATAAAATGATGCAAAAAAAATCTGAAAAAATAACTGAAACCCTGGCACATTGGTACTCATCAGAGAGTACTCTGCGAGAATGCAAAGATTTTTGAAAATCATCTAAACCCTTTCTTGTAATGTATTCATTGGATAGGCATAATATCCTTATACAATGTCAATGGAATTATATGGAGATGAACAAATTAAATAATAGGCTTGATTGACATTTTAAGAAATTCCTCATAAAACTAGGTTACCTGAGGGGTGCTTTTTAAGGGTTTGGGTGTTTAACCCTTATGCTGCTGGTGGCTAATTTTACCAATACAGAATGATCCCAAAAATGCTGAAAAATGACTGAAACCCTGGCACATGGGTACTCATATGAGAGTGCTCAGTGAGAGCTTTACAATGAGTACCAACATGACAGAGTGTAGATGATTGTGATAAATGTTTGTGTCCTTATGCATTGGACTAAAGTAGCTTCAGCATTGGAAGGGTTAAAAGACGCCCAAACACCCTGCTGGCTAAGACTCTGCAAGAACAGCAACAGCAAAAACAACAACAACAATAATAATAATGTTTTTCTCTCTCTTGCAGTATAACCTACAGACGGACATGACGCGTCGGCAGCTGGAGTTCGAGACACAGCGTGTTCGTGAACAGATGCCACCTGGTGACAATACTCTAAACTGTTTTTCTCTCTCTTGCAGTATAACCTGCAGACGGACATGACGCGTCGGCAGCTGGAGTTCGAGACACAGCGTGTCCGTGAGCAGATGCCACCTGGTGACAATATTCTAAACTGTTTTTCTCTCTCTTGCAGTATAACCTGCAGACGGACATGACGCGTCGGCAGCTGGAGTTCGAGACACAGCGTGTCCGTGAGCAGATGCCACCTGGTGACAATATTTCACACTATTTCTCTCTCTCTTGCAGTATAACCTACAGACGGACATGACGCGTCGGCAGCTGGAGTTCGAGACACAGCGTGTCCGTGAGCAGATGCCACCTGGTGACAATATTCTAAACTGTTTCTCTCTCTTGCAGTATAACCTGCAGACGGACATGACGCGTCGACAGCTGGAGTTCGAGACGCAGCGTGTTCGGGAACAGATGCCACCTGGTGACAATATTCAGAACTGTTTCTCTCTCTCTTGCAGTATAACCTGCAGACGGACATGACGCGTCGGCAGCTGGAGTTCGAGACACAGCGTGTCCGCGAACAGATGCGCGAGAACATGGGCACGAAGGAAGTTATCGCTCAGCGTCACGAGGCGAGACTCCAGAGGATCCGTCTCATCGAGAACGAGATGCTACGCATGCAGCAGAAACACCGCCAACAGCAGCAGGTTAGTTCACGTTTCTCCCACTAGAGGGCCACATTAAGATATCTCCAGACCATAAGGTAAAACCACAAATGATTTGAGACACCGCCAACAGCAGCAGGTTAGTTCATGTTTTTCCCACTAGAGGGCCACATTAAAATATCTCTAGACCATTAGTGAAAACCACAAATGTCGATCGGTCCACAAATGTTGATCAGTTTGTCAGCAACTATATGGCAAGCTAAGCAAAGCCAAGGATGATTTTGCAGTGCCACCATGAATGTCAATCACCCGATACGCAACCAGCAGATCTTGCTGACTGGTTAGTCACAACTTAGCCGCAATTTAGGAGGAATAGTGATGAAAAATCAAAATTCAAATTCCTATACTTATATGTATGGTTAATATTTTAGCAGGAGTAGTGGTGAAAAATCAAAATTCAAATTCCTATACTTATATGTATGGTTAAGATTTTAGCAGGAATAGTGATGAAAAATCAAAAATTCAAATTCCTATACCAATACATATGGTTTAGATTTTAGCAGGAAAAGTGATTTAAAAAATTCCAAATTCGGCACTTTGAGTAGCAATGGGTGAAGATGTTTCTCTTTTGAGAAGACACGAAGATCGGGGATTTGTTGATGCAGATCGAGAGTAAATCATAGTTTTGTAGGAAGTAAATGTTGACACAAAATGACTTTACTAAGTTCCTATCAACTTTAAGTCTCCAGCACATACTGACCCCACCAGCCAGCCTGTCAGCAACTTTGTTTGATTAATTCATGGTCCCTGGCCCCAAGCTTATAAGTATAATAAGCAAACATGTATACCTGTGATATCCAAATATCCACTGAACTTTGGTTTGTTTAGAATCAGAACATGTGCTCCAGACAAAACAGTATCCAACTCAGAGTCCGGGGCCACATTAAAAAAAGATAGCATCAGAACATGTATAAGATTTAATGTGTATTACATACATGTTCCTGTGAGTGTGTGTTTTATGTGTAACCCCTAACCATGGATATGAGTGTGCTTAATGAGATAGTGGAACATGTTTCTTCCGTTTGAAATTTTGGATGGACAAGTTTAACTAGGGTTTGTAGTTTACTTATGGATATGGTCTCAGTGTTGGAAGGTACCGATTTTCCTGGTTACATGGGCACAGTCGTTTACCAACACTCAATAGGTCATTCTTAATCGGAAACTTCGGTGAGTTTAAACGCGGGTGAAAGTTTTCCAGATGTTCCATTGATACGCAGAGCTCATGGGCAAACAGACGTCTTAGCGAAAATCGCTAAAATGAAGGCTTGATTTTAATATTTTGGTGCAGGATTGTTTACCTAAATATACGTTTATATATATTCACATCAAACATTGTTGGAAAATATCTACACTTGCATCAGTTTGATAAGCTTTACATTGGCGTCTGAGTTAAAGTGAGTAAATCTTATTCTTCATTCCTTAATGTCTTCATTTGGATTCTGTTAATTTAAGGTCTAACAAGTCTTTTATCCAATCTTTAAAATATGCACGGTTGTTAGCCTTATTGATAGAAATAACCATTCACAAAAATTATAAAAATGTATATATGTATATATGTATATATATATATATATATATATATATATATATATATATATATATATATATATATATATATATATATATATATATATATATATATATATATATATATATGTATGTATGTATATATATATATATATATATATATATATGTATATATATATATATATATATATATATATATAGATAGATAGATAGATATATATATATATATATATATATATATATATATATATATATATATATATATATATATATATATATATATATATATATATATATATATATATATATATATATATATATATATATATATATAGATAGATAGATAGATAGATAGATAGATAGATAGATATATATATATATATATATATATATATATATATAATTTGGTTCACCTGGCTGTTCTCATGCCTTCGGACTCCTGTCCACTGATCTCAGCTACTTGACCCTACTTGCTAACTGTCAGATGCAATCTATTGTCTGTAAACTGACCATTGTTTTCTATCTATAAGTGGTCAAAAAGGATGGCTGGGGTATAGTTATGATTTCATGGAATTCACATGGATTTGTCACTAAGTGAAGTTATGATTTCTCAAACAATTTAAACATTGACTACCCTACATAACCAATTATTGATTTATTTATATATTCATACATTCATTTATTTATTTTATTTATCTTCTAGTCATTTATCTATCTGTTTATTTATTTGTTGATTATATTTATTTATTTATTCATTTATTTGTTCATATATTTGTATATATATTAATTAATCTATTTATTGATTATCTATTCATTCATTTATTCATTTACCTATTTTGCAATTGTTTGTTTATTCCCTTAAGTATTAGTATTTGTTGTGTTATCTATTTCAGCTGAGACTGAATACTGTCCTTACTCATTAATATTTACTCTTTGGTATACTAAAATTTAAAATCTAAATAAAACGGGAAAATTAGAAATGGAAAAAAACATATGTCCTCTCTTCGGAAATATTAAAAACGAAAACACCCTAATATGAAAAATTAGGGAAAATTGTTACACATTAAAATTAGCCATTCTACAGTATCTAGCATCTTTGGAAGGCAGTTTTTATTTACTTATTTATTTATTCCTTTGCTTATTTGTCTATTGCCTGATTTATTGATTATGTATTATTAATTTCAACTAAGGCTGAATAGTTAGCACCCTGGGTAGGAAGATTGTATTATTTATTTACTTATTTATTTGTTTGTTTTTTGCCAAATTTATTGATTGTTTATATTGTTTATTTCAGCGCGAGGCGGAACAGCTGAGTGAGGACTACTGTGACCCGGGGAAGGACGATGGCAGTCTCGCAGACGCTAGCACAAATACCTTAATACCCGGAGACGTAAGTCTATTCTTTCTCGATACCAAATAAAGCCCAAAACAAAATGAATGGTCTGGCCGTAGAATATAACCTAAAAATGGGTCTCATGATATGCATTTTTCAATGTATAAGTAAATTTTTGTTGTGTTTTTTGCACAAATACCTTACTATCTGGAGATGTAAGTCTTCTTTTTCAATATCAAATAAAGCCCAAACTCAAAAAATGGTCAGGCTGTAGAACACAACCAAAAAATGGTATGGTAGTATGCCTTTTTCAAGAAAAAAAAGAAGGAAATACTTTGTAAATGCGAGGTATTATTTTCCTAAAAATGTTTGTAATTTTATGGGAATTCTTAGATATTTTTATTTTATTGTGCATTTTGTTAAAATAAAAACAATAATGATAATGATAGTAATATTTGTAATGATAATAATAATGATAATAATAAATGTAACGATAATGATAATACAGTAATGATAATGATAATAATAAGGATAATAGTAGTAATGATGATAATAATAATGATAGTAATGATTATGATAATGATAATAATAATAATAATAATAATAATAATAATAATAATAATAATAATAATAATAATAATAGTAATGATAATTATGAGTGACAATCAGCAAAATTCAAAGCAAGGGCATACTACACACGACAACAGGTTATAGGTACTTCCTATCAAGTATTCTTTTAAGATAAAGTATATATCTAAACAAAGAATAACTTTTTCACAAATGAACTGACACTTAGAAGGTGAATTTTCTTCAAGACCCTCCTGGAAGGGTGGTGCCCATGTGTTTGCCACTGGCTGACTGAAATTGGGTGATTGCAGAAATAACAGAATTCTAGATCATCATAATAAATATTCACACAAAGGCCAGTCTGTAGACTGCCCCATCTGCTGATGTCTTCCTCCAAACCGATGATTATTCAGCTTCCAGGGCACCAGTCTTAGCACACTTAGTTGGGAATCTGAATTTTGTGTTTTGATTGCGGTGGTTTAGTTTCACTGTCTGTGGTTGCGTCATAAATGTGGAATTTGCTAAATGGCTTTAGCCAAAGGCTGATGATCTCTTGCTTCAGCCAATTGATGCTCTAGATATTCAGTTGAAATTGTCATCAGGATCTATGTTACTTTTGCTGATAACTTGGAAATTTAGAACATTTTGCAAAATATTTAAAGGAGAGAGGCTGGTAATGTCTAATCTGTATGGTTTTGCCCACAATTCAGGGTCTGACACTTAGATTTCAGGCTAGTGGCCCGAAAAGGTCTTTTGATAAAAAATAGTGGTCAAAAACAGTATTTCTGGTAATTATGTATACTATTTCGGGCCCCTAGTCTGAAAAATCTAGGGGCCCACAGCAAAATCTAGGGGCATATGCCCATGAGCCCCCTGGGAAAGTCGAACCCTGCAATTGGGTGTACTCATATGTGTACTAAGAATATTTTTGAGGGAAGGGTATCACACTTTTCATCTTTTTTTTCTTAGTTAAGCAATCTAGAAAAGTTGATAAAAAAGTGCTTTTCACACATCAAAAAAATGATCAGGGCTCGACATTGGTGCTTGCCCCATTGCCCCGGGCAAGTAGAATTTGTAAATTATAGCTGTGGGGCAAGTGAAAGCTGCATCTTGCTTGCCCCACTGGGAAAGTACGCTTTGCATATTTCAGGTTTACTTTTGAGAATGTGTGCAAGTTTCATGGTCTGCCATTCAAGCTTGTCCTAGAAAATATGCTTTCACATGCCAGAACCATGTTCTACTTGGTTTTAAATGAAATATTATAAAACATACAATTTTTCAAGGGCAAGTGAAAGTTGGAGTAGGGCAAGTGAAAATTGAATCTCACTTGCCCTACGGGCAAGTCGCTGCAAAAGTTAACGTCGTGCCCTGATGATATGTTTTATATTTTCATAATTGAGTATTCATTGAGTATTCATTATATACCATTTATGAGACTTTATGGTGCATCTATATATTTTCATAATTCAGCAATCATAATATATCATTTGTGGCACTAATGATGCATCTATATTTTCATAATTAAGTGTTAATGAAATATATTATTTGTGACACTGTGGAACATATCAATGTACTTGTACACTGTTGACATGCAATTGAATATGAAATATATATATATATATATATATATATATATATATATATATATATATATATATATATATATATGTATTACTATATATCATATATTATATATGATTATGTATAAATATTTATTATAAAAGATAAAGAATTGTGTTATTATTATATTTTGCAGGCGATTGTGGTCAAGTCTGTGGGGAGTGAGCCCGATGGCTGCCACACAGAGAGAGGGAACACTTTCCACACGCCGACAGGCCAGGCCGTCGTAACCATAGCAACGCAAACCAAAGATGTTTATGTAAATGAGGGTGAGGAGGAGGAGGAGGAAGGAGAGGAGATCTCTCAGGAGAGCCAGCATCTTTCCTCTATGTACCATGGGGCGTGGCCTTTAGACCAATGTAAGAAAAATATAGGATACTTCTAAACAAATACATATCTGTGCTGCCTATTAATGTTGATCAAAATCCTACTCACAACTCTCGTTCAAATATTTTGCAAATTTTTAAGTTATTTGCAAAATTACAAGAGGTCCAGACAACATTTATAAAGGAGATCTCTAGGCAGATGGCGGAGAGCCAGCATCTCTTCGCCATCTACCATGGGGCGTGGCCCATAGACCAATGTAAGACAAACATAGGATACTTTCAAACCCTTTTATTGCTGAGGCTACTTTTCTCCAGAGCATAAGATATCATCTTATTTTTCCTAAGTAAAAGATTTGTGTTTTTTTCTAGTAGAAATGTTTAAATGACGAAATAACATTTTTCAAATATTTTTCCTATTTTTCTTTCTTTAATCGTAACCAATTCCAACCGGGCTAGTAGAAATAAGAAAAATATCTTAATGGCAAAATAACTTTTTCAATTTTTTTTTCTAACAAAAAATATATTTGTTTTCTTTCAGCGAATTCTAACCAATCAGGCAGCCTGGGCAGCCTCGGGCAGCAGGATACGTCTAGCGTGATGAGTTTCAACTCCAGCAACGCGTCGGGCGGCGGAGGCGGGTCCCGGCGCGGGGGAGGAACACCAGCAGGGGGCGCCACTAACAATGCCGCGGCCGCCGTCACCAACCAGCAGCTCGGAACTAAGGTACGTCTCGTGCTCATCTCTGATAGGTAAACTGCCTCAGAGGAAAACGTTTTGTTGTATTGTTTCGCCTATGTTGAGAAGGTCTTATGACTCACTACACTCTAGGGCTGTCATTGATAAGAAATATTTATCGATTCGATAATCGACAAAATTATTACCGATACGCTACTTCAATTCGATTCAGCGAATCAAATTCAAAATGAATGAAAACCAGCAATGTGCTTTATATGAGGAATGGTTGTAGTTCGCAAGTGGGGTGATTTTTTGACCTATTGATCACTGCCCTAATACATACACATTCATCTGTGTGAATTCAAGGATAAATGGAATGGACGCACACAGTTGTAGTGGGGAGTTTGTGTTGTTTAAGCGGAGTTTTCCTGAAAAATAGTTTATTTACCTAATTTGCATATGAATCGATATGTTGTGCCTTCTTCGATATCGATAATTGATAAGGTTCTTTTGTCGATTCATCGATACAGGGGTTATCAATGACAGCCCTATTTGCAGACAATTCATATACTATCGTATTTACCAGGGTGCAACATAGGTTCCAAAACAACAAAAGGCAGGCAAGGCAAGCTGCCCCTAGAATTTACTTGCCCCGCCGGCTCTTCCACTTGCCCCGCCAATCTGCTAAACTATAAGGGGAGTTACATTGTGAGGACTCTGCCCAAAATGTTACTTGCCGAGCGGGGCAAGTTAAGGTCTTGTTCTGCTTGCCCGATTGCCATTATTGGCCAAATTTGCTTGCAACTTGCAACGGGGCAACAGTAATGTTTACTGTATTGTATTCTGCCAGAATGAGATGGTCTACTCATTGCTTTCCATTATTATATTGTTATTGTATTTACTAGTTTTATTGTATTATATTCCGCCAGGTTGAGATGGTCTACTCTCTCCTTTCTATGCTGGGTACGCACGACAAGGACGACATGAGCCGCACGCTACTGGCCATGTCCAGCTCTCAAGACAGCTGCATTGCCATGAGACAATCAGGTGAGTGCTGAAACTATGGGACATGTGAAATAAGGAATAACTCAAAATATGAACAAAATGTCTCAACCCTTTATGGTATCCCATCAACCTTAACAATATTAAGATATTTTGTTTAATTTTACGATATTGCTATATCTCTTTAACTTTTAACCGTGACAATATATATATTTTTTTTGATTTTTGACCTACCTAAAATTTTGAAATATATTCATTGGTTCATGTGTTTTCTTGACAATATTTTGATATCTAAACTATTATTTTTAAGTTACTTTGAATATTCAGATATACTCATTGTCTCATGATGATTGCTTACAGGCTGCCTGCCTTTGCTTATCCATCTGCTTCATGGGAGCAATAGAGACTCTTGTTTGCTATTTATGAAATTGCTATGTTTCTTTAACTTTTTAACTTGTAACCATGTCAATATTTTGATTTCTATCTTTTTTTCCTACCTAGAATATTTGAAATATATATTTTTCATGTGTTTTCAGGCTGCCTGCCCCTGCTAATCCAACTGCTTCACGGGAGCGATAAGGATTCTGGGTTGCTAGGCAACACGCGTGGGAGTAAGGATGCCCGGGCGCGCGCCGCGGCCGCCCTTCACAACATCGTCCACTCTCACCCGGACGACAAGCGGGGCCGCCGGGAAGCCCGAGTCCTGCGTCTCCTGGAACAAATACGCGCCCACTGTGACCAGCTGCGCGATAACGACAAGGACAAGGAGAAGGAGCCTGAAGGTCAAAGGTCAAGGTCAAGGTCGGACTCCAAACCTTCCGATATCGACCACCATCCCGGACCCGCGATTGCGGCGCTTATGAAACTCTCCTTCGATGAGGAGCACAGACATGCCATCTGTACACTAGGTAAGTAAAGTGATAAGTGTCGTCTTGACCTGTGATACTTTTGGAAATGACTTTTTAATCAAGTATAGATTTGCAAAATATTTGAAGGAGAGTTGCATTTTAAGTTGTGATAAACATCTCTCCTTCAAAAAAGTAAAATTGACAAGTGTCGTCTGGTCCTGTAATACTTTTGGAAATAACTTTTTGATTAAGCGTAGATTTGAAAGATATTTGAAGGAGAGTTGCACATAAAGTTGTGATGAACATCTCTCCCTCAAATATTTTCTAAAAAATTGTTTTTGTTAGAGTGATATCACCAAAATACTCCGGAGAATAGTTTCTAAATCCTGTTTCTTTTTTAATTTTAGGCGGTCTCCAGGCGATCGCGGAGCTCCTTCAAGTGGACCACGAGGTACACGGCAACACGACGGAGCAGTACAACATCACGATGCGTCGCTACGCGTGCATGGCCCTCACTAACCTCACCTTCGGCGACGGCACCAACAAGGCGCTCCTGTGCTCCATGAAGTCCTGCATGGACGCCCTCGTCAACCAGCTCGCCTCCCCGAACGAGGACCTCAAGCAGGTCGCCGCGAGCGTGCTGCGGAATTTATCCTGGCGCGCCGATCTGGCGAGTAAGAAGACTTTGCGTGAAGTTGGCGCGGTTTCTGCGCTCATGAAGGGTGCGTTGAGTGTAAAAAAGGAGTCTACGCTAAAAAGTATCCTGAGCGCGCTGTGGAATTTAAGCGCACATTGCAGCGAGAATAAGGCGGATATTTGTGCTGTGAGCGGATCGCTGGCGTTTCTTGTCAGTACGCTCACCTATAAGAGCCCTTCTAAGACGCTCGCGATCATCGAAAACGGCGGAGGGATCTTGCGCAATGTCTCGAGTCATATTGCAGTGCGCGAGGATTACCGTAAAGTTTTACGCCTACATGGATGCTTGCAGATTTTACTAAAACATCTGCGTTCGCCGAGTTTGACGATAGTCAGCAACGCCTGTGGAACTCTGTGGAATCTATCGGCGCGATGCTCTGACGACCAGCAGGCATTATGGGAAATGGGTGCAGTGAGCATGCTCAGAAATTTAGTGCATTCGAAACATAAGATGATTTCAATGGGAAGTGCGGCGGCGCTGAAGAATCTGCTCGCGGCACGGCCAGCGTTCGCTAATCTAGAACACGATAAACATAAGTCAAATCTTCCGACGCTGGCCGTGCGTAAGCAGCGCGCCCTGGAGGCAGAACTCGACCACAACCTTGCCGAGACCTGCGATAACATGGACAGTCCACACAGCAGTCCGGCAGAATCACGGCGTCACGATCGCACCGGAGAAAAAGGACATAAATATTTATATTCTGGTGACAATTGTGGCGTCTACCAAGTTGCGGATTCGGAGCACCGTCGCGCGTTACTTCGCGGACACGTCTTCCCGAGATCGAATAGCGGCGATAGTTCACCGCTTATGGATAATAAACATCGGTCGCCGCATCGCTCCGTGTCCCGATCGGGAAGTCAGGACAGTGTCGGGAGTGTGCACTCGGATATATCACATGATCGCGCACGGGTCCATAGCATGCTGGCGAAAAGTACAAAACTTCTGCAGGAGCGACCATCAGTCGGTCTCGACCGCAGGAAAGATTTGGCCATTCAGAGGCTTCACTCGAACCCAGACAGTTATCGGGCAGCGGCCGCAGCCGAAACGGCCGGCTCTGACCGCGGCGGGAAGCAAACGCAACCCAACAGTCGCATTGTGCAGATTATGCAGGAAGTTGCAATGCATGCTGGGATAGAATCTGGGCAATCGAGAAAGGACTCGCCAGGGGAAGGTGGTACGCCTCCCGGTGGTAAAGTGCGGCCAGGTTCCGGACGGGGTTCCGAGGGGCGTCAGATTCCGGTGTTTTCTCCTCGGCAGCACCAGGTGGCGCCACAACATAGGGCAGCAGCAGAAACACCGAATGATCGTAGCTATACACAAAGACACTCGAATGAAAATTTGAATAATTCACAACAACAGCAGCATACGAGTGGACGTGAACTGCATTATACCAGCATCGCGCATCGCATGGAGAACCTTAAACTCAACGAAACGCAGACATCGCAAGATCAACCGATCAACTACAGCCTTAAATACGAACAGAATTTATTAAACAATCAGAACAAGACGACACCGGCATCGCCGCGTCCCTCGCCCAAAATCGGAAATTATGTCGCAGGGATCGCGTACAACAGCCCAGCTCAGAAGGTCCCGAATGTGGTGAACCAACGGTTTGAGAAACAGGTCAATATGCAACAGCAGCAGCAGCAGCAGCAGCCAAATATGGGCGTTAGTGCTCCGCAGTACAGCGGTTACGCGGAGACGGATCTGGATAACATGGACCAGCCCACAAATTTCAGTATCCGGTACAGTGAGCAGCCGGAGGTGGAGGAGAGCGATCACCACTTCTCCGAGGACCAGCCAATCAACTACAGTCGAAGGTGGGTACACGCCATTGCTCTTTTGCACCATTTTGCAATGGCCAAATTAGGCACCAGCGTGGATACTCATCTGAGAGTTCTCAATGAGAGCTAAGGCCTAAAAAAAGAAATTGTTTGTTTCCTGTAAAGGTCAGAAAAAAAATAGGGTGGGTAGGTAGGTAAAAATATTTTTTTTGGACAATTTTTTGGGTAGAAATGTGTGTTTTATGCATGTTTTACGCTGATTGGGAGTTGGGAGGGCGGAAAAAAAACTTTAGGGTAGGGATTTATTTGAATAAAAACTTGTTAGGGTAGGGTTACAGGAAACAAACAACTTTTTTTAGGCCTAATATGGTGGCTAATGAGACGATTGCAAAATGATGCCAAAAAACCTGAAAAATGAGTACTCAGTGAGAGCTTTTCAATGAATACCAACATGACAGGGTTAAGATTATTTTCATAATTTTCTGCTTTGTTGTGCATTGGACGAAAGTAACATCAGCAGTAGAAGGGTTAACCCTTCCAATGCTTAGGTTACTTTCATCCAAAGCACAAAGAAGCAAAGATTTTTGAGAACCATCTAAACCCTGTCATGTTGGTATTCATTGGAAAGCTCTCGCTGAGTACTCTCAGATGAGTACCCATATGCAAGTGTACCGCGGTGGGTACCATTTTGCAATGGCCAAATTAGCCACCTGCAGCATTTTATTTGTCTGATGCAAATATGAAATTATTGATAATCCAGATGAACTTCAGTTAAACATTTCTCTATTAAGTAATTTCATTCAAATAGCCTTCATTTCTGTCGTAGTCCATTGTTTATACCCAGAACTATCAAGTTTTGACATAATAATCAATCATTTTTTGAATGGTGCAGTAAATGAAATTAGCCATAAGAACAATACAGCTAGCAATGTATCTATTAATTTCAAGGTTGTTTTATCCCTTTAATGCCCACAGCTGCCGCAAACACCCTGACATTTTTGTTGAAATCTTTCAGGTTAAATCATAATTGGCAAAATATTTGAAGGAGAAATGTCAATCAGAATATTACCAACAACTCTCCTTCAAATTTTTTGTTAAGTCATCCTCAGTTCCTAAGTTATGGCAGAAAGTATCATAGATCCAGACGACAATTTCTTTATCTGACTTTTTCATTGTTTTGTGTATTTCAGATATGAGGAGACTGATCCCAGTGACTGTGTGGACTGTAAAGTAGAGGAGGCACGCAGAACAAATGAATACCTGGAGCAGAATATGCCAGGTAAGCTATTGTCCTTAACAAGATAATGCTTTATTGTCATTATATCTTTCAGAGGTTATACGATAGGGTTATTGCAGGATTTCGATATGAAATGGAAAAAAAGTGTCATATCGTGTAGGATCATGTGATAAAGTTTATACACTTCTGCTATGTCTTAGTCTAAATTGAAAATTCTTTAAAGAAATCTTTCGACTGTCCAAAAACGTTTTCAGGAAATTGCCTGTCCAAAAGACAGGCAGGACGTGTCCTGGCTAAGTCCCTGCCATGGGTGCACTTCAGATACCAATACCAATTCTTCATCATCCTCCTATTTTCCTTGTCTTAATCCTTTCCTATTTTCTGTCCAGGTTTCAATGACGACCAGCTGAAGACGTTCTGCGAGGAGGGCACGCCATTGAACTACCTCTCCACCGCGACCTCCATGAACGACATCCCCAGCAAGATCAAGGCAGAGGAGAGGGCGGAAGGTCAAAGGTCAAACGAGGAGCAGCCGCAGCAGCAGCAGCATCGTAGCTGCACCCACACCCATGCCCACGGACGCGTGACGGAGAGTGAGACGAATAGTGCACTGAATAGTCACAGCACCGGGCGCAAGACTAACGCTACGACAGTCCTCATGGGGCCACCGTCCCGGCCACCACCACAGGCGGCCAAGGCGATAAGCGGTCCACCAGCTCCACCACCGCCTCCACAACCACTTTCCGAACAGGCGGTATCGCCGCAGGAAGCTGAAGTAGTAGCGGTGATCCCGAATGTTTATAACGACCACAACGCGCCGAAGAATCCTGGTGAGGATCCCAAGCTGTACTGCATGGAGGGCACACCAACATGCTTCTCCCGTGTCAGCTCCCTCAGCTCTCTCAACAGCAGCGATGCCGTTGAGAACCACCAGGACGACTCCGGAGCTCTTCACGACGAGGAGGAAAGAAAAGAGGTCGGTGACGATGATGATGATAAGCTGCAGGAAGGATATAGTCCCGGAAAGTCGGAAACGGGGAATTCGGAGGCAGTGAGCAACGTTCCGGCGAAGAGCGTAACTTTCGACGAACATAAACAGGTGGATGAAACGCCGATGATGTTCTCGCGATCCAGCTCATTGGGGTCTCTGAGTAGTTTCGACACTCACTCCGTCCACAGCTCTGTGGTGAGTGAGTACAGCAGGAGAGCCAGTGAGGTTGTGTCGCCCAGCGATCTGCCCGATTCCCCGAGCGACACCATGCCGCCCAGTCCCAACCGCAGCAAATCACCGACGAAATTCACCCCCGATCAACATCTCCCGGCTGTCCACGAACAATCGGAGAAGACAAATGTGAAGAACCAAGCGATGGATGCGCCTGTCAAGCCAGTCCCAGTACTGAAAACCGCTGCTAATAAAACCGCAGCAAAGTCTCCGATACGGCAATCGCAGGCTTTTGAGAAGGACAGCATGCTGACCTACGCAGTTGAGGGATCGCCCGGTGAATTCTCCACTAGGTCCAGCTTAAGCGCGTTGACGTTTGACGACGAGCCGAAGATCGCCAAGGAGCCCGACCTTGAGAAGGTCACTCCGGATGCGGAGGGGGATTTCGAGGAGGAGGATCAAGAGGAGGGTGTCGGGATCGTTCCTCAACTGGACGAGGCGAGGGTCATCAAGACGATGGACGATATTGAAAGCGACAGCTCAGTTTCCGACGCGGAAGCCGAGGACATGCTCGCTCAGTGCATCAGCTCTGCAATGCCCAACAACTCCAAGAAGAAGTCAAAGAGCGGCGGTGCTGGCGCGGCAGGGACGTCAGCAACATCAGCAGAGAACCTGCCCAAAAAGAAGGGCTTGAATAGAATCAACAACTTCCAAAGTCCCAAAGAGACGAACGCGAACAGAAACCCCCGGTTGCCGCCCAAGGTCCCCAATGGTGCGATGTCCCCAAGAGTTGCTTCGCCGAATCCTCATGGCGCAGCGTTTGTGATGCCGGCTGTGAACGTTGATGACTTTGCTGCAGAGGATTGTGTTAATCGATACGCCACCGAGGGTACGCCGCATAATTTCTCCACTGCAACGTCGCTCAGCGATCTAAGTGTGATTCCCGACGATGAACCAAGCGAGGTTCCGGGTGAACGGCCTCAAGCGACCGGGCAGTCGGCTTTGGACGACATCACGTCCGACACAAGCTCCTTGTGTGATGAGAGCGAGGATCTTCTCTCCGAGGCCATCCAGTCTGCCATGCCCACGCCCAAACCTAAGAAAAAGAAACCCCCCACATTGACAGCAGTAGCAGCACCCCCTGCTGCTGTTGAGAGGCTCCCGGAAGGCAGCGATGCCGTGGACCAGGAGCAGCTGCAGTACCAGGCCTTCAAGAAACCCTTTCCGGTCTTCCTCCCTCAGCGGACATCCAGTGTGAACTCAAACCAGCGCCCCAGCACCGGCTCGGAGGTGCCCAGGACGTACGCGACCGAGGACACCCCCGTACAACATCTCTCCACCGCCACCTCCCTCAGCGACCTCACCATAGACTCCACCGATGACGGCGAGGTCAAAGGTCGCAAGGGTGAAGGTCAGGTTGACGATAACGAGGCGGAGAAGTCATTCGGTAACCAGACTCAGGAGAGCAATGCGGCCACGGTCGGCAGCAACACGCAGGACGACTCCGTCTTCATCCAGCACTCGTATGATTCGCCGGTTGTGTTCGGCGTCGAAGACACTCCCGTCTCCTTCTCCCGAAACGACTCTCTCAGCTCCCTGAGCTGTGATGAGGACATGGATATCCCGCAGACGACAGAAAAAGCTCCGCAGTCATCGAGCCGACGAGAAAAACCTCAGCTGCCGGCCAAGAAGATGCTCCAGTCTCCAAGATCCCGACTTCTGAGTCCCAGACGAGCAACAGGTGACGCAAATAGTGGCGGCTTTCTTGCGCCCAGCAAAGTCAAGGCTCCCGGAGGAGGAGGTGACGTGTACGGCAAGACGTCCCCACCAGGGGTACTATCCCAACATGCATCAGCGTCGCAGGGTAGTTCGCGCCGGGCGTCGGACTCGGAGCAGCCATTGAGTTACGATGTCGAGGGGACGCCCATGTGTTTCTCCCAGAATTCCTCGCTGAGCTCCCTGAACAGCGACGATCATGAGGACCTCGCCAATAAGAGCAGCTCACCGAAAACGCCCGCCGCCGCAGAGGCAGCAGCCAATGAGAAGGAGTCATCGTTCCAGGTCGAGGGAACCCCCATGTGCTTCTCGCGCAACAGTTCGCTGAGCTCTCTTAGTGTGGAGTCCCTCAGCTTCGATCCCACACCCTCAGAGCAGGCCCTACTGGAGGAGTGCATCAACTCAGCCATGCCCAAGAAAACTCCCTCCAAGTCAAAGAGCTCGCGGCCGCCGAGAGGTGTCCCGCCACCAGGGGGAGGCACCGTTACGGCACCGCGCACCAGCCCCACAACCGTGGACGGACAGAAAAGTGCACGCAGAAATCTCTCGCCCAAACTCGAAGAAGAGGGGGCAAAAAACGGGCTGTGCCGGGGGCCAGAAACTGCGACCTCCGGCAAGAACAACAACAACAACCTCCTCGAAACCGAACTCGGCACAAGTCCTCTAAGAAGGGACGACACAAAAGCGTGCGAGTCTCCGACCTCTAATACCACGGCATGGCGACGCGCTCCGCACCGCTCCTCCGACGACCTCAAGAAATCGCCCTCGTCGGAAAACAAGTTTGGGTGGAGGAGGGCGCACTCACAAGACAGCGAAAGCTTCATTAAGCGGAAAAAGGAATTGACCAATCAGGAGAGGGTACGAGGTGAGGTGCTGACCTGTGAAGTCGCGCCGATGCAGAGTCATCATTCGATGGGTGCCCTGTCTCAGCGCCGCTCGGAGGAACCCCAGCGTCTCAACGCCCTGGACGATAGCTTCGAATGTGGCGATGACGACGAAGATAACCGATTAATGGAGTCCGTCATCACCATAAAGAGAAGCGAAACCTTCGATAAAGAACTCCTCGAGGCTGAATCGCCGAGCGACGAGAAATCCGACGAGAAGTCCGAAAAGGAAAATAAGGAGATGGAGGAGAGTGATGATAAACTTTTCTCCGATAGAGACATGCCCGATTTTGATGCAGTGAGTGACTCCGAAGCCGATATCACGGCGGAGACCTTCCCGGACGATCTCCCGATGGATGAGAGCATCACCATCATCAAATCTACCGACAGCGAGAAGGAGATCACAGGAAATGGCAGCGATCCGGCAACTGCAGAAAACACACTGGTGGAATCTCCGGGTAGAGATGGCAACGATTCTTGCGAGGTTGAGGGAAAAGCGGAAGGTGCGGAGATCGACTCAGAGGACGAGATGGCTCTGGAGAAGAACGCGAAGTTAATCCTTACGGAACTCTCCTTCAAGAGGGACATGTCGAGTAGTACTTTGAGCGAGGACGGCTTTATCGATAACGAGACTCTCTCCCTCGTCTCAAATGACTACACGTCCGACACGTGTTCCGAAGTCTCCTTGACGTTATCCAACAGCTCCAAGGCAACATCCGATCGCACGAGCGACATTTCCTCCTCCACGCTATCCCAGCATTCCAGTGCGCACAGCGTCACCGTGGGCCGCCCAAGGATTCTCAACGAGAGAGCAATACGCGAACAGGCGCAGAACACCGCCAAGCTGATCCGTGGGAGGAAGAAAAGTGCATCCAGTGTGAGATCCTTCTCATCCGCTTCCTCGAAATCTGCCTCCGCCAAATCCGGAGATGTCGGAAACAAGGTCCCTGTACGACCAGGTGCGAGAGGCGGGATCAGCAAGATAGCGGCGCCCAAATCTGGCATCACGCCAACGAAAAAACTCCTTGTGAAACCCGGTAGTGCTGTGGCGGCGAAAAACACGATCACGCCACCGAAAGCGGGTAATAAACTTGGTGGTTCACCGTTGCAGAAGACTCCTCCTTCGGGTAAGACAACTCCACAGAAATCCGGTCTGCCTCAGCGGGGATTGCAGAAACCACTGGGGCCCCGAACGAGCCCACCAGGCGCCCCACAGAGGAGCTCTTCACCAAAGGGAGTCAAGAATGCATCTCCGAGATCGAAGATCGGCGGCAGCGGAAAATCATCTCCCAGGGAGGCACCAGAGGGCGCCACCTCCAGCAACAGTCCGAAAGCGGAGACGGGAGGCTCAAAAATTCCGATGGGCAAGATCCCACAACGTAGCCTCACTGTGGTGCACGTTGAGCGACCGAAGCCGCCAATCAAACAAGGCACCTTCACAAAAGAGTCCACAACTACCAACGCACCCAACATCTCCCCAAGCAAAGTCAACAAAGCAGATTCAAAATCCGAGCTTTCTGATATCAAACTTCGCGAGAAAAAGGGAAGGGCTGATTCGCCGCCCGGGAGTAACCGGAGTAGCGGTGAGAGCCAGAGTAGTAGCGGCTCTTGGAGCAAGGCGCTCGGTTCGTTCAATTTCATCGTAGATACATCGCAAGATCAAGACGTCAATTCTCCCTTCAAAGCCAGTCCCAATCCAAATGCGAAGAGGCGGAACCAGAGTCCAGCGTCTATTTCACGCCGCGAGAGCAGTCCCGCAGCAAGGCGAAGCGGCAGTGGTGATAGGGCCAAGAAAACAGGTGCCATGAAGCGGGAGGGAAGTGCGTCATCGGTAAAATCCATCTCATCGAATAAATCCACCACGCCCAATAAAACCCCCAGAACAATACCAAAGGCGAATCTGAAGAAGTCCGACTCAAACTCAAGTATCAAGAAAACCACCATGAATGGCCGCCCTCCTACGCCCAGTGGTAGAAAAACACCCAGTTCAGTGAAAAGTGATGGCAGCGCCCCTGGTGGCGGGTCCGGGAAGAAGCCCATAGGAATGGTCGGCAAAAAACAGGTTGGTAGTCGAATTGCGGGACTCTGGAGGCGCGATGAGGCAGGTAGTCCGGCGCAGGAGAAAAACTCCTCCACGAGTAGCTCTCCAGAAAGTAGTTCCCTAGGCAGCCAATCGGTGACCCCCAATAAAGTAGGTCAAAGATCACCCAAAGTTGCCCGTAAGCTGATAACGCCAAGTAAAATTGGCCGAGGACTTCCAAGGAAGAACTCCGGGACCACACCAACCTCCACGCCAGTAGGTGGCGCCACTTCTACGAGTAGGGCTCAAGCCTCCCCTGCTCCTGCTGCGAGAACTAAGGCCAGTCCTCCAGCAAAGAGCACCCCTGTTGCACCCCAAAGCAGGGCTGAACCCGCGTGTACCCCAAAAGTCGCCCCGTCACCCACTCCCATTGCTAAGAACATTTCGCCAAAAGAAGGCATCAGTCGGAGCTCGACCTACGATAAACTAGACGTCCCCAAAACGGACAGTGCTATCCCGCAGACCGCAGCTCCCGAAGAGACACCTGTGGCAGAACAAAAAACTACTATCAAACCGGCAGAGAAAACCAAAACCGCTAAAGAAAGCAAAATGTCTATTCCAAAAGCCAGTGGCATTTGGCGCAAAACACCAGCGAAAAAGGCAGCCATACCCAAAACCGAGGAAGTGAAAAATAACGAGGTTGATGCTGCAGAGTTGACCAAGACTGCCACCGAGAAAAAACAGCTGCCAAAGCCGAAAATAAACATGTGGCGACGAAACAAGGAACCGGCAAAAACCATCCCGAAGGCTGTCTCGCCTCCATCTCCGCCTGAGACGAAGGAAGCGGATTTTGAGGAGGAGGAGGATGAGGTCTGGGTAAGGAGAGACGGGACAATTCCGGTGGTGAAACCGGGCTCACGATCAAGCATCCCCATGCCCGGAAATAAACGCCCTACGCCCGGAGTGGGCGGGGCCAAAGGAGGTCAAGGTCAGAATAACCAGGGCGGCAAAATTACGCAAAACGGTAAAAGTGGGCACGGTGAGAATACACAGGGTGCTATTACTAATACCCAGGGGGGCAAAAAGGCACCCCAAAAACACCCCGAAGACACATTAGAAACACCCATCGATAATAACTCTTTAGTGATAAGCCCAGTGTCGAGTCCAACAAAACCCAGCGCACCCGAAATGCGAACAGTTTCACCAGTTTCTGCGATCGTGCCTCCGTTTAACTACACGCCGAAAACGCAGCAAAATAACCAGCAACAGCAGAACAACAAGAAAGACGATGTCCAGAAGAAGAACACGATCAACCAGCAGCAGTCGACGATCCCCCCCTCGCCGACGAAGACGCTGACCAAGACGGAGATGCTGATCGCTAGGAGGCGCTCCTATCTCAACAGCATCCAGCCGGCAGACGCGGAGGACGAGTCGGGAGAAAGGAAGTCCTGTCTCGTAACGACAGTCTGAACACGCTGAGAGACCTCGATAAACGTCGTCACGACCGTCTGAATGCGGCAAGAGACCTTGATAAACGTTGTCCGGATCAATAGGCATGAGTGGCTTAACTACGCAAAAGACAGAGAGAGAGGAAGTCCTCTTCGCTACCGTCTGAACGCACCGAGAGACCTTGACAAATGTCGTCTGGACCTATGTCACTTTTGAACATAGTATTGGAATGAATCATAAGTTGAAAAAATATTTGAAGGAGAGTTGTTAGTTATAATCAGGTCAATATTTCTCCTTCAAATATTTTCAGAAAATTGCTTTAGTTTGAACGATTTTGCAAAAAAAGTCAGTGGGTCTTTGGTGCTAATGACATAGAAGTGTTAACCTTTTCATGCCAGGAGATCTTTTAAACAATTGTTGTCTTCTACCGAGAATATACTTCGAATCAAGCGTAATTTACAAAATATTCAATTGATGGTAGTGGGTTTGGGTCAAATTCCCCCAAAAATGTTCTGGTTAAGAAGATATCAAAATTATTCGCAAATTAATTCTGAAATTGTCGTCTGGAACTATGGTACTTTTGACAATAACTTAGTAACTAAGAATGATTGAATGAAATATTTGAAGGAGAGTTATTGTTAATGTTATAATTAACATTTCTCCATCAAATATTTACCTAACTATGCTTTCGTCTCCAAGATTGCAGCAAAATTGTCTAACTGTTTTTGGCCACTGTGAGCATTATTGGGTTACACTCCAGAATGGGTTAAAATTCTGCTGAGAGATTTATATATATATATATATATATATATATATATATATATATATATATATATATATATATATATATATATATACATATACATATACATATATATATATATATATATATATATATACATATACATATATATATATATATATATATATATATATATCATCATCAGCCACTTTATAGAGCCAGAAAAGGGTGGCCTTAAGTAAAGTTTTGCTGCAAAGTGTGTGAATATATTAATTAATTTGCGGAAGACCTGAAAGGGGTCTCCTATTACATGTTCACTCCTTAGTGAAGTGGCCTCATAGCAGAGGTGTACATGTTTAAATGTTTAACCCTTGTAACCCTTATGCTGCTGGTGGCTAATTTGGCCAATACAAAATGATGCAAAAAACCTGAAAAATGACTGAAATCCTGGCACATGGGTACTCATCTGTCAGTACTCCATGAGAGCTGTCTAATGAATACCAACATGACAAGGTTTAGATGATCTAAACCCAACCCACAATTCTCCTTCAAATATTCTTTGAATTTATGCTGAATTTCAAATATATTTTCAAGACTAACAAAGTTCCAGACAACACTTTTGAAGGTGTATTTACTATGTAGACTGCCAAAACCGCCCAACTATTTTGGTGATATATATCTAACAGAAATCAATATTTAGAAAATATTTGAAGTAATGTTGTCCATTAAAACTTTATCTACTACTCTCCTTCAAATAGTTTTCAAAATGTTGCTCCGTTCTGAAGTTATTTTCAAAAGTATGACAGGTCCAGACGACACTTGTCAAGGCTTGGCTTATTCAGAGTATTTATTACTGCTTTGTTAGAAACACCATATCTTTCAGGAGTGACGTGCAATATATTGAAAGTAAATCATGATGTAATTTTTTTCTTGGCATATCAGACAAGTGGTTATTAAGTGAAATACGATATGCAATGTGAAAAACGTATTGATGGTCATTGGGTAATTGATTGATCATGTGACTTTGAACTGTCCAATCAGGTGAGGATGATCACATAATGAGAAAGAGGGGAAATGAGGGTGAAAAATTCACATAAACAAATTAAATTTTGAAAGAAATATTAGCCTATATTATCTCAAAACAATTTCATTATATATATATATATATATATATATATATATATATATATATATATATATATATATATATATATATATATATATATATTTATTAGTGGCAGTTGTCGACATTTAAATAAACATCATTCTGTGATGGCTATTGAAGTGTTATCATGTTAAACACATAGAGGTATAAGTGTGTAATGAGATAAACGCCACTGTAAATTATGTGCTGAATATTTACCTTCCAGAACACCACACGGTGTAAGTGTTTATTTAGATGAACATATCAAATATGTTTAAATGCACACCACTAAAACAAAATTAGGTGTAAGCGTTCATTTTAAAGAACATCACAAATCAGCATGTGTTCCCATAGATAACATATGAAAGTGTTTAGTTGTAAATATACATTCACAACACTATATTCCAAAGTCACTGACCACTTTGGGTATGTTTTAGTGGTAAACATTTGTGTGCTGAGTATAACATGTAGAGGAAATGTAGGGTTAGAATTATAGTGATAAACATGTTTAAAACACTAGCACACTTCAGTGGATTACATGCATTAAATGCTTACTGGAACACTTAAGATAAGGGTGATGATTGTAAACTAAATGCTTCGTCACAGAACACTTCAGATTAGTGTTTAATATGTAAAGAATACTTAAATAACACAAACACTACAGTGATAGACGTGTACATTTTAGAACACTAGAATAACCTAATTCAGATTACAGTGGTAAGAGTGTCAGACTTAGGTAAACACTTTTGCTTACCATGGTTTATATGTACAAAATGGTAAATATTGAGCTTAATACCGTGTTAGGTATAAACTTCCGCTTACAACGGTAAATATATACAAAATGGGAAACACTTCAGCTCACCGTGGTGGATATATTCATGATGGTAAACACTTGAACTTACTATGGTAAATATATACAAAATGGTAAACACTTCAGCTTACAATGGTAAATATATACAAAATGGTAAACACTTCAGCTTACAATGGTAAATATATACAAAATGGTAAACACTTCAACCAACCACGGCAAATATGTACAATGGTAAACATTTCAGCTAACAGTGGTAAACATATACAAAATGGTAAACACTTCAGCTAACCATGGTAAGTATGTACAATGGTAAATATTTCAGCTAACAATGGTAAACATATACAAAATGGTAAACACTTCAGCTAACCATGAGAAATATGTATGAAATGCTGAGTGAGTTGAACCTTAATATAACATTGGTATCAAAAAGAGAATGTACAAATTGATAAGCTAAATATGTGTAGTAATCACATTTACACCTTTGTAAATAGTAAATAGTCTAGTTTGTGTCTATGCGTAAACAATGTTTTGCAATTGAATCATGAATGTGTTGTCCACATTTTGTGAACAGCTGTAATTATAAGTGTGTGGTGGCAACAATGAAAGTTATACACTAAAATGTTACAAATGAACACCTCAATGTTATGAGTTTTACTGCATTTGAGTGTATGTAAACGAGGTTGACCACTATCATCTGCTAACGATAGTTTACCAAACTTAATGTTAGCGAGGAAAAAAGATATTAGGGCTAACTAGCATGCTTTTGGTCACTGTGTACTATTTGTATTAACCCTTTCAATGCTGAGACAACTTTCGTCTAAGGCACAACACATCAAAATATCTTGAAAATCATCTAAACCCTGTCATGTTGGTATTCATTGGAAAGCTCTCACTGAGTACTTTCAGATGAGTACCCATTTGCCAGGGTTTCGGTGATTTTTCAGGTTTTTTGCATTATCTTGTATTGGTAGAATTAGCCTCCAGCAGTGTAAGGGTTAAGGACCGCGATCATAGGCGTAAGTGTATGAATATCCTCAATTAACCCATTCATGCCTGTAGCGATCTGAACTGCCAGACTGTTTTGCTGATATCACTCTAACGAAATGGAATTTTCAGAAAATATTTGAGGAAGAAATGTTGGTTAAAACCCAACCCACAACTCTCCTTCAAATATTTTGTGAATTTATGATTAATTCCAGAGTTATTTTCAAAAACATCTTAGGTCCAGAAGATTTTTGTCTAGATCTCCAGGCATGAAAGGGTTAAAAAGTGTATGCTGTAATATGCTGGTTTCCGTGCATTTAACTATGTGAATTATACAATGCAATGCAATCAGTGACAAAGTTTGGTTGATATCACCAGTATTTAAGAGTTCCCAAGTTCTTTATGAATGGAGAACACGATATAAGAAGACTTGTGGTGAATACGAGTAGTATTCATTTATTAGTCATATTTGTAATATAAATGTTTCCATGACAACAGTTCCCATGGTGATCAGCCTACTCAATATAGATAACATATGATTATAGGTAAAGCAGGGCTATTTATCATGTCTTGTATTAGTTGCCTAGCAATTGGACAAAAGATCGATCATTTCATCGGTTACTGTCACCACGGTAACCAGGGCACCATTATGCTTCATTTATTACTTATGGGGTTCAGCATTATTATGGTGCATGATGGGATAGATGTGTTGAAAAGGATTTCTCTTAAAAAAAGCAATTTGCTGTGAAAGGGAATGGTGCAAATTAATCCTTTATTGGAAATTACGATGCCTGTAAATACTTATTTTGCATTTCAAATTTTCTCATCCAAAAAAGGACAGGGGGTGAGGTGTACAGTTATATTGAAGCCAGCTTATATATATGTCTTTGTAATGCTTAATGAATGTGGGTCAAGAGGTATGTGTATGACATCATCAGTTTCTGTGCTCAATGAATGATGATGTGGTAGACGACAACAAAAAGTAACTTAGCTCAGCATACTTAGACATCATCACTTCCTGTGCTCAATAAATGATGATGTTGTATAGGGCTGGTAGAGTTTAGCTCGGCATACTATGACATCATCACTTTATGTGCTCAATAGATGATGATGCTGTAGAGGTCTGGTAGAATTTAGAATGTATTACTGGTGCCGACTCTATGGCTTTAAGACGTTGTTTTGCCCACTTAAAGTGGATATAACACAAAAATGGCTGCTGCTGCTGCTTCTAAGTCCGTTCTCTAAATTATTGTATTTATTTGATACATTATTCCTCATCTACGTACCGCATCTGAAGGCCTTTGGTTTTCTTCCCAGTGTTAGGAATATTTCTGAGGGAAATTCACTTAAAAGGTTTCCAATCGTGCAACCTGGAATCAACTATTTGTGAAGAATTGGATTTAACCCTTATCTGCTCTTGGCTATTTGGTCAATACAAAATGATGCAAAAATGACTGAAACCCTGGCACATGGGTACTCATCTGAGAGTACTCCGCGAGAGTACTCAGCGAGAGCTTTCCAATGAATATCAACATGACAGGGTTTAAACGTTTTTCAAAAATCTTTGCGTCCTCGTACTTAGGACGAAAGTAGCCTCAGCATTGGAAGGGTTATTACCAAAAGAGACAACAAAAGAAATTCAGACTTTCAAGGTGCTTATATATAGTGGGTGGACTTTTGTCTTGTCCTGCACATTTACAAACTTGCACTCGTTTTGGAAAACAGGAATGCAGCTTACTGGTCGTTAAGGCTCTGGAGTGTTGCCATATTCATCATAATGATCAATCTTAAACCCATTCATGCCTGGAGCACCCAAAACCCACTGACGATTTTGGTGATATCTCTCTAACAAAAGCAATTTTCAGGAAATATTTGGAGGAGAAATGTTGATCGAAATCCAATACACAATTCTCCTTCAAATATTTTACGAATTTAGGGTTAATTCCAAAGTTATATTGAAAAGTATTGAAGGTTCAGACAACACTTGTCAGAGCACTTTTGTTTATCTGATATTTTTGGAGATATCCTTCTTGAGAGATTACCTTTTGAGAATGTTTGTTGGCGGGATGTTTTACTAGAACTAAATCAACAACTCCCCTTCAAATGTCCCATGAATTATGCTGTATTCCTAAGCTAATTTGCAAAAGTATTGAGGATGCAGGAGACTTTTGTTAAGAATGTCTCCAGGCATGAAAGGGTTAAAGAGAGATTTTGTTGATTGGCACAGTGCCAACAAACAAGTGATACATGTATATCAACCATTTTCATATCAATTAGTAGCCGAGGTTTTTCCTTCAAGGTCTAACACTACTGAATAACGAAAATGTATGTTGTTTTTGGTGATTTTTTGTCAAAATGACCAAAATGTAGATCTATATGAACTATTGGATCTTTGTGATGAATATGGTAACTCATTATTTAGGTAGAGGAAATGTTGTTCAGGGAAGTTGGAATATGTGGAGTTTCGACGAAATTTATCTCGGTAGATTTTCTTGTAAATGTTGTGGATTCCCTAACAGGAAGTGCTCTTCACGCTGCTTCCAGTGGGCTGATCATGTGACCAGTCACATGACCTGCATGGTAACTTATAAATAAATACTGACAGTTATTTATACTTAGTGGATACAGGCGAATAAACATTCATACATAAAAATATCCAGTTTTCCTTGTTATTACTATTATGTAAAGTTTTGATTGAGTATTGCCCTTGAGTTCATATCTGTCATTTCAAAGAACAAATTCAGATCCATACAAATATGGTCAGAACAGAAAGATTCTATTAAGTGATGGTGGTCTCTGGGTCAGAACAAGATTGAGACACTTCATTCTTGGATTTTAACCTTTATGCTGCTGGTGGCTAATTGGGCCATTTATACAATTATGCAATGAATTTATTATGCAATGAATACCAACGTAACAGGGTTAAGGTGATTTCAAAAATCTTTGCCTTCTTGTGCTTTGGACGAAAGTAGCCTCAGTATTGAAAGAGTTTGGTATACTTTTAATAGAGTTTTTACTTGGCTGTCTTACTGAAAAGCTTACAGATGAAGTTCTTATTCTACTTCTATCAATTGACAAGTTTGCTTTAAGTGGAGTTTGGATTATTTTAGTAGTTGTTCCCCTAGGACTCGACGCCGTCTTGATTTCAAAGAACAAATTCAGATCCATACAAACATACTCCTAACCAGATTGAGACACTTCATTCTTGAATTTTAAAAAGAAGTCCCTTGCCTCTTAATATAGTCTTAGATGAATGAAAGAATGGATATGTAGTGAGAGACCAATTACTATATGCGCTTAAGTGAAGACCTGGATATCCCAGGGGTCTCTAATCTGGCCTCAGTGTGACGTCACTAAAAGACAGACCAATGAGGGCTCTCGTATTGTAGAGAAAGCTGGGCACCATCATGCGCAGGAAGTAAATTGGGCTACACAACAAAGCCTGGTTGTTTAGGTTGACCGGCTAGTTTCATATCCACTTTTATTCATCTAAGATACAGTCATGAGAAATTACTGACTTGTATACAAAATGGATGCAAACCAAATAGAGGACCTCTTTCCTGGCCAAGCTGGAAAACTCAGTTGTTCAAATTCTACTTAAACCAACTAACAAGTTCGCTTTAAGTGATAACTTGAATTATTTATGCAATATCACGGAAAGTTAGAATTATATGTATTAGGTATAAGGCCCCCGCCACTACATATACTAAATAGGTTTGATGTCTCTCTCAAACTATAGATGAGAGCACAGTTTTCATGTGTTGCAGTTGAACTACCGCTAAAGTGTGTTCCCCTTGAGGATTTATTCAGAACTAAATCTGGAGTGAAATCAACTGGTCAGATCAGTGAAAGAGCCAGATATCACAGGCTTGTAGCAAGTCTATGAGGCCCCTAGATCGACATACGAAGAAGTCCCAGAAAATATGCTTATCTGCAAAATCTTATATGGCTGCAAACTAGTGAGAAATGGCTGTTTCTTTATAACATAAATCATGATTTAGGGTCATGAGGTCACCTATATTAGGGCTTTTTGGGTTCAAGGATTGGTTTGAAATACCTTTCAACACATTTATCTATAAGCTCATTTACATAAATCAAATATGGCCTACAACAATTGAGAAATGGCTTTATCTAAGCAACCAAATACCTTTTTTTAGTCGTGAAAATTTGTATTTTAGTCTTTGGGTGCTTTTAAAAGCTTATTTAAGATGTTTTTTACGCAATTATTCCTTTGGAGATTTGCATAATCCCAGCAGGAGAAACTGCTAATTTGCATAAATGGGCACCAACATGAGAAATGGCTAAAGATCTGTATTGAATGAAATACTAAAAACCATAACAACTTCCATATAGGTTGGACATACTTTTATTTAGTACATTTTTAAGACATATAATCAGGGGAGGATGAGTGTCAGTTGCTATGGATTTTGAACATGCATGACAAAAGACACTTATCACAAAAACAAATCTGTGTAGTGATAATTTATAAATGATCATCTAAAAACCTAATTATCTTTTATATCTAAGTACAATTTCACCCATTCCCACTGAGAAAGAACTCACTCCTTTCCCCGAAACTAAAAAAATATAAATTGACCTAAACAAAAAATATATATATATATATTTGAAGGAAAGCATTTGTTTGTATTCTGATTAATGCTTTCCTAACAAATATCTTTTCAACACATTCATGCCTGGATATGTTCTTACCAGTGTTATCTGGACCTATGATGCTTTGGAAAATAATTTAGGAATTAAATGTACAAAAAATATCTAAAGGAGAGTTGTTGCTTAATTTCTGATCAACACTTCTACTTGACATTCTTGCCAAAAATGCTTCGGTTTTGAAGCTATTACCAAAATGAAATAGTCAGGGCATCTTTGGGCGCTACAGGCATGAATGGGATAACAGAAAAACACCACCAAAACAGACCTTTTTCAACACTCTAGGGATGTAAGAATTCACAATACCCCCCAAATAAATGACACTAACATGCACGTCAGCATTGAGTATACAAAAGTTTTAATTATCCACCATTCTTTAAATAACACGGCGGAAAAATCCAAAATTTCAAAGAGTTATTTTTAAGAGATTTTTACCACAAGCCCTGGATGGTCATCTAACAGAAAAGTTATCAGTTTATAGAAAAATTGCAAAAGGTCGCCTATGTCACATAAATTGATGATTACATGATCATCTTTTGCTAGAAACATACACCTGTACACAGGAAGAATTTGAAGATCCTGTACGATATCCGTACAGATCCATTGTACAATGTCTATGGCCAAACCTATACATAAATTGATGATTGTGTGATGATTGCTGTTGCTAAGAGGCCATACGATGAAGCTGAACTACTGTAGAATTGCTAATTTTTATGTGTGACAATTTCCCCTAATTTTTCATTTTTGGGTGTTTATGGGTGTTTACGTTTCTAATATTTCCGAAGAGAGGACAATAATTTTTTGTGCTTTGGACGAAAGCAGCCTCAGTAGCAAAAGGGTTAATAATCCTGAGTAGAAGATGACGTTCACTTCTTCTTTCCTTTCTTCTTCTTGCCGCCGCCCGAGCCCTGTGACTGCTGGGCCTGGGCCTGCGCTGGGCCCTGCTGCCGCGACTTCAGCTTAGGTATCATCTCCGCGCAGTACAGGAGGACAGAGTTTTCTGCAAGATAAAATACAAAGATTCATGTCAATCTACTGAAGCGCCTTCACACATAACAGGAGTTATTTGGGATTAAAAAAAGCATCAGATCTGGTGCTGGGACATCAGCTTAGGAATCATTTCTGCGCAGTACAGCAGCAAATATTCATTCTGTTTTATGTCATGGGAATTGAAAGCTGTGGAGGTTTTTGAGCTCTGAGGCCGTAGTGATCACCACTGTGTGTGTGAAGAATGGCTTAGTATAATCAGGTGTGAATACAAACTGGATTTAAATAAATATTCTTTTTCATGCTAAGTTCATCATTCACTATTTTTAAACAAAATGATATCCCTTTTCTCTAATTTAAATGAAACAAACCCATCACCTTAATAAATTATATTGAGGGGAGAAAATTCAATTATATGCTTAAAAATTGACATTTAAAGAAATTCATCACAAAGAAAATTGTGTGTCCTGAGGTTTGATTTTTGAGGGGTTTAGGTGTCCAAATAACGCCCAAACACCCTGCTGGCTAAGACACTGCCTCTGTTGAATTATAAGTCAAGATAGGGTCTTTTCTTACTTGAAGGAAACTGTTCATGTATAATGTCGCCGTTTTCATCCTTTAGCTGTACCCTGATCCTACCCCGAGCCTTCATGTCTCTGGCATCCTTCTCTCTCGGGTAAACTTTATTCTGGAATGAAGTGGAAGACAAACACGATTAGGCATGCAGACTAATAACGATAATAATGATGATGACAATTACTGGGAAGGAAAAATTCCGGTATATGGTATGTGCACCGATATCTATCATAACAGAGAAGGAAAAATGGCGGATCATTTAAATTTTGTTTTAATCAATCGTTTAGCAATATCCACCATGCACTTCAGAAACAATGAGAAAGTAAAATATACTGGATCAATTCAAACGATTTATAATGATATGCTTAACATTATCCGTTAAGCCTATCATAAACAAGAAACGACTTAAAATTGTGATGTCACACAAGCCTCCATCTCCATGCAGTGAGTGATGGAAACAGGCCTGTGGAGACAACATGCATATCCTCAGCTTGTCTACTTAACCCTTCCAATGCTAGGGATACTTTCGTCCAAAGAACAAGGACACAAAAAGATTTTTTCGAAAAACCTTGTAAACCCTATCATATTGGTATTCATTGGATAGCTCTCGCTGAGAACTCAGATGAGTACCCATATGCCAGGGTTTCAATCATTTCTTGTACATTTTGCATCATTTTGTAACATTGGCTAAATTAGCTACCACCATCATAAGGATGCCCATTCAAAAAGATCCATCATAAACAATGATCATTCCAAACCACGTATCAATTTCAGCTGACCTACCTCTACGCCTAGTACGAGTCCTGCTGACGCACATATGTCCCTGATCTCAGTATAGGTGGGGTGATCTACTCCCTGAAACAATAGACATTACAATTACTACACAGAACAATGGAGAACAAGTGCAACAATACAGGATAACAATGGTATTTATCGACTGTAAGAAATCTCACAAAACCATACAATACGAAGTTGAATAAATATTATGAATATAACATGGAAAATGTACACCAATTAACTTGTAACTGAGGTAAATCAGTTAAGCACAAAGCATGTTACAAACTACAAAGTGAAATAAATTTGAACATATAGAACATCAAGAAGAACAGTGTAAATGTTGAATCCATACAATCACATGGATAGGTTGAATTATTGTGACTAGCAGTGCTCAATAATGACAGATTGAAATATTTACCTTTTGAACTAAACGTACATGTACATATATTTAAACGCCCAACCAAAGGGCTGATATATACTTACTACTTTCATTTTAGTATTGACAAAATTACAGAGGAAAACATTGAGAAATTTAAAGAAAGAGTTCAAGTTATAAACATTTTTTTTTGAAAAATGCACCCCATATGTTGGTCAGAACATCAGCTAAGATTTAGTTAAATTCCCAAAAAATGCCATGTAATTGAAAATTCTTTTAATTCTATTTAGTACCCCAAAAAAGTCAAAATTGAAAATTCTTCATAGAAATTTTTGCCCGCCCAAAAAAGAGGTTTTCAGTATTCTGCCTGCATGAACTTTAGACAGGCTGGACAGGTCCTGGCTAAGTCCATGACTGCTGTACACAAGACTCCTACCTTTGTCTTGGGAATCCTTCTCCCTTCAGCAATGGTTTTCTTACTGTTGATATATGCAGGATATATACACAGCCATCTAAAAATGTAAAACACTACATGAGAAAACAAAAATAAATGAGCACTTAATCAGGGTTCGACTTTCCCAGGGGCATATGCCCCTAGGTTCTGCTGTGGGCCCCTAGATTTTTCAGACATGGGCCCCGAATTAGTATTTATAATAATACAGAAAACATGTTTTTGACCACTAAATTTATCAAAAGACCTTTTCGGGCCCCTAGCCTGAAATCTAAGTGTCAGACCCTGACTTTGCCATGGATAATGGAAGGAAAATAGGAGCCAAACATGATATCCGTCTTTTCAAAAATGACAATTTGAAATTTTAAGACATAATTTGATCATTAACATGCATCATAGTTCATATTATAATCATATCCTCATACAATAGTCAATCTTAAACATGCGCTCCTAAGATTTTAGCCTTGGCAGCCTCAGCTTTGCAACGAACACCCTCAGCGAGGCTAAAAATGTGCACAGATGCTCAGTGGCAGATCTTAATGGCTATCATATAGCGGGTTTGAGTGGTAAAAATTTATCTTACAACTCTGTAAAAATGACATAAAAATCAGGTTTTCTAATGGTTGCTGAGTCAGGATTTGGTCCTGGCTCAGGGTGGTGAACCGGGTGCTTTGAATGTCAGTCAAAATCGTCTATAGATCTCGAAATCACCAACTGCCTAAATGGCCGATGATTCATTGGGCCCTAATGAAAAAAAAAATCACATTCTCCTCATTTCAAGTGGTATAATTTACATAAACACTCTTGTTAAGTTTTCTGTGTTTCATTATGTTTTTAGTTTAATTCTGAATGTTAATCCTAGACGTATTTACCTCCCAAAGCCAAAATCTCCTAGAGTTATATATAGCGAGTTATAACGCCTTCCCCTAGCTTTGCTGACTTTTCTTCTTGTGTGAGCAATATTATTTCTTAAGTCCAAAATCTGTCTAATGATAAAAATCATCACATAAAATCAATTCAAAACTTTATTTATCACTTTCCATACTCTTATAAACACGGACAAGTTAGGCCTAATTGATTTGTAATAAATAGGGCCCTTTTAAGCATCAGTCTTTTTGCGAACAGAGATTTAGACTATACACCACCATTTTTAAGCAACAGAAACAGCTTCTCACTCTTACGTAGTCGAAGAGTGTTTTCCATCCCAGATGTAATCCAAATACCAACAGTGCTCCCTCATGATTATGTTTATTTTTTGGTGTATTTTCCAATTCCAATTAAGTAAATTTATCAAACTCATTAACCAAATATTTCAAACTAAGCTATGTATCACTTCAATGGATATCTAGATCTTGTAAAGGTAACCTGATTAAGGCATGGTAGATGTACATATTGTGAGTTCCATATGTTAAGCTGTAGAATAAGAATGTAGATAACCCAAGTCACAGCTTTTGGAAGCAGGGACTGCCACAAGATGAATTTTACAAATCGATTTTACTCAGAAATATTTCGTTTTCGGAAAAAAGATGTAGCACAAAGTTAAATAGAGCAGTTCATTTTCCATTTGTGTGACTTTGAGAGCTGATTGACGTCGCGGTGTTACCTTTCTCTGTCTGTATAATTAAAGTCCGGTCGCCACGATCTAGCCATGGTGGCAGCCATTGCCTCGTTTTGAAATTTAAGGTGTTCTGTGTCAATTTCTTTTAAAAGACTCCCCAAAGTTCTCCCCAAAGTTCATCAAACAACTAGCATTAATCAGCTTTCACTAAAATGAATTATATTTGTGAATAAACAAAACAAACTTGACAGTTGACGTGTTTATTTACAGAGAAACCCAGCTTTATAGCAGCTTTATTATCCGCGGAAACGCAAAATTGAGGAAGAGAACCAATACTGCGCCATCTATTGTGTGCATGTGTTACTACTCATGACAACACAACTTCCCTTGAACGTATTGTTGTAGTCCTTATTGTTGTTACCTCTTGTTGTTGCTCTTATGGATTGACAATATCTATATAAATACAGAAAAGTCAAACTTATACATTTTGGCAATCGAGACCGACCCTAAGCTTTGTGTTGAGTTGACGACAAAACTGGAACAAGTTGTGTCCCTGCTAGCCCCGCCCCCTGCCCCTCCCTGTGTATTTCTTCCACAATAGAACAATGGCCCATCACGTGACATGAACAATCGGATGATACCTAGCAACAGCTCTTCGTTATCCGAGGATGTAAAAGGGCGGGGGGTTTTCTATTTATTGACGTTTTATTCTCGATATAGCATTTTTTATCACAAACATGGGGCCTGTTTTGATCGAGACTGCAGATGAAGGAGGGTATGATTCCGATTCTTCGTTCTTTGAGGAAGAATCGGATAAGAAATTTCTCAATTCTTTGAAAACTGATCTTGAGCAACACCACGCCCATCGAGAGTCACACAAAGGTCTTCGCAGGCAGACGGGACATTACAAGGTTAGTTCAATTATTGTTATCATTATTATTATCATTATTATTATTATTATTATTATTATTATTATTATTATTATTATTATTATTATTATTATTATTATAATTATTATTATTATTATTATTGTTATTATTATTGTTATTATTATTATTTTTATTATTATTTTTATTATTATTATTATTATTATTATTATTATTATTATTATTATTATCACTATTATTATTATTATTATTATTATTATTATATTCATCATTATTACTGATATAAAATCAATATAAAAATAGTGTTAGTATTGTTGTTGTTGCTTTTGTTGTTGTCGTTGTTGTTGTTCAATATGAAAATGAAAAGCCTCCATGTGTGTCGTCTGACCAGGGCGATTTTTCATTTATTGTGCACGTGATCTATGTTTTCGTCGATACAGCCCATGTAAATAGAGACAGCAGTAAAATGAGGTGTTCTTTCAAATTCCAACTCATACTAGTATAGCATTTATGCGTTATATAAATATTCTTTTAGAATCATGCTCATTGTGCGCGAATTAGTAGTTTCTGCATGAGCTGTAAATCTTTGTCTACAGTATCATACAGTAAATTCCCATAAAAAGCACGTAAAAAGCGCAAACATGAAAATGAATTTAAACAAACTGAATAACATAAAATAAACACAAACACAAACGTTTTACACGTTAAACTTATAACACAAAGCTTCCCTTTTCAAAAAACATGACTATCAGTTAAAGAAATTAACTTTAAGCGACATTGTTTTGTTACAGAAATAAATTACGATATCAAACCAGACGATGATGATGATGATTTCTAATCAGAATTCAAAGTCTAAACATGTTAGCATATATAGAAATAAATGCAACAAATTCTTAAGTGTACAAATCGATTTTGACACGCATAGGGTAATGGGTGTTTATGTATGTATTCCCTGTTCATATAAAACACTTAAAGCCATCAATATTTACGAGTAAATTGTTGTCCGGATCTTTGAAACTTTTGACAAAAAACGTGGAAATTAAGTTTAACCTTACAAAATATGTGAGGAGAGGTGTTGGTAGTTTTCTGATCAACATTTCTTTTTGAATTATTTTCCCAAATATGCTTTCGGCTAAAAGATTTCGTTGGAATCGTCAGGCGGGTTTTGGCTGCTGTGAACATGAATGCGTTAACACTTAGGCTGCTGGTGGCTACATTATGTACCGTATATCCAATACAAATCGACGCAAAAATGCTACTAGTAGAAATTGACTGAAACCTTGGCAGTTACTCTTTTGGGAGTACTCGGCAAGGGCTATCCAATGAACACCAACATGACAGCGGTTAGATGATTATCAAAAATCTTTGCGTTCGTGTGCTTTGCACGAAAGTAGCATAAGAATTGGAAGGGTTAACCCTTTCAACGCTGAGGTTACTTACATCAAAAGTACAACTGTAGGATGCATTGTTTATAATCATCTGTACCAAGCTATGTTGGTATTCATTTGATAGCTCTTGCTGAGAACTTTCAGATAGGTACCCATGTGGCAGGGTTTCAGTCATTTTCAGGTTTTTTGCATCGTTTTGTACTGCCCAAATTAGCCACCAGCAGCATAAAGGGTTAAGTGAGTTCTTTTTCTTACATTGCAGTTTCCTGACCGCCGTCACGCGACTTCTGACGCCACGCACGAACGTTTCTACACTGGACACAACTGGGAGGTCCCCGGGCTGTACCCCACGGAGCGCTCAACCCGCTATTTAACCATCAGGGCCGTAGAACTGTAAGCCACAACACTGTGCCTGAACATTCATGCCTAAAGATTTTTTCTAGGGGTGTCCAAATATTTTAGTCCAGGAGCAAAATCAAGTGCACCTGTAGCACAGCAATTTTTGTAGCCATGGTTCGATAATCGGTTTAAATATTGTCACCTGGTGTCACTATTATATTAGCATTTGTTACAATAGTAAAAACCTAAATAAATCAGTAGACAGTATTGCTAAATAACCCTCTCTCGTTATTAGATACAATTTGCATAGAAATAATTCAAGTGAAGCATCTGATAGGCAAAATTACGAAAACTATTCCCAGGATAAACGGTGCTTTAGATTTTTGGCTTGTCCTGGCATATATATTTCATATAACTTAACAGTTATCAATAAATAATAGAGTTGTGCCTCAGATTCTGATCAGCATCTTTAAATACTTTTTGAATTCACGCTTTGGACTAAAAGATATCGCTGAAATAATCAGAACGTTTTAGGGAGTTATCAACATGAATTGGATCTCCGGGCATGAAAGGGTTATCGAATTGTTAACCTGTATTTTCAAGTGTTTCCTCTTATCTTTCCATTCGTCTATAACTCTTTACACAGGTAAACGTCTTAACAGGCATGTAGATGACTGTTACAAGCCCGTTACGGGCCCATTACATGCCCGTTCAAATCTTACCCGTTACGTGCATAATGATGCACAGATACCGGTATATAACGGGCCCATACAAACGGGCCCGTTACATACCCGTTTAGGCCGTTATATCAACAGGCCCATTCGAATTCAAACGGGCCTGTTTAGTTAACAGGCTGGTGACGTGCGTGTAACATGCCTGTTACCAGCCTCTTACAGGCCCGTTCAAATATAACTGGCCTGCATATGTACAGGCCGGTTAACTTTTGCCTGTGTATTTATCATCAATACTACATAAGCAATGTGAAATAAAGATACAATTATTTTTAAAAGTGTAAGAAAAATCTTTCTTTTCTTGTCAGTGATGTGGAGGCCGAGCAGCAGCGCCGTTGTCGTATGGAAGAGAGGTTACAGGAGAGGGCTGCCACCGTCCTCCGCGGGCTCAACGACGAGTACGCCACAGCCGTCGGCGAATGTGACGTAAGTAGCGCCTTCGACCATTTCGTACTAACTAGTAACCCATCAATACATGTAGACACAGATGCCAAAAGCAGCATCACAATTTTAAGGCTTAAAGCAAAGCTAGGAATGTATTTGAAGGAAAAATATCAATTAGATATATAAATCATTAACTTGTATGGTAGGCCCATATTTGATATGTTAAATCAGGAACGTATACTAGTATTAGATCTACTAAACGTTCCTGGTTAAATGCTAGTACATGTACTGATTTTGGTATTTTTGATGTATGAGAGTTGATATGTTACATAATGGGTGTTTTCATGCAAAGAAAGCTAGGGTCGCAAGCGTAGGGATTCCCTGTGGCAGCTGGACGCTATAATTGTTGTTTTGCTTAGTTAAAGGCTTAGTTATGTCTTAGATGAAGAAAAGAACGGAACGGATATGTAGCGAGAGACCAATTACTATATGCGCTATAGTGATGGGCTGGACATGCCAGCGGTCTCTGATCTTATCTCTCATTTTTTTCTAATTCTATTATTGTATATCCTATGTACCGCGAAAGGCAGTTAGAGAGTAATAAAGTTCGTATTCGTATTCAGTTCACAGCTGGACGCAGCAATCTATGTATTGATATGAATGCCCTTAATGTTTAGTTATGGTATTGTCCGCTAGGAGCGCCAGCATAGAGATTCCATAACATTGTTAATGGTTATATTTTTCTGGTGATATTATAGTTTTTCCTCTATGTGCCGCAGAAGCTAGGAGTAATAAAGTTCGCATTCGTATTCGTATTCGTTGCGGAAGTGTTGATATGAAAGCACTCAATGTTTAGTTTTGTATTTGTCCGCTAGGATCGCCAGCGTAAGGATGCCCTGGCGCAGCTAGACACCCAGGAGACGGAGTTCGACCAGGTGATGAATGACTTCATCCACTCCGTGCACCGCCACGAGGCAGACGACGACGAGCACCAGGAATGCGCTGAACGTACGTATCTAACCCATTGATGCTCCCAGCATCCAAAAACAGTCTGACTATTGCGATTAAAACAAAATTTTGTAGTATTCAAAGATGGGAAAAAATAAAAAATAATCAATGGTGGAATGTTTTTCGGAAAACAGTCTGACAATTTTACTTAAAACATGCAGGCAACGGGAAAGATTGGGAAATATTTGAAGATGGGATGTTTTTCAGAACCTAGCCATTATCTCCTTCAAATATTTTGTAAATTCGTTTTTGATACCGAAGTTATTATCAAAAATGTAATAGATCCAGAAGACAATTTCTGGAGAAAGCTTTTAGTTTTTAGCATGAATGTTCAATGCATCCAAAAACAGTCTGACAATTAAAACATGCAGGCAACGGGCAAAATTAGAAATATTTAAAGATGGAATGCTTTATAAACATAGGCAATAGCTCTCCTTCAAGTATTTTGTAAAATCGTTTTTAATTCCAAAGTTATTATCAAAAGTGTAATAGATCCAGAAGACAATTTCCTGAGAAAGTTTTTAGCATGAATGCTCACAGCATCCAAACACAGTCTGACGATTTTGATTAAAACATGCAGGCAACGGGCAAAATTTGGAAATATTCAAAGACGGAATGTTTTTCAGAACCTAGCCAATATCTCTCCTTCAAACATTTAGTAAAATCGTTTTAAATTCGAATTCCACAATTATCATCAAAAGTGTAAAAGTCCTAGGCCAAGAATTTTTTGATCTCTATATATTTACACGAACACTTAACCAACTGCGGCTTAAAGGCACATCGGCACACAAAGGCCATTTAGTGCCATAACAATTTTCCAACCATGCGTCAATAGGTTTAGTCTGGTATTTGACGGTTTGAAGAAACCAACTAAGAGTGAGGGTCAGGTGTTGTAACTTATACTATATATGCTATAAGTTAAAGTGCCGACATTTAATTTCTGCACTGAATACGTGGGCAGCCCGAGCATAATACACGACCGCACGCCAGATTGCCTCCCAGTTTCCTGGGCATGGATGCATGGATGAGCTCACAACTGAACTGAACAGAGATTCGCAAGCTACGTGGGCCACTGATATGCTTGGTCTATTTTTTACATGTTATCCATGTTTGCATAACCAGGCACTGGCAGACGTCTGGTCGACTATTTGCCCCCATTTAACTGAAACCCTGGCATATGTGTACTCATCTGAAAGTACTCAGCGAGAGCTTTCTAATGAATACCAACACGACAGGGTTTAGACGGTTATCAAACATCTTTTCGTCCTTGTGCTTTGGATGAAAGAAATCTCATTATTGAAAGGGTTACACGTTTTTAAAGGTTGTGTTTGCGTTGTGTTTTAGGGATGCAGCTACTGGCGGCCATGACTGGTGGCGGAGGCCTGGAGGACTGTGGGGTGGAGCTCCCTCGGGAGGTCATCCAGGGCTTCGCAGAGGTCAACTCCCACATGGCACTCTTCCAACAGGACATGATGGAAGCTATGGGGCTACTAGAGGTAAGAATGCTACAGCAAGTCTGTTTGATTATTTGTTCGTTCGTTCATTCATTGATTTGTTCATTCGTTTCTTCATTCATCTGCTCTTTCGTCCATTCTTTCGTTTGTTCATTTATTCATGAGTCATTGTAGTAAGAAAGATACCATTGGCTTTGACGACATGTATCATGTTATTCTGTAGTGTTATACCAAGTGTTGAATTAATTAATAGAAATGATGATGATGATGATGATGATGATGATGATGATCGGCATCACCATCATCATTATAATCATCATCATCATCGTCACTTTAAGAAGGAGAAGAAGAAGAAGAAAACACCACATTGGAAAAAAAATTAAAGATGTTACAACAGTTGCATGTGTGGCCCTCTAGCGGGGAAATGTCACATTATACTTTACGTTCTAGGATGACATGGACGAGATTGAGGAGGAGGATGTAGAGCGGTCAGTGGATCTGCTGGACCTCGTGCAGGAACAGTTTATGACCACCGTCCACTCAAGTGATATGTCTCGGGAGATGGAGGAAGAGCGCATGCGCCGCATACGACAGCTGATCAACTGGGAAAAAGGGCGGGAAAAGAACGCATCACTGAAAGTCTGGCGAAACGTGAACAAGGAAGTCAAGTACTTTTTCAAGTAAGAGCCAAGAGAGTCAACTTTTGGGAAATCTTAAAAGCAAAAGCAAGTTTTAGAAAAATGTTGATGGAAAAATGTTAATCAGAACAATACCAACACATCTCCTTCAAATATTTTGTAAAATAAATCCTTAGTTCCATATTAATGTCAAAAGTATCAAAGGACCACACGACAATTTTCCAAAGGCATGGATGCTACAGAAATGATATTTGCGAAGCCCTATTTCGCTTATGTATTATAATCGACCCGGGCATTTTTCGGAAAATATCTGAAGGAGAAATAGTGGTCAAAAATTAACCAATTACTTTCTTTCAAATATATTGCTAACTTATGATTAATTCTAAAGATATAGTTTAAACTTATCAATGATCTCAATGGTATATTTACAGATCAATTGTTGTCCTTGTCAGTTGTCCTGTTATAAGGTGTATTTCAGTTCCTACGTATCTTTATGTGATCTTTAACCGTTTTGCATATAGTAACGATATCTAATTCCTGTACTAATCGACTGATCATAGGTCACCGACTGGTTAATAGTAGGCTTAGCTGCACTGTCGTGAAAATGCGTCATGCATACTCATAAACCAATTAGCTGGCTTATAATAATTATACCTTAAACTGTGAAGTCACGGGCGTGTGGTCGACTCTGTCGCAATCGGGTGGCAGCCGGATATTCGACTGTATAAACTGCCCGGTCTGCTTGCACATTTAGTGCAGGAATTAAATGTCTGCACTGTATATGTTATTCGAACAATACACCTATAAGAGAGCTATCAAAATGGGCACACATTCATAGTTACCGGATTTATATGAAATTGGTTGTAAGTCTATTCCTTTATACATGAGTAATTGAGTATACATATAGTCTACTCTTAGTCTAACCCTTATGCTGCAGGTGGCTAATATTGCTAATCCAAAGCAATGCAAAAAAACTTGTAAAATTATTGAAACCCTGGCATATGGGTACTCATCTGAGAGAACTCAGCGAGAGCTATCCAATGAATGCCAACTTGACAGGGTTTAGATGGTTATGAAACATCTTTGCATCCTTGTGCTTTGGACGAAAGTAGGCTTAGCATTGAAAGGGTCAAAAACACTTGTTTAGCTTTATTTCGCTTGGTTTCTCTGTGTAGTGATTTCCTGGCGTCAGAGGAAAAGGCGGCGAAGGAGCTCCACGAGACCCTAGAGATGATCAAGACCATCACACAAGAGGAGGTGAGTAGAAAATCTCTGTAAATGTCGTCTGCTCCTATAATTAGTCTTGACGTTAACTTTAGAATTAAGCATTAAGTCACACAATATTTGCAGGAAAGTTATGGGTTAACTTTTGAAGATATATTCTGAATAATGCTCTAGTCACACAATAGGCGGGGAGAGCAGAACATCTCGGCAGATGTCGTCTGCTCCTATGCTTAGCTTTAACTTTATAGATGAAAAAAATGATGGATATGTTGCGAGAGACCAATTACTATATGCGCTATAGTGAGGGCCTGGCTATGCCAGTGCTCTCGAATCTGGCCTATTTTTGACGTCACTAGGAAACAAGAGATATTATCAAAAAAATATGGCAGTTTTGGAATGAGTAAAGCAAGTTTTTACTTTATATTCCATGGTATTCAAGTAGTAAGTCACCAGATGAAAGCGTTTCTACGTAACCTTTGCTGCCAAGAGATTATTTGAGCAGGCTTTACTCTATATTCTCCATCAAATATTTTCCAACCATTGCTTTAGGTAGAGAGATATCACCAATTAGTCAAGCGTTTTTTCTGCTACAGGCATGAATGAGTGAAGCAAGGTGAACAGCTTTTGTCTGTAGCGTTTAGTGAGATAAACGTATTTACTGCACAAATTCAAGTGTCCTACCAAAATATTACACCCTCAATACAAAATTTCACCTCTTGAATTGAGTCTTTCTGGGATTTCAGGTAGTACGTCGTCAGATGACGGCGTTTGTACGTAATCTTTGCGCACAAGAGAAGGCTCGTCGGTGCCAGGAGCTGCTAGCTGCCCACAAGACGACGGACCCACAGATAGAGAGACTCAAGACCTACATGGATGACGTCAGGCGTCAGATGGTCAAATCTTTCGTGGCGAAAGACAAGGCCATTATGCGAACAGTATGTTAAGTTTCCCTGCAGTACAGACATTTAATTACAGCACCACTTTTGGGATAAAATAGAAAAACATGATTGTTAGGTTTTGGGTTAATCAGCATGCTAATGATATGTAGTAGTAGTAGTAGTAGTAGTAGTAGTAGTAGTAGTAGTAGTAGTAGTAGTAGTAGTAGTAGTAGTAGTAGTAATTGTAGTAGCAGCAGCAGCAGCAGTAGTAGTAGTAGTAGTAGTAGTAGTAGTAGTAGTAGTAGTAGTAGTAAGTGAAGTAGTAGTAGTAGTAGTAGTAGTAGTAGTAGTAGTAGTAGTAGTAGTAGAAGTAGTAGTAGTAGTAGTAGTAGTAGTAGTAGTAGTAGTAGTAGTAGTAGTAGTAGTAGTAGAAGTAGTAGTAGTAGTAGTAGTAGTAGTAGTAGTAGTAGTAGTAGTAGTAGTAGTAGTAGTATAAATAGTAGTAGAAGTAGGAGGAGGAGGGGGAGTAGCAGCAACAATAGCAGCAGTAGTAGCAGCAGCAGCAGCACTGGTAGAGTAGAAGTAGTAGTAACAGTAGTAGTAGTAGTAGTAGTAGTAGTAGTAGTAGTAGTAGTAGTAGTAGTAGTAGTAGTAGTAGTAGTAGTAGTAGTAGAAGCAGTAGCAGCTGTACAGATTGTACTATCCAACAGAATGTATATTAGCTTCATTCGCCTGTCGGTTTATTGTCTATCCACACTATTTGCTGTTGATTCAGTACTCTTCTCTTTAATGCAGACGCAGCCAGGAATACAGGCCAAGCGAGAGGAAGATAAAAAGAAGGAATTGCCTACTAAGAAACCACAAGTGGAGCCCAAAGCAACAGGCCCCGTATTTCTCTTTAGTCCATGGCAGAAGGAGAAACATTAGTGTAATTGTTTTACGGCGGCGGCAAGAATTATGTTAATCGATCGCCCACTTCATTTTAATTGATCGACCATCTCTTCCATATTTTGTTCGAAAATCTACATAAGATTTAACACAACACAAACTTTTTCAGAAGCTTGATTAGGCTTTGCACCATTTTATTTTTTCAGAAAAACTTATAAATTTAGTAATGATGTCCATATATATGCCTATATATCTCCTCTATATAACAGCTACATTTTAGCAATACTTACTTAAAAAATCTGATGTAATGATTTTTAGTGTTTTTTAACATACATTTACTTGTTTTGTGGTGATATATCTTTGTCTGAACAGAATGCTTTTGCTTTAGTGAGTTGCTGTCTATTCAAGTCGAATAAAATTATTTAAAAGCTGTTCGCCTTTGTATTTCAATGATATGATTATCAGTAAATGTTGAATTGATAGATATGTATAGATATTAAGAAAGCAAGACAAAATTTCAAAAGGATTTTAGATCTTTTGAATTACTTAATATTACTTTAGTATTATGTTTAGTATTCATCCTGATAGAAACAAGGTCATCAATAGTTGATAAACTTTTCTTATTAATGAATGGTACTGTTGGTAGTGTTACCAAACAGAAATACTCAAAATGCATAATGTTGATACATCAATTGTAAGTTGTGACATTTACAACTAAATACTTCTCATCATGCCAATTATTTAAGCAGTTTCGGACAACCTGTCACACCAGTAGGCTAACTTACTGGGGTTTAACCCATTAATGCTCACAGCAGCCAAAAGCAACCGAGATGAAATCTTTTAAGTGCAAAATTGAATCAAATGATACAGCTTTTGTACACATTTCAAACAAGGCTTGGAATTTTCTTTACAAAATGCAGATTGTTTTATAGACAAAAGACTAGTTTGCATGCAGCTTCTACGAAATTTCTGCTTTAGTTGTGTACTGACCATACATTTGATTTTAATTTAATTTATTATAAATATTTATATGATAAATGAACTCTTAGAAAATTTCTCTAGGAACCTGCATTTTATGATTGTCAACCCATTCATGCCTGTGTATCTAATTGGCCATTGTCATCTGGACCTTTCATACTTTAGAATGAAGCACACATTCCCAAAATAAATGAAGGAGAGTTGTCGACATAGTTCTGATGAACAATTCTTCTTCAAATATATATTCTGTCGTTTAACTATTCATTGCATGAATATTTAAAATACATACCTTAGTTATACCCATCACCCCCCCCCCCCCTATTTTTGAACTCAGTTTCTCTCTTTTTATGACCCCTCTCCCTTACCCTGAATTCATTCTGGATACCCAAATTTTGAACTGCCGCCAGGCTTTGCTTGTTGTTAAGAGATTTATGAAGGTACAGAATAATCTGTGATTCTGAGTAGTTGTGGCTATTTGCATTCTGTGTTAATACTTCCTTTCTTTGGAGAACGCACTCGTAGACATGTATTTAAATCCGATTTGCATCCCACAATGCATTTACTATATCCTTAGCCAAACAGAAATCCACAATAACCTGTATCCATGGGATACGATAAACAAACTATCAATAGAATGGGCACAGCATAGCAGACACATACCCACTTTTCAGACGACTGACAGAACGCGAACAACATAGTATATCTACAGTAAAGGTAGGAAGTCACATCTATATGCATTACTTTCTGTGTATATTTTACTGTCACTATCAGCGCATACCAAGTAGGCTATTATTTGTATCATTAATTTGTTATCCATTACTTTACTAGACTTTAATCAATACCAGCACTCATTGTAACATACTGGAAAAACTATTAACATGATGTAGGGAAATGATGCAGTGCTAACTGAAAATGCATGAACTAATGTATAGGCATAAATGACCAAAGTTTGAACAAGAATATAACTTGCTCTAACAACGGATGTGCGACATGTATTGACTAATTTCCTCTTGGTGCACATCATTACATCATGGGACATAAAAGTAGAACAGGGGAGACTTTCCAAACCATTTTGAGTTTTATTACCAAGCAGGAACACTAGCTGCAAACACAATTCTTCTGACAGTTGTCAAAAATAAACATATTAGTAGAATTTATTTTTTACTTAGTGTAAGCCATTTATGGGTAAATCTTTTTGCCAACACAATCTAAGAGATATGCTGGCTATTAATGGCTATAAACTAGCCATAGATAGGTGCTCTTAACATTTGGCAAGATATAACTTTACTAGATATGACTTTACCTCATTCAACTATGAGTGAATCTCTCTTTTGCCCACAATACTGTAGAGGTTTTGGTTTAGATTACCGGTACTATACGTGGTTATGATTAAACGTTTAGTATTTGGTAATGGAAATACATTCATATGTGTAATGTTAGATCAGTCAATCATTATATTATTTACTTTTTGCCTAAAATATTGGAGATGTTATGAATTTAGATGATCAATGATCCTAATAACTAGCCACCCACTGGGTTGTCAAAGGTCTACTGCAGATTTGTTAGGAAAGAGAAAGGCGGAATTTGGTGTTTAGTTTGATATTCCTTAGTTTGCAGGACTCAACATTTTTCAACTTTCATCTCTCCATTAGCAGTGAATGTCACAGCAACTGGCTTTGTCAAATGGATAGGAGGCGCCATTTGTATCTTATGGTATGACAGATATCAATATCAATCAAAAGTATTAAACCCTGATTAATCTGGTTTCCTAGGATGTCACAGTAATTGACCCTGACTTGCTAATTCAATAGGATATGTTATTCGTATTTCAGGGGTTGACACATATGAGTGTAATTGAACCAGATGGAAAAATGGCATTGATAATGAAGCCACAGCTCGATTATATTGTTTTTACTTTAAATAAGCAGTTCTGGTCATGCTGAGTAGTGATGTTGTCCAGGCAGTCAAGGTTATGAGGGCTGGCATATTTGCCAATAGCTATATTATCAATGAACGACTATAAGGACCTGTCTACCGTGAGCATATAAACTTTTCCACTAGGTCTTTCATTCAAGCGAACAATTGTTGGCAAGCCCTGAATGGTATAGTTTCATACGAGAAGAGGCTTAAGGGAATTTTGAAGGTGCGCTATGAACTGTAGTGTTGAGTAGTTGTGGCTAGTGTATCCGCTGTTAATACTTCCTTCTGGTGTAAACCACTCCGGTTACCATGGGATACAATAAACAAACTTTCAATAGAATGAGAACAGCATTGCAGACACGTACACACTTTTCAGAAGACTGACAGAACGCGAACAAGATACTAGATCAACAGTAAAGGTAGGAATTCACATATATATGCATTACCTTCTGTGTACATTTTACGGTTACTATCAGCGCATATCAAGTAGATTATTATTTGTACCATTAATTTGTCATCCATTATCTTATTAGACTTTTATCATTACCAGCACTCATTGTACTTTACTGGAAAACCAATAGAGCATTAATCAAAATGATATAGGAAAAGGATTTAATACTATCTGAAAATGCATAAACGAATATTTAGATAGAAATACCCAACGTTTCCACAAGAATATAATTTGCTCTAACAATGGATGTGCAATATGTATTGAGTAATTCCCTCTTGATGCACATTGATACCTCAAGGCTCTTAAAAAGTAGAACAGTGGAGACTGCAGTGTTTTTCAAACCATTGAGTTTTACTATCAAACACAAAAACTCGCTGCAAATACAATTCATATGACAATTGTCCAAAATAAACAAATTAGTAGAATTTAACTTTACTTTAGACATTTATGGGTAACTCTTCTTTTTGCCAATACAATTTAAGAGCTTTTTAGTGGCTAAGATGGCTATAAGCAAGACAACTGGCTTGTCAAATGTCTACTGCATATTTGTCAGGAAAGGGGAAGGCAGGGTTTGGTGTTTAGTTTGATATTGCTTAGTTTGCAGGACTTAACATTTTTCAAAACTTTCATCTGCCCATTAGCAGTGAATGTCACATCAATTGACTTTTTCAAATGGATAGGACATGCCAATAGTATATTAGGGTATGGCGGATATTAATATCAATGAATTAGATGTTGAAAAATGTTAAACCCTGAATGTTGTGGTTTCCTAGGATGTCCCAGTAATTGACCTAGACTTGCCAATACAATAGGAAATGCTATTCTTATTTCAGGGGTTGACAAATATGAATATAACTGAACCAGATGGAAAATGGCATTAATAATGAAGTCACAGCTCAATTATATTGTTTTTCCTTTAAATAAGCAGCTCTGATCATGTTGAGTAGTGATGTTGTCTTGGCAGTGAAGCTATTGAGGGGTTATGACAAAGATAAAAAGTAGAAGAGTGGAGACGGCAGTTTTCAAACCATTCTGAGTTTTACTATAAAGCAGGAAAACTACTTGCAAAAATATGCATCTGACAGTTGGAAAAAACAAACAGATTAGAATTTAAACCACTTTAGCCATTTATGGGTGAATCTTCTTTTTGCCAACAAAATTTAAGAGATTTATAAGCTAGCCAAAATTAAATGCTCTGAACGTTTGGGAAGATAGTTTACCTTTTTGCCTACACTATTTGAGATGTCAGGAGTTTAGATGATCAAAGATTCTGACAACCAGCCATCCACTGGCACGTAAAATGTCTACTGCACATTTGTCAGGACATGGGAAGGCAGGGTTTGATTTATAGTTTGAAATTGATAAGTTTGCAGGATTCAATATTTTTTAATACGTTATCTTTCCATTAGCAATAAATGTCACTGGAATTGACGCTGCCACTTTGATAGGACATGCCATTAGCAGAACAGGGTATGGCATATATCAATACCAATGAATTGGATGTTGACAATTGATGTTAAACCCTGAAAGCTCCAGTTTCCTAAGATGTCACAGGTATTGACCTTGACTTGCCAATTTAATGGGACATGCTGTCTATATTTCAGAGTTTGACAAATATGAATTTTATTGAACCAGATGGATGAATGGCATTGATAATGAAGCGACATTTCAATCAAACTGTTTTAGAATAGGCAGTCCTGGTCATGTTGAGTAGTAATGTTGTCCAGGCAGTCAAGGCAACGAAGGCTGGTATATTTGTCAATAGTTATATTGTCAATGCTATACTATAAGGACCTGTCTACCATATGCATATGAACTCTGCCACTAGGCATTGTGTACCAGGCAACAACTGCTGACAAAAGTTGTTGACAGCCCCAAATGCTCGGGTTTCATAAGGTAAGAGGCGTAGGAGATTTATGAAGGTGCGGTATGAACTGTAGTGTTGAGTAGTTGTGACTAATTGTATCCGGTGTTGATACTTCCTTTCGCTGTTAAACACTCCTGTAACCATGGGATACAATAAACAAACTTTCAATAGAGTAGCAATAGCATTGCAGTCACATACCCACTTTTCAGACAACTGACAGAACGCAAAAAAGATCCTAGATCTACAGTAAAGGTAGGAATTCACATTTACATGCATTTCTTTCTGTGTACATTTTACAGTTATTATCAGGGCATACCAGGAAGGTTATTATTTGTATCATTAATTTTCATCCAGCACTCATTTTAACATACTGGAAAACCATTAAGCGTTAACATAATGTTGGAAAATGATGCAGTGCTAACTGAAAATGCATGAACAAATGTCTAGGCACAAATGACCAATGTCTGTACAAGAATATAACTTGCTCTTACAACGGATGTGCAATAGGTATTGAGTAATTCCCTCTTGATGCACATTAATACCTCAAGGCACTTTAAAAGTAGAACAGTGGAGACTGCAGTGTTTTTCAAACCAATGAGTTTTACTATCAAGCAGGAAAACTAGCTGCAAATAAATGCATCTGACAGTTGGCAAACAAAAGAAATTAGTAGAATTTGATTTTGTCTTAGCCATTTATGGGTATATCTAAAAAAATAATGGTGGCTAAGATGGCTATAAGCTAGCCATAACTAGATGCTCTTAACATTTGGCAAGACAACTGCATTAGTAGATATAACTTTACCTCATTCAACTATGAGTGAATATGAGTGAATCTCTCTGTTGACCACAGTACTGTAAAAGTGGTTATGATGAAAACGCACTCATAAATGAACTTTTAGGTTAGTAAATTTTTAGACAATATTCCCTTTTGCCTACAATATTTGAGATATTTGAGGGTTTGGTGTTTAGTCTGATATTGATTAGTTTGCAGCAGTCAACACTTCTCAAAACGTCATCTGTCCATTAGCAATAAATGTCACTGCCACTTGCATAGGACATGTCATTGGTAGATCACGGCATGGCAGATATCAATATCCATGGATTGTATGTTGACAATTGTTGTTACACCCTGAATGCTCTGGTTTCCTAAGATGTCACAGGTATTGACCTTGACTTGCCAATTTATTGGGACATGCTATTGAAATTTCAGGGTCTGACAAATATGAATTTTATTGAACCAAATGGATGAATGGCATTGGAAATGAAGCCACAATACAATTAAACTGTTTTTTTAGAATAGGCAGTCCTGGTCATGTTGAGTAGTAATGTTGTCTAGGCAGTCAAGGCAATGAGGGCTGGTATATTTTTCAATAATTATATTGTAGTTTCATAAGATAAGAGCCTTAAGAGATGATGATCATATGAGTAGGCATGGAGGCAGCCATTTTGTTGAAGGTCATGGTCAATGTCACTACATTGAGAATTTCTGATTTTCATCGAAATCCATAAGTAAGGCCTTCTATGGAATGTAATTACGTATCCTCCAACATCTTCATAGTATACCTACTGGTATTAAATTGCTTTTTGATCAACTGGATACAGTTATAGCTGAAATATGAGTCAATGCAAATCTGCTGACACATGTCATTTCAGAGTGGTCATATGCAATATCCAGGGCGAGGGTTGGGGAATATTTTAGCAATTATGAACAAGCAACTCCTCAGCTACATGATTATATGAGTTTCGGTTAAAGTCATGAAACTTGAAATAAATTGGGTAATTTGTATAGTAAACCAGAACAGGTCCTTAATAGAATTTAATTTTACTTAAACCATTTATGAGTGAATCTCCTTTTAAGCAGCAAAGTTTAAGAGATTTGGTGGTTAAGACAGCTATGAGCTACACATTATTAGATTCTCTTCACATTTGGAAAAACAACTGCATCAGTAGATATAACTTTGCTGGCCAGTAGTAGATATAGCCTTACTGTCCATTAGCAGTAAATATCACAGCAATTGACTTTGTCACTTGGATAGTACACGCCATCTGTGGGCCTATATACTAGTTGTGATGTATATGAATATGCTTAACTCTAATTCCTGTTGTTCCCAGCCACATTATCTGAAAATGCTCAAACTCATCTCACTAAGAAAACGTGAAAACAGGCTATTTCCGAAAGCGTAGGAGTGTGAAACTGTTCCCCTGACA